>OZ020552.1:19706553-20927625 GCA_963971465.1 Lepidochitona cinerea | reverse complement strand
AGTAAAATATGTTATTTGCAGGCCAATATTTTTCATTTGCACCATCTGCGCATTTTTTTTTCAGCTTAGTAAGAAACGCTCGCTCAATGAAAGGTTGTGGCCGAAGTACGCAAAGATACTAATTTAGCCCAAATCTAAGAACTATATTTGTCCCCTTACAACATCGACTCTTGCATATATCTTACTATATATTATGTTATATATAAGTCGTCGTGGCCGAGTGGTTAAGGCGATGGACTAGAAATCCATTGGGATCTTCCCGCGTAGGTTCGAATCCTACCGGCGACGCCAATATTTTAGATGAAATTATTTTCTGAACTTTCTTTAACCCTATTTTCTCGAAGGGAAACCATAATCGAGAACAAATATGTGGTCTGAATGTTTGTCTTGAAACTTAGAATGCATTGATTAAGTAAAATATGTTATTTGCAGGCCAATATTTTTCATTTGCACCATCTGCGCATTTTTTTTTCAGCTTAGTAAGAAACGCTCGCTCAATGAAAGGTTGTGGCCGAAGTACGCAAAGATACTAATTTAGCCCAAATCTAAGAACTATATTTGTCCCTTTACAACATCGACTCTTGCATATGTCTTACTATATATTATGTTATATATAAGTCGTCGTGGCCGAGTGGTTAAGGCGATGGACTAGAAATCCATTGGGATCTTCCCGCGTAGGTTCGAATCCTACCGGCGACGCCAATATTTTAGATGAAATTATTTTCTGAACTTTCTTTAACCCTATTTTCTAGAAGGGAAACCGAACCCGAATCCGATGTTATAATTGACGACGATGATGATAATGACCTGATGACAGTGGCAATGGAATGCTCAAACATCGAAAAATATGGCAATCTACAAGGAAATAGATCTAGTGATGAAACGCCCGACAACAAGCCAGCTGGTTCCCAGGAACCCGATCTGCAGATCCACACACCAACTGAGCCCATCATTTCCGACGCAGAGATTCCACTCCTTTTGGATCCGGACGAACAAATCCAGCCTGTTACAACTGACAAACCCGAAGATGAATCGCAACATGAAACCTCTGATACTGAACCCATGATGATGACCCCTCTCCCGAAAAACGACGAATCGACATCTTTAACCCTCGAATACAGAAAGAAGAAAGCTTTCAACAGGCGTGGTAAAAAGCGCATGGTTAAAACTCAGGACTTATAATGTTTGTGCCACGATCAAGAAAATTCAATTTAGGTATGTTGTGTTATTTTCTTACCTTTTGTTTTATCATGTCGTCTATCAACTCTATTAGAATTGCTTCTTTGAATGTAAATGGGCTAAGAAATATGACCAAACAAGATCAAGTCAAACAGTTTATATTTGACAACAGTATCGACATTATCTTTTTTCAAGAGACTCATTTTTCTAATCATGTCGATTCAAAAAACATAAATGTACCTGGTGACCGTTTCTGGTCTTATGGTACAACTAAAAGTTGCGGTGTAGGTATACTGATACGCTATACAGTTGATTGTGTAATACATCATGTTGAGCGTTGTCCCGCAGGTCGGTATATCTCTGTGAAAGCCGACATCAATAACACTGCTGTCAATTTAGTGTGCATTTATGCGCCAAATAATGCTAAGGAAAGGAAAGAATTTTTAGTTGGTATAGATAAATTGTTACTAGGGCGAGAATTGGTAATTTTAGGGGGGGACTTCAATTTTATTGAAAATAATGATTTAGACAAGATTGGAGGAAACAAAGATGCTCGAAACGACGGAATTGAAGAGATAGTCGCTTTAAAAACTGATTTTTCTTTATGTGATGTATTTAGAAAAACTTACCCAACTGACAAAAGATTCACTTGGTCTGGAACGCAAGTTGCTTGTAGGCTAGATCGATTTTATATTTCAAACTCATTATTAAATTTTGTTACTGCTGTTAATTTTTTTGCCGTTTCATTTTCTGACCACAGTTGTGCCTATTTTGATGTTTCTTTTGAGGGTGTAATATCATGGGGCCCGTCTTATTGGAAATGTAATACATCTGTGCTCCATGATATTAACCTACATGATAAAATCAAAGCCACATATGATTTGTTTTTTGATGTTCCCGATTTAAATTGTATTGACTTGATTGAGCTTTGGGACGATTTTAAAGAAGAGTGCAAAAACGTTATTCGCAATTACTGTATTTTGATTTCCCGGGAAAAAAAACGGGATGTTTTGAAGCTTGAAAAATTATTAAATGCGTTAAATTTAGATCCAATTGTCAACGCAGACGAGATAGAATGTGTTAGGAAGTCTTTGAATGCTTTAGCCAAACAAAACAGGGATGGGGCATTAATAAGAGCTAAATGCAAAGATTTTTGTGAGGGAGAAAGACAAACAAGATATTTTATTCGCCGTGAAGTATCAAGGGGCAAGAAAAAAATGATAAAGTCATTAAATTGCCATGAAAATCAGTCAATTAACCATACCTGTCAAAATGATATATCTACATGTATTTGTTCTTATTATAAAACTCTGTATACAGCACAGGAAACCGATAAAGCGGTTCAGGGGAAATTTTTGTGTAACTTGCCAAAATTGTCAGAGGAATCTAAACAATTGTGTGAGGGTAGCTTATCACAAGATGAATTGTATACGGCAGTTAAATGTATGAACCAACATAAATCCCCAGGTTGTGATGGGCTACCCGCTGAGTTTTACGTTTGTTACTGGGATATTTTTGGTTGTATTTTTACAAAGGTTGTAAATCAAGGATTTGTTAAAAAACGTTTAAGTACAAGTCAAAGAATGGGTATTATTACACTTTTAAGTAAGGATCCAGAAAAACCAGAAGACATACGAAATTGGAGGCCAATAAGCCTACTCAATGTAGATTATAAAATCATCTCAAAAGCACTATGTAACAGGTTGAAAATTGTTATAGATACCATTGTTAACCAGGATCAAACTTGTGGCATCCCAGGGCGCTCCATATTTGATAATCTTCATTTATTCCGAAACACTTATGACTATGTTGATCAGAATCATTTTAAAGCATGTTTCATAAACCTAGATCAAGAAAAGGCCTTTGATCGTGTTGAGTGGGAGTTCCTTTTTAAGTGTTTGGAATCTTTTAACTTTGGTTCCGATTTTTGCCAGTGGATAAAACTTTTGTATACAGATATTTTTAGTAGTGTTTTAGTAAATGGTCATGTTAGTGATACCTTTAGTTTATCACGTGGTGTTCGTCAGGGATGTTCGGTGTCGCCCATTTTATACATTCTCACTCTAGAACCATTTATTGAAGCTGTCAGACGTAGAGAGTTGATTAAAGGAGTGAAAATGCCTGGAACAAACAAACAAGCAAAAGTCAGCGCCTACGCTGACGACACCACGATAATTTTGTCCGACGAAAGCTCTGTTAAACCAACTGTAACTCTGGTGGAAGAATACTGCAAGGCGTCCGGTGCCAAATTGAACCTAGCAAAAACTGGTTCCTTGCCAATTGGCAATTTTGATACAAAGTCCTTGACTGAAGTTGGTTTAGAAAGCGTGGGAAATAGTAAGATATGCGGGATTTATTTTGGTAAGGACGCCTTGCAGTTGAATTCTGACAGAGTATTTAATAAAATTAACAAAAATGTAACCAACTTGTCATCCAGATATTTATCGCTAAGAGGCAAAAGTGTATTGATTAATTCTGTAGCCCTCGCTCTGTTATGGTTTACATTGCAATGTGCTGTCATCTCACCTAAGACCATAAAAAAGTGTACTCAAGTTGTTTTTCAATACCTATGGAATAAAAAGCCAGAGTGCATTAAGCGCTCGGTTTTGTACAACCAGTTTTCCGAGGGTGGGCTACAGATTCAAAATATTGACTGTAAACTAAAAGCGTTTTGTGTTCGCCACATATTGAAACTGATAAACGGGTGTGAAGCGAACTGGCGATATTTTGCAATATATTGGATGGGACTGTCTCTCAGAGATATACGTCCAGATTTTGGTAAATCTTGTATACCACACTCTTTTCATTGTTCACAATTCTATGGTTATTGTATAAATGCCTGGCGGGAGTTTTACACCGGACAAACACTGCCACCAAATATATGTACGAAAAATGTGTACACCAAGTTTGTAAATAAAATTGTAGACTTGCCAAGAGTATATTTAACAGATAGAAACCTGCCCTGGAATGTAATATGGAAAAATGTTTTTCATAAATTCTTAGATCACAACTTGGTAAACTTTTTATTTAAACTAGTACATGATGTATTGCCTGTGAAGGAACGCCTTCTGCGTCGTCATATAGTTATTGATGACCAATGTGTATTTTGTAATGCAACTGAATCCCAACAACATCTGTTTGTTGAGTGTCATTTTATTCAGAATGTGTATGACAAGTTTATCAGGATTTTTATGCTTTATGATCAGAAATTGTTACAGTACAATAGAAACACATTAATATTTAAAATATTGGAGAATTGTCAAAACACTAGTTTCTCTATTTACTTATATTTGTTATCAGTCATTCAATTTTCTGTATGGTGTTGCCGTAATGATAGTATTTTTAATGGTAAAACGCACAATTTGAATTCAGTTGTAAAAATTATCAGAGAAACAGTAAAGCTAAGAGTACTGATAGATTATTACAGAATGGAAAGATCTGAATTTCGAAAAATCTGGTGTAAAAACGAAGTGATTTGTAAAATAGAGAACAATGAAATGGTATTTACGCTAAAGTTAAATTAAATACAACAATGTAATTAACATCTGTACAGTCCGTCAACTGTGATTATCTGCTTTTAATTAGGACTGTTAACCTCTGTTGTAAACTGTGATATGTAAATAAACTTTACTTTTCAAAAGAAAAAAAAAAGAAGGGAAACCATAATCGAGAACAAATATGTGGTCTGAATGTTTGTCTTGAAACTTAGAATGCATTGATTAAGTAAAATATGTTATTTGCAGGCCAATATTTTTCATTTGCACCATCTGCGCATTTTTTTTTCAGCTTAGTAAGAAACGCTCGCTCAATGAAAGGTTGTGGCCGAAGTACGCAAAGATACTAATTTAGCCCAAATCTAAGAACTATATTTGTCCCTTTACAACATCGACTCTTGCATATATCTTACTATATATTATGTTATATATAAGTCGTCGTGGCCGAGTGGTTAAGGCGATGGACTAGAAATCCATTGGGATCTTCCCGCGTAGGTTCGAATCCTACCGGCGACGCCAATATTTTAGATGAAATTATTTTCTGAACTTTCTTTAACCCTATTTTCTCGAAGGGAAACCATAATCGAGAACAAATATGTGGTCTGAATGTTTGTCTTGAAACTTAGAATGCATTGATTAGGTAAAATATGTTATTTGCAGGCCAATATTTTTCATTTGCACCATCTGCGCATTTTTTTTTCAGCTTAGTAAGAAACGCTCGCGCAATGAAAGGTTGTGGCCGAAGTACGCAAAGATACTAATTTAGCCCAAATCTAAGAACTATATTTGTCCCTTTACAACATCGACTCTTGCATATATCTTACTATATATTATGTTATATATAAGTCGTCGTGGCCGAGTGGTTAAGGCGATGGACTAGAAATCCATTGGGATCTTCCCGCGTAGGTTCGAATCCTAACGGCGACGCCAATATTTTAGATGAAATTATTTTCTGAACTTTCTTTAACCCTATTTTCTCGAAGGGAAACCATAATCGAGAACAAATATGTGGTCAGGAGGTCGACTATTGAATGTCCGAGAAGAAAGACGTGTTTCATACTCTCTCCGCTAAATCTGCATCAATCGGTTTTGTTGGTACGTGTTTTTGTTTAATTTCGGTGACATTGCAATCAGTAACATCTGAACTGTTTATTTTGTGTTGTGATTTGGGCGTAAGCCCTAAACTTTAATATGTCGAAGCCGATTGGGTTTGATGACTTTGAACGGCCGAGCCGGTCACTATCTGTGGCCATTACTACTCAGGACAGTGAAGCCTTCAGCAAGACGTTGCATAAAGACTTAGTATCCTACCTTACTGGATGTATGCGTACCGAGACTGAGCTACTAGGGCTACAGAAAAACTATTTAAAAAGAATTTACTATGCGTATGTGTCTAACCAAGCTGCACATAGTTCTCTTTTACGTAAGGGAAGTTTTATGCTAGACGGAGTGACCTGGAATATATCCCACGCTTCTCCTTTGTATATTAGTCTTACTGTTCACTGGGCTCCGGAGGAACTTGATGACAAGGTTATAGCTATGGCATTAAAACCGTACGGCGAAGTTATGTCTATCAATAGACCTAAGTGTCGTGAGGAAGCACTCAGAAATACCAACACGGGAATACGGTATTACAAATTTCGGTGCACCAAGTCTAGGTATGTACCGAACTTTATCATATTCGGCGGTGAAACTATTATGTTTACATACCCCGCTCAAGTTCACGAATGTCGTCGTTGTTCTCAGCCCGGACATAAAATTCGGGAATGTCGGGCAAAATGGTGTACCAACTGTGACGGATTTACTCCAAACGACAAACCCCATGAAGAATTGCAATGTGAGAAACCGTGTCGAACTTGCCATTCAAGTGGTCATACCAAGTCAGATTGCTGTGCTAGGATGTGGTCCTACGCCGCCAGAGTTTCATCAAATTATGTAAATTCAAATGGAATGAGAGTCCTCTCAAAGACTCACAGAGAGTCGAATACAGATGTAAATGGTTCCGACGAAGATATGGAATCATCCTCTGAGTGTTCAGATGATCCAGATCTATCTATGGGAGACGAGAAGGTAAACATAAGTGAGCCTGATACTAACGAGTCGGATATTGAAGCCCCCGATGCCAAGAAAATCCACTCGTCTACAACCCACAATGAAGTCAATGATAGCAACCCTGCTATTCCGAATGCTTGCGAGTCAACAACTATAGAAGTTCAAGCAGAAGTACATGTTGAATGTATGGAAGAGGAGAAAGACCAACCAGAGAGTTCTTTAAAGATTGATTCCCAACCATTAGACGACTGTTTCAGCCAAGATAGCCAGATTGCAGAGTGTGTGACCCCCCAAAGTGAAACCATGACCCCTCGTTGTGAAACCATGACTCCATCTACCCAACAAGAGTGTACATCACTTTTGTTGGAATACCGAAAAAAGAAAAACTTGGCCAAGCGTGTCAGAAAACGCTTGGGGAAAACATGATTTTGATTAGAACACCTTTTCTACAGCTTCATAATGGGTATGTCTGCTTTACTTATTCTGTTTAGTTTAACTATGCTAACTCAGAATCCCATTCGCTTTGGTAGTTTAAATACCAATGGCTTAAGAGACTCTGTCAAACAAACGCAATTACGCCAGTTTGTCAATGATAATAAAATAGATATTGTATTTCTTCAAGAAACTCATTTTTGTAATTATGCGGATGCCAAAAAATTAAATATTGCTGGGGAGTCATTTTGGGGTTATGGGAGTAATACTAGATTTTTGCAATTGGGTGAAAATTTTATACACCGAAATTAACAGTCGTGTCATAGTTAATGGTCATTTATCTGATAGTTTTATTTTATCACGAGGTGTAAGACAGGGCTGTTCAATTTCTCCGTTATTGTACGTGCTTACATTGGAACCATTTATCAATGCTGTTAGGGATTGTAGTATGATCACAGGTGTAAAAATGCCAGGTACAACAAAACAAGCAAAGATAAGTGCATATGCAGACGATACGACTATCATTGTGTCAGATGAAAAATCAGTCGAGCCATTGATAGAGTTATCTGAGAAATATGACCAGGCTTCAGGAGCTAAATTAAATCTGAACAAAACTGTGGCTCTCCCAATAGGTACCTGGCCCGTCCACGCTCTCGAAAAAATTGACATTAAAGTCGTAAGTGATGCTAAAATTTGTGGTGTCCATTTTGGACAAAAATGCAGTCAATTTAAACTGTGACCTTATTTCAGGGAAAGTGGAGAAAAATGTATCCGCGTGGTCTGGCAGGTACCTAACATTGAAAGGAAAGTCAGTTTTAATCAATACTGTAGCCCTGGCTATACTCTGGTTTACTGCCCAATGTGTATATATACCCGAAAAATGTATTTCTAAAAACTGTAGAAATGTTTTCCAGTTCTTGTGGAACAGAAAGCCAGAAAGCGTGAAACGCAATGTGTTGTATAATAGTCTTGATAAAGGTGGTCTGAATATCACAAACATTCATTGTAAAATAAAGGCATTTGCCGTGAAGCATGTTTTAAAACTTATTTATGAAACCCAGGCTGACTGGAAGTACTTTGCAGTATATTGGATAGGCCTGTCTTTAAGAGAAGTCCGTCCTGATTTTTGTAAGCCTTCAACTCCCCATTGTTTAATCCGCCCTCAATTTTACAAGTTTGTTATAGATGTATGGAAGGAATTTTACAATGGTCAACAGCTTCCGCTGAACATGTATTCTACCAAACACTTGTATAGATTTTTTGTAAACCATGTTGTAGAATTACCTAGAGTTGTTTTGAAAAATGACAAACTGCCGTGGCAAAGCATCTGGCAAAACGTTTACCATAATTTTTTAGACCACAACCTAGCCAATTTTGCTTTTAAATTGATGCACGATGTACTGCCTGTTAAAGAAAGGTTGTTGAGAAGGTGCGTTGCCACGGACGATAAGTGTGTCTTTTGTAACGCGAGCGAGACACAAAAACATCTTTTTGTCGAATGCAGTTTGGTTAAAAGTATTTATGATCATTTTGCCAGAACATTTATGTTATACGCTCGTTTCACTTTGGATTATAACGAAAAAAACCTAATTTACAGATTGTTTGATAACATTGATAATTGTGACAAACCTATGTGTTTATACATTTTAACAGTAATTCAATTTTCTGTTTGGTGCTCTCGAAATGAGATTATATTTAATGCATGCAAGCATGATGCTTCAAGCATAATAGTAAGAGCTCAGTCAATAATTAAGAACAGGGTATTAATTGATAAAATTATTTTCTGAACTTTCTTTAACCCTATTTTCTCGAAGGGAAGCCATAATCGAGAACAAATATGTGGTCTGAATGTTTGTCTTGAAACTTAGAATGCATTGATTAAGTAAAATATGTTATTTGCAGGCCAATATTTTTCATTTGCACCATCTGCGCATTTTTTTTTTCAGCTTAGTAAGAAACGCTCGCTCAATGAAAGGTTGTGGCCGAAGTACGCAAAGATACTAATTTAGCCCAAATCTAAGAACTATATTTGTCCCTTTACAACATCGACTCTTGCATATATCTTACTATATATTATGTTATATACAAGTCGTCGTGGCCGAGTGGTTAAGGCGATGGACTAGAAATCCATTGGGATCTTCCCGCGTAGGTTCGAATCCTACCGGCGACGCCAATATTTTAGATAAAATTATTTTCTGAACTTTCTTTAACCCTATTTTCTCGAAGGGAAACCATAATCGAGAACAAATATGTGGTCTGAATGTTTGTCTTGAAACTTAGAATGCATTGATTAAGTAAAATATGTTATTTGCAGGCCAATATTTTTCATTTGCACCATCTTTTTTTTTTTTTTCAGCTTAGTAAGAAACGCTCGCTCAATGAAAGGTTGTGGCCGAAGTACGCAAAGATACTAATTTAGCCCAAATCTAAGAACTATATTTGTCCCTTTACAACATCGACTCTTGCATATATCTTACTATATATTATGTTATATATAAGTCGTCGTGGCCGAGTGGTTAAGGCGATGGACTAGAAATCCATTGGGATCTTCCCGCGTAGGTTCGAATCCTACCGGCGACGCCAATATTTTAGATGAAATTATTTTCTGAACTTTCTTTAACCCTATTTTCTCGAAGGGAAACCATAATCGAGAACAAATATGTGGTCTGAATGTTTGTCTTGAAACTTAGAATGCATTGATTAGGTAAAATATGTTATTTGCAGGCCAATATTTTTCATTTGCACCATCTGCGCATTTTTTTTCAGCTTAGTAAGAAACGCTCGCGCAATGAAAGGTTGTGGCCGAAGTACGCAAAGATACTAATTTAGCCCAAATCTAAGAACTATATTTGTCCCTTTACAACATCGACTCTTGCATATATCTTACTATATATTATGTTATATATAAGTCGTCGTGGCCGAGTGGTTAAGGCGATGGACTAGAAATCCATTGGGATCTTCCCGCGTAGGTTCGAATCCTAACGGCGACGCCAATATTTTAGATGAAATTATTTTCTGAACTTTCTTTAACCCTATTTTCTCGAAGGGAAACCATAATCGAGAACAAATATGTGGTCAGGAGGTCGACTATTGAATGTCCGAGAAGAAAGACGTGTTTCATACTCTCTCCGCTAAATCTGCATCAATCGGTTTTGTTGGTACGTGTTTTTGTTTAATTTCGGTGACATTGCAATCAGTAACATCTGAACTGTTTATTTTGTGTTGTGATTTGGGCGTAAGCCCTAAACTTTAATATGTCGAAGCCGATTGGGTTTGATGACTTTGAACGGCCGAGCCGGTCACTATCTGTGGCCATTACTACTCAGGACAGTGAAGCCTTCAGCAAGACGTTGCATAAAGACTTAGTATCCTACCTTACTGGATGTATGCGTACCGAGACTGAGCTACTAGGGCTACAGAAAAACTATTTAAAAAGAATTTACTATGCGTATGTGTCTAACCAAGCTGCACATAGTTCTCTTTTACGTAAGGGAAGTTTTATGCTAGACGGAGTGACCTGGAATATATCCCACGCTTCTCCTTTGTATATTAGTCTTACTGTTCACTGGGCTCCGGAGGAACTTGATGACAAGGTTATAGCTATGGCATTAAAACCGTACGGCGAAGTTATGTCTATCAATAGACCTAAGTGTCGTGAGGAAGCACTCAGAAATACCAACACGGGAATACGGTATTACAAATTTCGGTGCACCAAGTCTAGGTATGTACCGAACTTTATCATATTCGGCGGTGAAACTATTATGTTTACATACCCCGCTCAAGTTCACGAATGTCGTCGTTGTTCTCAGCCCGGACATAAAATTCGGGAATGTCGGGCAAAATGGTGTACCAACTGTGACGGATTTACTCCAAACGACAAACCCCATGAAGAATTGCAATGTGAGAAACCGTGTCGAACTTGCCATTCAAGTGGTCATACCAAGTCAGATTGCTGTGCTAGGATGTGGTCCTACGCCGCCAGAGTTTCATCAAATTATGTAAATTCAAATGGAATGAGAGTCCTCTCAAAGACTCACAGAGAGTCGAATACAGATGTAAATGGTTCCGACGAAGATATGGAATCATCCTCTGAGTGTTCAGATGATCCAGATCTATCTATGGGAGACGAGAAGGTAAACATAAGTGAGCCTGATACTAACGAGTCGGATATTGAAGCCCCCGATGCCAAGAAAATCCACTCGTCTACAACCCACAATGAAGTCAATGATAGCAACCCTGCTATTCCGAATGCTTGCGAGTCAACAACTATAGAAGTTCAAGCAGAAGTACATGTTGAATGTATGGAAGAGGAGAAAGACCAACCAGAGAGTTCTTTAAAGATTGATTCCCAACCATTAGACGACTGTTTCAGCCAAGATAGCCAGATTGCAGAGTGTGTGACCCCCCAAAGTGAAACCATGACCCCTCGTTGTGAAACCATGACTCCATCTACCCAACAAGAGTGTACATCACTTTTGTTGGAATACCGAAAAAAGAAAAACTTGGCCAAGCGTGTCAGAAAACGCTTGGGGAAAACATGATTTTGATTAGAACACCTTTTCTACAGCTTCATAATGGGTATGTCTGCTTTACTTATTCTGTTTAGTTTAACTATGCTAACTCAGAATCCCATTCGCTTTGGTAGTTTAAATACCAATGGCTTAAGAGACTCTGTCAAACAAACGCAATTACGCCAGTTTGTCAATGATAATAAAATAGATATTGTATTTCTTCAAGAAACTCATTTTTGTAATTATGCGGATGCCAAAAAATTAAATATTGCTGGGGAGTCATTTTGGGGTTATGGGAGTAATACTAGATTTTTGCAATTGGGTGAAAATTTTATACACCGAAATTAACAGTCGTGTCATAGTTAATGGTCATTTATCTGATAGTTTTATTTTGTCACGAGGTGTAAGACAGGGCTGTTCAATTTCTCCGTTATTGTACGTGCTTACATTGGAACCATTTATCAATGCTGTTAGGGATTGTAGTATGATCACAGGTGTAAAAATGCCAGGTACAACAAAACAAGCAAAGATAAGTGCATATGCAGACGATACGACTATCATTGTGTCAGATGAAAAATCAGTCGAGCCATTGATAGAGTTATCTGAGAAATATGCCCAGGCTTCAGGAGCTAAATTAAATCTGAACAAAACTGTGGCTCTCCCAATAGGTACCTGGCCCGTCCACGCTCTCGAAAAAATTGACATTAAAGTCGTAAGTGATGCTAAAATTTGTGGTGTCCATTTTGGACAAAAATGCAGTCAATTTAAACTGTGACCTTATTTCAGGGAAAGTGGAGAAAAATGTATCCGCGTGGTCTGGCAGGTACCTAACATTGAAAGGAAAGTCAGTTTTAATCAATACTGTAGCCCTGGCTATACTCTGGTTTACTGCCCAATGTGTATATATACCCGAAAAATGTATTTCTAAAAACTGTAGAAATGTTTTCCAGTTCTTGTGGAACAGAAAGCCAGAAAGCGTGAAACGCAATGTGTTGTATAATAGTCTTGATAAAGGTGGTCTGAATATCACAAACATTCATTGTAAAATAAAGGCATTTGCCGTGAAGCATGTTTTAAAACTTATTTATGAAACCCAGGCTGACTGGAAGTACTTTGCAGTATATTGGATAGGCCTGTCTTTAAGAGAAGTCCGTCCTGATTTTTGTAAGCCTTCAACTCCCCATTGTTTAATCCGCCCTCAATTTTACAAGTTTGTTATAGATGTATGGAAGGAATTTTACAATGGTCAACAGCTTCCGCTGAACATGTATTCTACCAAACACTTGTATAGATTTTTTGTAAACCATGTTGTAGAATTACCTAGAGTTGTTTTGAAAAATGACAAACTGCCGTGGCAAAGCATCTGGCAAAACGTTTACCATAATTTTTTAGACCACAACCTAGCCAATTTTGCTTTTAAATTGATGCACGATGTACTGCCTGTTAAAGAAAGGTTGTTGAGAAGGTGCGTTGCCACGGACGATAAGTGTGTCTTTTGTAACGCGAGCGAGACACAAAAACATCTTTTTGTCGAATGCAGTTTGGTTAAAAGTATTTATGATCATTTTGCCAGAACATTTATGTTATACGCTCGTTTCACTTTGGATTATAACGAAAAAAACCTAATTTACAGATTGTTTGATAACATTGATAATTGTGACAAACCTATGTGTTTATACATTTTAACAGTAATTCAATTTTCTGTTTGGTGCTCTCGAAATGAGATTATATTTAATGCATGCAAGCATGATGCTTCAAGCATAATAGTAAGAGCTCAGTCAATAATTAAGAACAGGGTATTAATTGATAAAATTATTTTCTGAACTTTCTTTAACCCTATTTTCTCGAAGGGAAGCCATAATCGAGAACAAATATGTGGTCTGAATGTTTGTCTTGAAACTTAGAATGCATTGATTAAGTAAAATATGTTATTTGCAGGCCAATATTTTTCATTTGCACCATCTGCGCATTTTTTTTTTCAGCTTAGTAAGAAACGCTCGCTCAATGAAAGGTTGTGGCCGAAGTACGCAAAGATACTAATTTAGCCCAAATCTAAGAACTATATTTGTCCCTTTACAACATCGACTCTTGCATATATCTTACTATATATTATGTTATATACAAGTCGTCGTGGCCGAGTGGTTAAGGCGATGGACTAGAAATCCATTGGGATCTTCCCGCGTAGGTTCGAATCCTACCGGCGACGCCAATATTTTAGATAAAATTATTTTCTGAACTTTCTTTAACCCTATTTTCTCGAAGGGAAACCATAATCGAGAACAAATATGTGGTCTGAATGTTTGTCTTGAAACTTAGAATGCATTGATTAAGTAAAATATGTTATTTGCAGGCCAATATTTTTCATTTGCACCATCTTTTTTTTTTTTTTCAGCTTAGTAAGAAACGCTCGCTCAATGAAAGGTTGTGGCCGAAGTACGCAAAGATACTAATTTAGCCCAAATCTAAGAACTATATTTGTCCCTTTACAACATCGACTCTTGCATATATCTTACTATATATTATGTTATATATAAGTCGTCGTGGCCGAGTGGTTAAGGCGATGGACTAGAAATCCATTGGGATCTTCCCGCGTAGGTTCGAATCCTACCGGCGACGCCAATATTTTAGATGAAATTATTTTCTGAACTTTCTTTAACCCTATTTTCTCGAAGGGAAACCATAAAAAGGTCGCCATTTTGGTTTTGATGGGGAAAGACGTGTTTATGTTTGCTCCTCGAAATCCACCGACATCCTTCTCTGTGGGCTGTTATATCAGCCCCAGCGGATACTATCTCAATCCTTAGAGGTCTGGCTATCTGTTTTGGAGTATTTTGCTGTTTGATTTTGTTTATAAACATGAGTAAGCCGGTGTATTACTCTCCCAAGGTAAAGATTGATAGGACATTGTCTGTAGCTTTATCGACAAGCGATAATGATAAGTTTTCACAGGCCGTACAGAGGGACTTTGTCAGTGCACTATCAGAGGTGATCAACTTGAAAGCTGACCTGCTAAGCTTTCAGAAGAATTATTACAAGCGTGTGTTCTATCTACGATTGTCTAATCAAGCTGCTCACAGTGCACTATTGCATAAGGGCAGTATGACTCTGGAGGACGTGAAATGGAGTATAGTACCCGCGAGTGCCGCATTTCTCACTCTGACAGCCCACTGGGCTCCCGATGAAATCTCCGACGACGCTATTGCAGACGCCTTGAAAGATTATGGTGTGTGTTTGGGTGTTAGGAAACCAAAATTTTCTTACGATGATTTCTCGCATGTAAGAACTGGTATTCGTATTTACAAGTTTAGATGCCACAGTAAAAGGTACGTGCCTAATTTCATAAACTTTGGAGGTGATATAGTGATGTTCACGTACCCAGGAATGACTCGGGAATGTAAACGTTGTGGGCAAAGCGCCCACAAAGCCCATGAGTGCAAGGCTGTGTGGTGTGAAAATTGTGACGGCTTTACGCCTCATAACGACCCCCACTACACCGAGGAATGTTCTGAGAAATGTCGTAATTGCTCATCAGATTGCCACACTATTATATCGTGCTGTGCCCGGGCTTCGACGTACGCAGCAAGAGTGAAGGCTGCTCATATCCAACCTGGTGATATAATGCAAAATAATCAGGACTCGGACACAGAGGATATAGACATTGATATTACTGGCGACTCCGATGATGACGCTAGTGATATTTCTGCGCCACCCGACAACTTGATTGATGAGGAAATGCCAGACGATTCAGAACCAAAATTACTGGCAGCCGATTGTACTATCGGTCCAATCCCACAGCAGCCTACAATTACCACGGAGATTTGTGTTATGGCCGATGTTCACAATGATGCTTCTCCCGAAGCGAAAAAACAGAAAACCAACAAGGTTCGAACCCCCGACCACGAGGCTGACTGTCAATTCAGTGGCAAAATATCCGAGTTGAATGTAGATGAGCTCCTACCTGGAAGTATGGCATCAAGTCCATCAGAGTCCCATTTGGTACATGAGGATGAGTCCTGCATCACGAAAAGCGAGGAGAGGGCGATAACGCCTATACCTTCTTCTGATCTTTCCACCATGATGCTTGAATTCCGAAAGAAAAAGTCAACGGCGGCTCGTGGCAGGAGACGCCTGGCAAGAGACTAATTGGACTGTTTTAACATTATGAATATAAATGGATGTACAACTTATAGCACAAATGGGTATGTTACTTATTTTTACGCTATTTTTCATCATGTCTTTGTCTAGTGGAATTCGTTTTGCTACATTAAATTTAAATGGCTTAAAAGATGTAAATAAGCAGTACCAAGTCAAACAATTTATATTTGATCAACAATTGGATATTATCTTTTTGCAAGAAACACATTTCAGTTGCTTTAACGATACAAAATCCTTTGATATTCCGGGGGATACTTTTTGGGCATTTGGGACTAACAGAAGTTGTGGGGTGGGTATTGTTATTCGTTATTCTGTCGATTGTATTATTCATAAAGTGACAAGATGTCCAGAGGGGCGCTTTATTAGCATAAAGGCCGATATTAATAACATACCAGTAAACTTGAATTGTATTTACGCTCCAAATGATCCAAAAGAAAGAAAAACCTTTATTTCTCACTTAGATTGTTTACTTGGCGGGAGGGAGCTAATTATTTTGGGAGGGGATTTTAACTTTGTCGAAAATCCTCAATTAGACAGAATTAGCGGTTCACAGAATACAAGGAATGAAGGTATTGAAGAAATCAATCTAATAAAGGGAGGTTTTGGAATACGTGATGTTTACCGAGAACTTCATCCAGACGGTAAAAGTTATTCATGGTCTAGAAATAATGCGGCTAGCCGTCTAGACAGGTTCTACGTCTCGACCAATTTAATCGATCATGTAACTATGTCTGACCTGGTTCATACAGCTTTCTCCGATCACTCCTGTGTTTATTTTGATATTCATTTTTCTGATGTATTTACATGGGGTCCATTTTATTGGAAGTGTAATGTTTCGGTTTTAGACAATGAAGAACTTTCGGGAAAAATTAATGATATTTTTACAAATATGTTTGTGAATGTTCATTTAGATAATGAGCAGCTTATAAGTAAATGGGACGAATTTAAACTGATCTGTAAAGATACCATTCGTACACATTGTAATGTTGTCTCAAATGTCAAACGAAAGCATTTGTCAGGGTTGGAGAAAAAATTAAATGATCTTAAAGCTGACCCAGTTGTAAATAAAGTGGCTATTGAAGAGGTTAAGCAAACCATAAATGACATGTATAAGGTTTCTCGTAGTGGTGCAGTTATTAGGTCAAAAGCAACCCACTTTGACCAAGGCGAGAAGCCTACAAAGTATTTCATAAGAAGGGAAGTGGGAAGGGCAAAAAAGAAAATGATCAAAAAAATTAAATGTCACGAGGGTGGGTCTTATGTTCATGTCAACCAGAAAGATATTGAAAAATGTATTCACTCATATTATAAGCAACTATACTCCAAACAAGATTGTGACACCGATTGTCAAGGTGATTTTTTATCTCATCTACCTGAGCTAGATGAAAACCTTAGTGATTTATGTGAAGGCATTTTTTCAGAACCTGAGCTGTATCATGCACTTAAGGATATGTGTAAGTTTAAATCTCCCGGCTCCGACGGGCTACCAGCGGAGTTTTACATGAAGTATTGGCCTCTAATAGGAGAAACGTACACAAAAGTTGTCAATTCGTGTTTTGATAATGGCTCTTTATGTAATTCACAACGTCACGGGTTAATCACTTTATTATGTAAGGATGCTGCCAACGCAGAACAAATTCACAACTGGAGGCCAATAAGTCTACTTAACAGTGACTATAAAATAATTTCAAAAGCACTATGTAATCGATTGAAAAAAGTGATCGATAAAATTGTGAGCTACAGTCAAACATGCGGAATTCCTGGCCGAAGTATTGTAGATAATTTACATTTGTTAAGAAATGTGTACGATTTTGTTGAACAAAAAGACCTGAAAGCGTGCTTTGTAAACCTCGACCAGGAAAAGGCATTAGACCGAGTAGACTGGGATTTTTTGTTTCAATGTTTGCGTAAGTATAAGTTTGGTCCTGATTTCTGTAAATGGGTTAATTTGCTCTACAATAACATTGATAGTAGCATAATTGTAAATGGACACATCACGGAAAAACTTAATTTGTCACGTGGTGTAAGGCAAGGCTGTGCTTTGTCGCCACTTTTATATGTGTTAACATTAGAGCCTTTTATCTTAGCGTTAAAAAAATGTGATGCAATTAAAGGTGTCCAAATGCCAGGTACTGGTAAAGTTGCCACCGTATCGGCGTACGCCGATGATACCACTGTCATTGTTTCACAGGAATATTCAATACCAGCTTTGGTAAACCTGTCTGAAAAGTATGGAAGGGCATCCGGCTCCAAGTTAAATTTAAGTAAAACTACCGCTGTCCCGATTGGAACTTGGAACAGTTCTTGTATGCCAGTGACTGGAATAGAATGTTTAGATAGTACAAAAATATGTGGGGTTTATTTTGGTAAAAATGCTACCCAAATGAATTCCAACCACGTATACAACAAGGTAAAGAAACACGTTACCTCTTGGAGCGGAAGATACTTAACCCTTAAGGGCAAATCTGTTTTAGTAAACACCGTAGCACTTGCTTCTTTATGGTTTACTTTACAATGCTGCGTACTTACCCCACAATGTATTAGAGACTGTACGAGAACTGTTTTCCAGTTCATATGGGATAGAAAACCCGAAGGGATAAAAAGAAATGTTTTGTACAACAGGTTTTTGGACGGCGGGCTTAATGTCCAAAACATAAGTTGCAAAAGTAAAACCTTTGCCATAAGGCATATACTCAAACTGGTGTACGGTACGGAAGCCGATTGGCGATATTTTTCCATATATTGGATAGGACTATCACTAAGAGCTGTTGCTCCCGATTTTGCTAGACCAAATATCCCTCATTCTTATTTTGTACCTCAATTTTACAAGTTTGCTCTTGAGGCGTGGAGAGAATTTTATAATTGTACTCAGTTACCTTCTGTTATGTTTTCTAGCAAATACATTTATAGCCTCTCAATTGCTAAGGTGGTTGAAAAGCCTAGAATTATGCTAACAAATCCTAATATACTTTGGAAAAATACATGGAAAAATGTATTCAACGCATTTTTAGATCACAATTTGGTTAATTTTTCTTTTAAACTTGTCCACTCTGTATTACCTGTCAAAGAAAGGTTATTGAGGCGTAACGTTGTTACGAATGATCTTTGTTCATTTTGTTCCCATTCAGAAACCGAGCGACATTTATTTGTTGATTGTAAATTAGTTTCTGATGTATTTCATGAATTCGACAGGTATTTTATGCTGTACTTTAAATGTTGTCCAAATTTGAACGCGGACCTTTTGTTATATCGAATCCTTCCTGATAATTTGTGTATAACGGACAAAAATGTTTATTTATACATTATAACAGTCATACAATTCTCCATATGGTGCAGCAGAAATGAAAATGAATTCAATGGCACTAGGAGGGATTACAGATATGTGGTCAAAATGGCAAAATCGTTAATAAAAATTCGGATAAGCGTAGATTTCTGGCGATTAGATCGCACACATTTCTCTTCAATTTGGTGCAAAAATAATGCTTTTTGCCAAATTAAAAATGATAAATTATGTGTTATGGTAAAGTAACTTAATGCATTGTGAATACATGAAACAACCTCCTTCTGTGATATTTGGTTTTAAATGTGTTGTTTCATGTTTGTGATTATTTATGTACTGATGATGTAATATTTCTAAGGAAATAAATCATATCTTTCAAAAAGAAAAAAAAATATTTTCTCGAAGGGAAGCCATAATCGAGAACAAATATGTGGTCTGAATGTTTGTCTTGAAACTTAGAATGCATTGATTAAGTAAAATATGTTATTTGCAGGCCAATATTTTTCATTTGCACCATCTGCGCATTTTTTTTTCAGCTTAGTAAGAAACGCTCGCTCAATGAAAGGTTGTGGCCGAAGTACGCAAAGATACTAATTTAGCCCAAATCTAAGAACTATATTTGTCCCTTTACAACATCGACTCTTGCATATATCTTACTATATATTATGTTATATATAAGTCGTCGTGGCCGAGTGGTTAAGGCGATGGACTAGAAATCCATTGGGATCTTCCCGCGTAGGTTCGAATCCTACCGGCGACGCCAATATTTTAGATGAAATTATTTTCTGAACTTTCTTTAACCCTATTTTCTCGAAGGGAAACCATAATCGAGAACAAATATGTGGTCTGAATGTTTGTCTTGAAACTTAGAATGCATTGATTAAGTAAAATATGTTATTTGCAGGCCAATATTTTTCATTTGCACCATCTGCGCATTTTTTTTTCAGCTTAGTAAGAAACGCTCGCTCAATGAAAGGTTGTGGCCGAAGTACGCAAAGATACTAATTTAGCCCAAATCTAAGAACTATATTTGTCCCTTTACAACATCGACTCTTGCATATATCTTACTATATATTATGTTATATATAAGTCGTCGTGGCCGAGTGGTTAAGGCGATGGACTAGAAATCCATTGGGATCTTCCCGCGTAGGTTCGAATCCTACCGGCGACGCCAATATTTTAGATGAAATTATTTTCTGAACTTTCTTTAACCCTATTTTCTCGAAGGGAAACCATAATCGAGAACAAATATGTGGTCTGAATGTTTGTCTTGAAACTTAGAATGCATTGATTAAGTAAAACATGTTATTTGTTTTCAGAAGTGGTACTGTATTTAGATCAAAGGCGACTCATTTTGACCAAGGGGAGAAACCTACGAAATATTTCATCCGAAGGGAAGTGGGGAGGGCAAAAAAGAAAATGTTAAAAAAAATAAATTGTCATGAGGGTGGGTCCATTGTACATAACCATCAAAAAGAAATCGAAAAATGTATATATTCATATTATCACCAATTATACTCGAAACAAGATTGTGATTATGAATGTCAGGCTGATTTTTTGTCCAACTTACCTGAGCTTGATGACAGTATAAGTGATCTGTGTGAAGGTACTTTATCTACTACTGAGTTGTATGATGCAGTTAAAGATATGTGTAAGTACCGATCTCCAGGATCGGATGGGTTACCTGCCGAATTTTATGTTAAGTTCTGGCCGATCATAGGTGACACATATACAAATGTTGTTAATTTTTGTTTTCATTCTGGTTCTTTAAGCAAGTCACAGCGGCATGGACTAATAACTCTACTGTGTAAGGATCCTGATAATTCTGAGTTAATTAAAAATTGGAGGCCAATAAGTTTACTAAATTGTGATTATAACATAATTTCAAAAGCCTTATGCAATAGATTACGAAAAGTAATCGATAGAATTGTGAGCCAGAGTCAAACTTGCGGTATTCCTGGTCGAAGTATTACAGACAACTTGCATTTGCTAAGAAACGTGTACGATTTTGTGGAGCAGAAAGACATGAAAGCTTGTTTTGTAAACCTCGACCAGGAAAAAGCCTTTGACAGAGTTGACTGGGGCTTTTTATTTAAATGTTTACGCAAATATAATTTTGGGTCTGATTTTTGTAAATGGGTGGGTTTACTGTACAATAATATTGATAGCAGTGTAATTGTTAATGGGCATTTTACGGAAAGTATTAGTTTGTCACGTGGTGTCAGGCAAGGCTGTGCTTTGTCGCCACTTTTGTATGTTTTAACATTAGAGCCTTTTATTTTAGCCATTAGGAATTGTAATGCCATTAAAGGTGTCCAAATACCAGGCAGTCCAAAGGTCGCTAAGGTATCGGCATATGCCGACGATACCACCGTGATTCTGTCCCAGGAATCGTCATTGCCACCACTGGTGGATTTATCGATGAAGTATGGTAGGGCATCTGGGTCAAAACTGAATTTAAATAAAACAACTGCTGTACCTATTGGAGCCTGGAATAATTCGGTTATGAATAATGAAGGTATAAAATGTGTTGAAAACGCAAAGATTTGTGGTGTGTTTTTTGGTAAAGACTCTATTCAGAAGAATTCAGATCATGTATTTGGTAAAGTTAAAGGCACACTTGCCGCCGTAGCCTGTTTAAATTTGCTAAGAAAACCAATTTACACGAGCTTAGTACGACTAATGCCACTAAACTTAAACATAGGACACATAAAACATGTCTAGTTAGCTTTAGAATGTAAAAATGGGGTGAAAAACAAACGAAGAATCGAAGCTTGATTACAACAACAACGATCAGTGTCGGTCAACTTTCGTGTTGGATTACCCTCCTTTTAGGCCTTTGTATCTGTGTTTTACACTCAAACAATAATCAGCAGGCTTTTCCAGTCGCTGTTAACCGATCGTCAGGCTGTATTTCTCAGATAAATAGGCCTACGTAAAATTACACTGTGCCGTTAGTTCACTCACTCGACTGAAACATAAAATCGCCAATAGGGGGCAGCTTGGTTTGTTTACGTTCCGGGTACGTAACAATTCAAATTTTCAAATTCAAATTAAAAATACAAAGTGACGTCCAAACTTTTAAATTTTGGTAAAAATAGAAAGTTCCTAACTTATATTGTCTGGGAAAAATACAGAAAACGATCTTTCTTTTTTAATGTAAACAATATTCCTGATTTTCGCGGCAAGTGTGCCTTTAAAAAGCATGTTAGTTCCTGGAATGGTAGATACCTAACCCTCCGGGGTAAATCTGTCTTAGCTAATACTGTTGCATTAGCAACATTATGGTTTACTGTACAATGTAGTTTACTTACACAAAAATGTTTAAATGATTGTACGAGAACAATTTTTCAGTTTATTTGGGACAAGAAGCCGGAAGGGATCAAACGATCCGTTCTGTATAATAAATTTTCAGAAGGCGGTTTAAATGTTCAAAGCATTATATGTAAAAGTAAGACCTTTGCAATACGACACATTTTGAAATTAGTGTATAGTTCGGAAGCCGATTGGCGCTATTTCGCTATATATTGGATAGGTCTATCTTTGAGAAATGTCTGTCCCGATTTTGCCAGATCTAACATTCCACATTCTGATTTTGTTCCTCAGTTTTACCAGTTTGCTATCAAAGCATGGAAAGAATTTTATGATTGTCAAAAGTTACCTTCGGTTATGTTCTCAAGTAAATACATTTACAATACTTTAATTGTCAAAGTGGTTGAAAAGCCTAGAGTTATGCTTAACAATCCTAATTTTAATTGGGTTGTGATTTGGAAACATGTTTTTGATTCATTTTTAGATCATAATTTAATCAATTTTTCGTTTAAACTCGTTCATTCCATATTACCAGTCAAGGAAAGGCTATTGAGGCGCAATGTCGTTACTGCACTGTAAACCTTTCACCGTAAATTTTACGGTAAAAGACTGGCAGCTGGGGATGCCAACCTATACCGTAAAATTATACGGTGACCGTATTTCTGTTTACGGTAACTGTGTAATTAACGTTATTTCACCGTAAAATTATACGGTGACCGTTTTTCTGTTTACGGTAACCGTATAATTAACATAATTTCACCGTAAAATTATACGGTGACCGTATTTCCTATTACGGTTACCGTATAATTAACATAATTCCACTGTAAAATTATACGGTAACCATATTTCTGTGTATGGTGGCGAACCGTATAGTGACTGTATTTTAGTTTACAGTGACCATATGCATATTCAACGAAATTTCGCATTAAAATTGTTGGGTGCCCATGCACACATATTCTTTCTACGGTCACCATATATTCAGTCAGGCTCAATATGGTCTCCATTCCGCAGTATTACAGATTCCGGCTAACTGTATGAGGCATGTTGGAATAAAACTGTTTCTCCAGCCTGACTTTTCAAATAACTGTAAACTACCGGAGTTCGGACTAGAACTAATTGTCTACAGAATAAAGGATACAAAAGTCCAATTAAAAAGTGACAATACAGCATTGTCCACCCACCACAAATAGGACCTGGGTAAAATATACCTATCAGTGAAATTAGTCATGAAAGTGAAATAGCTGGATACATGTACCTGCATATATGACGAGGCACATGGTTAGCTGGATTAGCATTCAGACACTAACTTAGCTTGAAGTAACACCAAATTCAAGAGGTACATGTACTCAAAATGTATTTCATTTCAAAGATAAACAAATTTCATAAAGATATACATGTACATTAACATATTAAGTGATAACAGTGGTATTATGCGTTTGTCAGACATTTAATAATAAGCCTGAAAGAAAGAAACATTAAACAGTATAACAAACATAATATTGAAGCTTAGCTACCAGGTTGATGACTCAATGAGGTATCATCAATAAAAGAAAGGTAAATACAATTATCACCAACTTAAAAACTGTAAACACATACTAAGAGATAGCTGAGACATACCATTTTTCAGTAACAAAATGAATATAATTAAATGTTTATAAAAAAAACAACCCCAAAACAATCTTACTGGGTTTGAGCAAAGGTCCCTCACATAAACTTTAATATTAAATGGGACATATAGAAAACAGATGATATTAGATAAAGCTTTCATTTGTCTTATTGGAAAAGCAACCAAATGTAATTTACCAAAAAAAAAAATGGTACAGATAAGATTTCCAAAACTCCTAAAAACTGCACAAATATGTTAAATCACAAATCTATCCCTTAAAGTGAACTCTTTAGGTAAAATACAATATACTTCATCTTAAAGACAATATCTACCTGGTCCCAAAACATGGTTTATTTATTTTTTATGACTTTCCTACAAGAAGCTATGGTTAATTATTCCCAGATGTCTGGTGACTGGATGTCACTGAAACATGTGCACACCTTACAACTGGCAATATGATTAGTTTATTTGACCTAAATACACCAATAGTAGGTTAGCATACCAGGTGTGCACATGTTTCAGTGACATCTAGTCACCAGACATCTGAGAATAAATAACCATAGCTTCTTGTAGGAAAGTCATAAAAAATAAATAAACCATGTTTTGGGACCAGGTAGATATTGTCTTTAAGATGAAGTATATCGTATCTTACCTAAATTGTTCACTTTAAGTATTAGTTTCCAATCAAAAATAATTACTGAGGAATTCTCAGGATAAGATCTCGGCAATCAAGGGCATTCACTGTAAACAAATATTAAGTTCACACAGACCCGATTTCTACAACTAAAAGCATAACCTCTAAACAATAATTATACATGTATCTTGCAGAAAAACTACATAACAATGCATAACTAAATTACATAGCAAATGTATCCCAAAAATATAAAGTTCCTATCATAAACCAATACTGAGAAATAGTTCAAACAAAATTTTCACAACAAATAGTGTTACACATAGTGTTACCCTGGCCTGGTATGATAGAAATCTCCTTTCTGCATTTTGTGAAAATATGGTAACATATTTTATATGTATTGTTTGGACCATCCGTATTTAGCTGTGCCCATGATAAGTTCGGTATCAGGTCTCTAAGGTAGCATTGGCATCTGACGATGTCAAACAACTAACATCTACACCATTATCCCCAACACTGTCACTGATTAATCATTATCTCTTCTGACTCATACAAAGGTACTCTTACATGCATCACAGTTTAACGTTAGCAATATGTTTCAACCCCACCTGTAAACAGAAGGAAAATAAACATTAGTTGATGAAGATAAATGTTCAAAGTACTGATTTATTACAATTGAAAATGGCAAGTAAAGAGCAAATGTGTTTAAGAAATGCTAAAGAAATTTAAATAATTCTGTTGCATATTACTAATAATAATTAATTAATTCACCCTGTGCCTACATCATACATGTAATTTTCACACATCTTACTTGCAAATCACTTTATATACAATCTACATCAAATTAGGGATTTGAGTTTCTGGCTTTGTTTCAAGGACAAAAAATATCAAAATTTTGGCATTTATTTTAATGTTATTGCTAGGTCAGTTACGTAAAAACATACGCAACGCCGCTTTGTGAAACTGGCTCCAGGTGACTCCACCAGTAGGGCCTACTACCATACTGCCTACAATATTACTTGTTCAGTCTGTGTGTGTAGTGCTGGCAACAGAATTAGCAGGTTGTAATTTAGACACTCGACTGCAGACAATGAGTGTAAATGTATGTCAATGTGGCCAAGAAGAAAGTGATTGTCGCTTAGACTTACCTGTAAATACATTGCAGTTTAGTAGTTCATGTCTCATGGTGATTCAAGCCTAACTTAACTGCTGAATTTTCAGTGAATACCGCCTTACGAAGTTACGATACGCATTGCACGGTGACAAGCAGTCTGAACTGACCAGAAAGCAAGCTTTGTTCTCTGCAGTTAAAAGCATGAACACGTATCGTTCACCTGGTAGCGATGGGCTACCGGCAGAATTTTATGTTCATTTCTGGGATATATTTGGGGAATGTTTTACAAAAGTTGTAAATGCCTGTTTTAATTATGGTAAAATGAGTTCATCTCAAAGATCTGGCCTTTTAACATTATTGTGCAAGGACTATGACAATGCTGATAACATCAAAAACTGGCGGCCTATCAGTCTTTTGAACACAGACTATAAGATAGTCTCTAAATCGCTCTGTAATAGGTTAAAACAAGTAATCGACTCGATTGTTCCACCTAATCAAACCTGTGGCATCCCTGGAAGGAGTATATATGATAACCTTCACGTTTTACGTAACGTTTATGATTATGTGGAGCAAAACGATTTGAATGCTTGTTTTCTCAACTTAGACCAGGAGAAAGCGTTTGATAGGGTAGACTGGTCCTTTTTATTTAAATGTTTGAAAATGTATAATTTTGGACCCCAATTTTGTAAATGGGTAGAATTATTGTATACTAGTATTTCTAGCAAGGTCATTGTCAACGGTCACTTAACTGAAGAATTTGTATTATCTCGGGGCGTCCGTCAGGGCTGCGGTATTTCGCCATTATTGTACATATTGTCTCTTGAGCCCTTTATCCAAGCTGTAAGACAGAATAATTCAATCAAAGGGGTTGATATTCCCGGAACCACCAAGGAAGCCAAGGTGTCCGCATATGCCGATGATACAACTGTAATTATTTCGGACAAATCGTCAGTTGACAAGGTCATTTGTCTGGCCGAGCAGTATGGAAAAGTGTCTGGGTCAAAATTGAATCTGTCCAAAAGTAACTTACTTCCTATCGGCAAATGGTCATGTGACAACGGCTCTTTTGGTGGTGTCACGGTGTCAGAGAATGTTAAAATCTGCGGGATTCACTTTGGTAAGAATCAAAATGAGTTAAACTCAGGAATGATTTCTAAAAAGCTAACAAAAAATTTGTCAGCTTGGAAAGGCAGAAATCTAACTCTTCGAGGAAAATCAGTTTTAATAAATTCTGTGGCACTATGTATGCTCTGGTACACAGTCCAATGTTTTTTGCTTCCCCCAAAGTGTATAAAAGAATGTACTCGATCTATTTTCTAATTTTTGTGGGATGGCAAGCCAGAAGGCATTAAAAGGGTGGTTGCTTATAACAGTAATGATGATGGTGGTTTAAATGTTACAAGTATAAATTCAAAATGCAAGGCTTTTGCTGTTAAACATATTCTTAAGTTACTGTATGGTTCAACAGCTGATTGGACTCATTTTGCGGTATACTGCTTGGTATATCACTGAGAAACCTTTCTCCAAACTTTGCAAGAAATAGTATTCCCCATAGCCAGAATGTATCTCCATTTTACCAATTTGCTCTAAGTTCATGGAAAGAATTTTCCTCTGATTAGAAATTGCCCACAGTGATGTACTCAACTAAGTTTATTTACAATCATTTTGTTAGTAATATTGTAACAGTTCCACGCATTATGTTAAAGTATCCTGCTTTAAATTGGCCGTCTATCTGGAAATCTGTATTTAATTCATTCCTTGAACATAATTTAGTTAATTTTAATTTTAAATTGGTTCATGATATTTTGCCAGTTAAGGAGAGACTGTTGAGGCGAAATGTTGCCACGGATGATCTTTGTGTTTACTGTGGTAGTTCTGAAACTACAAATCATTTGTTTGTTAATTGTAAAACTGTTCATGATGTATTTGATAAGTTCGATAGAATATTTGTATTGTACTTGGGGTATCTGCCACCGTTGACGGAACGCATTTTAATTTTTAAAGAATTCAATTCCAATCTCTCTAAATGTCATCAAGATTTATGTGTATATTTCATAAGCGTTCTACATTTCTGTATTTGGTGTACTAGAAATGAGGCAGTGTTCAGAGGCAAATCTGTGAATCATGAAATTATTGTAAAAATAGCGAAAAGCATGATAAGAAACCGAATCACGGTTGATTTCTTCAGACTTAATATTAGTAAGTTTAAGGACATTTGGTGTAGAAACAATGTATTATGTAAAGTTGAAAACAACAAACTTTCCTTGCTACTAAAGTAGTGTTGCTGTAAAAAGTCGTTTCACATGCCTACTAATTTCTGTGATGACTTATTTTAACCAATGGCATGTGAAAACCACTCTGATTGTAAATAAATGGATGTAATATTGCTGTAATATCATGGGAATAAATTATTTCACAAAAAAAAAAAAAATTCTCGAAGGGAAACCATAATCGAGAACAAATATGTGGTCTGAATGTTTGTCTTGAAACTTAGAATGCATTGATTAAGTAAAATATGTTATTTGCAGGCCAATATTTTTCATTTGCACCATCTGCGCATTTTTTTTTCAGCTTAGTAAGAAACGCTCGCTCAATGAAAGGTTGTGGCCGAAGTACGCAAAGATACTAATTTAGCCCAAATCTAAGAACTATATTTGTCCCTTTACAACATCGACTCTTGCATATATCTTACTATATATTATGTTATATATAAGTCGTCGTGGCCGAGTGGTTAAGGCGATGGACTAGAAATCCATTGGGACCTTCCCGCGTAGGTTCGAATCCTACCGGCGACGCCAATATTTTAGATGAAATTATTTTCTGAACTTTCTTTAACCCTATTTTTCTCGAAGGGAAACCATAATCGAGAACAAATATGTGGTCTGAATGTTTGTCTTGAAACTTAGAATGCATTGATTAAGTAAAATATGTTATTTGCAGGCCAATATTTTTCATTTGCACCATCTGCGCATTTTTTTTTCAGCTTAGTAAGAAACGCTCGCTCAATGAAAGGTTGTGGCCGAAGTACGCAAAGATACTAATTTAGCCCAAATCTAAGAACTATATTTGTCCCTTTACAACATCGACTCTTGCATATATCTTACTATATATTATGTTATATATAAGTCGTCGTGGCCGAGTGGTTAAGGCGATGGACTAGAAATCCATTGGGATCTTCCCGCGTAGGTTCGAATCCTACCGGCGACGCCAATATTTTAGATGAAATTATTTTCTGAACTTTCTTTAACCCTATTTTCTCGAAGGGAAACCATAATCGAGAACAAATATGTGGTCTGAATGTTTGTCTTGAAACTTAGAATGCATTGAGGATCGCCATTTTGATATTGAACAAGCTAGACGTGTTTGAAATCGCTCCTGCAAATCTGCCAACATCGGTGTTCTCTTTGAGTTATTTTGGTAATTGTTTGTACCTTAGGAATATACGGGACATTCGGATACTGTATGTAAGTGTTTGAAGGCCTTATTTGTTAGGAATAATGAGTAATCCAGTGTATTATTCGCCTAGAAATAAGATAGACCGTAATATGTCGGTAGCCATATCGACTAGCAAGCAAGGCAAGTTTTCGTCTACTGTCCAAGATGATTTTGTTAGTGAGTTGGCCAGTGTCATTGATATCAAGTCTGAATTAATAAGTTTTCAAAAGAATTATTTTAAGAGAGTTTATTATGCAACGATGAAATCCGAGGCGAGCCTTGCTGCATTGCTGAAGAAAGATAGCATTTCAGTTTGCGGGGCAGTGTGGAACATCGTGCCTGCCTCAGCTGTATACATGACTGTAACCGCCCACTGGGTACCTGAGGAAATGTCTGATGATACTGTGAAGGATGCCCTGAAGGATTACGGTGTGTGTATGGGTGTTGTTAAACCCAAATTTTCCAACCCAAAACTGTCCAACGTTAAAACTGGAATTAGGAATTATAAATTCCGTTGTCATAAAGAAAGGTACGTTCCGAACTTTATTAACTTTGGTGGTGACGTTGTCATGTTTACGTACCCGGCCCAATGTTACGAATGCCGTAAATGCTCGCAAAATTCCCACAAAGCGCATGAATGTAGATCAATCTATTGTGATAATTGTGAAGGTTTTACGCCTCACGAAAACCCTCATCATACAAAGGACTGTCCCCGGCCGTGCTGTAATTGTTTTTCTACGATGCATAAGGTGTCTGAATGTTGTGCCCGTGCAGTGTCGTACGCCTCTAGAGTTAAGGCTATTGTCCCACGGTTCACTGAGCCTAAATGCGATGACTCTAGTATGAGTGAGGACAGTGAAGACGATGTGGATATCGAAATTGATTCGCCTGAAGACGAAACCACAGTCGACGCTGACGCTACAGGCGTGGTAACTGATGTTGACGAAATGACAGACACCTTGCACATTATATCTCAATCAAAGTTTGAACATGTGGAATTACCAGAGGCCAAAAAACAGAAAACGGAGCAGGTACGAACCCCCAACCTTGAGCAAAAATCACAACGTCCAGTTGCAGAGCCTGACCACGAGTCTCAGGTGGTAAATGAAGAAGGAAAACGGAAAAGCGGCGAGGTGGCAATGACTCCTCTTCCAACGGCTGACATGTCAACAATGATGCTTGAATTCCGTAAGAGAAAATCGACGGCGGCTCGTGGCAGGAGGCGTCTGTCAAAAGACTAGTAGAACTGTTAATTATCATGGATATATTTGGATTTACTACTTATCATCACAATGGGTATGTTACTTATCTTTACACTACTTTCTGTAATGTCTCCAATTAACGGAGTACGTTTTGCTACTTTAAATGTAAATGGTCTTAAAGACATAAATAAACCGTATCAAGTGAAGCAATTTATATTTGACCAACAATTAGATATCATTTTCTTACAAGAGACACATTTTAATAGTTTTAATGAAACCCGATCACTCGATATTCCTGGAAATAGTTTTTGGGCTTTTGGAAATAACAAAAGCCGTGGTGTTGGGATAATTATACGTTATTCTGTTGAGTGTGTTATCCGTAAAGTTACAAGATGTCCGGAGGGGCGATTTATAAGTGTTAAAGCCGACATAAATAATGTTCCTATTAATTTAATTTGTATTTATGCTCCAAACTGTCCAAAAGACAGGAAAGAATTTATATCAAATTTAGATTGTGTATTGGTCGGAAAAGAGCTAATAGTGTTGGGAGGAGACTTCAACTTTGTAGAAAATCCTTTATTAGATAGAATTAGTCCATCACAAAACACAAGAAATGAAGGGTTAGATGAGATCAATTTGTTGAAGGGTATGTTTGGAATTAGCGATGTTTATCGAAAACTTCATCCAGACGGGAAATGTTATTCCTGGTCAAGAAATAATGCGGCTAGTCGTCTAGACAGGTTTTATATATCGGGTAATTTAATAAATCATGTAACTTTGTCTGACCTAGTTCACACAGCTTTCTCTGACCACTCCTGTGTTTATTTTGACGCGTGTTTTACCAATGTAGTCACATGGGGTCCATTTTATTGGAAGTGCAATGTTTCTATTTTAAACGATAAAGAACTTTGTGAAAAAATTGAAAATGTTTTTACAAGTATATTTTCTAATAACTTGCCTGATGATGTACAGCTTTTGTGTAAATGGGAAGAATTTAAATCACTTTGTAAAGAAACCATCCGTACACATTGCAATATTGTTTCTAGCTTAAAGCGGAAAAACTTGTCACAACTTGAAAAAAAATTTAACTTTTTAAAAACTTCTCCTGTTGTAAATAAGGATGCTATTGAAGAAGTTAAGAACTCAATTAATGAAATGTACAGGATTTCTCGAAGTGGTGCCGTTATTCGGTCAAAGGCCACTCACTTTGATCAAGGCGAGAAACCTACTAAGTATTTTATCAGAAGGGAAGTGGGTAGGGCAAAAAAGAAAATGATTAAAAAAATTAGTTGTTACGAGGGTGGGTCTATTGTACATACTAATCAGAAAGATATTGAAAAATGTATATATTCTTATTACCAACAATTGTATTCTAAGCAAGATTGTGATTTTAAATGTCAAGCAGAGTTTTTATCTCATTTACCTGAATTAGATGATGACATAAGTTCATTATGTGAAGGTATTTTATCAGAATCTGAGTTGCATAACGCTGTGAAAGACATGTGTAAATATCGATCTCCTGGTTCGGATGGATTACCAGCCGAGTTTTATGTAAAGTTCTGGCCTATTATAGGTAAGACTTACACAAAATTTGTTAATTCTTGTTTTAACATTGGTTCTTTAAAGGGGCATGAGCTGCCAAAATGTTGATATTTTGACGTTAAAACAGAATGCTGAAATTATTGGCTATTTTCCTCAAGAGGTAGAATTCAGAAGCTTTTTAATGCTTCAAGTCTCGAAAATGTACGATAAAGTACTGTTTTAAACTAACTTTGGCTTAGAATGAATGAATGGTCGTCCCGGTTATTTAAATTTTGTTTACTTTTGAACACGTTTTCGGTTCGTACAGGCCCCATACTGTATGGATTTTCCTCATTCCAACGCCAATCATTTAGTTTTTCGATAGCCTTCAAAGCCTCTTACTGTCGTTACGATCAGAAGTTATGAAAAAACTGTGAATTTTGGCAGCTCATGCCACCTTAAGTGAATCCCAACGTCACGGCCTAATAACTTTAATGTGTAAAGACCCTACCAATTCAGAAGAAATTAAAAACTGGAGGCCTATCAGTCTACTTAATTGTGACTACAAAATTATTTCTAAAGCATTGTGCAACCGATTGAAGAAAGTTATCGATAAAATTATCAGCTTCAGTCAAACGTGTGGAATTCCTGGAAGAAGTATTGTTGATAACTTACATGTATTAAGAAATGTATATGATTATGTTGAGCAGAAGGATATGAAAGCCTGTTATGTAAACCTCGACCAGGAAAAGGCGTTTGACCGAGTCGACTGGGATTTTTTGTTTAAATGCCTACGTAAATACAATTTTGGACCTGATTTTTGTAAATGGGTCGAGCTTCTATATAATAACATCGAGAGCAGTGTTATTGTAAATGGTCATATCACTGAAAAGATCTGTTTGTCACGTGGTGTAAGGCAAGGCTGTGCTTTGTCGCCACTTTTGTACGTCTTAACTTTAGAACCTTTCATTTTAGCTTTAAAAAATTGTGATGTTATTAAGGGTGTACAGATGCCGGGTACTACTAAGGTCGCCAAAGTGTCGGCGTACGCCGACGACACTACGGTAATTCTGTCAGAGGAATCCTCAGTACCACATCTTGTAGATATATCTATGAAGTATGGAAGGGCAGCGGGTGCAAAGTTAAATTGAGATAAAACCATTGCCTTACCCATTGGAAGTTGGGATAATACTAGCATGTCTAATATTGGAATTGGATGTACAGAGAATGCGAAAGTATGCGGTGTATTTTTCGGTAAAAATGCTATTCAGAAGAATTCTAATCATGTATATACTAAAGTAAACAAACATGTTAACTCCTGGAACGGGAGGTATTTAACTCTCAGGGGTAAATCTGTACTGGTCAATACTGTTGCCCTTGCGGCCTTATGGTTTACAGTACAGTGTAGTTTATTGACCAAGCAATGTATCAACGACTTTACCAGAACAATATTTCAGTTCATATGGAATAAGAAACCAGAGGGTATAAAAAGGTCTGTGTTGTACAACAAATTTTGTGACGGAGGTCTTAATGTTCAAAATATTATCTGTAAAAATAAATCATTAGCTATAAGACACATTTTGAAATTATTGTATGGCTCAGAAGCTGATTGGCGATATTTTGCTATTTACTGGATCGGGTTATCTTTAAGAGCTGTATCTCCTGATTTTGCCAAGTCAAATATTCCCCATTCTTATTTTGTTCCACCATTTTATCGTTATGCCATAATTGCATGGAGAGAATTTTATGATGGTTCCAAATTACCAACGACGATGATTTCAAGCAAGCAAATATATAGTGCCCTGATAGGTAAAGTGGTTGAAAAACCAAGAATTATGTTACAAAATCCAAATTTTGAGTGGCAGGTTATATGGAAACATGTATTTAGCCCATTTTTAGAGCACAATTTAGTTAATTTTTCATTCAAACTCGTCCATTCAATATTGCCGGTCAAAGAGCGGTTGTTAAGGCGTAATGTTGTAACAGATGATCTATGTTCGTTTTGTTCTCTATCAGAAACTGAAAAACATTTGTTTGTTGATTAGTCTCCGATGTATTTCATATATTTGACAGAGTTTTTATGCTGTACTTCAATTTAGTCCCGACTATAAATGAAGGTTTGTTGCTTTACAGGATCTTGCCAGATCAGTTAAGTATATCGGACAAAAATATCTTTTTATATCTCATTACTGTTATGCAGTTTTCCATTTGGTGCGCCAGAAATGAAAATGAATTTAATGGCGAAAAAAGGGGTTACAGATATGTTGTAAAAATGGCTAAAAACTTAATGAAAACTAGAATATGTGTTGATTTCTGGCGATTAGATCGCCAATCGTTTTTCAATATATGGTGCAAAAATAACGTATTCTGTCACGTTAAAAATGATAAGTTGGTACTTCTTTTAACATAAAACTCTGTATGTTTGACATATGAAACAACCTCTTTCTGTGATAGTCATTTTTATTATGTTGTTTCGTGTCAAAAATGTATGTAATATAGACTTGTAATGTAATACTTATATGGCAATAAACCATATCTTTTCAAAAAGAAAAAAAAAATCGAGAACAAATATGTGGTTTGAATGTTTGTCTTGAAACTTAGAATGCATTGATTAAGTAAAATATGTTATTTGCAGGCCAATATTTTTCATTTGCACCATCTGCGCATTTTTTTTTTCAGCTTAGTAAGAAACGCTCGCTCAATGAAAGGTTGTGGCCGAAGTACGCAAAGATACTAATTTAGCCCAAATCTAAGAACTATATTTGTCCCTTTACAACATCGACTCTTGCATATATCTTACTATATATTATGTTATATATAAGTCGTCGTGGCCGAGTGGTTAAGGCGATGGACTAGAAATCCATTGGGATCTTCCCGCGTAGGTTTGAATCCTACCGGCGACGCCAATATTTTAGATGAAATTATTTTCTGAACTTTCTTTAACCCTATTTTCTCGAAGGGAAACCATAATCGAGAACAAATATGTGGTCTGAATGTTTGTCTTGAAACTTAGAATGCATTGATTAAGTAAAATATGTTATTTGCAGGCCAATATTTTTCATTTGCAACAACTGCGCATTTTTTTTCAGCTTAGTAAGAAACGCTCGCTCAATGAAAGGTTGTGGCCGAAGTACGCAAAGATACTAATTTAGCCCAAATCTAAGAACTATATTTGTCCCTTTACAACATCGACTCTTGCATATATCTTACTATATATTATGTTATATATATCTCGTCGTGGCCGAGTGGTTAAGGCGATGGACTAGAAATCCATTGGGATCTTCCCGCGTAGGTTCGAATCCTACCGGCGACGCCAATATTTTAGATGAAAAATTATTTTCTGAACTTTCTTTAACCCTATTTTCTCGAAGGGAAACCATAATCGAGAACAAATATGTGGTCTGAATGTTTGTCTTGAAACTTAGAATGCATTGATTAAGTAAAATATGTTATTTGCAGGCCAATATTTTTCATTTGCACCATCTGCGCATTTTTTTTTTCAGCTTAGTAAGAAACGCTCGCTCAATGAAAGGTTGTGGCCGAAGTACGCAAAGATACTAATTTAGCCCAAATCTAAGAACTATATTTGTCCCTTTACAACATCGACTCTTGCATATATCTTACTATATATTAAGTTATATATAAGTCGTCGTGGCCGAGTGGTTAAGGCGATGGACTAGAAATCCATTGGGATCTTCCCGCGTAGGTTCGAATCCTACCGGCGACGCCAATATTTTAGATGAAATTATTTTCTGAACTTTCTTTAACCCTATTTTCTCGAAGGGAAACCATAACCGAGAACAAATATGTGGTCTGAATGTTTGTCTTGAAACTTAGAATGCATTGATTAAGTAAAATATGTTATTTGCAGGCCAATATTTTTCATTTGCACCATCTGCGCATTTTTTTTCAGCTTAGTAAGAAACGCTCGCTCAATGAAAGGTTGTGGCTGAAGTACGCAAAGATACTAATTTAGCCCAAATCTAAGAACTATATTTGTCCCTTTACAACATCGACTCTTGCATATATCTTACTATATATTATGTTAAATATAAATCGTCGTGGCCGAGTGGTTAAGGCGATGGACTAGAAATCCATTGGGATCTTCCCGCGTAGGTTCGAATCCTACCGGCGAAGCCAATATTGTAGATGAATTTATTTTCTAAACTTTCTTTCACCCTATTTTCTCGAAGGGAAACCATAATCGAGAACAAATATGTGGTCTGAATGTTTGTCTTGAAACTTAGAATGCATTGATTAAGTAAAATATGTTATTTGCAGGCCAATATTTTTCATTTGCACCATCTGCGCATTTTTTTTTTAGCTTAGTAAGAAACGCTCGCTCAATGAAAGGTTGTGGCCGAAGTACGCAAAGATACTAATTTAGCCCAAATCTAAGAACTATATTTGTCCCTTTACAACATCGACTCTTGCATATATCTTACTATATATTATGTTATATATAAGTCGTCGTGGCCGAGTGGTTAAGGCGATGGACTAGAAATCCATTGGGATCTTCCCGCGTAGGTTCGAATCCTACCGGCGACGCCAATATTTTAGATGAAATTGTTTTCTGAACTTTCTTTAACCCTATTTTCTCGAAGGGAAACCATAATCGAGAACAAATATGTGGTCTGAATGTTTGTCTTGAAACTTAGAATACATTGATTAAGTAAAAGGGCGGTCATAGGTCTGAAGAAGAAGGCTGACGTGTCCTTATTTTGCTCTGAGGAATCCTTATTCATCCAAGACTGTGGTACGTGAATACAATTAGTTTTTGTGACATTGCAATCTACACGACCTGAGTGGTCTTTATTGAGAGTAATATTGGGCGACAGCCCTTGTTTGAACGATGTCTAGGCCAGTAAGATATGACAACTTTGTTCGACCAACTAGAGTGCTGTCAGTCGCCATTGCCACAGAAGACAGTGAGGCGTTTAGTAAAGCTTTGCAGGATGACTTTGTACCGTTCTTGGAAAGTGTTATATCTCTGGACACTGATTTATTATGTATCCAAAAAAATTTCCTAAAAAAAATAATTTATGTTCGTGTTTCTAACCAAAGAGCACACAATGCTCTCATGAATAAAGAGGTATTTGAAGTAAACGGTGTGAGTATAACGCAGGCCTCCTCGCTGTATATAAACTTGACTGTACACTGGGCTCCAGACGAACTCGATGATCAGATAATTTGTGAGGCTCTTAAGCCTTATGGGGAAGTTCACTCAGTGAATCGCCCGTAGTTTAGAAACACACGACTCAGAAAGGCAAATACAGGGATTCGTTTTTACAAATTCCGATGTACTAATAATCGGTATGTACCAAATTTTATAAACTTTGCTGGTGACACTATCATGTTTACCTATCCCGCTCAAAAATTTGAGTGTAGGCGTTGTGGCCAGCATTCCCACAAAATTAAGGATTGTCGTTCGATATGGTGTGGAAATTGTGATGGGTTTTCCCCTCATGACAATCCACACGAAGAATCCCATTGTACATCCCCTTGTCGCACGTGTAAGTCAGATGAACATACTCGGACTTTTTGTCGGGCTAGGCTGTGGTCATATGCTTCCCGTGTGAGTGCCAAACCAGTTGAGTTAGTTCCAAGTGCTGGCTGCCATGAACAGGACGTCGATGAAGAATCGAGTATGGATGAGACCGACGTTTCTTCAGATGAAAGCGAACGCCAACCAGCTGTACTGGATGATGACAACAGTGACAGCGGGTCACCTGTAGCCAAAAAACCCGTGTTGTCCGCCGACGTGAAGGCCGTGGGGACACCCAGCGAGCCTACAATTGAGAAGCGTGATGTTATTGAGGTAGTAGCTGAGGTTCATGCTGAAACTACGGTGGTGGAAATGGACCATAACCACCCCCAGCCTATGAGGGAAAAAGATGACCAAAATATAGACGATAATTTCAATGAAGATAGTCAAATCGGACAGTGTGTGACACCCCTTCCTGAAGTAATGACACCATCTTCACAGCCAGAATGTACAAGCTTAACGCTGGACTATCGTAAAAAAAGCGCCATCGCCAAACGAGGAAGAAAGCGCTTAGCTAAGCAGAAATGAACAATGTATGTTTCCTAACCTCAGATTCACAGTGGGTATGTTTCATTTACTTTTCACTATTTGTTTCATAATGTCTGTTCATAGTCCAATTCGCTTTGCTTCATTAAACACTAATGGACTGAGAGACACGACAAAGCAATCTCAAGTACGGAAGCTCGTTATTAACAATAAGATAGATGTACTTTTTCTTCAGGAAACGCACTTTAATAACTTTACGAATGCTAAACAGTTGTATATCCCAGGGAATTCTTTTTGGGCCTATGGTAGCAATAAAAGTTGCGGGGTTGGTATAATTGTCAGGTATACTGTTGATTGTAATGTTAAAAGTGTTAAGAGATGTCCTGCTGGTAGATTTATTTCTGTTAAGGCAGAAATTAACAAGACCCTTGTCAATCTTGTTTGTGTGTATGCTCCTAACAATCCCACTGATAGAAAAGAATTTATTTCTGACTTAGATACTGTTTTATTGGGGAAAGAAATTGTAATTATGGGCGGTGATTTTAATTTTGTAGAAGATAATGCTTTGGATAAATGTGGTGGGAATGATAACTCGAAAAATTACGGTAAAGACGAAATGTGTGCTTTGAAAAGGGAATTCTCTATTTGTGACATATACAGATCGTTGTATCCCAGTTGTAAACAATTTACCTGGTGTCGTAATCAAATTGCCTGTCGGCTTGATAGATTTTATTTGTCTAATGTTTTAAAAAAGTGTGTTAATCTAGTTGATAGTATTGTAGTGCCATTTTCCGACCACTCTTGTGTGCATTTTGATATTTGTTTTGATGGTGTTATTTCCTGGGGGAGTTATTATTGGAAATGTAACGTCTCAGTTTTGAATGATGAAGATTTATGTGAAACAATTAAAAATATTCATGATACAATATTTAGTGAAAGTTTTGAAAACAATAGCTTACCTGATATGTGGGAGCAGTTTAAAGAAGAGTGTAAAAGGATAATCAAACAACATTGTAAAACCTGCTCACTAAACAAAAGGAAACATGTTCAAGAACTAGAAATAGATTTAAGTAACCTGAAAAAAGATCCAATTAAAAATTATGCAGAAATAGAAAATATTTAAAAAACCTTAAATGCCATTGCCAAACAATCCAGAGAGGGAGCTATGGTTAGAGCTAAATGTAAAGAGTTCTCTTTAAACGAAAGACCAAGTAAATATTTCATTAGACGAGAAGTGGGCAGGGCCAGGAAAAAAATGATAAAGGAATTAAAATGCATTGAGACTGATAATGTATACTGTACGCAGTCTGAAATCTCATCATGTATACGCTCTTATTATGTGGACTTATATTCTGAACAGCACTGTGATTTTAATGCACAAAAGGAATATGTAAAACATTTACCTAAATTATCAAACGATTGTAGAATGTCATGCGAGGGCCCGATGACAGTTGAAGAACTTTATTCTTCTGTTAAAGGAATGAACAAATATAAATCCCCTGGTTCTGACGGCCTTCCCATGGAATTTTATATGCAGTATTGGGATATCATTGGGATAACATTTACTAAAGTTGTAAATTTTTGTTTTGAAAAAGGTATGTTATCCAAAAGTCAAAGATCCAGTTTAATAACACTACTGTGTAAAAACCTTGACGAGGCTGATGAAATAACTAACTGGAGACCAATAAGCCTGTTGAATGTGGATTACAAGATAATATCAAAAGCTTTATGTAATCGTCTCAAATGTGTTGTAAACTCAATAGTTGACCAAACCCAAACCTGTGGTATCCCAGGAAGGAATATTTTTGATAGTCTTCACCTCCTTAGAAACACTTACGACTATGTAGAGCAAAATGATCTAAAGGCCTTTTTCATCAGCCTCGATCAAGAAAAAGCTTTCGATCGTGTCGACTGGAAGTTTCTTACCGCATGTTTACAACAATATAATTTTGGTCCGAATTTTTGTGCTTGGGTTAAGCTTTTGTATACAAATATTAACGGAAGTGTTATTGTGAATGGTCATGTATCAGAGAACTTTCAATTGTCACGTGGTGTTCGTCAGGGCTGCTGTATTTCGCCGTTATTATACGTCATGTCACTTGAGCCCTTCCTAGACTGCATTCGCAGAAGTCCTCTGGTCACTGGTGTTAAGATGCCAGGGACAGATAAACAAGCTATCGCTACTGCCTATGCTGATGATACTACAATAATTGTAAATAATAAAAACTGTATTAACCATGTTATAGATTTGGCCAAAAAGTATGGAAGTCTGTCAGGCGCTAAGCTGAATTTAACCAAGAGCGTGGCACTTCCAATTGGTAATTGGCCAGACCATGCAATTAATGATCTTCCAATTAAAACTGTGAAAAACGCAAAGTTGTGCGGTATTTATTTTGGAGAAAATTCTACAGAACTGAATTCAGAAAGAATAATCGGCAAAGTAAAAAAGAACATTTCCGCGTGGTCTGGTCGTTACTTGACTTTGAGGGGGAAATCTGTTCTGATTAACTGCATAGCTTTAGCGGCATTTTGGTTTGCGGCACAATGTACTTTTTTGCCTAAAAAATGTTTTTTAAAATGTACTCAACTCGTTTTTCAATTTTTGTGGAATAATAAACCTGAGGGTATCAAACGAAATGTATTATATAATCCCCATGTAAAAGGTGGACTAAACATTAACAACATCCATTGTAAAATGAAGGCCCTAGCAGTTGGTCACATGTTGAAGCTTGTTTATAACACTAAAGCCGATTGGAGGTACTATGGAATATATTGGTTGGGGTTGTCGTTAAGACAAATACGTCCCGAATTTTCTAAAATGTCAATACCTCATTGTCTGAAATTGCCGCCTTTCTATAAATTTGCCTTAGAAGGTTGGAAAGATTTTTACAAAGGGCAAAGCCTTCCTCGAATTATGTATAGCTATAATTTCTTTATAATGTTTTTGTAAATAAAATTGTCGAAATGCCGAGAGTAGCTTTAAAAGATGTTCTTTATGCCAATTTAAATCTACTATACAACGAAAAGTGTTTAATATACAAGATGTTTGATAATTGTGAAACCAGAGACAAATCTATGTGTTTATATTTACTGTCTGTAATTCAATACACTGTTTGGTGTGCAAGGAATGGAATTATATTCAACGATGAAAAGCATGATGTAAATAGTATAATTGAAAGAACAAAGGGTTTAGTTAAGATGAGGGCTATTGTAGATAAACATAGACTAAATGATACAGAGTTCAAAAGTATATGGTGTAAAAGAAATGTTATCTGTAAAATAAGTAATGAAAAGTTGTCCTTTGTTCTTCAATAGAATGTTATTGTATATTTACTTACAGTAATGCTTGCGGTCGTTTTTCTGTGATAAACTTTGCTTATTTTAATTAGACTGCACCATATGATGTAATTGATCTTGTAAACTGCAAATAAATATTATTTCTCAAAACAAAAAAAAGAAACCATAATCGAGAACAAATATGTGGTCTGAATGTTTGTCTTGAAACTTAGAATGCATTGATTAAGTAAAATATGTTATTTGCAGGCCAATATTTTTCATTTGCACCATCTGCGCATTTTTTTTTTCAGCTTAGTAAGAAACGCTCGCTCAATGAAAGGTTGTGGCCGAAGTACGCAAAGATACTAATTTAGCCCAAATCTAAGAACTATATTTGTCCCTTTACAACATCGACTCTTGCATATATCTTACTATATATTATGTTATATATAAGTCGTCGTGGCCGAGTGGTTAAGGCGATGGACTAGAAATCCATTGGGATCTTCCCGCGTAGGTTCGAATCCTACCGGCGACGCCAATATTTTAGATGAAATTATTTTCTGAACTTTCTTTAACCCTATTTTCTCGAAGGGAAACCATAATCGAGAACAAATATGTGGTCTGAATGTTTGTCTTGAAACTTAGAATGCATTGATTAGGTAAAATATGTTATTTGCAGGCCAATATTTTTCATTTGCACCATCTGCGCATTTTTTTTTCAGCTTAGTAAGAAACGCTCGCTCAATGAAAGGTTGTGGTCGAAGTACGCAAAGATACTAATTTAGCCCAAATCTAAGAACTATATTTGTCCCTTTACAACATCGACTCTTGCATATATCTTACTATATATTATGTAATATATAAGTCGTCGTGGCCGAGTGGTTAAGGCGATGGACTAGAAATCCATTTGGATCTTCCCGCGTAGTAAGATCCGACGCCAATATTTTAGATGAAATTATTTTCTGAACTTTCTTTAACCTAATTTTCTCCACGGCTTAACACTGTGTTGTTATCTCAAAAAAAAACACTGTGTTGTTGTCGTTGTGTCTATACTTAGCTATACCTAGTTTGTCTACGGTGGACTTGTACGGCCTACTAATAGAGTGCAGTGAGAGTGTTTATGTGAGGCAGCCGGGTGGAGCTCGTGTCTCCTGACAATGTCAAAGCCCATTAAAGCTCTGGGTAGGAAATTAAACACGGATTTGTCAGTGTGTCTTCGATGAACCCTGAGCATTTTTCTTCGGCGATCCAGCAAAATTTTGGCAAGTGTTTATCTGAAGTAATCAATCAGAAGAAAGGTCTTAAATGTTTTCAAAAAAACTACTATAAGAAATGTTTTTACTTGCATGTTTGGAGTGAACAAGCTCACCAAGTTTTACTTTGTAAGGGAGTTTTGGTAATGAAGGACGTCGGGGAGTGGAATGTAACGTCGGCGAGTTCATCCGTACATTCGGCTCCAGACGAGATGACGGATGACGAAATTCTTCATGAACTGAAACCATTTAGTGCCTGTCTATTAATAAGCCTTATTTGTCAGACCCTGTTTTTGGTCAAGTGAGAACTGGAATCCGTATATATAGATTCAAATGCCACAAAGCGAGATATGTACCGAATTTCATAAAATTTGGTGGGTAACTGGTTATGTATACCTTTCCTGCTCAAAATCCAGAATGTCGTCGTTGTGCCCAACCCGGACACAAAGCCCCAACCTGTAAGGCAATATATTGTGAAAACTGTGATGGCTGTACCCCCCACGAGGACCCCATTATACAGATGAATGTTCTGAGCCATGTAGAAGTTGTTCGTCTTCTTAACATAGTGTAGTCAGTTGCTGTGCTAGCGTGTCATCTTATGCTGCACGGGTGAAAGGTGGGTTTCAGCAGAGTAAGCCTCTGAGTGAGGATTTTTCGGATAGAGAGGAAACGTGTGACGCTGAGCAAAACGAGTCAGAGGATTATTGTGATGCAAATGTCGAGGAGATTTCTCAAAACAAATTTCAGGTTTGGTAGAAATGCAACCTGTCGCTTCTATTGAGCCGGAGGAAAGTATAGATTCCTCTAGCAACTTGAAACGAGTTAAAGTAGAAATTCGTGTTGATGGAAATTCTGTTTCTCCGAAGGCGGAGGCCCCCAAAAAACCAAAAGTGGAGAGTGAGGATTTACCCTGAAACCCAAAGGAATATGATGATGGGTCCAGTACCTGTGAGGAACCGATGAGTCAACCATGACCCCCATACCGTTACAAACCTTGGACAGTCCTCTATCCTTATATCGGCAGAAACTTTCTGATGCGAAACATTTCTAATGTGTTTGATAAACATCGCCTCTTTGAATGTTAATGGTCTTGGGAATAATGGAAAAATATATAGACCAGGAGTGGCATTGTATAGTTTTGTTGTATGTTATACATGTATGTCTCTGGAGGAAAAAATAAAAAAAAATATTGAGAGTCCAATTTAATTTTAGTACGCGACACACCGTCTACCCATAAGCTACATATGTCAGAAGAAACTAGGCTTATAAGCCTCTGGGGAGCCGCCTACTGGTAAAACACAGTTTTGCTTTATTTCTAAAAGCATGGATGCAGTGTGCCTTACTTATCACCTCAGTGTGTATTTGAGTGAAGGCCATTCGAATTTATGTTGTGACGTAAACAAAAATTGGTACCATCGGCCAAAATTGACAAAACTAAATCAACCTGGCCCCAATGGGCTACCATAGGCTTTGTACGAAAATTAAACCAAACACTAGATATATTATTTATAGTCTTCTTCTAGATGAAGCTATTGAAAGGCAGATGGTTGTTTTGGACATGAAAATCAATAGAGTGTCTGACTGTCTGCTGATCAAATCACAATAAAAACGTCTATGTTAGTCAGGATCTGACTAACGCCAGGATTGATTTAACCAACGAAACGGGTTTTAATGTTATTTCCAGTTTTTTATAACATTTACCAAATGTCCAGATTTCGTGCAAATCAACCATAAAATGTTAAAGAATCCTCGTTTAGTTTTGAAAGTCATTTTAGATTTATCAACCTGAAAACAGTCAGCCCATGGAGGTGTTCATGTAGTTGACGCTTCGCGTGTGAAAATTGCAACTACGCCGTAGCACTATTACAATTAAAATTCACTTCTTTAGTTTGTAAAAGGCAAATACATATGCGAAGAACGCCGTCAAGAAGAGAGTGCATTCATACATTCTACCGTAATTACCAATTCGCTGGCCTCCTGCAGAATGAGAGCGGTGAAAAAACATTGCGTCACGTAAACGTACACGGCGGACCACGACTTTGCATATTGTTAATATTCAATACATATAGTAGTTGGTTATCAATTTGTGCCATTTGTTGTCGATCGAAGAATGACATTTCACATCATGATGCTAGGATAACTGTTCACTTGTGCTGATTTTCACTTACGTATTCTTTGAAAGTAATAATGTAACAATCTCACATTTTAAAATAAAATGAGCCTCCAAACGTTTGATACTTGTTTGATTTTTCTGCTACAGCTGTAGGCCTGCTAATAGTACATGATCTTCGTATGAATGACCACGTACTTTGGTTTAAAAAAGCGCACACATATTATACAGGACCTAATATTTTTAATTTTTTTTAGTTTTGTTTGGTGAAAGATTTAGGCGTACGGTACTTATTTACGTGTACGAAATGTTCGCCTCAGCACAGCGCGTTTCTGTTTAAATCTAGCGTGTTGGTCACTTTGCGAAGTTTAATTCAGTATGGGACTATGGTAGCTCCGGTATGTAGCGTTATTGTGAAGCCCGCTCCCAGCTCGTTAGGCCATTGTTTTCTACAATTAGGGATTATGGGTGCAATGAAATCGAATAAATAGTTGTAAAAATTACGAACCTCTCTCGAGCGTTTTCGCCCGGCTTCCCATTCGAAACTACATGCTAACATCAAAACCGCGCCAGTCTAGCAGGCTACAACTCCGTGTATCAAAACCATTCTAGCGACTGTATAGGCCTACGTCTTGCCGCCATGTTGGACGTTAACCTGTATAGTTCTAAACACATCCAACACCGTAACATATACAACCCCCAACATCTTGGCGCCGAATATGGCGACTCTTTCGGTTCGTGTAATTTCAGTCTGTCTAAAAGTTTCCACGGACTATACCACAGGAATATGAGCCTCGCCCGGTCATAAACGAGGTTCCCACTTCGGAACTCTCGTGCAAAAAGATGTTCCTATTGTCGAACTTTCCATGTGGCAAAATGTGGTTCTCACTCGAGAAAAAGACATTTAAATAAAAAAATACATCAATTGTGTACAAAATAACTTGTGTTTTATATTCAAACAATGCTACGGGGCAAATTACCAACACTTAGATCGATATTTAATGACTTCTTCATGCTTTTTGATAAAAACATAGACCAAATTATGGCTACGCCATCACATTCACTAGTTTTCACTCGAACGACCTATGTGGGATGGTTGCCAGTTACCAGCGGAAGGTCGTGGGTTTCCTCCGAGCACAGACCCCGGTTTCCTCCCACAATAAAACTGGCAACGCCGCCATATAAGTGAAATAATCTTGAGCGCGGCGTAAAACACCAAACAATCAATCAATCACATTCACTGGCGGAGGGATAAAGAAAATTTGTACATAATAACGTTGGCAGTAAGTTGGTGACATCGTGAATTCGCCTCTATTCTCATATAACTTCGAGTCAGACTTTTTCTCTCTACATGCCCCTTAAGGGACCTTGTTCCGCTGCGCTTCACCGCGGCTCCAAAAATATAAATTCAGGCAATAGGTTTTAATTTATGGACCGGACAGACGGACAGGCGGATGGACAGACGGACAACGGTATACCAATATACGCCCACTTTGAGAGTGGGCGTATGAAAAGGTTATAAACATCAGCCAAAAATTTGTTATAAATCCTGTCGACTGTTTGTATCAAAACTAGTGACATGTAAAATTTGGCACAAACGCTGTCGACTATCTGTACCAAAACACGTGACGTGTTTAGAACAAAACTCGTCAAGATTGGAACAAAACTCGTGAGTTGTGACAAAACTTGTCGACCTTGTGACAAAACTCGTGAGTTGGAATGAAACTCGCACGTTGTGACAAAATTCGTTGCAACACAGGTCATCTACAGTCGGAACTCCTTTCGGCTATCTTCGCTCGCTACCGGTCGGCTTTGACACGCCTCGGACAGTATGCGCTTTTTATACGGTAAATCCATCGAGATCTAAAAATAACTAGAGTGCTCATTGGCCTCACAAGCTGACGCCAGACAGGCGCCATTTTCAACTACCCCAGTTAGCCGTAATCGCCAGCACAGAGTAATGGAGTAGATCGAGTAACCTTCCTTTCGGATGCTTCCCACTTCGCTTTTTGTGACTAATTAAATTTTGTAACCTAAAGCATCGCCCAATCAGAGCAATGTAAAGGTCTGACGGACGAGCGCGCCATTTTGATCTACCCTAGCCAAGGAGTATAGATGGACTAGCTCGCCCTCCACTGTAGCGTCAGACCTTTACATTGCTCTGGTTGGGCGATGCTCCCTCTAGTTATTTTTAGATCTCTATGGGTAAATCACTAACAACCATTTCCATGTTCCATTCTGCGCACGCGTTAAATTGTAGGCTATGGTCGATGAATTGATGTTACAATAGTTTGATGGTGAATAAAGGAGACAATTTTTTTTCTTTTTTTAAGTTAAATCCTATCATCAGATTACAATTTATATGTAGGCCTACTGATGTAAGCCAACTCGGTATATTATATTACTAAGAAACTTGTCTCCTTGGGAAGATTTTCCCTGTACCCGTGTGTTTTAGTGTTCATACATATATATAAGATTACAGGAAAAATCCTCTTGTCTAAAATAACCACGGAGACAAGTTTCTAATTGTGTCAAAAAGAGGTATATCATTTAGACCTTTACATATCGGTACCAGGATACATAGGTACCGGGACACATAAATATAGAGATACATGGGTTCGACGATATAAAAAGGCATTTCTGGGGTGAGGCTTACAAATTTATGTTTTCAGGATCCGCAGAATCTGATTGAAAACACCAAAATACACTAGAGGCTTCAAAAACACAAAAACGTTTTATTTTTAAAAAAATGTGAACGAAATTCAAATAACCGCTAAATGTACGCTCCTTCATTCTAGCTGGGAGTGATATAGATTCTAGGGCAAGTTAGTTACCTCTCAACACTTCATTGCTTCAAGAACAAATAAGGTCAATTTGCTATTTTCTACTTGAGAAGCACAAGCCGTAGTAGTATTACTAGTACTACTAGTAGTAGGCCTACTACTAGTACTATAACTATTAGTTGTAGGCCTAGATCAAGAGGATAAGGATGATAATTTCCTGGTTTTGCTTATATGAACTCCTCAGTTTAAGAAGTTGAGATATGTTGAGGCCGGTGAGCCTATAAACATTTTTTTCAGAATTAGCACATTTCCACTGCGGTTAAAATAATGCCAATCTGACTAAAGTCGAGATGCTTATTGGAAATATGCATCTGAAGACTACCAATGATATTACCGTACTTTCACCCAGCCGACTGCGACGGGATCCGTCGGCCAATCAGCGTTCTTGTCGCAAACCTCACAGGAGATTTCACTTGCGCATGCTTGATGTCATAGTTGCATGTAAACAAAACAGTCGACATGGCGGACTCGAAGTAAGCTGCGATTCCAAAGTAAGTCTAAATCTTTACAGTTGTAATAACTTAATGTTATGTAATTTTGATGTCCTGCCGTTTGAATCTCAAATTACAAACTATAAAGGGGGACTGGCAATGATAATGTTCAACTGGTAGAGTAAAAAATGTTGAAAAATTATTTAAGTACAGTAGGCCCTATGGCCCCGTACCGGCTTCAATTCACCCAGTAACCTACGACGGTAGTCACACAGCACTGGTGTAGAGACTAGAGTAAAATTTTAAAGTTCTACATTAGCAAGCTGAGACTTAGGTAGGGCACTTAGTTGATCTTTCCTGGAGTTAGTCTGTCTAGTTTTCAAAGAGAGGGCACGCGTATTTTTGGGCTGAATAAAAATGGCGTCGAAAGTAAATATCAAAATGTTTTACTACAGACGAAAAAAGAAAAGAAAAATAATTATAAATTTATAAATGCTAATATCATTTAGAAAGATATTTGTTTATATATTTTATTTAGCCCTGTAAACCACATGTTGTAGACAGACGCAGTTTAGGTACATATCCGGAATCCTCCAATGCTTCAATTATAAAACTGATCGAGGCTGAAAGTTAACAAACCGAGTGTTTCGGTCCCTTACATTATCATGAGGACACTTTTGTGGGGCCCTCAAGCGGATTTGGGAATTGTACGCTTCATGGCTACCTATTTGGTCGCCATATTCAAAATGACCTGCAGTCTATCAGAGGGTATTTCACGCATGTAAATTGAAAATTGAAACATTGACGAAGGTTACAATTTTCAATATTGTTTCGTGTAAAGCGAAACGGCAAATTGAAAATTGGCCGTCATTTTCCAATTTTTGATTTGTGGGTTGAAAAGAAAGAAAAAATTGAACGCCAATTCAATGTCCATTTCTTCTTTTCAAAAAGAAGCAAATGAAAAATTAAACTTAAAAATGGCCTTTTCCAATGTCAAAAAATGAAAATTGAATTAACGAACGTTACACGGACCGTTGTGCTGTCTTTGTAACCTGTTGCCAGTGAACCGTGTATCAAAGACTTGAGTTTATCCGGTCCTAAATGTGAAATGTAAACCCCCTTTTTAAGCCTCGTATATTTACCATACTGCACCTTTCAAATTTGACTGTAAAAGCTTACTTGTATTCATCGTAGCTGGGCAGATGAGCTGGGTTTGGTGAAGGAAGTCACCTCATGAAAGGTAAGGTTTGCAATATGTAGGACTTTTGTCAAATTATTCGCCCTCAGTAACTCTAAAACGGCATGGGAAGGGGTAACAAAAGTCCAATTTATAGAACTATGATTTATAACCAGGCTCGCGATAAATATCTAGCCAAAAATATATATAGTTTACAATAATTAACGTGAGCAAAATGTAGAAAGAACGGCCAATCTCCAAGTGAATGCTTTCTCAAAGCTTCAGAAGCCTACCAAACGAGAGCATTTTTCAAACAGAACACTTTGAGCATGGGAGTATCGGTGTGCTTCGTTATTAGTCTATTTGCGTAAGTTTGATTAAAGTGAGATGAGCTGGGAAAATGTGCATGTATATATGTGTGTATATTCTATTTGAAACACAATTTAAATTCAAGAAGTGATATGAAATGAGGTGTCTAAATAAGAACTTTTCATAAATTTTGAGTGTCAAGGCAATGTGAGTGTTTAAAGTTCATTTAAAGTGGCATGAGCTGCCAAAATGTTGATATTTTGACGTCAAAACAGAATGTTGAAATTATTGACTATTTTTCTCAAGACGTATATAATTCAGAAGCTTTTTAGTGCTTCTAGTCTCGAAAATGTACGATAAAGTATGGTTTTGAACTAACTTTGGCTTAGAATGAATGAATGGTCGTCCCGGTTATTTAAATTTTGTTTACTTTTCGAACACGTTTTCGGTCCGTACAGGCCACATACTGTATGGATTTTCCTCATTTCAACGCCAATCATTTAGTTTTTTATGCCCTTCAGAGCTTCTTACTGTCATGACGATCAGAAATTATGAAAAAGTGTGGATTTTGGCAGCTCCTGCCACTTTAAATAATGTGGTTTTGACGGGGAAAACTCAACATTGTGGTAGCTCAAAACACTTGTCTAAATTGAACATTTTGTCTTGCAGAATGTGGGGTTCTGGTAAGGATTTAAATATGATAATCACAACAAAATTGAAACAGCTACACCAAAAACTAAAATGCACTAAACTGAAAAAGTTAGACCTAACGTAGTTGGAGATCTCCAAACTATGTGGCCAAAGTATATTGGTGATGGTCTGTTGCTCACACGTCATCAATACGCTTTGGCCACAGAGTTTGGAGATCTCCAACTAGACCTAACGAAAAGTTTCGGGGATATGTTTAATATCACGTAGACTAAATAGCTTGTCTGCTACCCGTATCTACATCACAATGACGTTTGAACAGTTTTTCCCCGATTTTCAGCCCACTTACCACGGGCTTTTCATAGAGGTCCGGTTCATATGTAAGGAAATGACAAGTATTCCGGTCTATGTATCCTGCATAATACGATTTTAACTACATACTCAACATGACGCGTTTATTATTCAGCCACATATAAGTAGGCAAAAAGACAACGTTTTAAAGAAGGGTAGACCGTTCTGAAAAAGTGTAAAAAGCCTGGGTAGTCAAAACCATAAATTAGTGACGTTGTGTCAAGGGGCGAGATGTTTACAACAAACCAAAGGTAAGTTTAGTATCGTCTCATACATAAACTGAAGGCGACAATAGCCGCTGCACGTAAATAGGTCACTACACCAGTAAAGGGAACTCTAATAAACATGTATGGGCTTTTGACACATCAGGGTAAATTCAGCCTATATTAATACAACAAAATTGTAAATTCAAAAACAACAAAATCTTATCAGATAAAGTTTCCAATTTAACATTAATTATATAATAATGTTGTAATAATAATGTTGTTTCCCAAACGTATAGCTTTTCAACAAAGTTGTGAAAACTTGCTTAAGTATCACCAAAAGTTTATATTTACGAACACTACAACACACATTCACAGGGACAACCTTCTTGTCTATAATAACCAGGGAGACAAGTTTCTAATTGTGTTAAAAAGAGGTATATCATTTAGATCTTTATACCCAATCATGTTGTATTAAACTAAAACCGATGATATTTCATTAGGTTGACAAAAGGGATCCGGGACATTTCGGCCTGGGACATTTCGACCTGGGACATTTCGGTATGGTACATTTCGGCCTGGCACATTTTGGCCTGGGACATTTCGGCTCAAAGTGATAAAGGGGACATTTCGGCCCACCTAAAATTGTTAAGCGTTTAAGTTATGGGTTTATTTAGGTTTTAAACAAATACCAGACTGTCCAACTTGTCGAGGTATATCTTTTTACTCAAATAAATGAAAATTGTTTTAATAATTTAAATTGATGTGCGAATTAGCTTCAGAATGGTGTTGGTCACCTTATCAGATGGAAGCCTGTGATTGATCCCATGATGCTTGGCGTTATGTAGTGGTGGGCTATATATGTAACCTATTGTGGTTAGATAAATTTATCAACTTGAGCTCAACTTAATGAGCATATGCCTTAAGACGCGATGCAAACTCGATATATACGTACCCGATCGCGGAACCTTTTTCGGAGAACAATCTCGTGACAAATATCAAATGGAGAATCTTAATTGCGACTCCTCTAATATCGTGTATGTTATCACATGCAAAAACTGTCGCAAACAGTACGTCGGAGAAACTCAGAATTCTCTACGACAAAGAGCAGCCAACCTAGTATTAGACTTATACATGATGTACCTGTGGCACAACATTTCAATACTCTAGGTCATTAGGTCAAGGACCATTTTGAAATCATCCCTTTTGAGAAAATCCCTTTTCTCACTTCCGCTGCAGATACCAAGCACAAACGTTTGGAAACGGAAAGTTTTTGGATTAAAACATTACAAACTATTTATCCTTTGGGTTTGAACTTGGGCCCAGGAAGATGTCGTGAAAAAACTATAATACCATTTGTCTTTCAGTATAACAAAGCTAGCATCGCTATGGCCAAGATTATAGTAGAAGAATACAAACTACTTCAAAGTAAACTTGCTCGACCTCTGACCCAAAGGCCAGTCATTGCTTATAAAAAGAACAAGCGTTTGAAAGACATACTGGTCAGGGCTAAACTCCCCTGTCTGCCTTCCACCTAGGTTTTTCTGGGAAAGGGGTGGGGGTCTGGGCCGGGGGCAAATTTTCACTGTCCCATGACCCTATAACGATATTCTTACCATAGCTTAAGATACGTAAGCATTGTCAATGTTATACAAAGTGTTCCAGAAAATTCTACTGACTAAGGCTAAGCTCCTGTCAGTCGTCAACCTAATGAAATATCATAGGTTTACTTTATTATAACAATTTATGATGGGGTATAAAGCTCCAAATGACATACCTCTTTTTAACACAATTAGAAACTTGTCTCCATGGTTATTTTAGACAAGACGATTTTCCCTGTGCCCGTGTGTTTTAGTGTTCATATAAAATATATATATTCATATAGAATAAGAGAAAGAAATGAGAAAATCTTTAATCAAATATAATTAAAACCAAGGTAGGCCGAAATGTCCCCTTTTTCATTTTGGGCCGAAATGTCCCAGGCCAAACTGTCCCAGGCCAAAATGTACTGTACCGAAATGTCCCAGGCCAAAATGTCCCAGGCCGAAATGTCTGGATACCGACAAAAGACAGGAGTTTGGGTTAAGTCACTGGAACCCTTTGTAACATATTGACAATGTGGCATGAGCTGCCAAAATGTTGATATTTTGACGTGGACACAGAATGTTGAAATTATCGGCTATTTTTCTGAAGACGTATAATTCAGAAGCTTTTTAGTGCTTCTTATCTCGAGAATGTACGATAAAGTATTGTTTTGAACTAACTTTGGCTTAGAATGAATGAATGGTCGTCCCGGTTATTTAAATTTTGTTTACTTATCGCACACTATTCCGGTTCGTAAAGGCCACATACTGTATGGATTTTCCTCATTCCAACATCAATCATTTAGTTTTTCGATGCCCTTCAAAGCCTCTTACTGTCGTGACGATCAGAAATTATTAATAAAGAATTTTGGCAGCTCATACCACTTTAAGCATCTTCAAGTATGGCAAGAATATCGGTAAACTGAGATTAAACCCAATAGGGTCGTTTTAGGAAAAGAAAGTGGAATCTTTGCTTTCCGCAGAAATGTCTTGATAGAAGAAAGGCAAGGGAGTTTAGCCCTTTTTTGTATGAGTAATGACTGGCCTTTGAATTAGGTCAAGCCATTTTACTTTGAATTAGTTTTATTCTTCTAGTGTGATCTTGGCCATATCGATGCTGGCCTTGTTATACTGGGGAAAAAATAATATATAATATAATAAATTTTCACGACATCTTCCCGGGTCCAAATTCAAACCCAAAGGATAAACAGTGCGTAACATTTAAATCCAAAAGCTTTACTTTTCCAACCGTCTGTGCTTGGTATCTGCAGCTTAAGGCTGTTTCAATTTCCAATAAATATGTGATTGATTGGTCGGTTGATGTTTTACGCCGGACTTTTTCACTTTTATGACGGCGTTGCCAGGGTTAGTGGCTGAGGAAACCCTCCGTCTTCGACAGCTACATGACAACCTTTCCACACATGACCTAGCTGTTTTTTTTTTTTTTTTTGACTGAGTGAGATTCGACCCCAGACCTATCAATGGATATCTTGGTTGCCGTTAGAGATTATCAAGGCCCTCAGGCAATACCAAATATCTCAGTTTACTTCAGAATCCAAATATCACCAAAATCTACGCGATGATATCGAACATTACAGTGTATTCGGTCCTTACAGGTGACTGGCTTCCCTGAAATTTTATTTCAACCTCAACTTCTCCTGACAATCGGAATTCACGACAAAAGTCAGAATTTTGGCAGCTCATGTCACTTTAAGGTTATAAGTGTTTTGTTCCACGGTATATTCGACGTCATTATATTTATAAACACCAAAAAGACGTCATTATATAATCGATTGGATATCCAGTTGCTTTGTGCGCAGTCACAGCCAGTGATCTGCCCTAAAATCGCACACATGTATATGATTTGCCACAATGAAACCAGGTCATGTCAGTATGGAGCTCAGAACAGAAGTTAGCCGAGCGTGACTGGTTGAGGTTCTGTTGGGGCTATATGTATTTAGCTAAAAGGTTGCTTCCTAAATAGGTTTTATGGACGCTCTTAAAATAAATGAAAAAAAAGATCAGTTTAGTCAAAGAAAAATAAGCGTATATCATAACAAAATTACACCATAAAGTATACCAATTTGCGAACAAATTCTAAAAACTCTTGAAAACTGTTAAATAAAAAAGGCATTTTAACGCGATGAAAACTTTTGGACCGATCGCCACATGCACAAGCGTTATGACACACTTACGTTAATGGGATGAAGGGGTTAGATACTGAACGTATTGTTGAATCAACTGGGTTGAATTCCCCCCCCCCCCCGGCTCCACCTTTCGCAGTGTATATTAGACCAAGCCCCGTCTGGACAGTCGAAATTTATTGTACAGCAAGGCACAGCTTTCGTTTCATAATGTTGTATGATACTGTCAAAACGTTATAATTTTTGTTGCAAGGTGCTTAACATTTAATAAAAAGAGAAAAGCCTATCTTTAAGTCAAAGGATGGTTGGCCGAATGGATAAAACAGCCGCCATTTAGTGTTGGCAATAGGTACCATTCTCTGGGTTCGATTTTCCGTTTAGACAGCACCCAATATCGATAGAAGAAAGTGTTATCCCCCCAAAACTAACGACAATAAAGTGACACTCACTACACCAAAAGACACAAACAAATTTAACTGATTATTTAATATTATAGACAATAATATCGCAACTGTACAATTATAGATTCCTTATAAGTGTCGTAATGGCTGGTTGTTTTTATCATGTTCTGTTTAATCTTTACAGAACGAAGATGTTGGTTGCACAGATCATCTCCCTTGTATGCATTGGTTTAGCTGCAGCCGTGGAAATAGACTTTGGCCAACAAATATTGTATGATGACATAAAGTGGGCTTTTTTTCCATCAGATGGAACTAATGTAACTATGGAATGTCAAGATTCCAACCTTAATATCTCCCTTGAAACAGACTACGAGATTGAATGGAAGAGCCTAACAACTCCAGATGACAGTCCATATATGGTCCTGGAAGATATCGAAAACCGGGCCAGTAAATATATGTACTCAGGGGCTGATGGAATAGACAAAGTCTTCTTGACTGTGATGAATGTATCACCGGACGATTACTCCAGTCGATTCATTTGTACTGTCAGGAACAATTCAGGCGAGGTTATGTTTCAGCTTCACAAGAGCATTAACTATAGACACGGACCGTTATACTCCGACTTAACTCTGAAGTATCGTACAAATATCATCACCGGCGTTGTTGCAGCTGCCGTAGCACTTGTCCTCATCCTTGGGTTCTGGGTTTTGTATCGCTTGCGTTTCTCTGGTGGTAATTCAAGCAAAAGTTATTCCCTTAACGGGAACTATTATCCGGAGGAAAAGACCCGAAACGCCTACGATAATCCTGGAATGCAAACAGAGAAGAACTCTGGACACATGGAAATGGAAGAACACACCTCGAACGACAATGGAGGTGTCACAAATAGTGGCTTTATCTGAACAGAAATACACAATATAAGTATGCCTGCCAACATATACCATTGCATCTAACATCAGTAACACATGTCCCATGAACAGTTGTTCTTCTATAGTAACAACAAGCAAATCATATGTCACCGGTATTTAGCCTACCATGCGGGTGGGACGTATTTTTAAACAAAAGCAATTGTAGATTGTCCGAAGTTAAAATTTAACATATGTGTGTGTGGGGGGGGGGGGGGGCATTTTCTTGGAAAATAGCGGGAAAAAATTTCTTTCCGGGTTGATCATGCTGGGACGATTTGAATTTACACTTCATGTTAGTCCAGTTTGTTGACCATTACAGTTCAACTGTCTTACCCTGTCATTTTCAAAAAACTGAAATAATTCTTAAAAAACGAGGAAAACGGTATACAATGCACAAGAACAACTGAATAGTAGGATCATTTATCATTCAGTCCTTCGTCTAACAAGTTTCTCGAAGGAAAATATTCTCAAAGGCACGTAAACTGTCATATTTTGGATAATTCTAGATGAAAAGATTGGAGAAAATGTTTCTGTTTTTCACAAGAAGTGAAAATTCGGCAATGAACTCTCATGTAGTGTTACGGGGATACGCAATCTCAAACATAAATATGCAGACTTTTCTGTACAACTTACACCGTTATGTTACACTAACCACGTAGATTTAGTACTTTTCCTGTTTCGTTTTGAATATTTTGAACTAACTTTGCTTTATATATGATGTGACTGTGGCTGATACAAAAACATGTTCGGGTTTTCTCGCGCCTCTTGCCACCAATCCATAAAGAATAAGTACCCTCCTTTATTGCCATTTCAACTAGTGATATTAGTAAACAAAATCTTTTTTGGCGGATAATGATTTACATTTCACCAGATTTTACCATTTCTTATATGTTTTTTTTATGCTTGTATATTATTATAACATGTGCCTGCTATTCTTAATGATAAAAGCAAACCTGTTTGCATTCTATGTTTTACATACAAGTGCTTACATGAAATGCATCAATGTTACAGAATTACGCTAGTTAATAAACACACCAGTAATACCATTCCGGTCTTGTAGGTGGTATGAACTGCGAAAGAATGGTTATAAAACACCAAGAATTCTGTATTTAAAGACGATGACGTTCAACAACAAATAAACATAATTCTAACACATGCGTGATTTCCCTACATGTTGTGAGATAGGACAAAGCTGGCGTATAAACTATTCTACCCCTCCTGCATGTGCGTGCCGTGTACAAATATACATGTTAAGTAGAGATGACTTTTCAAACAACATCGAGTCTTTAGTGCAACATGGGCTGGTAGGTTTACCTCCCCCGGAAGAAGTGATATTTTGCTTGTTATCATACAAAATGAAGGATTTAACCTGATAATGTTGTGAGTGTGGTTATATTCTGTCCTTTTATATTGAAAACTGGGCTGTCATGAACGTATATATACAGTCATCAAAGGGTTGATTTCACAACATTTCCCCCGATAGCGTCGTCAGCAACCCAGCCTGTCAAAGCGGTGGCCATAGTGACATTATGTCATTCTGCTTCAAAATATCTGGGTCAACCGTTGCACGTGACCAAAGCTTATCGTTGATTGGTTAAAAGTGCCCACTCTGTCCCGAGGGAGGGAATAGGAACGGCGATCAACAACAGGTCACTTTTTCCTCATTTTTCTCAATTATCGGCGTAGAATCGACTTTAATACCTTCGTCTTGGTGTTTATTGTGTAACCCGATACCGCTGAACGTTGGTTCGCACCTCGTCAACCCCCTCGAATGCTGCGCATTCTCGTGGTTTGACTCGGTACGAACCAACGGTCAGCGGTATCGGGTTACGCAACAAACACCGCTACGGCGGTATTAAACCCTTAAATCTATAACGTAGGGGTTGCCATTTTTTTTAGTTTGAAGTAGAAAATAAAGCAAACTACTAAAATTAAGTTTTTCTTTACATTAAAGTTAATGTGTTAGAATAGAAATAATGGATTGATTCTCTGCGTATACGCTGTGATAACTGCAAGAATAAAGGAAGTGTCCACACTTTTTGAACTCGGGCCTCCGGCCCTCGTCCAAAAACAATGGACACTTCCTTTTTTCTTGCAGTTATCACAGCGTATACGCAGAGAATCAATCCATTATTTCTTAAATAGAGCAGTTTGTCATAATACAGAACCGTTATCAATCAAAAGCATGCAATTTTACCTTAGTTCCCGACAAAAAACCTCGATTAATATAGCCTCCAACCGGATTCTATATTTTACCTTAGTTCCTGATAAAGAACCTCGATTACGGTCATGAATGACCAAAATATAGGCTTTCACCCGATTCTATATTCTACCTTAGTTCCCGACAAAGAACCTTGATTACGGTCACGAATTACCAAAATATGGGCTTTAAACAGATTCTATATTTGAATTAAGGTTATAATTCTTACAAAATCCTTCATATTACGGGAAACATCTAAACCCGAAAAGTGGATATTTTCAGCGTTAAAAATATGCCGGAGAAGATAAGCAGATATCGTACTGGACAGTCGGACAGTGACTATGAATTAGTCTGGTAAAAATATAGAGTCAAAACTATGGTGGTTTCAAGAAACTGTAATCCCCAAAATAAGGAGAATACGGCCATGATTACCATAATGATTACTGCAGAACAACTATGTATAAGTTAAAATGATTATTAATTCAGTTGGCTATAAATATCGTACACGAGAGAAGTTATGTTACTTATCCAGATAAAATGTTTTGAATGACTCTTGGTTGCATGTGTAAGCTAACTATCAAATCCGACAAAAATAAGATAAAAATGTATTTATTTTGTCTCACACAATTAGTAGGAAGTGTGCAATCTGAGTAGTTCGACATATGGTACCATTCACACTTTTCCTTATGTTATATGTCATAAGGACTGCTTTCATCAATATGTGGGCCTCGGTAGTCCCGTGGGTTAGATTAATTGTCCCTCAATCCCACACAGACCGTCCATCGAAGCGGCTCGGGTTCGAATCACACTCCGACCTAAAAAAAACTCTGGGTGGATTTTTTACTTGGTCGCCGTATGTGGAAGAGCTGTCAGGTACTCGCCGAAGGTTAGGGGTTTCCTTTGGCAACGAGCCCGACTTCCTCCCCCACAAAACCTGCCAACGCCGTCATATAAGTGAAATTATCTTGAATGTGGCGTAAACATCAATCAATACATCAACATGATCGATTAACGTCAAAATTTATCTCAATGCGAGAGGTCAACCTGGCGTTGTAAATCTGATGCGTGACTGCAGCATGTGATGTGGTCACGAAGAGACATACACTATTTGATCTCTTGAACAATCTATACAGATCAAATGGGATTTTACAGAGCTTAATATGTTTCCCAATTTTTCCCTCGCCAACATGGTAAATCTATTAAGTGACGAGTAAAATAATCGGGAAATATATTAACCTTTGTAAAATCATTAATCGTAATAATATCAGCTCCTAATTAGATGTTTACATGAATTTATGTAAATATTCCGTTTAAAACAAATTTATAATCAGCTTCCAATTTCCGAGTAATTTAGAATAGATAATAGACGTTTTAGGAATATTCCAGAAAATACCATTTTTACTTCCATTGTGCATCTTGATTGTCCCCAGCATTTTAGGCAACGATAGTCTCATGACATCGGTATGGTATAGTGGAGTAAATTTGAAAACAGCAATATGGTAGACTCAATTACAAAAAGTATATCGGGCTTGTCTTATTGATTCAAAACGTCCACGAATAATGCTGTATTTAGTTTTGGAATCAATTCAAGGAGTATTGAAAGACCGGAAATGCCGAGCGAAAAGAAAACGAGCGAGCTTTATAGCATAACTAACATGGGCCACGTACATCAAGATGGGGTACTCCGCTATCTTGATCTTCCAATAATCTCCGCCCACAGCTTCAATTAAAAAGTGACCTGGCGCATCGAATCACAATCTACATGTTTACACTGAGGAAAAAGGAATGAGCTATGGTGGCTTATAGCGTCTTTTTAACTTTCGACTTGTATATAACTTTTACATAAACTTGTACACAGATAATATCAATTTATTTAGACCTTCTGCGAGTACCTGGTAACTCTTCCACATAGCGCGACCGAGTAAAAAATCCATTCAGACATTTTTCAATTGTAACACCTAATGAAACGTTAGGGAAAGGGAATGTAACTGGCTCGAAGTATATTCTGTACACCAAATAGGAAGCTCAAAAATCAGACCCAGAACTTTCCGAGCTTCTAAAGTGGCTGGAAGAGGGGGGGTTACTGGCTCGTCTTTGACCAGTTCATATTGATCAATGGGATTTTGTACTAGATAATGTTGACTGAAGTGGACTGAAGCGTACGCTTTAGCAGACCAAACAAGCGAAAAGATTGCCACGAAACTGGTAAATGAGTTCGTTGCCAGGTTTGGGGCTCCATTGGAACTCCATACAGACCAAAGGAGTAATTTCAAGAGTACCTCTTCCGAGAAGTCTGCAGACTGCTGGGAGTTTCGCAAACACGAACCACCCCATACCACCCTTCATAAATTGGACAGGTAGAGCGACTAAATCGGACAATCCTTTAAATGATTCTTTGTAGTGTTTCTCAAAATCAACTAAATTGGAGTGAGGCTGGGTCGCAAGGTTCACTCTTTTTGCGACTTAATATTCTTAGAATCCACAATACTGAGCAAGACCCGTGATCCAACCACATATGTTAAAGATTTGCACCCCACGATGCAACTCAATATGAAACGAGTGCTGCACACGTTAAGCACGATGTCAATTCCACCGATAAGATAAATGCTTTTGTGATTTGTTATATGTGTCGCTCTTATATAAAAGAAAGGCAAGTCGATAAAACTGCAAGACAAATGGCAGGGTCCATATGTTGTCTCTATGTGACTTGGGCCAGTTTTGTATGAAGTCCTAAACAGTAAACATCGTAAGGTGTTGCATTTTGAACGTCAACAGCCGTTCCTTTACGAAGTAGTCCCAGCTTGGATATGACGTTTAAAACACCGTATCCGGACAGAATGTGGGACGACAAACCATGAGCCACTTCCGAACCAAGCAAGCAAACATTCAAGTGAATCGTCAGAGGGTTCACAACTCGCCCAACTCGGTGACTGTGAATGGGAATGACTGACTCCCGGAAGAAGGAGCAATTAAAAGGAAACCAGAAAAACAGTTTGATAATCCAGAGATGGGTCCACAGCTGATCCAGCCTGGTGACCTCAATACAACTTAAAGACGAAAAGCCGCTGATTAAGGAAAGGTTCCACGGCGGATGGTTCCATGTGTTCAGGTGATAACCAATATTTCTACCCTACAAGTTTGCTCATTAAGCGCAGACAAGAATCCTCGGACTAGATGTGGTCGCCCTGTTACATGCCCTAGACTATTGGACTTTGAGCTTAAGTGGAACTGAGTTTTCTGAAGGGAGAGTTGTGTAATGTTGGACGCGTTTATTCTCTCGTGTGCGCTAGGCTTTAAGATTTACTAAGCCTAGCGCACACGAGAGGCGCCGGCTGAGCTGCCGGCTACGCGTGGCTGAGAGCTAAGCTGTTTCCCCTGTGTGCGCGTAAATTTTGGTGAGATTTTCGCCTCTCGAGGCGGTGAGGAAAGTATTTAGCATGTTTGGTATTTTCTGCCTCTCGTGGCAAGAATCTCACCGTGTGCGCATATCGTAAGCTGCCGGCTGAGCTGAGAGGAGGGATAATCCAATCGCGTGTGCCTATTAAATCATGTGACCACTTAGAATATTACGTAACACGGGTAGTGACACTTGTGTAGATCAGTGAACTTGGGTGACCAAGAACTTGCCTCAGCCGAGAGCTCATCGTCTGCGCTGAAATCTGTAGCTGCTCCTTTGGCCACGCGTGCCTTGTAGCTCAGCCGGCGCCTCTCGTCTGCGCTAGGCTTAAATGAAGTGTGTTGAAATGTTTTACGATAAATCAGATTTTTTTCTTTCCAAAATCAATAGTCCGGGTTTCTGACTCCAAAATGACAATTTTTCATACTGCAGTCCGGGCTCAACTTCTGATCGGTCAGTTTGTGGTCAGATTTTGACAGTAAATTAAAATATAACTAACTTAAATAGTGTCATTACGACATTCATGAATAATTTAGTTTTTTATAAAGAGAATTCTACGTTTTACAACTGAAAACCCGCTAAACGGTGTTATGTCATAGAATTTGATACTGCAGAAGGCAAAAGACAATGCAGGGGAAGTATAATCCATGAACGCGATTATGACCGTTTAGACACGATTTGAATAGGTTACATTGTTGTTTCATTGTCTAAATAGGACCACATCCTGACCGATCAGAAACGAGCAGTCTACTCCGGCGTTTTGATTTCAATGAACCCGGACTCCAAAATACGACCGTCAGTATAAAAAAAATATTAATTTTGGAGTCAGAAAACAAAATCAATTGCGTCGATTCTTTACACTAGCATTATCTGTCTGAGAGCAAGTGACCATAATCTACCCGACCGGCAAAGTAAGTAAACCAGGATAGAGACACACGAGTGCGGCTAGCGACCATATCCCACAGTCTTACATTTTCTTGAAAATAATTAATCTGAATGCTCTAGCTGTACCACTATGCTTTGCAGGTATAAAGATATAAAGATAACCACACTTTTAACGTTTAGCGAATCCTACAATGCCTCATCCTCGGATGCCCAGGTATAAATCCTCAACAAGCTCACCTGTGAGCGTAAGTTTTAATCGTGGATTCGGACGAAGGCTAGGCGTATGGCAGTATCGGCGAGCCTAACAGATCGCTAAAGAAAATGTTTGGTTTGTGTGCAAACGCTTAACACTCGATTAATAAGATTCTAGGAATTGTACGATGATTTATGAAAAAAATAGTTGATTAGAAAGTTTAGCAATTTTCCCATATCAAAGATTCTATCAAGGGAAGATATTTCAAATTCCAATGAAAATAGTTCCAGCACGGGCAGTGATATAAACGTTATCGGTAAAAGTGGGGATATCACTTATTTCAGAGCAGTATATATATCTCAATATATATATCAATATCTCACTATAAATTATATCAAATTCGAGTAACGTCATAATTTATTTAAATATTATTGAGAGGGGACTGACTGGCGTCCTTGTATTGCTCTTCGTCATAGCGATAGCATTGGCCATAGGAGGTCTATCATTAATAGACACACTACACTGACATTTCCCGTTAGTCCACTACCCTTATGCTACGGGTCCGAACCTTACGTTGAAACACACTGTAATGTTAGCTTTGTGTTTGAGAAACAACTACAAGTTACAATATAACGGCATATCTAATTTCATACGCATTTTGACCTGGCAGAGGAGGCGTTATCAAACATACTATCTACTTCTGGACTTTGATAAACTCGCATACTTCCTTCACATCATATAAACCGTCGTCCAATGGTTTAAAGAAAAAATAATGTTAAAACACAATCACTTAAGTTGAATTACGGAAAACGATCGACTTTTAGCCTTAGGGACAATTACACGGTAAGTACACTTTTTTTATAGGAGAACCAGCAAATGTTCTGGATGGGGATAATTTACCCAAAGTTAATCTCATGAAGCAAAGTTATTTTGCTATTGCGGTAAGTTACATTAATGGCGAAAGTATCATTTTAATTTAACGCAGTTTCTTGCTCATTATTTTTAGTTTTTTCAAACGTAATCGTAATACCCAAATTGAATCAGGAATATAATTAAAGGGGCATGAACTGCCAAAATGTGGATATTTTGGCGTTAAAACAGAACGTTGAAATAATTGGCTATTTATCCCAAGACGTATAATTCAGAAGTTTTTTAGTGCTTCTAGTCTCGAAAATGTACGATAAAGTATTGTTTTAAACTAAGTTTGCCTTAGAATGAATGAATGGTCGTCCCGGTTATTTAAATTTTGTTTACTTTTCGGACACGTTTTCGGTTCGTACAAGCCACATACTGTATGGATTGTCCTCATTCCAACGCCAATCATTTAGATTTTCGATAGCCTTCAAATCCTCTTACTGTCGTGAAGATCAGAAACTATGAAAAAGTGTGAATTTTGGCAGCTCATGCCACTTTAATGTCGATTTAGCAGTTGTTACATACACATATACAACCATATAAATAAACAAATACATTTTGAAATTCTTCGCGAAAAGCTGTCTAAAGTAGTCTAATCGACTAGCTTTCCAAATAAGTGCAAATTACAAGGTTTAGGTGATGTCAACTTCGATTCAAAGGCACTGTCTATAAACAACTAGAACCTCCAATACATTTCGCAAACCGGTGGAAGAGTATAGGTTTTCTTCCCTCACTAAACACGGCAAACTTGAGTGCTAGTTCAAGCATCAATCAATCAATTAACAAACACAATCGTATTGCACAGGCTTAGACATAATTACGTTATGTCAATGGGGAAAAAGTACAACCACTTGATCGCCGTACTTGCCGAGGGTCGGCACTTTCTTCTGGGCAAAGAGCCTGTTCCCTCCCCACTAAACCTGGCAATGCCGCCATATAAGGGGAATACTCTTGAGTTCGGCGTAAAACACCAATCACAATTAGACTAGTCTTGTGTTGAGGACATATGCATGTAGCATCGCCTTTGTTATTTCGGATTGATATGTAAGCTAAATATTAACTACAATAGGTCCTATTATCTCGGATTGTTGTAATGTAAGTTATAGAATATGAGAGCTAATTAATAATTTTGTCTCCATTGTTATGGCTAAGTGAGAGAGTGACATACTTCGCAAATGTCACAAACAACCTTTCATTTACCTTCGGTATCTGGATGACATTTTATCATAAGACATCATGCGTTGGAAGACCTTGATATTTTCATTGACACTAAATACAACCTACTATTCATCCCACTTCTGTTGATTTTTTGGATGTAACTAAATATCAAAGCATTGAGTATACAAAGTATTCTTAAAACCAACTGACAATCATCAACTGATACAGGCTGGGTCATTCCATCCTCCCCAGACTTACATTCAGTCTCAGATTTTTAGATTCTATATTTTAAATCAGGCTTGCACTGTTTTTTTTAAGGATCTACTACTTAGGTGGTATTCCGCCACCCTTGTTTACCCTTCATGCTCCGGTACAACGATGAAATGAAATAAGGCTCGATTAGCTTAATTACGTGTGGAAGTACAGCAGTGGCAGTAACAATGTGAAAATAGTTTGCTTCACATACGTTTGTCGTTTTCGAGAAAATCACCTTAACTTAATTCTGCAGAATTAAGGCCCCTGACCCCCCCCCCCCCCCCCGCGCACACACCCTCCTCCTGAAATTACGACCAATACTTGTAGTCGTTAGGATATGGTTTAACAACTTGTGTGATTTCTAATTTCACCACTACCTTATTTTGCAGAAATATGTTGTTAATATACGGGATTCAACTGAAGGCTTTAGAAGTATTCCTATTGTTTCTAGTTGACAGTTGCACAGGATTTACTTTAGAGGCAGAGGACACTTGGACAAAATATGAAGTAATTTACGATCGGAGCTTCAGCTTAATATGTGATGATAGACAGTTAAATCTTACAACCCATAAAACAGACTATGTTCGTTTGTACTGGATCTTACCATCTGGAAGGCAAGTTGAGGGTGTCATGGAAGAGGAGAGATTCTTTACTTCAGGTACATCCCCAGATGGCTGGAATCTTACCCTGACTGCCGTTGATGAACCTGATTTCGGAGAATATGTATGTGTTCTAGTCACGTCAAACAATACCATCTACAGTATAAAGCTTGGAGTAAATGTGGATGGTGCATACTTCGGTGATTTGTTCTTGCGTTATCGTCAACAGGCCATGATAGGTGGAATCGCTGGCGGTTCTACACTGGTACTTATAACACTGGTATGTTTGGTCAATCATTATCGATACAAAAATCAAGACAATGATGGTACCCCAGACAAAGTCAACTTTAAACGCAAATCTTCTTACAGTGATGCGTACGAATATGAAAACCCAACTGCTCTGTATGACGAAGAAATGAAAGAGGTAAAACCGAAGCATAAAAACATAAACTCAAACAAAATATATAAAGAAACTACCTTGACTGAAAGTAACAGTGCACACGAATATTAAGAGTAGCTCGTGTATTTACAGGATTGGTTGACCAAACTTAATAATATGCCTACCATTTGCCAAGTTAATCATATCCATCGAGCATTTTGTATTTCTTTCTACGTGAATATAAAACATAATAATAGATATTCCCGATTCATGTTTGAATGTAAATGAATTTGGGAATTCTTTTTAAAAAATCGTGACTATTTTGTTCCTAGAATAATCGACTAGCTTTCCAAAGAAGTGATTTTTGGTGATTCCATGTCACTGTTTTTTAAAGTAGCTGAAACCTTTGCATTTCGATAACAGATTTGCATTAAAAAATGCAATAGACTACAGGAATATTTTTTTATTCAAACGTAAACCATTTGTTGTTGGGGGTTTTTTTTCTCGATATCTTCAAACAGTCGCTCAGAGTGTATGAAGAAAGTGGGGATTATGCCATTCGGGATACCAGGCAATAATATGTGTTGTATTGTAATATATTTATAACGTAAAGGTATATTCGAACACGAAATGTCTGTGTCAGCTTGTTTAGAAACGTACATCAAATAAAGCATATCGACAAGGGGACGTAACTTAGCCAAAGATAAAATGACATTCAATAATTTTGGCGTTACCACGTGCAAATAGCGCAAGCAAAACGTAGGAGAAACTAATGAGCCGCAAGTATTTATTTTGTACTAGACTTAAGGCCCGCTCTCACTGTGTGATTTGTCGTACCGACTTGTAGGATGCGAAATAAAATAAAATACATGCTTTTAATTGGTCGATACGATTTGCCAACCAATCAAATACATCCATTTGAATCGCATGGTGAGAACGGGCCTTTAGACATATTGGAACAGCATTTCAATAATCTGGGTCATCATGCCGATGAAAATCTCTGTTCTCACTTCTGCTGCAGATATCAAGCACAAGCAAACTGTTTATTTTGGGTTTGAACATGGAACATTGAAAGCGTCGTGAAAAATTACCATACCCTATTTTTCAGTATAACAAGTGCATCGTTAATATGGCAGAGGAATAGAAGAGTAGAAGAATAAAAATATTTCAAAGTAAAATTTCTTAACCTATAAAAAGATTGATTGATTGTTTGGTGTTTTACGCCGCGCTCAAGATTATTTCACTTATATGGTGGCGTTGCCGGTGTTATTGTGAGAGGAAACCGGGCTCTATGCCAGGAGGAAACCCACGACCTTCCGTTGGTAACTGGCAACCATCCCATATAGGTCGTTTGAGTGAAAACCCAGTCAGAAAATTTTCCAATTTTTTTTTTGGACTGAGTGGGATTCGAACCCGCGAACAGTGGAAGGCTGTTCGAATTTAGCGTCCAACGCTCCAGCTACTGAGCCACGGAGCTAGGCCTACCAGGGCTAAACTCTTTTGTCCGTCTTCTACCTAGGTATTTCTGAAGGAACCAACATTTTCACTTTCTTTTCACATGATCATATTTGGTTTAATTTCAGTTTCCGATATTCTTATCATAGCTCAATACATAATAAAGTATTCCAGGAAATTCTACTGAATAACGCCAAACTCATTTCCGCCTTCGACGTAATGAAATATCATGGGTTTTGGTTTATGATGATTGGATATAAAGGTCCACATGACATAACCCCTTTATAACAAGAAAACGTCGTTGTTGATCATTTTTTTAAGAAAATGTAAAAAAAAAAGTATTATAAGAAACAAAAACTCCAAATATGAAATCATACATATGGGCTATTTGAATTTTGCTCTTTACATGCACTCATTCTCGGTTTGTATGGGCTACTGACTACCGTACCAATATTTTTCATTTCATTGTTGGGTTGGATTGATTGATTGATCGATGCTTTACGTCGCACACACGAATATTTCACTTAGGCCTAAATGGCGGCGTTGCTGGGTTTAGTGGGGGAGAAAACAGGACTTTGCCAGGAGGAAACCCCCGACCTTCGCCGAGTACATGGCAACTCTTCCATTCTTCTTTGACGACTGACAAATAAGGCAGATATCGTCTGAACATATAAGGTGGTTCATCAAACCTCCAGCAATATTACATCCAACCATAGCGGACACTTACCCAGGTCATGCAGATATTATGCAAATAAGAATAATAAGCTTTGTTTTCCAAATAAACTCAGTCACAAGACTGATCTACCTTGAGGCTCTATGGGAAAAGAGATGAACAATTTTGTAGCAGTTAAAAAGGAAATGAAAGCAAAGTAGAACTGTTTAATGGTAAGAACAATATGGCATTACAAGTGATCAGATGGCGGCGTTGCGAGGGACTTCAAATAATAGTGCTACTTCCGCCACTACTCCTTTATTCATCAACATACAGCTCAACAGGACGACATTTATTTATATTCTAATGCATACGTAAATCAATTCAACTTCAGTGTACAAAATGTAAGGGCTTGAATTGTTTTTCCTATCTTTGTTATGTTAAGAGTTGAAGATGTATTAAAATAGTTACTTGACGCCCTTCGCCTCCGAAATATATTCATGTCAGACACCAAATATCTACCCGTATACCCACGGGAGAGCTAATAAATAGGCTGAGTTGTTTTCGAATGTGTATTATAGTAGGCAGGATTCAGCCACAAACGTATAATCTAATCTACTCGGAAAAATGTTTTATAAATCAGGGGAGACAACTTTTGAGTCTAAATATGGGCGTTTCCCAAGCATTTTTATGAATGGTAACTACTTTTCTGTTCAAGCTAAAGAGAGCAAACAGGGCTTAGTGAAACGGGTCCTGAAAAAATATATTAACAAGACTTTTTGTTTTATTTTTAACTTTTGAGTCTGACATTTCTTTTTTTATCAAATACCTTGTTAACATTTGAGGCCACCCCTGACCTGTCCAATTATACCGATCTCTGAGACAAGCAAAGCGTTATATGCTTACAAACCAACCTTCTAAACTGACCTCACTGTGGGATATTCACTTCCAATCTATAATAAGGATTGATCCTACAACCATTCGTTGCAATATCAACCTCTAAAGCCAATGAGTGCTATGTTGCCTGAACATAAAGGGAGGCCACTGTTGTCGACGTCCTTAAACAAAGCTACTTTCGGCAAATTATAAACAGCGACATGTGACACTGGCATTTACATCATGAAACGGGCTCGGTTGTGACGAAGGATATCAGATATAATTCTGGCAGGTAATACACCGATAATCTCTTTCGTTATATGGATTGCTACTCTCGTAATACATATAAAATACCCTGAACTTATTCCCTCGTCCATATCATGTTTTGCCTTGACATCCATGGGAGCTGCCATCTTGTTTTAGAATGTATTTATGAGCTGATGTAGTGCCGATTATATATTTTTTATTTTTTATATTTATGCCAAAAGGTCTTCCGATAATTATTGTACTGTTACATGTTTGGGAACAGTATAGAGCAGAGAGATAAATATCATACACATTATAAATTCTCAGTAGGTTTCTTACAGTTCACTATGCGCGAAAATGAAGGGCGAAGGCTCTCGAGCCATGTTTCGTGTTGAAGATCTCGTGGAATGGCACGAGATCTCGATTGATTCACTCAGTGGTAATATCAGCGCGTGGCACCTTAACTCTCGGGTGATACAGAATGAAATATATACACAGAAAGCACTCGATTACAAACTCACATTCTGGGCACTTCGACCAACCAAATGCCTAGAAATTTCTCTGAACGGCGATAAGATTAATTTCTAAGCATTTCGTTTGTCAAAATGCCCAGAACATGAGCCTGTATACGAGTACTTTCCGTGTATATATTTAAGAAATAATGGGTTGATTCTCTGCGTATACGCTGCATGTGATAACTGCAAGAAAAAGGAAGTGTCCACAGTTTTCGCGGAGAAGCGCAAGATTCGTATTTGATAATTTCGACCACATATGCACCTCGCAAAAGAGGATCAAACTATCTAATGATGATATCGTTTTTGGATATTTTAAAAATAAAACTTGGCTGCCTAAAGTTGATGTTTAACTGGTTAAATTGTGTTTGCTTTATGCTAAATATTTTTTATTAACTACAGATCATTTTTTCAAAACAAGGCAACTATAGAGAGGAAATGTTCTGGAAAGACATTTGAGCTCAATTGGTTAAATCGTCAATCGTCAATCAAATTTTGTCAGAAAAAAGGCAACTATAGAGAGGAAATGTTCTGGAAAGACATTTGGTGACTTTTTTCTGACAAAATTTGATTGACGATTTAACCAATTGAGCTCAAATGAATGTAGGACTCCATCGGCTGTTAGGCTTTGATTAGAGGTTTCCGTTTAAGAGCCAAATCCCACCCCTAAGCATTATGATTAACCCTTATACAATTCAATCTAGTATACCTAAAATGTAGCCCTTAGTTTTTACCTTTAACCAAAAAAAATACTTTCGGAAAATTGTGAACAACGACACAAGTCCGAGTTTCAGACTCTAAAATAACTATTTAATGTTTAATCCGCCGATAATCTGCTTTATTATATTGGTTACTCCTCTCGGAATACATATAAAATACATGGAAACGTATTCCCTTATCCAAATCATGTTTGCCTTGACATCCGTGGCCGCTGCCATCTTGTTTTAGAATGTAACTACGAGCTGATGTAATGCCGATTATATTTATCATTTTTAACAGGTATTATGTTGAAGATCTCGATTGATTTAATAATAAAAAACCGTATGCTTAGAAAAAATAGTGATGTGGAGAAAGAGAACCTCTGACCGTCGGTTGACTTCTGATGACTATGGCAATAAAGTCTACCGAACAGTGTCAGAATGGGTCTCAAAACGTGACTAATATTCCTTAATAACCCAATCCCATCAGTTAATGCGAAGTTCGACCCAAACTCGTACCCAGCTGCTACGGTTATCGAAGAAATCAATACGGTATGGTACTTCCAGAGCACGAAGGCGGCCACGGTTAATGCCAGTTGTATTGTTCAGGGACTTCAAGTGATACAGAAAAGGCTTTCTATAACGCCTAAATCCGCGAGTTGAGTTTTTAAACAATCAATATTTGAAGTAAGTCACGATAGCAGTTAAAGGCCCACTTGCCGCCGTAGCCTGTTGAACATTTGTTAAGAAAACCAATTGACACGAGCTTACTACGACTGAAAACACTAAAATTAAACATAGGACACATAAAGCATTGTCCAAATAGGTTTAGAATGTAAAAATGGGGGTGAAAAACAAACGAAGAATCGAAGCCTGGTTACAACAACAACGATCAGTGTCGGTTGTGGTGGATTAACCTCATTTCAGGCCTTTTTATCTGTAGTTTACACTCACAAAATTATCGGCAGGCTTCTCGAGTCACTATTACCCGGTCGTTAGTCTGTATTTCTCAGATAAAGTACGAAAAATTATACGGTGCCGTTAGATCACTCATAGGACTCAAACACTAGGGCGCTCGTGCGCATGTTCAGGTTCGGAGTTTGTTTACGTTGCAGGTACTTGATAAAAGTAATTTTCAATTTCAAATTAAAAATACTAAATGATGCCAAAACTCTCTATTTTTGGTAAAAAAAAATACAGAAAACCGCCCATTGTTTATATGTAAACAGTATTCTGCATTTTCGCGGCAAATGTGCCTTTAAAGGGAGTCCACGTGTAGGCCTACGTACTATTGTTTACAGTCCTAATAATATTTCTAATTTGAAAAATAAGAGTGGTTCGACTTTGGAGGAAAGGTTGTGGGTCGATTTTCAGCAAAATATGTATAATTAAAAAGCTATTAGTGGGAAATCCGTGTTATATTTGTATATTGTCTTAAGGACGGTTACGTGAAAGTAATCAGACGTCTTACATGGGTGAACCCTCCAGTGGCGGATAATGGTGGGGAAGGGGTGTTCCGAACCCCTTCTGGAATTTTTAGAGTGCCCTTTTTCTATTGTCGGTGCTCTTCTAAAAAAGAAATAAAAAGTTTCACCTGACGTTCTTGTTGTATTATTCCAGTAAATTACGTGAAGTCTACCATAGACAGGCGGAGAGTTGTCCCCCTTACAGCAAGTTCTTGCAGTTTCGGAACAATGCTCTTTCAGATTCAGCAGAGGATTATTACCGAAAGTATTTGGCAATTCCTCCTTTAGACCATCTTATCACCGAACTCACTACTCGGTTTGACTACGAATCACGAACATATGCCTCGCTGTTTCAGCTCATTCCCAAGTTACTGTTTAAAGTTGATAATCTTGGCTCTTTCTCTAAGAAATTATTATTCTGGAAGGATGATCTTCCAACTAGAATTTTGGAAAAAAAAACTATTCGACAGGGAAGAACAAGTCACCATGCAACATGATTGAATGTCTTTGGCAGTGTGATAGGAATGTTTTTTTCCGAACATACATGAGCTTTTTGTGTGGCAACCTGTAGTGAGTTGTGAACGCGTAACTACTGACTAGTAACGCGTAACTACTGACTATTAAAAGCCAAGCTCCTGCCAGTCGTCAGCCTAATGCAATATCATATAAAGTTTAGTTTATTACAACAATTTATGATGGGGTATAAAGGTCTAAATGATATACCTCTTTTTAACACAATTAGAAACTTGTCTCCATGGTTATTTTACACAAGAAGATTTTACCTGTGCCCGTGTGTTTTAGTGTTCATAAATATAATACCTATATTTATCTGATAAACTGTGAAATGTCTATATACCTTTTATAGGTTATTTCAACATCGTAGATTGGGGACAAAACCCACATAAAAATCAGACGACGTCGACAACAGACTATAGACCTGGGATGTAAGAATTTAACCGTCCGCTCTGGTGCCTTGGCTAGAAAAACCTGTCCAGCTACAACTAGGAGTAAACAAATCAGCTGCAAATGAATTAAAAAATCGTATTAATCCCAACAGTATATCAAGAAAAAGAAGTTCAATGATAACCCAAACACTTATTGCTGTACAATGTTAACATATTCTTGATCTGTAATTTGCCTCAGACGCACGGTGGGTTTTTGAAGTGGCATGAGCTGCCAAAATAATTTCTGGTCGTCACGACAGTAAGAGGATTTGAAGGACATCGAAAAACTAAATGATTGGCGTTGAAATGACGGAAATGCATAAAGTCTACATGTACGGCCTATACGAAATGAAATCGTAACCGAAAAGTCAACAAAATTTAAATAACCGGGACGACCATTCATTCATTCTAAGCCAAAGTTGGTTCAAAACAATACTTTATCGTACATTCTCGAGGCTAGAAGCACCTAAAAGCTTCTGAATTATACGCGTTGAGAAAAGTAGCCCGACAATAATGTCAACATTCTGTTTTAATGTCAAAATATCCACATTTTGGCAGCTCATGCCACTTTAAAGGCAAACTCGTCGCTAAAATCATGAAAACTGTTACATTAAAAAAATAAAGACGTGTTTCTTTTTTTTTTTTTCGTGGGGGCGGGGGGGGGGGGTCAAGTAAGAAGAAGTTAGGAACTTTCACTTTTGGCCAAATTCTAAATGTTTAAAGGCACACTTGCCGCCGTAGCCTGTTTAAATTTGCTAAGAAACCCAATTTACATGAGCTTACTACGACTAATACCACTAAACTTAAACATGGGACACATAAAACATGTCTAGTTAGCTTTAGACTGTAAAAATGGGGTGAAAAACAAACGAAGAATCGAAGCCTGATTACAACAACAACGATCAGTGTCGGTCAACTTTCGTGTTGGCTTACCCTCCTTTCAGGCCTTTGTATCTGTGGTTTACACTCAAACAATTATCAGCAGGCTTTTCCAGTCGCTGTTAACCGATCGTCAGTCTGTATTTCTCAGATAAATAGGCCTACGTAAAATTACACTGTGCCGTTAGTTCACTCACTCGACTGAAACATAAAATCGCCAATAGGGGGCAGATCGGTTTGTTTACGTTCCGGGTACGTAACAATTCAAATGTTCAAATTCAAATTAAAAATACAAAGTGACGTCCAAACTTTTAAATTTTGGTAAAAATAGAAAATTCCTAACTTATATTGTCTGGGAAAAATACAGAATACGGTCTTTCTTTTTTAATGTAAACAATATTCCTGATTTTCGCGGCAAGTGTGCCTTTAATGATAAAAAATTAAGACATCATCACGTTGTCAGTTGTTTTTTAACAACATGAGCTTTCGAAACCTGTCCCGGTGTCTTCATCAAGTGTTACACTTGCACAGGTGTCGAAAGCTCATGTTGTTCAAAAACAACTGACGACGTGGTGATGTCTTCATTTTTTATCATTAGTATGGTTGATTGATTGTTTTGTGTTTTACGCCGCGCTCAAGATTATTTCACTTATATGGCGGCGTTGCCAGTTTTATTGTGGGAGGAAACCGGGCTCTATGCCAGGAGGAAACCCACGACCTTCCGCTGGTAACTGGCAACCATCCCACATAGGTCGTTCGAGTGAAAACCCAGTCAGAAAATTTTCAAATTTTTTGGACTGAGTGGGATTCGAACCCGCGACCCATTGGTGGAAGGCTGTTTGGATTGAGCGTCCAACGCTCTACCTACTGAGCCACGGAGGCCCCTCATTAGTATGGAACCCACGTTTAAAGAGAGTTTCAAACATTTCTTATTCTAAATGTTTCCCATTATTTAGTATTTTTAATTTGGAAATGAACATTTGTCGGGTACCCGCAGTGTAATCCAAGGACGAGTCCAGCGATGCGCTAATATCTATAAGGGTCTTAAATGGCTTGAGTAGTAAATTTCAAACCAATTGGCATTTGACCCAATTTTCTGAACTAACCAGAAAAATACAGACGGCCGTTTTGATTTGAGGGACACAGAAAGCATTCCAATAAATTTGAGGCCGTAAAATCAAAACAAAACGATATGAAATTAGTACAATCCAGACTGCAAAGCCATAATCATGGCAGTAGAGTCACCCAGGGGCTAATGTGTCTCATGTTTCGTATTTTGCTAGCAGTAAGCTTGTATAAATTTGCTTTCTTCACAAATGACAGAAAGGCTATGGCAGAGAGTGGGCCTTAACTCATTGTTATTTCACTAGATCGCCCTGTGTGGAAAGGTAACCAGATATCCGCCGAAAGTTTGGAATTCCCTCAGGCAAAGATCTGTGGTTTCATCTCCTACTGAACCTGGCAAAGCCGTCATTCAAGTGAAATAACGTAAATAACCCTTGAATGAATTCAGTTATCGGATAAGATCCCTTCGCCCAAACTGTATGTTTAAAGGGAAAGAAAATCTAAGCTTTAGACTAGTTTAGATGGAAAGAGTAGAGTTCATTTAGTCCAAAACAACTATCCAATGTATGTTTTATCCCCACGTAAGCGAATAATTGAAATTTGAAGGTGGCGTCACAATAGAGAATAAGCTCCATAGGCTATTCCAAAGGCCGCCACCATTTTTTCATTAGTTTTATCCAATTATTGGTGAATACAAATTTAATTGCGTTTTAGAGTAGTCGTGTGATGCAATAGCCAATGGCTTGGCTAAGAAATGACGTGCGGTTGCATACTACCCTATATATTCCGAGACAATCTTCCAACTTGTCCAAGTTTGTCGCCATGTTTTTTGGACCTAAATCTGCCATCATACACTAGAGAGCGGTAAAAATACGTCATTATTGATCTAAAAATAGCTACTGCAACATCAGGTCATCCTAAAACGGAAAAATGGCTACACAGATAAGCCACTGAAAGGACACACTTCTGTCTGTTTTTATTAGCTTGAGGATCACTGGCGGTAATTGACGTGAAATGTTTTAAGTACTTTGAAGGTTGTTGTAGACGATACTCCCTATATATTTCTAGAGATTTCCCATCCTTTAAACGCCCTCTCGTTTTCAAACACACCGGTGCATGGGATGGTTCATGTGTATGTCTGATTGTCTGCTCAGCCTTTCTTGTAGTTGCCTCAAAAATACAACATTTTCAAGTAAAAAGAAAAGGCGATGGCAAAAACCATGATTTTTTTCTTTTTTGGAAACAAAAGAAAGGTCAGTTTCGTAAGTCAGGGACAAAAGTTTTTGAACAACATGAGCTTTCGACACCTGTCCCGGTGTCTTCGTCAAGTGTTACACTTGCACAGGTGTCGAAAGCTCATGTTGTTCAAAAACAACTGACGACGTGGTGATGTCTTCATTTTTTATCATTAGTATGGAACCCACGTTTAAAGAGAGTTTCAAACATTTCTTATTCTAAATGTTTCCCATTATTTAGTATTTTTAATTTGGAAATGAACATTTGTCGGTTACCCGCAGTGTAATCCAAGGACGAGTCCAGCGATGCGCTAATATCTATAAGGGTCTTAAATGGCTTGAATAGTAAATTTCAAACCAATTGGCATTTGACCCAATTTTCTGAACTAACCAGAAAAATACAGACGGCCGTTTTGATTTGAGGGACACAGAAAGCATTCCAAAAAATCAAAACAAAACGATATGAAATTAGTACAATCCAGACTGCAAAGCCATAATCATGGCAGTAGAGTCACCCAGGGGCTAATGTGTCTCATGTTTCGTATTTTGCTAGCAGTAAGCTTGTATAAATTTGCTTTCTTCACAAATGACAGAAAGGCTACGGCAGAGAGTGGGCCTTAACTCATTGTTATTTCACTAGATCGCCCTGTGTGGAAAGGTAACCAGATATCCGCCGAAAGTTTGGAATTCCCTCAGGCAAAGATCTGTGGTTTCATCTCCTACTGAACCTGGCAAAGCCGCCATTCAAGTGAAATAACGTAAATAACCCTTGAATGAATTCAGTTATCGGATAAGATCCCTTCGCCCAAACTGTATGTTTAAAGGGAAAGAAAATCTAAGCTTTAGACTAGTTTAGATGGAAAGAGTAGAGTTCATTTAGTCCAAAACAACTATCCAATGTATGTTTTATCCCCACGTAAGCGAATAATTGAAATTTGAAGGTGGCGTCACAATAGAGAATAAGCTCCATAGGCTATTCCAAAGGCCGCCACCATTTTTTCATTAGTTTTATCCTATTATTGGTGAATACAAATTTAATTGCGTTTTAGAGTAGTCGTGTGATGCAATAGCCAATGGCTTGGCTAAGAAATGACGTGCGGTTGCATACTACCCTATATATTCCGAGACAATCTTCCAACTTGTCCAAGTTTGTCGCCATGTTTTTTGGACCTAAATCTGCCATCATACACTAGAGAGCGGTAAAAATACGTCATTATTGATCTAAAAATAGCTACTGCAACATCAGGTCATCCTAAAACGGAAAAATGGCTACACAGATAAGCCACTGAAAGGACACACTTCTGTCTGTTTTTATTAGCTTGAGGGTCACTGGCGGTAATTGACGTGAAATGTTTTAAGTACTTTGAAGGTTGTTGTAGACGATACTCCCTATATATTTCTATAGAGATTTCCCATCCTTTAAACGCCCTCTCGTTTTCAAACACACCGGTGCATGGGATGGTTCTTGTGTATGTCTACCCAGCCTTTCTTGTAGTTGCCTCAAAAATACAGCATTTTCAAGTAAAAAGAAAAGGCGATGGCAAAAACCAAGATTTTTTCTTTTTTGGAAACAAAAGAAAGGTCAGTTTCGTAAGTCAGGGACAAAAGCTCGGCCACTTTTGCTACTATACTCAGGATTTTGCATTTGAGTGAATTGTGACAAAAAAGAGATAGCTATTTAAATAAGCTCGAAATACAGTCCACCAGTAAAATAACACTAACATACGTATACTGGTGAGTGTTGAAACTGCCTAGAAAACCTGGCGATACAACTTGTTCAGAAAACCAAGACTTGTCCAGGTACACGGGTCAACAACAGACCTTTTTGAATAATGCATGGACACGATATCCGCCTGACAAAGAGGATAACCTGATTTTCTACTCGGCGGCCTTGGTGATATACACTGAGTAAATATTGGCATTCATCCTCATAAATACTCACCCTAACCATTAACTTTTTTTTTAATTTTACATCTTTTTAACTACTTGTCTTTCTAGAACAAACTCGAATCTTGTAAGTAAGAAGCTTGCCATGGTAAGGACGTGAGCATAATGTTACGGACATTAATAACATGATAGATGTTCACATAATGGGTTGCAAAACAAAACTAGTAGGCCTACTGAACAGATTGTACAATATAGTAGGGGAGACCGGGGCTAGTTCGACCCGTTTTGCTTAAAATCGCTATTTGTCAAAAAGTATTCGAGCCTTTTAAAACGCAACTAATTCTTGTGAAAGGCAGCGAAATAAGCTATCTTTTGATACCCATCCAGAATGACTCCTCTTGATGATATTACTTAAATATGCACTTTAAAGAAAATAAAATTATGGGTTGAACTTGCCCCGCTATGGGGCAAGTTCAACCTCCCCCCCTGGGGTAACTTCGACCAGCAACTCAAAATAAATCAACAGGTTCAATTAAAGTATTTTATTTGACCAGCAACAAAACTGAACGAATAAACTTCGGTTTAAACGAATGACTGTCGGTTTAAGCAATAAGAAACCATGAAAAATGACCTAAACAGAAATTTGTTGGTCAAATTTAACTCTATAAGCACATTCGTAAGCAAGTATTTGAACCTCTCTGGGCGTTATGAGTCCAAAGTACATTGAAGATGCTTTTCTCAAATAGGTTACTAAAATTGATTCCTGATAATCCCAGATAATTTTCGTGATTTTTCTTATCCGAACGAGAGAGCTGTATAGCCTACATACTTATCTCTGGCGGGGTAGGCGTTTGTAGTTATTGATGTAACAGTAAAAGGTAGATGCTACTATTTCGAACAAATTCGCCGTTTTCTTTTATCCATCTGAACTATTAATAAATTAATCCAAGGCTAGTCATATTTGTTCTGGATAAGTTGTTTGAGAGAGGCTCAGACTCTTGCGTATCATTGCGTATCATTAAATCACGCAGAGCTCTATTCGATTCATGTGATTTTTACTAGTGCTGTAAAATGAAGTAATATAGCTGTAGGCCTAAACACTGTCATGAACAGTGTTAACATGGAGAAAACTGCACTTTGATTAAACGATGTACTAGTCTGATTCCATGACGGCATATTCGACCTAAGGCGGGGCAAGTCTGACCTAGGATAGCACATGCCCCAACCAAACAGGTCGAACTTGCCCCATGTGCACCACATTTAAAAATAACATTATTTTATTTGACCTATTTAATGCAGCCTAAAAATGCACTATGATTAGTAAAGCTAATTGTTTACGCTTTCATCCTACAAACAGTCGTTAGTTTATACAAGGTACTTTTAACATAAATATTACTATAAATAGGCGACCAAAAATTTACTACCGACTACGAAAAAGGCGTTTTACCCCCTGAAGTCGAGGATTTCTGCTGCAGGCCCACCATTTACAACGTAGAACAGTCTTGTCGGTCAAGTGATCACCTAAAAGTTGAAGAGCGCGCGAAATATTCACTCAACAGCCGGACATCGACAATGGTTGTACTTGCCCCAGGGTCGAACTAGCCCCGGTCTCCCCTACGAGTTGTCTTATGTGTTTTGGCTTTAGCAAACCCACTCCATAGTAGAATTTATCATCGACTTGGGACACAATATGGAGATGCCACTAAGCGCACAGCTAGACGTCTTGAACAGGTTTTGAGCTATAACTATAAGTATAAATAAAAGATTTCCTCTAGGGAATGCAAATATAACAGCGCTTAAAAAAGACGAGTATAAATTAACCGAATCCCTATTCGGATGCATTTGAAAGTAAACAAGCGGCAGAACTGAGAGGTGACTCGCAGCAAAAATAAATAAAAGGAAATAAGCGAGTCAAAGATGCTGGTAAAAAAATCAATCCTACCCGTCCGTCGTTGAGCAAGTTTGAACTTGATCGGATAAAAAAACTGTTACAGATATGACGTTCACAAGATGCGGAACAAGCTTTTCAAGATTTCACAACGTTAATTAGCTAATTAAGCCCTTAATTATGTAGATGATAAAAAATCATGAACATCCATCATGAACATGATCAAACTGTTAAAGATATGATGTTCACAAGATGAGGAACAAGCTTTTCAAGATTTCACAATGTTAATTAGCTAATTAAGCCCTTAATTAAGTAGATGGTAAAAAATCATAACCATCCATCTTCTCAATGGCATTAAGCTATTGTACAATCATGATCAGATAAAAACTGTTTAAGATATCATGTCCACGAGATGCCGGATAGACGGAAGAAAGGCAGAAATGACGCAGAGCATTTCCATGTCCCCTACCTTCGTGGCCGGGCTCAAATAACATGGACCGGTTTCCCAAAGCAGTCACATCGCAAATGAAGTCTTGTTATTACCAATGAATGAATACCATCGTTCGCATTTTTCGACGGCTTCGTGAAAAGGCGCCCAGACACTTTGGTTGATTGACACTCAAGACTGTTTCCTTTTTGGTTCGTTGCAAGGTTGGAGGGGGTGGAGAGGGCACAGGAAACCTTCGAACTTCGGAACTACTCTGACGAATCAACCGACATTCGACGGGTTCCAGGTAACCATTCCACGTAGAACGGAAAAGAAGTGTTAGTTTCTTATTATTAGTTCCACGTTTGAAACCTAATGAAACATTTATTTAGGAGCGAAATCTGTTTTTCTTCCATGCAGTGTGACAAACAGAGTTTGGTACAGAGTGGAAATTTAGAATTAATACCATTAAATAGATACTATGACACAGAGTTTTGTGTGTTCCATGTTGATAGGCTGAAAGTTTATTCATCTACAATACTCGAAAAAATTACGGTATGAAAGAAATTGTTTGAACTGAACTGGCCACTTCGTGAAGCCCTAGCTCGTGACATACATGACTGCACACCTATAGTTTTTCTGTGCAGATCAATTGACCGATTGCTTGATAACGTCACTTGCAATTTACGCGCAAAGCATTTAGGGAAATTGAGGGATGCTGATTGGCATAATTTTACAAAATGGCAAAAGGAATAATACTGTATCGAGAAAAAGGCGGAAAGTTAACAGAAAACATGGATAAAAACACGCTATGTCACAAATGTTTTCCAAATAAGTGTGTCTTGCTGAGTACAGGTAAACAACATGGCGAACTGAGGTGCATAGTTTACACAGAAAGCTTTGCGTTAATCTATGCGACGTCATCAGGCTGCAGTAAATAAGATTGTTGAATTCAAATCAAGTGCAGTAAATAAGATCGTTCAATTCAAATAAAGTGCAGTAAATAAGATTGTTCAATTCGAATAAGTGCAGTAAATAAGATTGTTCAATTCAAAAAAGTGCAGTAAATAAGATTGTTCAATTCAAATCAAGTGCAGTTAATAAGATTGTTCAATTCAAATCAAGTGCAGTAAATAAGATTGTTCAATTGCATGGAAAGTGCAGTAAATAAGACTGTTCAAGTCAAATGAAGTGCAGTAAATAAGATTGTTCAATTGCATGAAGATTTTTCAATTTAAATGAAGTGCAGTAAATAAGATTGTTCAATTCAAATCAAGTGCAGTAAATAAGATTGTTCAATTCAAATCAAGTGCAGTAAATAAGATTGTTCAATTCAAATCAAGTGCAGTAAATAAGATTGTTCAATTCAAATCAAGTGCAGTAAATAAGATTGTTCAATTCAAATCAAGTGCAGTAAATAAGATTGTTCAATTCAAATCAAGTGCAGTAAATAAGATTGTTCAATTCAAATCAAGTGCAGTAAATAAGATTGTTCAATTGCATGGAAAGTGCAGTAAATAAGATTGTTCAAGTCAAATGAAGTGCAGTAAATAAGATTGTTCAATTGCATGGAAAGTGTTGAATTCAAATAAAGTACAGTAAATAAGATTGTTCAATTCAAATCAAGTGCAGTAAATAAGATTGTTCAATTCAAATCAAGTGCAGTAAATAAGATTGTTCAACTCAAATGAAGTGTAGTAAATAAGATTGTTCAATTCAAATCAAGTGCAGTAAATAAGATTGTTCAATTCAAATCAAGTGCAGTTAATAAGATTGTTCAATTCAAATCAACTGCAGTTAATAAGATTGTTCAATTCAAATCAAGTGCAGTTAATAAGATTGTTCAATTCAAATCAAGTGCAGTAAATAAGATTGTTCTATTCAAATCAAGTGCAGTTAATAAGATTGTTCAATTCAAATCAGGTGCAGTAAATAAGATTGTTCAATTGCATAGAAAGTGCAGTAAATAAGATTGTTCAAGTCAAATGAAGTGCAGTAAATAAGATTGTTCAATTGCATGAAGATTTTTCAATTTAAATGAAGTGCAGTAAATAAGATTGTTCAATTCAAATCAAGTGCGGTAAATACGATTGTTCAATTCAAATAAAGTGCAGTAAATAAGATTGTTCAATTCAAATAAAGTGCAGTAAACAAGATTGTTCAATTCAAATCAAGTGCAGTAAATAAGATTGTTCAACTCAAATGAAGTGCAGTAAATAAGATTGTTCAATTGCATGGAAAGTGTTGAATTCAAATAAAGTGCAGTAAACAAGATTGTTCAATTCAAATAAAGTGCAGTAAACAAGATTGTTCAATTCAAATCAAGTGCAGTTAATAAGATTGTTCAACTCAAATGAAGTGCAGTAAATAAGATTGTTCAATTGCATGGAAAGTGTTGAATTCAAATAAAGTGCAGTAAACAAGATTGTTCAATTCAAATAAAGTGCAGTAAATAAGATTGTTCAACTCAAATGAAGTGTAGTAAATAAGATTGTTCAATTCAAATCAAGTGCAGTAAATAAGATTGTTCAATTGCATGGAAAGTGTTACCAATAATTGACTTGACTATAGCCACACTCACCCAAATTCAAACAAGTCAAATTCACAACAACCAGTAAAGAAATTTGTTCAATTCAAATAAAGTGCAGTAAATAAGATTGTTCAATTCAAATCAAGTGCAGTAAATAAGATTGTTCAATTCAAATAAAGTGCAGTAAATAAGATTGTTCAATTCAAATAAAGTGCAGTAAACAAGATTGTTCAATTCAAATCAAGTGCAGTAAATAAGATTGTTCAATTGCATGGAAAGTGTTGAATTCAAATAAAGTGCAGTAAACAAGATTGTTCAATTCAAATAAAGTGCAGTAAACAAGATTGTTCAATTCAAATCAGGTGCAGTTAATAAGATTGTTCAACTCAAATGAAGTGCAGTAAATAAGATTGTTCAATTGCATGGAAAGTGTTGAATTCAAATAAAGTGCAGTAAACAAGATTGTTCAATTCAAATAAAGTGCAGTAAATGAGATTGTTCAACTCAAATCAAGTGCAGTAAATAAGATTGTTCAATTCAAATCAAGTGCAGTAAATAAGATTGTTCAATTCAAATCAAGTGCAGTAAATAAGATTGTTCAATTGCATGGAAAGTGTGACCAATAATTGACTTGACTATAGCCACACTCACCCAAACTCAAACAAGTCAAATTCACAACAATCAGATTCCAGCATTGACCAGCTCACATCCCATCATACTCTGCCAGATTTGGCAATATTCCACAAGGTTATACCAGATTTAGCATCTTAATCATAGTCAATCATATTCAACCACATTCAACCTAATTTGACTGAATTCAAGCAAACAACTCTATTCCATCAGATCACATTCCACATAAACACTGTCAACCCTATTTAATGAGATGTGACTACATTGAAACCAAATAAGCCCCATTCATCCAAACAACCACATTTCCCCAAATTTCACTTCATCTTACAGAATTCCAACACCTTTAAAAAGATTTGGCCAGATTAACCACTCAGTCACATTCAACAAGATTTACTCAATTTTACCATATTTATTGAGATTTGACCTGATTAACAATTTTAATCATAATCACATTCAACTAGACAGCGAAATTCCACCAAATTTGACAACATCTGACCAGATTCAACGAAATGAGCCACATTTAACCAGAAAACGAAATTCCACCAGATATCACATGACTAGATTCAATGTGGTGATTTTACCCTCTTTTATGTCGAATACATCTTAGACTTCTCGTTTATGTGTTGGATTTCAACTTTCCTTTTCACATCACAATAGAGATATTTTTAGTAATCTATCAAATTTTAAATCGCAATTCAAACATTTACAGTTTTCTTAATTCTCTTATATTGTATAGCTAATTTTACATAGAATTTATTAATAGATCTATTTACGTACACCAATTTTACAATCTAAAGCCATCTTATTTGTTTTACATGATATTTTTACTATCTATCTCATTATTATGGTTACCCATTGGGGTCTGTTGGGTTTGAATCAATAAATAAACTAAATGAGCCACATTCAACAGAATGTTTAATATCATATTTTGTTGATTGATAATGAAAGGTTATTTCAAAACAATTTCAACATCAAATATTAATAAGTGATACGAACATTTCCTCCCTTGAAGTCAGCTATCCCTTATTTCAATTTGGACAACGTAGATCAATAAAGGTTAGAAGCAATTTTACCATGTAATTCTGTATATATACACAAATACTGGACTCATAATGTCTCAAATGTATAAGAGTGAAAAGACTGTATATTAAAGGTAGGTTGTAAGGTGAAAGAAGGCTGTTTACACCATCTGACATGGTTCCTTAGACTGTCCATGACATACAATCTTGAGCAAACATACTGAGCCAATAACACTGGAAAAAAGGGCTAGTTTAGAGGCAGTGCTTGAAGAGACAGCCTTTCTGCACTATTCAGTCCTTGATGTAAGCAGCACACAAGAACTAATGTACATGTAAGCCTTCTGGGAGAAATACCAGCCCAATCTTGACATAGATATTTATTTGAATATCAAACTAGCTTTAGGTAGATGAAGGTAAGGTTTACCAGGGACTTGCTACAGTGAGAATTAGCTGAGAGGACTATCCACTTTATCTCAGAGAAACTTTTACCTTCAGCTCCATACAGGTAAGATACTCTTAACTCATTTTATTCTCTCTGAAACAAAGTTAAACTTAAACAGAGGCATTTATATTGATAACATTGAAATTATCTCACAGTTCTGTTAATAAACATTTCAATTATGCAATAGAAGTATTTGGTATAATTTGACAAGGTAAATCTTTCCAGGACGAAAATTCTTTCAAAGACAAAAATATTTGTTTAGCCTTACTTAATCCCAAATTCAAAAGTCATTTTAATAATCTCCTGTATACATAAAACATGTAGAAGTTAAAGGAATGGAGAATTGAGCTGAATATTATCAATGAAAAATTTAATTTCACAATTGCTGAAATATCTTTTTATAAACTCCTGATATATGTTCAAGTCACAAAAGCTGGCCAATTGGTGATTGATTGATTGATTGATGTTTTGCCAGGCTTAGTGGTGTAGGAAACCGGACTCATTGCCCGATGGAAACCCCAGACCTTCGGTGAGTTTCCTGGCAACTGTCTCACAGGTTTTACCAGGGTGCTGTACAAATTGTTGTGTACATTGGAATGCTTTCAACAAGATTCTAGCAGCAAAATGATTGACAGTAAATAATTGAACACTTTGGCCAAAAATGCTAAATTTTGCATCTGCAGTACATTCTGGCTTTTCAGGATGAGGGATAAAAAGAGTTTGACATTTTATGAAAAAAAACAGTCTTTTAAAATATTTACTGCCTCTGTGTGGTAAATAAACATATTGGTTTGGGAGTGCAGCCTAAAGCTAACATACAAAGAAAGATAGAGGTGGAAAACAGAACACTGTTCAAAGATGCTCTATCACTATGGCTGATTTTACAAAAGACAAATACATTTATCTGAAGAAATAATTCAAAAGGCTTCCAGGAGGAGAATGTTTAATAATGTTCTCAAAAAACTTTGTTTTTAATCTATTTAAATGCCTTTAAATTTATAAATCTGTTAAAAATCTTTAGTTCTACATTATATAATGTCTCTTTTTTGTCATTTCATATAAAACCATTTTAAAAAAGCTTCTGTAAGATAAAATAGAAGAAAAACATTAAACTAACATGGGATATTTAAATCAAGGAGGTTTGCTCAATTAATCCAATGCAAATGGTCCTTTATAAGCACAGGAAAATACTTGAGAAAGTACATTCAGAATGAGAATTTAATAATGCGAAATTTGTTCCATACAGCAATAATATATTCAAAAGCCTTTTGACACTATAAAAGAAAATGTTCCTCACTGTACACAGAGTGTATTTTTCACAGAATTATACAAGAATATATTTTACATTCATTCCAAAGTCCATAAAACTAACAATAAACCTGACAATCTTTATTTATGAGGCTTTGTCAAAAAGTAGGCTATGTCCATAATTCAAATAATGACTGTAAGATGGGTATATACCGACCTACTTTCAATAGGAATATGCAATCTATATATGTAAGAATACCGAATAAACCTGCCCTATAGAAGCACATACTGGTACCTTATACAAAAGAAGAGTTCTTGCTGCCCAATGATTTTCATTTCCATGATGGTTCAATAAATGTTAATTACCAAACCCTACACCATGGTCACCTCTTATGTCACTGAAACTGGAACTTGCCATTTATATTTATATGTATAACATGTTTATACCTGCGATAAGAATCCAGCCATTAAGGATATATAGTTTAAAGTCTTACATATTTAACTATTTATTCAACACCCAGAAATATTAGAGGTGCAAATCTTATAAAGAAAATGGTTCATACCCATGTACATGTATATTATATACTTTACAGTTTTCATTTTATTCTCATTTAGCCTTTATGTCAATGTTTAATCATACAAATCTTCAGTCTGTTAAATATATTATGTTTACAAGTAATATAAAGCACAATAAGAAAAATTTGTACTTTGTAAAAAAAAGCATGTTAAATAAATAAACTACACTGAGAAAGAAGATAACATTATGTTTTGGTGTTAGGGTTTTAATTACAACCTCAATATATTCCCTACATTAAAGTGGCATGAGCTGCCAAAATATTGATATTTTGACGTTGAAACAGAATGTTGAAATTATTGGCTATTTTTCTCAAGACGTATAATTCAAAGGCTTTTTAACTCTCGAAAATGTATGATAAAGTATTGTGTTGAACTAACTTTGGCTTAGAATGAATGAAAAGTCATCCAATGATTTTCATTTCCATGATGGTTCAATAAATGTTAATTACCAAACCCTACACCATGGTCACCCCTTATGTCACTGAAACTGGAACTTGCCATTTATATTTATATGTATAACATGTTTATACCTGTGATAAGAATCCAGCCATTAAGGATATATAGTTTAAAGTCTTACATATTCAACTATTTATTCAACACCCAGAAATATTAGAGGCACAAATCGTATGAAGAAAATGGTGCATATACATGTACATACATTATACTTAACAGTTTTCATTTTATTCTCATTCAGCCTTTATGTCAATGTTTAATCATACAAATCTTCAGTCTGTTAAATATATTTATGAACACTAAAACACACGGGCACAGGGAAAATCTTCTTGTCTAAAATAACCACGGAGACAAGTTTACAAGTAATATAAAGCACAATAAGAAGAATTTGTAAAAAAAGTATGTTAAAAAAATAAACTCTACTGAGAAAAAAGATAAGGTGAAGAATTACTTATGGATAACAACTTACATGTACATCGTTATCAAAGTCAATGACAACAACAAAATTTATTCATTTATATAGCAGATGAGAGAATTACAAGTTGGGGCAGGTATGTAATAGTATAAATTAAGTAAGAAAAGTAACAATAGAATTAAGTATGGTGAGTTAAGATCGTTGAAGATTTTCTTGGAGAATCAAAAGGTCATAGCAGCTTCTAAATGTCATTGAAAGATTTGAGAAAGAAGATAACATTATGTTTTGGTGTTAGGGTTTTAATTACAACCTCAATATATTCCTAATATTAAATAAACCTATGGTTATTTTAGTCAAGAAGATTTTCCATGTGCCTGTGCGTTTTAGTGTTAATAAATATATATAAATACATATACATATATATATCTATGAACACTAAAACACACAGGCACAGGGAAAATTGTCTTGTCTAAAATAACCACGGAGACAAGTGATCTTATTTTTCAACAGAATGGAGCCAACAAAGAATCAACTTATATACATGTATACCATCCAATTGATAACAAAATCCAAAATCTGTTAACATGCTTCTTCCTTGGACAATTCTTTGATTAAGATAGCACCACAAGAGAGTCTTTGCCTGTTTTATGTGAATTTTTATCTCAATACATGTAACATTGATTCGGATCTTATGAGTGATATAGGCAGGCCTTTAATTTAGAATTTGGTGACAATATTTTCAGTGACATTACTCGTGTATTATGCAAAACTAATCAATGGAACTAATTGATTCTGAACTGATTAAAGGTATTATATTCAGATGGACACTAGGTGTAACAGAAATACAGGTTATCTAACAAAAGCCAGTGTGTCACGATGTAACTCATTCGAGTCTATTAATTTCCAATGTCACAAGCCTCTGACGAGTGGCTTTATAAATTAATAAACCAGAGTGATATCCATTGTAACACAATGACTAGAGTTAGATAATCTTTTTCTCACACTACACAAAAAATACAGCATTTTATTTTAAAACACAGCTCAATTGAAAAACAAATATGTGATGATGTTGCTTTAGTTTCAACAATGGCTGTCTGAAGAAAGACTGGATAGTGCATTGTAACATTAGAAATGACCACATCCGTGATAGCATCCTGGACTGTTCAAAGCTGCTACTGGGCGCGTCTTAACATGATTATGTCACTTTGGACAGTATTTTTTGTGAGGTCATATTTAGGCCATACATGTAATTTCACAAGTTTATTGTGAAAAATGTATACACAGCCAGAGAGCAGAAATAACAGGGGTGTAGTGATAGAAAGTTAAATTAAATCACATCAGCTGACATATACTGAAGTCATGAATCAGACATTCTCTAATTTACATGTGTAAAATCATCTGTGTTAATCCTCTCGGTTTACTTTTAGCTGGTTGAGAATCTATGCATGTTATTGTTAACACAAATACATGACAGATAACACTGTAAATGTTAAATGTATATCAACTGTAACCCCCACCAAGAAAGCATGCATTGTTTCACAGTCGCTTATTCAATGTCATGTCCTTAAACAGGCTAATTTAAAACATACTCTTTATACTGGATACTGGCTAAGGTATTCCAAAAACTGAGTTAACGACATTTTCAAAAGATACTGAGCCAATACAGTGTACATACCACACAACAAAGGGTTTATCACCTTAACAAAACACTTGGAGAGCAGGTATATAAGAGGTATATCAATAGAAGGTACTGTAATGATTATCATGTATTAACTTCTTAAACTCATACTCTCTTGACAATCAGTATTCAGTATTATTTCATGATACAAATCGAGGAGAATAGTTTCCAATATTTTACTTTTAACAAATTTAGACCCTCGCTATTATAGCTGAAATAGCAATGATGACATTTAGACCCTCAGCATATAGTTGAAATACCAATGATGAAATTTAGACCCTCAGCATACAGCTGAAATACCAATGATGACATTTAGACCCTCACTATATAGTTGAAATACCACTGATGACAATTAGACCCTCAGACTATAGTTGAAATATCAATGATGAAATTTAGACCCTCAGCATATAGCTGAAATACCAATGATGAAATTTAGACCCTCAGTATATAGCTGAAATACCAATGATGAAATTTAGACCCTCAGTATATAGCTGAAATACCACTGATGAAATTTAGACCCTCAGTATATAGCTGAAATACCAATGATGAAATTTAGACCCTCAGCATATAGTTGAAATACCAATGATGTAATTTAGACCCTCAGCATATAGTTGAAATACCAATGGTGAAATTTAGACCCTCAGCATATAGTTGAAATACCAATGATGAAATTTAGACCCTCAGTATATAGCTGAAATACCAATGATGAAATTTAGACCCTCAGCATATAGTTGAAATACCACTGATGAAATTTAGACCCTCAGCATATAGCTGAAATACCAATGATGAAATTTAGACCCTCAGTATATAGCTGAAATACCAATGATGACATTTAGATGAAATTTAGATTTAGATGAAATACACCATGAAATACCAATGATGAAATTTAGACCCTCAGCATATAGCTGAAATACCAATGATGAGATTTAGACCCTCAGCATATAGCTAAAATAGCAATGATGAAATTTAGACCCTCAGCATATAGTTGAAATACCACTGATGACATTTAGACCCTCAGTATATAGCTGAAATACCACTGATGACATTTAGACCCTCAGCATATAGCTGAAATACCACTGATGAAATTTAGACCCTCAGCATATAGCTGAAATACCAATGATGAAATTTAGACCCTCAGCATATAGCTGAAATACCAATGATGAAATTTAGACCCTCAGCATATAGCTGAAATACCAATGATGAAATTTAGACCCTCCGCAAATATCTAATATACCAATCATGAAATTTAGACCTTCAGTATATAGCTGAAATATAAAATGATGAAACAGGGACAAAGCCGTTATCACACAATGATACAGCCCTGCATAAAACTTTCTTTTCTAATAACAAATCATCGGTGGTGGATATCAATATTCCACCATTGCAGCGTTCTTCCATTCAACCATAGAATGAGAGAAATTGGTCCAAGGATTCTAATATGACAATCTATGCCTTATTTTCATCCCAAATAGACTGAAGAAAAAAATATTTCAAGACCCATTAGGTTTGTAATATACGACGAATCTGGATTGATTACATTTCTGAATACAATTTATGATCTAGATTTGCAATAAGACCAATGTGTCTTTCAATAAATGTCAACAAGGACACTTAGACAAGCGGTATGAGGAAATCAATAGAAGGATGAATAGACAGATCAATGAATAACCTAGAACAAATATTGAAATAGATAAGCAATTGGGTCATCCCTACATTTCTAGGTAACTAATATCTATAATCTTTCCAAGGCCATTCCATGACAATTCAGATGAGCAAACTGAACTGGACATTATGGTTCAGCTATAATATTCCAAATAACTTCATTCTTTTTTCATGATAGAAGCCTTTGATAAAAGATTTTGTTTTCATAACTTGCAGGAAAACCAGCAGAATAATTTGCAATGAGACTTTCATTATTTGAAAAACTCTAGAATCCATTTGCAAAAACCATATGTTATCAATAAGAACAAAACTTTTATCTTTATTCCACTATCTACATATAGGTTTATTGCAGAGAGATTTTAACACAATCCTGTGGAATAATTTCACATGACCTCTGTAAATAATCAATCGTCACTCCTTTCAGAAAATTAAAAAAGTTTGCACAAGGACAAAAAACACTGTCTTTCAGCGTTTGTTTTTTTTTTCAAGTTCTCAGTTTAATTCATTCAGTGCAGAGGCCTACATACATTTGTAACACAACTCTTTTATCTTGACCAAAAACAACTTCAAAGACCTGCTGTAGTTTTTGTCAGCAATAATTAAATTCATACCAAAAGTCTTTTTGCAGCTAATGCCAAATTACTATGCTACATTTAGGTAGTTAATCGTGGATCATATCTTTGAGAACCTGACTGGCTTCCAGACAACTTGGCCCCTTTGAATAGCTAATCATTTTATAATATGACAACATAATATGATTCATTAGAAGCTCTAGACACTTTAAGACAAATGACAATATAATAGAAATTGAATGAAAATACATCAAGTGGTTTATATTAAGACATGTCATTGGCATAGTGTTGATTGTGCAGGATAGGCGCACAGTTCTGCTAGTCCCATTGTATCTGTCACCTAGAATGTCAAATAACCCTCATTAGAGAAACTGCATGTATAAATTACTCTGTCAAATACAGAGTACAAGCAGCAGTTTTGGTAATGAAGTTGTACCGAAATTCAATTTAAGCAAAAGCTTAACTGTGAATGCCCAGGATAAATTTCGTTTTAAAAGCAAACATGTTTTGTTTACCAGCATAAACTCGATTTATTTGCATACCTGTGCATGTTGTTTACAGAAACCCAACCTCACAAATATACCTGTTCATAAATGTTTCATCGTCTTGAAGAAAAGTAGCCGAAAATAACTTGAAGCTTCATTCAAATCAGGAGAATATTGTCTCTAAAATGAAATACCATCACTTTAAACTGTTATTTATATGTATGTATAACATATGTTTAAACCTTCATTTACACCTGTTTACATGCAATATATGAAGAAAAACTTTTGGGAAGTAGGAAAACTTGAAAGAATTATTAGATTGATTGACATTTTATGCCACACTCAAGATTATTTCATTTATATGAAGGTGTTACCGGTTTAGTGGGGGAAGAAAACAGGCTATTTGCCCGGAGGAAACGTCCAACCTTCTGCGAGTACCTGGCAACTCTTCCAAATAGGAGGATCAAGTGGAAAATCTCCTCACCTCAGTTTTCTTTGGTCTGAGTGGGATTTGAACCTGCACCACATCGATGAAAGGCCTGTGTCGGACTGAAGGACAATGGCTAACCAACTGAGCAACCGAGCCCCCCCCCCCCCCCCCCCACCCCAGAATTATTAGTCAAGAGTATAAATGAGAATACTGAATGGCCTTTCTAGAAGACAAAGTTCATGGACTGCATTGGTTTGACTTAAACAATAATATTGATTAATGTCTATTTTCTCTCTTCTGACAGGTTCAAAATGAAGGCCATTATCTTTGGATTAGCAGTTCTTTATGGAGTGCAGTATGTATTCTCAGATTTCACCATGGAAGACTACCAAGTGCTTTATGATAAAAACTTTAATATAACATGTGAGAGTGAAATGTATAACATCTCCAAACTGCAAAACATGCAGAAACCTCGCTATTATTTCTGGATTTTACCTAATGGGGACTACCTGGGGTCTGACAACATAGAAGTCAGCGAAAATGAGCGAGTAGTCCTGGGAGGAACAGGATATGATTATGGGAAAATTTTGACGATTAAAAAGACTGACGATGATGATTTCGGTGTGTATAACTGTTTGGTGGAAACTTTCGGAGGGGACTACAAGCTGGCTGTCCGGAAAGGAGTTAATATTGATGGGGCCTACTTCGGAGACATGATGGAAAAATACCGCACCAACATAATAATTGGTGTGTGTGCAGGTGGAGGGTTGATGGTGGTTTGCATTCTAGGATGTCTTGTTTATCATTTACGCTTCCGCCATGACGATGACGAAGATGAAGACTCGGACGAAGAAAAACTCAACGGGAAAATCAAGGAAATAAACGGCTATGATAATTATGCTTCTGAGAAGATAGAGGAGGCTTCAAACAATGATGATCACTTGACACATGTCCACGTTGAAGAAAAACATGAGCCAGACCTCAAAGAGGACACAACCAAACTCTAATAAATCCAAAATTTTAAAAATATTTTTTTTAAATAGTTTTAATATAAAAAAAGGTTTATGAATAACTGAAAAAACAAAGACACCCTTTAAAAAATATTTTCAAACAAATTTTGTAACATGATCAGCCATTTTGTTATATGTATCTTCAATGGGTTTTTTTTGCAAATTAAATGGCCACTGGGATGAAATTCATGACAAAACAAACCACCAATCTTGCAAATGAAAAGTCATTCCATTCAGTTTTGTCCTTAAAAGTTCTTGTCTATGACATATTACAAAGACAACCTTTCAGGAGATGTTTTTAAGATCATTACCAAAGTAGAACTAACTTTTGTGAAACACTTATACATTTATCTAGCTGCTGGCATGATACTGATCATATGAAAAAACGAGATTAAATGCCTATTTAGAGCAGGAATCTCTTTTCAAATAATTCTCAATATAAAAAATTATAAACATTGGTGTTGTAACCTTGTGAATTTCCATAGCGTAATATTTATATAGTAAACCCTTGAAATGTACATGTGGGTTAACTGTAAATTATTAAATTACATCAGACGTATATGTTAGACCTAGTTAACATTGAATCCAGGGTAATCCTTTATAATTGTCTGAAAGCAAGAAATATTCGCAAATAATTGTTCTAAAACTTATGCATATTTAGCATGATACAAATCCTTTTGATGGTTTTAGCAGAAGCAGCATTAGTCCAGCTTTTGATTAACACATTTTAAAATGTATTCTTGTTCCTTACATATCCCTGTCAAGAGTATATAACAAATTATTAATACCTTGTAGCCTTCTTACCAGGAAGAATTTAAAATTGCAGACTGTGAGAAAAGCTTTTAATTGACCGATTGCTCAATGACGTCACTTGGAATTTACGCGCAAAGCATTTTGGGGGATTGAGGGACAATTTTAAAATAAAGCGAAATAAATCATACTGTATCGAGAAGAAGACGTAAAAGGCATAAAGTTACAAGAAATGTGTGGATAAAAACAGGTTATGTCATCAAAGTTTTCCAAAAAAGTGACATCTTACCAATTAACAAAAGGGCGAACTGAGGTACATTTTACCCAGAAAGCTTTGCGTACATCTATGTGACGTCATCAGGCTCGGCGGTAATTCCAGTAAAAAAGTACATTTACTATATATTGTTTTTCATTTTATTTGAAATTGTTGTAAAGCTAAACTGATAACTTAACATGATACATCTTGTTACCATTATATGTGCTAGACTGTCAATTACAGGTAAACATGTTAATGATATTATAATCTACCCGTATAATATATCTTCTTCTGAAAAGTAGACTTTCTGATATGAATTGTCTCCCTTTAACTATCAAGACCTCTTGGTGATATCCCAATCATACAGGGAGTTAAATAACATCAGATCCTTAAAGTACAAGTAGCCAGAGTTGAAGAACAAATTGCTGTACATATTATTACATTCTGTTCAACAAAATGCTCAATAATTTCTATGTAAATAATCAGAATATTTCTTAATAAAACTGTATCTGAAGAAGTTTTGTTTTCATTCTACAGTCTATAAAATGCTACATAGATTCCAACATTGAATGTTTCAATATTTTTTGTTTCAAGATTATTTCAATAATATAGTAAACAGATGATCGTGACTGAAAATATTAAAATTATTCTGGACATTTATAGCTTTGCTGAAATTCACTATTAGAACAACTACATTAAAAAACGCAATTCTGTCAAAATTACAATATAGCCTAGTATTGTAGTATCAAACCATTAGGCCTATGCTTCTATAGGTTTTCTCGACCTATGTGGGATGGTTGCCAGTTACCAACAAAAGGTCGTGGGTTTCCTCCGGGCATAGAGCCCGGTTTCCTCCCACAATAAAACTGGCAACGCCGCCATATAAGTGAAATAATCTTGAGCGCGGCGTGAAACACCAAACAATCAATCAATCTATAGGTTTTCTAAGACCAACAAGGCGTCATAATTTTGCCTGAACGTAAGATTAAATTACTTTTAGTTCATCAGAGAAAATTTATAATTATCCAAAACCTGTTTGGAAAACCGATAAATACTGTTTTTATAAAGAAGTTTATTGTATTTAAGCAAAAGTGTTCACTTAAAGAGACAGTCGACAGGAACCAGAAAGAATTGGCTGAATACCAACCCTAACTTAGTTAATACCTAATGTCAATAACACGAAACAACTGAAATAGTCAACTGTAAAACAACATTAACACAGAACAAAGAAACATTCCAGTAGCTTCATTTATTACAGCCTCATTTATTGCAGTCAAAATGTATGCCTTTGTTGCGGAATCTTCTGAAATCTCTGAAAACTAATAACAACATACTGTATAGAACTGGTTCAAATTACCACATCATCTAAATAACTGAAGTATGCTTTGCTTTTTCAGTGTGGAAGGGTTGCCTAGTATCCTCTGGTCTGGAATTTCTCCCACCTGGCAATGTTGCTAAATAAGTGTTGGCTTCAACATAAGCTAAATATTGGGCAGATCAGCAACTATTGACAAACATTAAACATTTTTAGATCTTTGCTTTTTTTAACTCATGAAATTTCCCAAATAAAACAAAAGTACACAAAAGCCATTCTGTACACAGATGGGGGAATGAGCTGCCCAAATTCAGACTTTCTTTTATAATTTCTGACTTTTACAAGTTGAGCGTTTGAAGCAAATAGCAAAACTAAAAGTGGAATTTGGACACAAATTTTCGTAAAGCCAGTAATCTGTACAAAGACAAAGAAGGGGGTTTATCCCTGACTAGTAGATCTCTCTCAGACCAAATTCCCTTATTAATTTTTTGGTAATGAAGAGGGCTGTTTAACTGCCATTCTGTTCCTCTTCAATATAATAATCCTGTCAAGGCATAATAACTATTGCCAAGCTATCAGCAGGTTTAATGACTATGCTTTGAATTCCCCTTAGCTTACTTTAATAAAAGGAGACACTGTGTAAGTTTATTGTGATTTTTGTCGAAGATTACAAGTGATCAATCTCAAATGAAAGACTGCAAGTCCACTTTTGGTCAAACATTTAGGCCAACATTTAAAGAGTTATTTTCCTGTTGCCTTGTTTACTGTCTGACAGTCAGCAAACAAACAGCCAAACCACATGTGCACCCACAACGCTCTTTTACTGCATAACTTACTACTGTAAGGTTCATTTTCAGTCAGTAAACAAAGGATTCCCCAATTAAAACTCGCTATTCAGTGGTCAGTGGGAGCTAGGAAAAAGTCATCCTAAATATGTTCGGATATTGTGTATCTGATTGAACGAAATGTGTGGCTCAGTAGTTGTCTTGTTATTAAGACCGATATTAAAGTGGCATAAGCTGCCAAAATTCAAACTTTTTTCATAATTTCTGATCGTCCCGACAGTAAAAGGTTTTGAAGGCCATCGAAAAACTAAATGTTTGGTGTTGGAATGAGAAAAATCCATACAGTATGTGGCCTGTATGAACCGAAAACGTGTTCGAAATGTAAACAAAATTTAAATAACCGGGACGACGATCCTTTCATTCTAAGCCAAAGTTTGTTCAAAACAATACTTTATCGTACATTTCCGAGTCGAGAAGCACTAAAAAGCTTCTGCATTATACGTCTTACAAAATATCAAAATTTTGGTAGCTCATGCCACTTTAAAGACAACTTTCTCAGATTTGGGAACTTGATATGATACTCTTGAATAAGAGTCCTAAAGGAATTGAATGAAAAAAGTCACATTTTTTTAACATGGAACGTTGAAACCTGCTACAAAAAAAATCTTAAGAGTCATGTATCCAATGCAATAAAAGTCAGTCAAAAAAACTCAAGCCCAAAACCAAAAATATTTTATGATGGCTTTGATTCAACAAACTGATGAATAAAAAGCCAAAACAATCCCCCAAAAAGTTTGAAACAAAAGGACAGCTTGGTTGGTGTCTGCAAAATATTCTAAGGATAACATACCGTACTTGAAAAGTATCTTGAAACTGTATATTAGAGATGTACTAGCCAGAACAATTAGTTTTCATGATGCTGGGAATCAAATATACATTTCCTGGTCTTGGTAACATAAAGCTGAATCACTTCTATATTTAATAACAACTGACATAATTTACCTTTTTGCAACTAATACATTGTATATTCATTGTTTTTTAATGCCAGATTAGAAATTTGCATTCACTTAAGCATCCTTGACTGATATCAATATACATATGTATAACAAACGAGAAGGTTTTGGTAACAAAATCTATGACTCCCCCCCCCCCCCCACCCTACATACATAAAAAAATATTACAAAATGTGGTTTTGAAAATATTCATTTGATTAACAAACAGCCATACAAATCTTGATAGCCTCTCCTAACCGGAGAGGTTTAGGAGAACAACAATGAAATGCAACAACCAATGAAAGTAGCTGAATTAGAGGTTAACAGAAGAACGGGTGGACATACACATACCAACTTACAGCACAAGTACAGTCTCATCAACATAATAAGAGACTTATCAAATTTTAATAGAAATTTTAATATGGTGATGAGACTGTACTTGTGCTGTTCGTCATCTGTCAATTAGGGCTTGTCTCCAAGATTTTCTATTAGCTCCCACCAAGGGGACCTAAGCAGACAACCAATTGAGATTTTTTTGCATTCCACAGTTATTTCCCTTTTCACATTCAATACCTAAAATAGAGTTTGATACTATATATCGTTCTTTGTTGAGATTTTTACTGTAAGTCCACAGGGAAGTCTGCCATGTTCTTTCAAATGTTCCAATTTTTTTCAATTGCAACAATTGTAAACTTTGAAGTAACAGATCCTTTCAAACATATATACATGGACCGGTATCCCCATAAATTATTCTAAGATCAAGTCAACAATACCAATATCAAGGTCACAAGAATTTTGTTGCCTGATTCAAGGGCAAACCTGACGGTTGAGAGGTATTCTACTGGTGTCTTCAGCAAATCCCAATCCACTAACTCCGCTAATCTTTGTAACATGCCCCTACTTAAAATCCCCAACTTTAGTTTCTCTCCTTTTCTCGTCAAGAAAAGTAAAACAAAGCCAAGCTACAAGTGTGAGGACAAGATTGAAAAGCTATTCAATAGGCTTAGTCTATTAGATCATACCTACATTTCCTTTCGGTTCATAAATTGGTTGATGGCCGGTTTACTCTGCACCTACTATTTTTTCAAGTATATGGCAGCATTTTCGGGTTTAATGGAGGGGGGGGGGGGGTGGGGGTGGGAAGAATCAGACTCTCTGCCAGGAGGAACCCGACCTTCTGCAATCACCTGGCAACTCTTCCGCATAGGGTAAATGAAACAGGGTGGCCAATTTGTTTAGTCTTAATTTTTATCTACATATTGCAGAAAAGAAGTACAAATAATAATAAACATGGCTTCTTATACATGTAATTTATTAAGTTAGTGACTGCTTATGGTGAGCCTCCTGTTCATTATCCCTGGATTATGGAGTGTGTGCTTATAAAAGTTGAGCATTGCTCTTATTCCAAATGAAGCTCATAGAGTGTGCACCACTAAGGTTAATGGATGAGCATAGCATGTGTACATGTACCAATAACAGTAACAGTTGAGCATGGTTTTCAATCAGTAATCAGCACATCCTTCTTGTTTCCAAAAGAGATTCATGGTGAGTCTGACAATCAGGAAATTAACAGTTATCATATGCTTTTTCAGTCACATTGGGGGCATTGTGGCTTTGATTTAGTCATGATCTAACAGGGCTGAGGGTGATGCTTTGGTCAGCTAGTACCTTTGTCCTAATATGAATGGCTGGCATGTGTGACATTTAGCCAATATCAATCTCGACAAATCAATTCGAAGTTCCTTCCTGGGTTTGAAAGATTGATTTATTGAACTTTTAAGCCGCATACAAGATTATTTCACTTATATGACGATGTTCACAGGTTTAGAGGAGAAGGAAACTGTGCTCTTTGCCAGGAGGAAACCCCTGACCTTTAGGCAAGTACCTGGCAACTCTTCCAAATATGGTGATCGACTAAAGAATCCACTCATAATATGTTTTATTTGGTAGAGTAGGATTGGATTCAAAAGAGATACATGTTGTTTGTGTCAACAAAGGGAACAGTTGAGCATTGGGTCCATTATCCCTGGGTACAAAAGGCATCCATAATGCATGTAAATAAAAAAGACAGTTCAGAATTACTTTTTGTGAACAATGAGCATAACATCCCTCATCCCTCAGCATAACATCAATGATACATGCGCCAATGAATTGCTCATATCAGCAGTGAGCACATCCTCCACGATGTGTTGATGATGTAGATGTCAATCAAAACGACAGTTCAGCATTGCTTTAGGTCAGCAATGACCACATCATCCCTAGGTCCAAAGTTATAAGTCTTCTACAAGTAATGGTTACTTCACATTGATGACAATTAATGTCACCTGCTATTTAATGCACTTATTTACTTTTTGTTCTATAATAAATCAACATGACATTAGTTATTCCACTGATTCCTGTTTCCTGGCTGAATTGTATTATGTATATGTAGGCGAAATCATCATGGTTCTAGTAAAAATGCATTGTTTAAGCTGCCAACATTTGCAATTGACTGGCATCTTTAAACAACAATCAATATAACTGTGCAATGTGTGCAAACAGGTACATGTACACCATATGCGACTTCTATGGTAAATAGCACAATATTCATAAGTAGTTACCCTGAGAGAAGAGAATGGGAAGTTAATGAAGACTTATTTTGTCACATTAGTCGTGTTGATTAAACCAGGTATGTAGCCAGAAAGTGATGACAGACAAAGGTAAACACAGCCGCCATGCTGTGAAAATCACTAATTGATTTTCAATTAGACACTGTATGTGGAGATAAGCTGTCTTCATCAGTTGGCAGATATAAAAATAGCTTTGGATGCTTTTGTTTCCTGATGGTTTTGCCAGATCTTAGTATTAACCAACAGTTGTTACCACTGATTATCATTGATTTTCTACCACCTAATGATTTATATTGCCCGATTTCCCGTTTCCTGCCTGTAATCTCTACCCAGGCCTTAGACAAGCATATCAATAAAAAACAAAGACTCTCACCTGCAGCTTCCATGAATAATTACTATCAGATAGACAGGTAAAACGTGTCATTAATAAAACACCAGGCAAGAAGATATGCTCCAATAAAGTCTATAAATGGAAAATAAAATTTTGTGCCTCTGTTGATAAATATTATCATGGATGAAAAACGCTTTAAATTAAATCTGTAAGTCAACGGCTACTTAAGAATTTAGGAAAAATTTCATGTTATATTAAATCAGCTTTTATTGGGGTGGGCCTTCTTGCATGGATAGAACATCTGAAAAGTCTACATGTCTACTCCAATTGTTTACTGGATAAAATTGCAATGTGTAGAAAAGAGCCATCAAATGATGGCGTACCCACTACCCCTCTACGGCCCAACAATTTAAAAATCCCCCCTCTCCATCCCGCAATTTAGAAATGGAGGCATATATAATGGAACAACAATCTTATTTGTTTTTGGCATAAAAACAAACTTATGAAGTTTCAAAGTGATACGACAAAGCTGCAGCGCACTGCATAAAAATCACCTATTTGTCCATTCTATGAGCTCAAAAGACTGTTCAAATTTCAATTCATTGAAAATAAGGTAAATTGCCTTTGGCACACGGTGTAAAATTCACAGAATCCTGACAAGCAATCCCATTCTTCCTTTCTCTGAGCTCAACACACTATTCAAGCTTCAAAATGATATGTCAAACTGTTCTTTAGTTACATGTATTGAGCGGACGTACAAAGGCTATCGCTATATCCTCCAGAAATAATTCTGGGGAGACAAAAAAATGACCCATTTCACCATCCCCTTTGAAAATAAGTCTGACACTATATACTGACTTCTTGTCAAATCGACATATTAAAAGTGTGGTGTTCACTATCTGGTAACAACAGAAGGTTAATATGGTCCCATCGTTTCCTACACTAACTTGAAAGTGTTGAAATACAAGTAAAAATGTTATGTATAGAATGAAAGAAACTGAATAATCAATCAGTAAATCAGTTAAAATGTGAATAGAAATGCTTAATCAGTCTGAAGGAATGCCTCATCCAGACCCAGTGTTGTGTGTCCATTGGGAATAGTCTGACCAGTCAGTCAGGTAATGTCAAAAGATTAAGTGCTGTATTGATCAGGTAATTCTACAGCTGTAATGATGCTCACAGAAGGCCTCCGTCAGAAAACATACCGTCATTAAATAAAGGATATGTCAGAAGCTGAGAGATTGAGGCGTAAAGAAGGTTGAGATGGAGCCTAATGCTATCAGAAAATCCTATTTTATCAAACCATTATAGGCTTAGTTTATACCAGCCACAGATTCCCCTGGATGAATAAAGAACAAGAACGCTTTGGAGACTGCCTGATTTATTTTCTGTTTAGCCAAATGAATCCTTCCCCCAGGTCTAAACCCCAATTCTGTTGATAAAATGTCCACATTCAGCTTAATGTACATCTAATGAAGACTACTCGAAAGCTTCATTCACAACCAACTAGGAGTGTCCATTATTATAATGTTCAAAGTAACATATACCTGATGACCACTTCTAGTGTTCACGTTTCTATGACGACAGGCAAATCTATTTTGATGTCAGCACATCCGATCAGGCAATGTGTCCAGTGATTACAATACATAGGACTCAGTGGAAGTTGAGAAGGATACACATCCAAAATACATTGGCAGAGAAGAAAAGTGCAAAGTGGATTGCTATTACAAATATATACATTTCTACCTGTGTAATGAGTCTTTTTATTGGAAAGGAAATTATGTCAGATGGTACAATCTATATAACTGATTTTCCCACACAAACATAAGAAAAGACGAGGAACAGAAGATAAGAAATCACACCGTAAGTACACACTTTTATGCCTCACTTTCTTCTTTCAGAGATTCTAAATGATTATAACCAAAGAATATTTTAGTCTTTCTAAAAGCAGGAAAAAAAACAACATTTGATGGATTTCCAAACAAGGTATTTGTTGCACTAGTATCATTTTAACAGATTATGCAATACACTGTTCATGTATTTCAATTTAACTTTCTTAAAGCACTTCAACTAATCATTGAGGCCCACAAGCCAATATTGACCTTTCTGACATTTGGGAAAGGAACCTATTTACAGGAGCTTGCCATGAACAAAACCCCTAAACTTAAACATTGGGTACCACCCAGTAATGTATAAAAGTCATATACTATTTTCATTGACACAGCTAATACTCATCAGTCATGACCCCAGCATTAAACTACAACCAACTATTCATCTCACTTCTGTGGGTTTTTTGGATGTAACTACATGTATTTACAAAGGTTATAAATATCAAACAACTGGCTATCAATATTTCAAAGTATTTTTCAAAGCTCATCAGCTGCTACATGCTCAGTCATAACATCCTCCGCAAACTTTCAAGGGAATCATTAAGTCTCAGGTTTTTAGATTGCATGCTTTTTTTTTTCTTTTTTTTTTTGTTCTTGCGGCTCTTCTCTGGGGGTGTTCTGTTAGGTTACTTCAAAGGATCAAATCTGAGATATTAATACAATTTACTACTCCCCCTCCCCTTCAGCTTCTGACGTGCTTGCTCCTTCTTCACAGGGAGGGGGAGGGTATCATAAATGCCCAACATTTGCCTAAAGATGCAATGTAAACTCAATGAATATGTACCAGATCACAAAACCTTTTTCTTATAAAAACCAATGCATAATAACTACCAGAACCCCTCAAACATCGTGCATGTTATGAATTGCCGTGTGTTTTAGTGTTCATAAATATATCCCAAAGTTTGGTTTGCGAACGGTCTGTCACCATAGGTGAACTTTACTTAATGGTATTTCAGTATTGAAACCAGTGTAACTCATAACAAATGTTGCTGATTCTCTAATGGTAAGTATGTAACAAGGGGCTCATCATGTCAAATTGGCTTTAAAACAAAGCCAGACATTACATTTAACCAAACTTTCAAGTGAATCTCTCAGATTAAGTCAATGAATTGGTCTTTACTATTTGCTCATTTAAACAACATGTAAACATAAATGTTGGTAAAATCATCAAGAACGCATATGCTCATCGTTTATTTTAATAAACTGGGGGGGGGGGGGGGGGAGAGAGAAGTACTAGCATGAGCTACTGAAATTCAGACTTTATTCAGGAATTCTGATTTCCAGTGAATGCAAGCTTATGAAGCACATTGAAAGATAGAACAGCTCATATTTATTTATGTAGTAGGTATAAGTATTAGGTATAAACTTAAGGGCTTAACTTCATGTCTTTACTACAAAAATAAATGAATTTGACAGGTTTGGGACAGTTTATATACATGTCCTTACCGTTTAAGATATAACCTTCTTGTTATCTTTTGATGCCAAAAAAACTCCATTGCTTTTCACCACCTCCATATTTTCAGTTGATTTCTGATAAAGTAAAGCAAAGGCTTTCGCTAAGAATACATGTACATGAACAATTTGGGAAACAAAGTGAGAAACATTTAAGTCTAACAGCAGTAGAGATGTAACTCATCAACTATTTACAGACAAAATCTTAGAGTCCTTCAAACTTTACTGAATTATTTATCATGTATTTCTGAGAAGGGACAAAGAATATTACAACTCTGGTTACTCTGAAAAGTGGTGGAGAAAAAATATCATATCAGAGTAAAAAAGTCTTCATTCTGGAGACTTCAATTAAAGAACGCTGTAAATTATTAAGGACTGAAGCATAAAGCAACCACCATTTAGTGCAATTTGTAGCCTTTATAGGTAAATTAATGTGGACCACCCTCACTTTATCTCTCTTTACTTAGGCTATGGGAGAGAAGAATGGTGAGCTGTCAACTAGATTGATTGATGTTTTAGATTATTTCCCTTAAATGTATATGGCGACCTTACCAAGTTTAGTAGGGGATGAAACCGGGGTCTTTGCCTGGAGGACACCCCTGACCTTCGGTGAGTAGCCTACCTGTCAACTGTTCCACATTCGGCTATGGAGCAAAAATACACTCAGAAATTGTTCAATTTTTATTTATTTGGTCTTGAAAAAATGAAAGATTAACGTTGAAATAAAAAAAATGTACATGTACAGTAACATGTACAAACCGAATAATCGTGCAATAATGGACAATAGTCTGGATATACATGTAGGATTACATTTTGAAGATTTGGTTGCCTATATAACTACCGGTACCTAAACGGTACCAAGATTGGTATCAACTGAAAGCTCTTATTATACTTCTTGATAAAATACTATAAACAATTAGGTAATTCTGTACCCATGAGATCTCCCTACATCCGTTGAACATTCTCCTATTGTGGTCGCTCTATCATAATTTGGAAATCATCCCAATTGGGAAATGAGTTCAGCATTAAAAACTAAGCATGTAAATTGGAGACAAGTGTGATATCGTTTGCTTATCTCTTTAAAAAACCTAGTGTTGACATGGCTAAAAAATAATAGTTGACGAATACAAAAGACTTCAATTAACAATGTCGAATTCGCTTGATCAAAGTCCTGTTGCACATGTAGCATAGAAGAAAACCCAAGTCTCAAAGACATATCAGTGAAATCACAGCTACCATCATTATCTGCTGGTTTGTCTTTCTATTGCCTCGAATAAATGAGGTTTTACTTCCATTTTGCCAATATTCTAAAACTCTTTTGTTGTTAAAACTTTTCCATATAGACCATATTAGAACCATGGTTTTGCCAGTACGAACAGATCATGATGCATGACTATCAAAGAGGTTGAACCAATGGATGGACAGGGGCTAGCAATTGAATTCATTTTCACCATACTTTTTCTTCCCCTTTGACCAACAACAGGTTTAAATGTCATAGCTGATTTGCCGATTCAAAATCAACTATTCTAAATAGATTTTCTAGTCAAAAAGACCATTCTTGTTATTTTCCCTTGTCAATGTGAAGTTGGAAACCTGCTATGATATCATTTTGAATATAAATAGCATATACTGTATCTGAAATTTATATACAAAATAATCCATAAATCAACCAAACTTTTGCTTCGTTGTGAAAAGTAAAGGTGAAATGTGTGACAAAGTAGATTATATATCAATCCCAATGCTGTTATTCTATCAGAATCAGACCCAGTGGAACCTCAATATGGCACCATTTGCTTGCTTACTGACAGAGTTTGAAGGAAATATTACCATGAAGAATAACTGGTTAGCAGACACAATGATAAATCCAGGATGTAGTGAATTATTGACACTGATTGTGGTATAAGTAAATATGACCATTGCCTGAATGGTAAATACTGTCTGTTTAGATTTGGTCAATAACAACTTGGCAAAGGGAAATACCGGCCCAGCATATTAGGCTTTGTTTAACTGGTGTAGGCCTACTGTGGCTCTAACGAGGCAAACATACTTCTTATGTTCCAAAACCATGCGGCATTTTATCTCTATTTGATTAACTTGTAAGAATCTAAATGTTTTTCAGCACTTTATTTTGGGAAATAAGCCATGTTATTGTATGGTTAACCCTGGAGTTTTGGGACATAAGCAATTATATTGTATGGTAAACTTTGTGTTTTGGGACATCAGCGATGTTATTGAATGGTAAACCCTGGTGTAGTGGGACAACCATGTTTTTGAATGGTAAATCCTGGAGTTATGGCCGGGACACCCATGTTTATATTGTATGGTTAACCCTGGTGTTTTGGGACATCAACCATGTTATTGTATGGTAAACCCTGGTGTTTTGGGACATCAACCATGTTATTGAATGGTAAACCCTGGTGTCTTGGGACATAAGCCATGTTATGGAATGGTAAACCCTGGTGTTTTGGGACATCAGCCTTTATATTGCATGGTAAACCCTGGTGTTTTGGGACATCAGCGATGCTATTGTATGGAAACCCTGGTGTTTTGGGACATCAGCGATGCTATTGTATGGTAAACCCTGGTGTTTTGGGACATAAGCAATTATATTGTATGGTAAACCCTGGTGTTTTGGGACATCAGCCATGTTATTGAATGGTAAACCCTGGTGTTTTGGGACATCAGCCTTTATATTGCATGGTAAACCCTGGTGTTTTGGGACATAAGCAATTATATTGTATGGTAAACCCTGGTGTTTTGGGACATCAGCCATGTTATTGAATGGTAAACCCTGGTGTTTAGGGACATCAACCATGTTATTGAATGGTAAACCCTGGTGTTTTGGGACATACGCCACTGTATTGCATGGTAAATCCTGGTGTTTTGGGACATACGCCACTGTATTGCATGGTAAATCCTGTAGTTTTAATAATACATGAATAACAGTATTGCATGGTAAACCCTGGAGTTTTAATAATACATGAACAAAAGTATTGCATGGTAAACCCTGGAGTTTTAATAATACATGAACAAAAGTATTGCATGGTAAACCCTGGAGTTTTAATAATACATGAACAAAAGTATTGCATGGTAAACCCTGGAGTTTTAATAATACATGAACAAAAGTATTGCATGGTAAACCCTGGAGTTTTAATAATACATGAACAAAAGTATTGCATGGTAAACCTTAAGTTTATATCTTGACCATACACTCTAGTTATGTACTTCATTCTTAAGCTATTAGCCTACTCTGGCCTATATATGCGAAGATTGACAGTAGGTTATATTACAACTGATTGAATCTGAACTTCAGCAGATTCCTCGCCTCCTCACGATAATAATACTAAGTGTTCTGATGCGGATCAACTTCTTGGCAGTTGGCCAGACATCAACTGGACATCTTACTAAAGAACACCATTATAATCTGACCAAAGTCCAGTATAATGTCGATCCAGCAGGAATTTTTCTTCAAGTAAATATAGCCTTGTGCACATGCAATCTGGCCACTTTTTTAACTTCCGACCATCCGTGTAAGAGCATTCTTAAGTTGATTAAAATGACCATCAGGTCTAATTAACTTTACACAGCTCTGACTGGGTTTGTTTATCTTGACTGAAAACTTGACCTCTTAAGATGACCAGGATTAATTACTTAAACAATTCTGTAGATTACAGTACAATATCTGCTGACTGATCTCTTCATTAACATTCAGGTTATTCATAGATCACAATAATGATTTATTAATGAAGAAACCTTATTAGATTTAGATTTAATAATTTCCAGGAATAGGTCACTCCTGCAATGAAATCCCTTCAACATCAACTTCCTATCTTTATAAATAATCCAAATTTGGGGCAATTATTCACCCTGCAATTCAGCGAAATAACATCATGTGATTGCTGCTGTTGCACTCAAAATAATTTCACTTCCAGCTAAAAGCCGGCTTCCACCATACTTAATTTTTTTGTTACAACTTATGATTGGGTATAAATGTCTAAATCATATACCCCATTTAAACATAATTAGAAACTCATCACCATGGTTATTTTAGATTTTCCCCGTGCCTGTGCCTTTTAGTGTTCTTAAATATATATAAACTGTAGGTCAGGTCAGTTGGATGAAAACTTATTAATCAGAAAATTTCCACAACTTGTTTAATTAATATTATTATTAGTGAATGAAAAAAAGTCAAAGTGGACATTTATTATTAAGCTTTAAATAAACCATCCTCTTTAATACAGAAAGGGTAAGTTGATGATCAGCTTTGTTCGTAATAATTTACAGAATGCTCAACATAGAATGTTTATGGGATATTGTATACCATGATTCATTTCTCTTTGAACAATATCCATTAGTTGAGTTGCCATTGATCAATATCCAATAATTGAGTTGTCATTGAACAATATCCAATAATTCAGTTGTCATTGAACAATATCTAATAGTTTAGTTGTCATTGAACAATATCCAATAATTGAGTTGTCATTGAACAATATCCAATAGTTTAGTTGCCATTGAACAATATACAATAGTTGAGTTGTCATTGAACAATATACAATAGTGGAGTTGTCATTAAACAATATCCATTAGTTGAGTTGTCATTGAACAATATTCATTAGTTGAGCTGTCATTGAACAATATCCATTAGTTGAGCTGTGATTGAACAATATCCAATAGTGGAGTTGTCATTGAACAATATCCATTAGTTGAGTTGTCATTGATCAATATCCAATAGTTGAGTTGTCATTGAACAATATTTAATAGTGGAGTTGTCATTGAACAATATCCATTTGTTGAGTTGTAATAGATCAATATCCATCAGTTGAGTTATCATCGAACAATATCCAATAGTTCAGTTGTCATTGAACAATATCCAATAGTTTAGTTTTTATTGAACAATATCCAATAGTTGAGTTGTCATTGAACAATATCCAATGATTGAGTTGTCATTGAACAATATCCAATAGTTGAGTTGTCATTGAACAATAGACAATAGTTGAGTTGAGTTGTCATTGGACAATATCCATTAGTTGAGTTGTCCTTGAAAAATATCCAATAGTTGAGTTGTCATTAAACAATATTTAATAGTGGAGTTGTCATTGAACAACATACAATAGTTGAGTTGTCATTGAACTATATCCATTAGTTGAGTTGTCATTGAACAATATACATCAGTTGAGTTGTCATTGGACAATATCCATTAGTTGAGTTGTCATTCAGGAAAAGTGACCTACGAAATATGTATGCATACTTATTCTGACAGTAAAGAAAACAAATACAAACGCTTTTCTTCAACCATTTTCTCTTTTATCCTACTCTATAAATATCCCGAGAAAGATGGGCCTTATAAGATCCCCTTTATAAGATAAACATTACCTTCAGAATACAATCTTTACTATGTCTATAGTGAACAACCTATCTACAAAGGAATAACAAGAGAAATGAGCGAACATGAAGAGCTTTCTGCTTAGAGCTGACATTCTCATTAAATCCTCAGAGCCGATCAATCTCACCTACATCACTTATTTCATTCACAAAATCTAGATGCCCATCTCTGTCTATGTCCCAAAACAGCCAAAGTGACATTGTCTTTTTAATTAAGGCTGTGTGTATCCATATTCAGGCAGGATTCCATCCATCACTCCCAAATCCTAGCTGTCGATTTCTTTTTAAAACTCGTAGACAAGAGAATAACAAGTGAATTGAGAGGAGGTCTACCAGTCCAGACTCCTGAGTCGACCTTCTTGTCAAACCTTTGAAAACAATCAATCTCACCTTTCTCGCTTACATGTGTCTTGAGTCCTCAAATGTCAGATATTTCCTCCATAAACTTGAATCTTTATGTCCTGAAAAAACAGTGATAAAAAGTTAGTGCAGATAACAACAATTCCAATGATTATAAACAAGCAGGTTAAATACCAGAATAATTATGCAAATGCTAATAATGTTTATCATAAAAGTAGTAATAAAAATATCAAGATTTTATTGATTATCCAATGGCTGAATCAAAAGTAGTGTTGAAATCTTATCAGCTTAATGATGTAGTAGTCAACAATAAAAGAAACTAAAAATCAATAAAACAGTTTGCTCCTGAGATTATCTAATTCAGAATAATTGTTTAACATAAATCCATATAAAAAGGAATAAATTCTGACTGAATACATTAGTTAGGATAAGTTTCGAGAAACAAAATTTGTTTGGGAAAAGACTTTGTGATGAAACAATATCAAAGATCCATTTTAAAACATCACATGATTGGATCCGATAGCCAATGATCGTCTAGTAAAGAACATTTGATTTTGCTTGTCTGTCTGATAATGCTATAGTTTTTTTTTACAGATGTTAATGAAAATAGACCTTATTCTTGTAAGATCTGTATTAAAAGATACCAACAAAAACAAGTTGAAAAAGATTATTATATGCAGTTTCATATTTGATTGATTGGTTGATGTTTTACCCCACACTCAAAATTATTTCCTTTATCTGGTGGCATTGCCACGTTCAGTTGGGAAGGAAAGCGCGAAGGAAACTTCCAACCTTCAGGGAGTACCTGGTAACTCCTTCACATATGGCGATCAAGTGAAAAATCCGCTCGGAAATTTTTTAATTTTTATTTGGTCCTAGTGGGATTAGAGCCTGCACAGCATCAGTTATAGGTTACATGATACAGTTTCATTTCCCATTGGCGGTAATGTTAACGTTTTGAGTTGTGGCTAATTACCTAAATCTCGTTAAGACTTTTCCTTACCATTTTCAAATAGATCAACACATGAGAAATCCTTTACAACCAAATAAAGTTGACATAGTGCATGCCGGTTTCAAGCTACACACAATTTAACATGGGTACCACCATTTTGACAGTTTTAGGCTTACTTATTCTAAGCCAAACCTTGGTATTTTCAAAATTGGGTGAACATTAAAAAAACACACACAACAATCTGTTATCAGGCATTGATTGAAAGCTTAAAGTATGTACAGTAGACCTGCGTTGATTTCAATCCAATATTCAAATAACCCAGATACCAAACTATCACTACGTAAGCCACCTCCTAGCTCCAGCATAACCGAAGTCAATTTTCATCGGCTGAGAAAACACAAACTGGGTGTTGTGACCTATAACAAGGAAAAAATTCCTCGAAATTTGTTAAATTTAATAACTTAGCTTTTATTAACCAATATCAAATTGAATTTCAAAAGATCCAAGCTTTTCGACCAGTCGTTTTGAATTTGTGAGGTAATTTACACACCCACCCCCTTCATGTTTCTAGGCTTAAATTTTAAAGTTTTTATGAGGACCAATTCAAAATGTTATTCTTCGCTATAAAAAAGTGAAACATCAAATACCCTTCAAATTTGCTGGAAATGATTGGTTGTTGATTGTAGTTTACTGTTAGCATCTGTCCGGGTTAGAGACTCCCATAAGGGCAGAGCCAGGGGAAATAACCCACCCCACCCATCAAAAAATCGTCTGATTTCTTAACATTTGAACTGTTTGAAAGCTAATAAATTTTCTCCAGTGATTTAAAAACTGTCAAATTTAGGGCCACAATCATCTCAGTTTACCTGCTAAGAGATACAAAGTGCAATTTGTACAGATTATATCATTTCAGACCCACAGGGGGGGGGGGCGGTGGGGGGTGGGGGGGGGGGGTTAATTTAGATCAATAGCTAAAGAGCTTGAAATAATCATTTGCTTTGAAAAACATTAATAATTCCAAGAAGTGAAATGTCATTCCTAGACCTCATTGATGGAAATAGATCACTACTGAGGCATATACAAGTATTTTACACCCTACATTAAAAGTCTTGCGTCTGCTCAAACCTAGCCCTGGTCTACAAAAGCCTGTTTTTCAGAAAAAGTGGTGAAAATTAAAAAAATTTCACTGAATTCATTTATTTTATATTTCAAATATGTAGTTCAGATACAACGGCACCAAAAATGGTGGTGGTTTGAAAATTTAGAACAAAATACCTACTTTTCACACTTCACTATAGGTTACATGATACAGTTTCATTTCCCATTGGCGGTAATGTTAACGTTTTGAGTTGTGGCTAATTACCTAAATCTCGTTAAGACTTTTCCTTACCATTTTCAAATAGATCAACACATGAGAAATCCTTTACAACCAAATAAAGTTGACATAGTGCATGCCGGTTTCAAGCTACACACAATTTAACATGGGTACCGCCATTTTGACAGTTTTAGGCTTACTTATTCTAAGCCAAACCTTGGTATTTTCAAAATTGGGTGAACATTAAAAAAACACACACAACAATCTGTTTTCAGGCATTGGTTGAAAGCTTAAAGTATGTACAGTAGACCTGCGTTAGTTTCAATCCAATATTCAAATAACACAGATACCAAACTATCACTATGTAAGCCACCTCCTAGCTCCAGCATAACCGAAGTAAATTTTCATTGGCTGAGAAAACACAAACTGGGTGTTGTGACCTGAAGGCTAGTGTGGGACTGAGGGACTATCGCTCTAAACCTGCTGAGGTTTTGTATTTGACATCATTGTCAAAGATAAGCAAACTAAACCACTACAACCTATATACTTCAATTAAATGATTGTGAACCCATTAAAGTTTGAAGGCCTATCATACTTTAATCTGATTGGGATATAGTATGGAAATTCAGTCAATTTGGTTTTACTTCATGGAAATCAATGCAGTTACAAAAATAAGAAAATGAAAATCATTGAATTACAATAACAATATCAAAATTATTATGTATAGGGTCAAGTTAATGAATTCTAGTAATAATTAAATTGAATAATAATTGAGAAACAAAATCAATTTCAATGATTTAGTATCAAATATGACATTGGAGAAGTGGGAACGTTCGTGACACGAAAACCAGATTCAATTTGTTAAACACAACACAAGTATTCTTAATTTTCTTAGTTTCAGCAAATTTACAATAATTTACAATAAAACAGTAGACAATCTTTTTTATTAAAAAATACACATTAGATATCAATGACAAATTACAACCATTAATAAAAAAGATAAGACTGGTAAATAAATAAAATGGTCCCTAAATCAAACAAACTTTTGCTTGGTTGTGATAAGTAAAGGTGAAATGTGTGACAAAGTAGATTATATATCAATCCCAATGCTGTTATTCTATCAGAATCAGACCCAGTGGAACCTCAATATGGCACCATTTGCTTGCTTACTGACAGAGTTTGAAGGAAATATTACCATGAAGAATAACTGGTTAGCAGACACAATGATAAATCCCAGCTGTAGTGAATTATTGACACTGATTGTGGTATAAGTAAATATGACCATTGCCTGAATGGTAAATACTGTCTGTTTAGATTTGGTCAATAACTTGGCAAAGTAATATAGGGAAATATTCCCCATGGGACTGACGCATTAGGCTTTGTTTGGCTGGTAATTACTAAGGCTCTAAGGAAAGAAACACCCTGTCCATGTAATAAAATCCACATATAAAGGCATGTTACCTCACCTTTATTAACTTTTAAGGATCTGATTCCAAGATCAAGTATAGTACTTTATTTTTACAAAACACACAGGACTACATAATGGTGTACAATATAGTATGAGTTGTCCATGTGTTTTGGCTTTAGTGAGGTCACTCCATTGTAGAATTTATCAGTACTCTCTTTATAATATACATGTATGTGTATACTGAAAAAGTATTCTTTATTGGGACAGTGTTTTGACTGAAACTCTAGATTAGTCCAATTATATTACCAGATTTTGAAAAAGGAAACAAGGCTGTTATTCCTGAGCCTGTCTCCTCCATCCTACATTCATCAATCCAAGAACCAAGTCAGGAAGTGTTAAAAAAATGTTCAGATTGAGGAAGATGAGGTTCTTCATTCTCTCCGATTACACTTGAGGATTTATGGGTATCTAATACCCTTTCAGACCATTTTGAAAGCTTCATGTAGCAACCAAAAAAGTGGCAACAAATCAAACATGTATACCCTTGGTTAGCGTGATAGTCACTCAGTCTGACACAGGCCTTCCATGAATGGGTCCCAATCCGACAAATAAAAATTGACAAATTTCTGAGGGAATCTTTCTCTTGATTACCATGAAGGTTAACTTGATCGCCGTATGAGGAAGAGTTGCCAGGTGATTTCCTCTGGGCAAAGAATTCGGTTTCCTTTGCCACTAAACCACTCAACATCGCATATAATATGAAATAACCTTGAGTGCGGCGTAAAACATCAATCAATCAATCTATTTTGACTGCACTCGGTTTACAGGGGTATATATATAATTTCTAAAATCATATAACATAAGCATTTGATAAATTCAACCTTATTTTCATTTTCTATCTAAGTCAGAAGTGAAATATTTCAAGATTTATTTTTGGATGCCACTTTAATCGTATTCAGCCAAAAAATATGAATATGAAGTCTAAAAGTACTAACTGGTAAAGTTTAAAGGGGCATGAGCTGCCAAAATGTAGATATTTTGACTTAAAAACAGAAGGTTGAAATTATTAGCTATTTTTCTCAAGACGTATAATTCAGAAGCTTTTTATTGCTTCTAGTCTCAAAAATGTGCGATAAAGTATTGTTTTGAACTAACTTTGTCTTAGAATGAATGAATGGTCGTCCCGGTTATTTAAATTTTGTTTACTTTTCGAACACGTTTTCCGTTCGTACAGGCCACATAATATATGGATTTTCCTCATTCCAACGACAATCATTTAGTTTTTCGATGGCCTTCAAAGCCTCTTACTGTCGTGACGATCAGAAATTATGAAAGAAGTGTGAATTTCGGCAGCTCATGCCACTTTAAGTGCAGGGTTTTGAAACGAGGACCATGATATTCTTTAACTAAAAACAAAACTGATGCTTCATGGATGAAAGCAGAGAATGGATGTAACTAACAATTGATTGATGATGATTGATGGTACGCTCAAGATTATTTGACTTACATGCCAGAAATAGTCAGGCAGAAACTAATCCCTTTGCCTTGATAGATTGATTAGAGCTTAACATCACAATCACCATCTGTTTACGAACACTTAAACTCATGGGCACAAAGAAAATCTTCTTGACTAAAAGAACCATTGAGAGACGTTTATAATAGGGTTAAAAAGTAGGTACGTCAAATTCTTCCAATTACAAATACACTGTAGGTGCAGCATCGTCAAGAAGTTATTTTGAGACAACCAGACTTAAAGCTAAGGATAAAATGTCTATACAACTATGGTCAATTTTTAAATTGTGTTAAAAAGTAGGTCAAATTCTTCCAAAATTGGTGCAATGTTTTCAATCTGGTTCCTTCAGGAAGTTATCTTGACCATAGTTGTATAGACATTTTATCCTTTGCTGTAAGTCTGGTTGTCTCAAGCATATATCTTAACCAGACATGTGTACTTCATTCTTTAGCCATTAGTCTTCTCTGGTTGCCTCAAGAACTTATCTTGACCATAGTAATAGTTGCATATACTTCATTATTTAGCTATTAGTCTAGTCTGGCCTATATATGTGAAGATTGACAGTAGGTTATATTACAACTGATTGAATCTGAACTTCAACAGATTCCTCGCCTCCTCACGATAATAATACTAAGTGTTCTGATGTGGATCAACTTCTTGGCAGTTGGCCAGACATCAACTGGACGTCTTACTAAAGAACACCATTATACTCTGACCAATGTCCAGCATAATGACCAGCAGGAATGCTCTTCAAGTAGATAGCCTGTGCATGATCTGGCCTCTGTTTTTACTTCTGACCATCCATGTAAGAATTCTGAAGTAGATTAAACTGACTATCAAGTCTCATCAAACTCAGTTCTTTTTACCATGGGTTTGTATGTCCAATATTTGGACTGGTAATACGGACAGTTGAATCCACTGATTAAGGTTAACTGGATTAGACCAAGATGCTTGCTGATGACACATTTCAACTTAAGTAATTACACTATATAACTAGACCCTTAATTAAGTATCACCTTATTCTGTACAACAACAGATTACATATACATTTCCATAATGAAGAAAAAAAAAGAATTAGAATCATCAATTTTCAAAAATATTCAGTCCGGATATTTTTTTTCCAAACGAATATGCTTAAATGTATTGTAAATTTTCTCTGTTTGAAAAGATGATTACTGAGGGAGTGTATATTATATTTCTGAGCAAGGAGATTTTATTGGGACGGAACTTATGAGGATGTTATAAAACGCCCATCTTTTCCAATATTGTTAATTTCAGATTTCCTGTGAAATGACTTTTCTATGAGAAAATTGTTCTCATTTCCAGCGAATTGTAATAACCTGAAGAGCCTGGCCAATGCAATTCAGACAATGCTGAGTACATGTAGCGAATACCAGAGGAAAAAAAATCCCCAACTGTAATCTTCTCATCTCCACCTCTTTTCTAAATAATGCAAATTCTGGATAAGTATTAACCCTCTTCACTTCTATTGTCTGCACTAAGTCACACTTCAACATAAGAACATATCCTATCCCAGAAATTGGATTGGCTAAAGAGTTTATTACTCATATCTAACCACACATACATGTATAAGAGTAGTTGGCAAGCTCAAACACATTATAAATGCTGATCTCTTGATTCTATCATACAGTTGTATTAATCTATTATGCTGAAAAACATTAGTTAAAACAAAACAACCTTCGCATTTATAGCTCTTTGGTTGTCAAGGAAAGAGAGGAGAATTTATGCATATAATCCATAACTACCATAACTAAAAAACATCATAAACTGCCCCCAATGTGTACTCGCTCACTTCAAGCTACGGTCAATACACACTGACCCGTGAAAACACATGAACCCGCTGAGGTCGTGTATGATGTCACTGCAAGCCATAGAAGTGAAATAAACCGGAGTGCGAGATTAAACATCAGTCAATCAGCCAAGCTCTTTGGTAATACTTTTTTAAATTCCTGAAATTGTTGATTGATGTTTAAGGTCGCACCTTTCTCGAGTACTTGCCAAGTCTTCAATTTAGGGCAATGAAAGGAAAAATCCATGATGGAAGGCCTAAGTCGGACTGGGCAACTACCACTCTGCCGACACGGTGCCCCCCGAAATTGTTGAACCGCAATTGAGACTAGAAATATATTGATAACAATTGGGCATGGGCTTTCTATTTTGTTTAACAATTAAACCCTGTTGATCTGAAGTACATGTACACCACATTCAAGGTTATCGAGTATTTGATAACAGCGTCATAGGTGGACAACCTGTTATAGCTCAAAGAAAAATATTAAAACAAAGAGTGAGTACTTGTTCATTGTTTCGTGTTTTACATCGCACTACAGAGTATTTTACTTACATGATTCCATTACCAGGTTTAGTGAGGGAAAAAAACTTTTGGGGATGAGGTGGAAATCAGTGAGATTCAAACCCTTGGCACATCAATGAAAGGCCTATGTAGGGCTGAGAGGCGATCACTTTGCCTACTGAGCTACCAAACTCCCCAAGCATGGACAATTGTCATACACAAATGTTGTACAATATTATAGCATAGTATGACCCAGAGGTCTCAAAGGCACATTAATTAGCTTGAACAAAAAACTTTGGCCAATTCAGATGATGGAATTAGAAAATATGTATGTACATGTATGTTTCACTCAAGCTAAATTCTACCTTGTTATATGCAAAGTTTCAACAAATCTGATTGATTGTTTGGTGTTTTACGCCGCACTCAAGATTATTTCACTTATATGGCAGCGTTGCCAGTTTTATTATGGAGAAAACCGGGCTCTATGTCCGAAGGAAACTCACGACCTTTCTGTGGTGACTGGCAACCTCCAATAACTCTGAGGAATCTTCTATATGACCTGTTTGAGCTATTGCCAGTAATTGAACTTTTATGCAATAATTTCATATAATTGAACTGTCATTCAGGAAACTTGACCTAAAATGTGTTTATTCTGATAGGAGAGAAGACATACACCATTAATCCGGAGCTCCTGTCTAAATGTGCATAGAGATGCCTTTTTATAAGTTTGATACATACAAACTTGAAATGCCGAGCTTCCAAATTGATACTTTTTTCATAAATTCTGTAGAAGAACTAAATGATTGAATATCCATAAGTTGTCTATGGCCAGAACATATTGAACTATTGTTTAAAAAGAAAACTAAATCTAAATAACAGAGCATAACCTTCGTCCATATTAAACTTGACCGGAGACCAAAATCACTAAATAATGAAAGCTTCTAATGAGTATTTCTTGATAAAAGCAGCCACTAATTTTGATTTGACATGTCGCTTCAAGATTACATTTTTATCTCTATGGTCAAAAACATCTTAAGTGATATTGTCTTTTTAATTAAGCCAAATCTAGGTTGTGTGTATCCATATTCAGGCATGATTCCATCCATCACTCCCAAGTCCTAGCTGTCGATTTCTTTTAAAAACCCATAGACAAACGAATAACAAGAGAAACGAGGACCAGAATCACCTTCAGTCTAGAGCCGACATTCTCATTGAACTGACCAATCTCACCTATATCATTGCCATGTGTCTCTTGTCCCGACATGTCAGATATTAAGCCCATGAACCTGAATTCCCCACTTCAGATAATAAGTCTATTATCCAAAAGGACAGCTAAATAATGCATTTATACAGTAAAGTTAGAAATGTCACTGTTGGATTTATTGACCAAAGGCTGCTTTTTTCACTGTGGTCGTTCTCTCCTTTATTTAAACCAAATTCGGATAGGAATAAATCAAGTGAAGCCCACATAAAGAATAAAACCTAACTGCCCAGGACTGAGGTTATATTGATTATTCAACAGGCAAATGAGAAGAAATAATATCCCCAAAAAATTCTTATTGAAAATAATGCCAGAAATTAATTTCCTGATATTGTTTGGAAATAATCCATTTCACCAACTTTTTTTATTGTTAAAACCAAATATTCCATTTCATTTGTCTTTCAGTCATATAAATTAATTAGCGCTGTGTGTGAACTTGAATACAATCATGTATCTATAAGTCTGTTACAGTGGCACAGGAATGAACATGTACATGTATCTGAAGAACCAAACAATGGACATCAACAACTATTCTATCTACTTACAGCATCTCAAAAATACAAAACAAATGTCATGGGTCCACTAATTGAGGGAATATTCATTTGTTTTCATTAAGAGCTACTTTTGAACTCCCTGCTATTAACAGGCAATTGCTTCTGTGTCACAATACTTTTTTCTGCTCATCTCTCTTCTATATAACTTCTCCAAGAAATCAACTCTATTCTATATATTTACATACACTAAAACACAGGGCACAGGGAAAATCGTGTCTAAAATAACCATGTTGCAAGGTTTTGTGTGGAAGGACTCTGCCCAGAAGAAGCAATCGACCCTCTGAAAGCAACTATTCCAAATATGAATTAGTGAAACCCAAGTCAGAATTTCTCTAATTTTTAATTTTTGATTTAGTTTGAATTGTGATCTATCAATAGAAGGCTTGTGTTGGCTTGAGTGACTATTCTCTACAGCAACAGAGGAACATATATTGATCATGCATCATTTGTTTATGGAAATGGGTAGGAGGTCAAACTTGTATGTCAAGGTAGATTAAGTATTAATGTAAGCTAACATGACCAAAGGTGAGACCAGGCCCAGATGACGGATTGTTTACATCTCCTGTAATGTAAAAAGATTAATAAATCTCTTATGTTTGACATAAAAGAAAGCAAGGAGTAATTTGGTAAATTAAACTCCCAGACAGTTAAACCTAGACATTATATTATACAGAAAACCTCCCTAGCCTACTTCCAGTGTTCAGACAATTTGTAATATTAAACAATAGCTACACAAAAAAAGGTTTTTATACATGTTCGGTTCTTCAGACAATTTAAGGTGAAGCCAATCTAATAAATTTCCTTCCAGATGTAACACTCACCATACTGTACCTCATCAATATTTAACGATAAAATTTGTTCCAAAATTTTAGCTGTCGGTCTCGTTTGTTATTTCCATACTTTGCTTTATATTTTATTGAAGAAAAAACATCTATCAGAGGTCATAACATATGCAAGCTACATGTAACATTTCAAAAGTGTAATATGAAATTTGGGATTGGTTTTAAAAATGATACTCATATTGAAAATGGACTTTCTGATATTTGAACTCAAACCACATTCTTGGGTGAGTGAGCCTTAAGATGTCAATTTAAACAGGAACATTCTTGTTGAATTTTGGCAAATATGTCTGTTAAACCTGTTTTCCATTCTAAATGTGGATTTTATGAATTTTTGGGTGAGTGAGCCATAAAATGTAAATTTAAGCACAAACATTCTTCGTTTTAATGAGATACCACTTCGAAGGTCTCTTTGGATATATCTTTTTACCATAAAACTTCCTGCAGAAAGTAAGGTGCTTATTATTTATATAACTTGTATAGTGACCTTTAAATTTAACAAAGCCATTATTCAGTTTCAATATAGAATTTAACACTGCTTTGATACTACTCTTACATATGCTGGTGTTCTAGGTACATGTACATATGCTAGTATACCTTAATTCTTTAAAGGCACACTGCATGTCCAGTAATGTTTGAAATTTCCAAATGGAGGTGTAAAACTTTATGTTGAATTTAACCAGAATATAACAACAATGATCAGTAAACGGTTAACTTCAGTGTTGGATTACCTTCATTTCACGTCCTTTTGTCTGTAGTTTGTAGTCTCAAATTTATCAGCAGACCATTTAAGTCCCTCAAACCATGATTCTCCATATGCCTGTGTTTCTCCAGATTAAGTAGGTAAAATAATAATGTACAGTTAGATGGCTCAAAAGGCTCAAAACATTCCCGTGGCTCAGAGTTTAATGTCATTGAAAGTACAAAACTTCAATTTCATATTAAAAACACAAAATGATGTCAAAACTTGAATTTCATCATAAATCCAAATGACCGGCATTGAAATAAAAGCCTCTTTTTTCTGACTAGCTTTAGTAAATATGACCATATAATATAAGGAATATCTATGCTTTTATATGGAGATTTCCAAACAAAAATATCATAACTTAGATTCAGGTTAAGTACCTGTATGCCTTTAATACCCCGCTCAAGTTCGATTTTCGCTAAAATCCGCGCATATTTAATAATTGTTTTTGATTGGCTGATACAAATAACTTGGTTTCCGTGCAATAGCTTTTTGTGGAATTCTGTACAGAAGAATATCACTAATAAATTTTTATTCAATAAATACATATTTTGCATGTTTTATTAAGTTAATTGATTTTACTCTTTAGACAACCAATAATGAAACCATTCATTCAGTCAAGCTTCCATTTGCAGGGGAGCCTCCGTAGCTCAGCTAGTAAAGCTTTTTACTCGCATCAACATAAGCCTTCCACCAATACCGCATGGGTAGGATCCTTGTCAGGCCAAAATTTCATACTGGATTTTTTCGCAAAAGATGAAGGTATATGTGGGATGGTCGCTCGGAGTCAATGAAATGTTGGGGATTTCTTATAAATGTGTAATCTGACGCAGATTATTATTTAATATCTCATATTCAGGTAACATCTTACACAGCATGATATACATATATTCACAAATAAAGTACAACAGTGAATTTTTTTGTGAAAGGTGATGTACCTTCTCCTTGTATATTTATCCTGCCAGGCGACACTTCTACTTCAGTTGAATTCTAGTTTCGATTATTTGTGGCTCATGCCAATTTAATTATCACTCACTACATGTTTATACCACCATTTAGGATCCGTTTCGAAAACTACAATATTTAAAAACATAGTTTTGAGAAAACAAGCAATGCTTTTTATTTATGTGTACCATAGAATTTATACTAAGGTTTACCATTCAAATCATTCTGTACTTTACCATACAAATTGTACTATCAGTTACCATGCAATTTATACAATGTCTCACCATAGAATTTATACCAATTTTCAGCATTCAATTCATTCTATGCTTTAATTACCATATCATTTGAACTACCGGTATGGGTTTATACCATGCAGTTTGTTCATCATACAGTTTGTACCATGCTCTACAATTGAACTTATACCAGGCTCTGCCATTCAATTTCTACTATTAGTTACAGGGTTTGTTCGAGGGGGGATACAGAAATATATGGGGTCAATACACGAAATATTGGGCGAGGCGTTAGCCGAGCTCAATATACTGTTTATTGACCCCATATTTTTCCATATCCCCCCTCAAAAAACCCTGTAACAAATTTATCCCTCTGAAGACCTAAATTGTATGACATTCAAGTCTTCTTTCTGAAAGTTGGCTTTCATAAAAGGCAGAAAGTGAACTCCGAAAGCTATTTTCTAATATGTATGGCGCGAGCAGACACGACTGGCAATGCCTTATATGGTAGTCACCCTGCATGGATCAGCACGGCGATGTAATATGGAAATATACAGGGTCTCCACGTGACTGGCTTCAACCAATTGGATGGGAGTATTCTGTGTGAGGTGGGATAAATTAAACTATGAGATCCTCTTCAGATCCTTACATATTTTTAACATATCAGAGCCCTGTCTTACAAAGCTGATGTAAAATGGCATTTGGCCTACAAAATGGACTAGTTGTAATCAACGCATACATGTAAGCTACTATAATAGCACAAATTACCTCCAACATAATGTACACAACCTTTGTAAAACAGGGTCCAGGAGTATAGGATAGCTATGTATTAAAAAAAAAAAGAAACATACAAACACACCAAAAATTAAGAAAAAACCCTGTAGGGTATAATTGAATTTGAATTATTCATGGGGTTGGATAGTTACCATCAAATCTGTGTGAAACTGAAATTGTCTGTGTGTTATAAAGGTATAATCTGCAGATGCAGGCACAGGTGGGTGGTGATAATGTGTCACTACATATCGGATATTACCATTTACAGCAAAGCCATGTGTTGTCATAAAAAAAGGCTGGCATTCAAATACAATGATATATGCTAAACTAGTTATGACTGCAATATTTACTAACATATAGGCTGAGCATTAATTCATTCTGCAAATGCCCTCTTTTGACCATCACCCTCAACCCAGAAACACATCCTGTGGAAATGATATTATCAGGAATGGAGAGTTAATAGTAATTTTGCATAATTAATGTTGTCCTAAACTTGTATAGCTCATTCCCTCAAGGCAAAGCGACATACATAGGTTATCTACTACATATACTGTTTCTGTCTTGTAGGACCACAAAATGCTTGTCAAATACTTCTGTTCAATTGGCCAACAAAATGGGCAGGTTTCAATGTTAGATGATACTTCTTGTCTAGTAGAATTATAATTTTACAAAAAAGTCTAAATTTTAACCTTCACTCCCTTCAATATTTGGAGGTTTATTAGGATAATGGACCTTTTATGTGTTCGGAATCTTTGTGTTCAATATACTTACAAGTTGGTTAGAAAAGATACAGATACTGGAGTATAACTATTTCCTGTTGTCATGGTTACAAATGTATTATGGTAAAATGTTCTTACACTGATGGAGATGATATTCTGTTCATTTATAGTTAAAAAAACCTGTAGGCTGTTCCCTTAAATGTGGATATTTTTTTCATAAAAAATCAAATGTTTTCTATTTCCATCAAAAAATGCCAATTACATCTAGAAGCTTTTAAGTGACACTAGTTATGACAAGTAGCATGAGCTGCCAAAATTTCCACTTTTTTCATAATTTCTGATCTTCACGACAGTATAAAGAGGCTTTGAGGGCCATCTGAAAATTAACTGATTAGGATTGGAATGAGGGATATCCATAAAGTCTACGGCCTATACGAACCGAGATAGTGTTCGAAAAGTAAACAATATTTCAATAACCGGGACGACCATTCATTCATTCTAAGACAAAGTTGGTTCAAAACAATACTTCATCGTTCATTTTCAAGACTAGAAGCACTAAAAAGCTTCTGAATTATATGTCTTGAGAAAAATAGCCACTTATTTCAACATTCTGTTTTAACTTCAAAATATCAACATTTTGGCTGCTCATGCCACTTTAAGTGTCACTTAAAGTACATGTAGCTAAGGCCTAAAATAAACAAAAAGTTCTCTGATTATTTAAGTTTTATTTACTTTTTGCATACACCATCAGTTCTACAGTTGATTGTCTGAAGAGATATTTTTATTTCAACGTCAATTCAACGTTAATTTTGGGATGATCTCCAAATCCTCTAGAGAATAAAAAAGCATGTCTACTTTTGGAGATCATGACTTTTTAAAGAATTTATTAGGTATTAAACTTTCCATTTAAATTTGAAAAAAATTAAGCCAGTGGTTTTCAAGATATTGCACGGAAACCAAGTTATTTGTATCAGCCAATCAAAAGCCTGTACAGTAATTAAATATGCGCGGATGTTAGCGAAAGTCGAACTTGAGCGGGGTATTAAGGTAATAAACTTCCCATTTAAATTTGAAAAAAATTAAGCCAATGGTTTTCAAGATATTGCACGGAAACCAAGTTATTTGTATCAGCCAATCAAAAGCCTGTACAATAATTAAATATGCGCGGATTTTAGCGAAAATCGAACTTAAGCGGGATATTAAGGTATTAAACTTCCCATTTAAATTTGAAAAAAGGTTAAGCCAGTGGTTTTCAAGATATTGCAGGGAAACCAAGTTATTTGTATCAGCCAATCAAAAACAATAATTAAATATGCGCGGATTTTAGCGAAAGTCGAACTTGAGGGGGGTATTAAGGTATTAAACTTCCCATTTAAATTTGAAAAAAATTAAGACAGTGGTTTTCAAGATATTGCACGGAAACCAAGTTATTTGTATCAGCCAATCAAAAGCCTGTACAATAATTAAATATGCGCAGATTTAAGCGAAAGTCGAACTTGAGCGGGGTATTAAGATAATAAACTTCCCATTTAAATTTGAAAAAAATTAAGCCAGTGGTTTTCAAGATATTGCACGGAAACCAAGTTATTTGTATGAGCCAATCAAAAGCCTGTACAATAATTAAATATGCGCGGATTTTAGCGAAAGTCGAACTTGAGCGGGGTATTAAGGTATTAAACTTCTCATTTAAATTTGAAAAAAATTAAGCCAGTGGTTTTCAAGATATTGCACGGAAACCAAGTTATTTGTATCAGCCAATCAAAAACAATAATTAAATATGCGCGGATTTTAGCGAAAGTCGAACTTGAGGGGGGTATTAAGGTATTAAACTTCCCATTTAAATTTGAAAAAAATTAAGACAGTGGTTTTCAAGATATTGCACGGAAACCAAGTTATTTGTATCAGCCAATCAAAAGCCTGTACAATAATTAAATATGCGCAGATTTAAGCGAAAGTCGAACTTGAGCGGGGTATTAAGATAATAAACTTCCCATTTAAATTTGAAAAAAATTAAGCCAGTGGTTTTCAAGATATTGCACGGAAACCAAGTTATTTGTATGAGCCAATCAAAAGCCTGTACAATAATTAAATATGCACGGATTTTAGCGAAAGTCGAACTTGAGCGGGGTATTAAGGTATTAAACTTCTCATTTAAATTTGAAAAAAATTAAGCCAGTGGTTTTCAAGATATTGCACGGAAACCAAGTTATTTGTATCAGCCAATCAAAAGCCTGTACAATAATTAAATATGCGCGGATTTTAGCGAAAGTCGAACTTGAGCGGGGTATTAAGGTATTAAACTTCCCATTTAAATTTGAAAAAAATTAAGCCAGTGGTTTTCAAGATATTGCACGGAAACCAATCCGGACGCCGACGCCAGACTACGCCGTCAAAGTGATCCCTAAGTGCCCCCTTTCAGGCGACACAAAAAGGCTATCAAACAAAGTTGCACTGCGAATAACAAAAAAACAATTGGGGTGCTATTTCACAAGCTAAACCAACTCTAATAGAGATTATGCAGATCATTGAATGGTATTATGGTACAAATGATTGAGATCATGTTTGTCATTAGTTAAGTGATTTGATTGGTCAATGCATGTGATTTGTTGTATCAAAATAGGAATTTCTTTATTTCATGTGACTCACTAACAATTGTTGGATGCTACAAAAACTGGAACAACTCCCTATTCTCATTGAGCACATCAGTTGCATGTTAGACGTTTGCACTACAAATCGCACAATGAGAGAAGACCATAAAGAGAGAATTTTCAATTAAATTCAATACATAGGGCTTTCTTTTTTAGGTATATTTTGCATACATACAAAATAAATGTATAAACCAAGGCTAGGTATAAAAATTAACCTAAACAAAACGGTGTAAAACATTGTTATAATGAACTAGAGAATTTGCATTATTACTGAACAACAAATTAGATTGTTGACTGCAAATCATTTTCTTATTAAACCACAAAACAATGTTGATTTGGTGTATATTACAGGAGTTTAATTGCTATGCGAGCATTGCTTTGACTATTTGTGCCATACTATTGCATAAATACACAATGGAAAATCAGTTTACATGTAGATGAAATGACTCCCTTGAGGAATTGAGAAGCTTACTTCCAGTCAGATTTGAACTTAAGCCTTCTGGCCAGCAGAGAATTAGACTTTGCTATGGCTGGCTTAGACTGGAACAACAGCTCCTTCGAAAAATAACAGCCAATTTCAGAGAGAAAGGTTCTACTAACTGGTATCTAATGAAAGTAGAATTGAAAACCTTTAGCCTTTATATGGTTCATTTCAGAGCAGAGATTGAAGCATCAGGCTCCCATGGGTTACAAAACCTGATTCAATAGGTGTGCTGGCATTTACTGTTATTATCTCTGGGGAGAGGAGATACTTGGTTAATTGCTCTGGTAGCTGGTCATACAATATGAGCCGAGTGTGAGACAGTGGCAAACTACCATCATACTCAGACATGTTACAACACCGCCTAATTAGACAGCCAGGTTGTCCTTAAGTATGCCCACTGCTCTCCTAGATACAATACGCAACATAAATACTCACAAGACATCCTAATAGCTTAACTCTTGAACAATAAAAAACATCACTACTCAATCATGCTTCATAAATAATTTACTTTAAAGTGGCATGAGCTACCAAATATAAAGAAAATTTCTTTGAAACAGAGCGAATTCTTAGTCTTTTTTATCAAGTCTTACAAAATAAGAATTTTCGGCTGATACAAATCTTGAAGATGCCCGTTAAACTAGTTTTATAAGCAGCAAAACACCCAAAAATGAACACTTACAGCTGTACATCACAGCTATTTGAATTTTGTTCGTTCGCACACGTTTTGGGTTTGTATGGACTACTGACTTAACCAATAATTTCAACATAAATCCTTTAGTTTTTTAAGGTACTTCAACCGCTGAACTTTTCTTGACAATCAGAAATTATTTAAAAAATCTAAATTTTGACAGCTCATGCCACTTTAGGAATAATTTTTCAATTTAATTGATGAATTTAGGAAGCACTAAGTATGACCCATTCAAGATGATTTCTCTCATATACAGTAATTTTAGAGGTACATGTTGCTCTAGATGGCTTCCAAGCATTCAAGCATTTTAGGAATTTATCTCCAAGGAGAAAAGAGCACCTGCTCCAGTAATACCTTTAAGAGGCTATTTGAATGAGTGATTGATGATTTCCAACATACTCAAGATTAATTCACTTAAATGCCAGATTTAGGAACAGGAAAAACTAGGCTGTGTCCCATAGAGAACCCCCAGCTTTCTGTTGGTTGGCTCACTAGGCATACATTTCTTATATCAGCTTTGAGAATTAAAATTTGGCTATTTCAATGTTTGTTTTTGTCTGGGTTTTTTTGGGGGGGGGAGGGAGGTTTGCCTATGTGATATATCCAACACTACCGAGGCATTTCAACGGGGAGTGGTCAGAGGTCTAGAGACATTTTGAACAATGTCTGCATTATAGAATTTATAGAATAGATAATTATAGAATAGATAAACAATGGTCACGATTGTATCAGAAAGGGAAAGAAAATGTTTTGTTGTACAGTCTTGGTGATACGGTCTGATGAATGTTACTTTGAAACGGACACAAAACTGTCCTGCTTACTGAGAAGAGTGCATGCTTCTGGCTATTAATAAGCAACCGAACCAACTTTGTGTGCAAGCATGGTTTTGAAACTGACATGTACTGCTTATCATTGATTGATCTAATCAGTTTTCTTGAATTATTGAGTAGCCACATGGGTTTCTCTTTTACAAACATCGGAAGGCCTAGACAAACAATTACTGAGGCTAATTTATCCTGACCACGAGACACACAATGTTAATCCTCTATGAAATTCCATAATAACCTCAGATTGATTAAATCATTGGTGTTTAATGCCGCATGAGAAACAAAACAAGCTTTATCCTAAATGGTTACCCTGGCCTTCTATTGGTCAACATTCAACTTGGTTTTAATGAAAAGCCAATCAGAAAATGTCCACATTTTTATTAGTATGAGATTTCTTGGATGCATGGTTGTTTTGATCAAGTTTCACAATTTGAGTCCTGTCAGCCCAGACTATTATAGTTTACAAGAAAATTGACGCATTGGCCCAAGCAATTAAGAGCTCGAGACCTTTTCAACAAAGCCAGCCCTGGTTGTAAACAACTCCACATGTCTTGTTCTCTAATTGTCACCATAATGTATCAACAACAGCTTCGCCAGACATTGACTGTCGCAAAGCTTTGTGTGAAGAGAACATTATGCACCATTACCTTCCCTTAGAGTAAATATCCCCATATTTCCCTCCTAGGCTAATCCTGTGATAGTTGATACACAGTGGGAGTATACTGTTAACTGAATCTCATCAAAGTGGCCATGTTGTCTTTTCACAGAGCACTCTTGCAGTTCTAGATTGTAAACATTAAGTAACAATGATCTTCTCAATGATGTCTCAATGAATGGTTTTTAACAATTACATCTTCATCAAAGAGGTTTTCTGATGTGATTAATAAATACACAAAGTCTCACTGCAATTCTCTCTGGCCTTTCAGAATAGTTTCAGTGTAAATAAATACTGGCATATTGCAAACATATACTTCAGGAATACATCACATCAGTACTCATATAGAATATACATGTAGTATATAACAAAACTTTATTTGTTATAGATGTAGGTCTGCTATAAAATAATGATGGAGAAGTTGAGGAAAGTGAAACAATTGACTTAATTCAGATGCTACAAGACACTGTTGATGCCCTCAACAAATCACAAAGATGACAAAAGGGAATTCCATTATTCTTCATTATATATGTATATTGTTTTCTATTACTATAATGCCAGAAAAAATAAAGAGTGCAGATGTATAGATCATTGTTAACTCTTTGATAGGGTATGCAGGTATATTGGCTAGCCAAAAAAACATTTAATAAAATCTCTCAAAGATTAATTAATTAATTCTAGGACAATGTCCAGTGGCAGATATGGTGTCTACCTTCCTTAAACAGGTAGTTGTGTCCAATAAAAATCAGCCAGCTGGCCATTGGTGTTAACAACTAATTGCTCCGACTGTATTCCTCTGGCTATATCAAAGAAAGGTTTTATTACAATCCAGATACTGACTTAATGCAGAGACTTTTTCTATCTAACAAAGCAGTTGACGCTGGAGGATGTCGATATTGATTACTTCAGCCAATCGACAACTTGTGGACATGGTGTGTATGCTTAAGTAACAGCCTTCGTTTATTTTCTAGTTGGAAGCTAGAACTCGGTTTATATACTTCCAGTCAACAGTACACTTGCCATTGCTCAGCACATGTATACACATGTCATGGCAGTCTGCTTGGAGGTCCTTTTGCCACATGGATGGTAAAATAATCAGGTAGCAGCCACATGGTAGAGCCTGTAAACATCTCTTGACCAACAGGTGCTCTGGAGGATTGAACATAATGGACTGGGATTAGATTGACCAAACAATACAATAAGGTTTCTACGTCAATGTTTGAAAAAGTGCTCATATATCAGCGGACATAGAATCTAGATTGCTTGTCTCCATGTGACTGAGGTTCAGCTGAAAACACACCTAATCAATTCTGTCTAACAGTAAGCAGGCCTATGTGACAGTAAGGAAGTAAAACAGGACCTGTCTACCCTCCATAGAGACCGACCATATGTTAGGGACGGCCAGCTTTAGCATTGATTTCAACCTACACAATCATCTGAACTAGTCAAATACCACTGGAAAAGGCAATAAATTTAAGGTGGTTGTGAATAGGGTTAATACTACAGAATCATTATATGGAATTGGATAGACATTTGGTGTTAATAACCATATATTAAAATCCCTATATCAAAATGCAATAGCTATATCAGGTAAGTTTCATCTCTTCTGATATTATTTGATATTAATGGTTAAAGAGAAACATGCCTTAATTTTGTTTTGGATAATCTGAAATACTGATTAAGTGTCTAAAATTGTTCCAATTGTAAATAAGGAATTATATGTAATTATAATCTTGCTTCTTATTCTATTAGTGCATATTGTTTAAGAAAAATTATTTCAGTAACAACTGGTTGTTTGGGGTTTTCCGCCACAATCGATTAATTGATCAATGTTTTACGCCGCACTCAACTAATTTTTCACTTATATGGCAGCAATGCCAGGTTTAGTGTGAGAGAAACCCTGGAAGAAACCACCGACCTTCAGGGAGTCCTGGCAAATCTTCCTTATATTCTGCCACACTCAAAACATATTTACTTAGATGATATTAGCAGATTTATTTAGGTAAATGTATAGCAAGTCACAGGCTGTTTTGTTGCAGACTGTTTTAACTCTTTACCCCATAATGACGCTATTTGACGCCTTGCTTGTATCCATGAACTGTTCTCTGGGTCAACCCATAATGACGCTAAATGACGCCTTGACATAATTAATATAAGACCTGATTTTATTTTTTTTAAATAACTTACTAAAGATAATCTTTTGAAGAATGTAAATGAATATGTTGTTCACTTATTGTCTTTGCTTTTCTGAAATAAATATTTAGAACAAAAAAAGGTTGATTTGATTAACTGTCAATGAATCCGCGCACAGCGTCATATAGCGTCATTATGGGGTAATGGATAAAACACTACATGGATCAAAGAGTTAAGCCAGGCAATATGGCCTTGAAAAATATATTTCAATGTTATGGTGATAGCGTCAAGAAAAATATATTTCAATGTTATGGTGATAGCGTCAAGAAAAATATATTTCAATGTTATGGAGATAGCGTCAAGAAAAATATATTTAAATTTCATGGTGATAGGGCTTGGAAAAATATATTTCTGGTGATGGCGTCAAGAAAAATATATGCCAATTTAATGGTGATAGGGCTAGGAAAAATATATTTCTGGTGATAGCGTCAAGAAAAATATATTTCAATTTAATGGTGATAGGGTCTGAGAAAAAATAAATCAATTTAATAGTGATAAGACTAGAAAGTTAATATTATGTCCTTTCAATGAAAGATCAACCTTCAGCATTTCAGTTTGACTTCCTTATAATGTACATGATAGGTGGTACATTGCTTAATGTGGTTCATTGCAGTAAAGGAAATAAATCACTGTCGATTGTGTTTGAGGCTAAAACGCCATAAACACTCATCGTTCAAAATGTATTTAAGATATTATGCAACAGAATGTACTGATACGGCAAGAAATAGAGAATCTCGATTTTAAGCTCCATTGTTTTGATAATTTTTGCAATAAACATCATTTGATAGAGATTTTTGGCCTAAAAAAAAAACTTTTCTTTTAACCTCACATCATCAAATGTTTTGTCCTCCAGCAAACAAAGCATCCCTAGAACGTGCACAGAGGCCATAGCTAGGTAAATGTTATCAGCAATCAATAATTATCACCATTAATTTGTACTTATCTTTTCACCTATAAATAAACCTCCCCTTTTAGATAGATGAGCAAGAGGAAGACAAGATCTTTATTTATTCAACTTTCAAAGGGTTAACTAAATCACATTATCAGACATACGTTTATTTCCCATCACAAACTGATAAGGAAGGCCTTTTTTTATTTATTGAACATATTTCTCATCTAATCGTATAATCTATCTTATTTACATGAACTATCATGTGTATTATAAACATGTGACTTGTTATGGCACTTATCTAAATTGCTTCCATTAAAAAATCCCTGATTAATATTTCAAAAGTGGCGTTCCCAATGAAAATAGTGCATATATTGATAGAATTTGGTTTTTTATATCACAGTTAGCCCAATCAAGTTATGCTTCTAACCAATCAAATCAGTAAACTTAAAATGGGGGACTGGATCACTCTAAAGAAGAATTTTAAATGATTTTTAATTTTTAGATGATGATTAATTAAATTCAGGGACATCAAATTACCATTTATAATATTCATATTATTCTGCACTTTAATAATATCGATGCTTGGAGGTTATGTTCATTTCTACTGAGACGGGGAGTTAATAGTAGGTGACCATAGTATATACTTTTGTGGAAATAAGCAGAATGGTGGGACATACATATAGGTGACCATAGTATACTTTGTGGAAATAAATTGAATGGTGGGACATACATATAGGTGACCATAGTATATATACTTAGCGCCATTAAAAACGCACAACCCAAAGAATGTAAAATATTTTGAGAAATGTACAATGTAAAATATTGTAAGTACTCTTAAATTGAAGAACAAGGCATTGGTCACAATGAGACAAAGAATTGACAATATGTGAAACCCTGGTGACTTTTATTCCTTGCAAACAAGTCATTGATACAGAAATTGAAGGTGTCATCATTCAATAATGGGTATGTCCACCTCGGGCATCAACGCAAGCAGTACATCTGTGATGCAAGGACCTGATGAGTGTGGCTATTCTGTGCTGTGGGATCCGGTCCCACTCTTCCTGCACTACCTGGATCAATTCACGTCGGTTGCGTGGCCTGGGTTGACGTTGTGCAACGGCATTCTTAAGCTGATCCCACAAGTGCTCTATGGGTGATAGATCGGGGGAGTAAGCTGGCCATTCCATGATGTTCACATTATTCTGTTGCAAGAAGTCTTGTGTCAACCTTGCAGAGTGTGGGCGCCCATTGTCTTGCTGAAATGTCGTGACGCCAGCATTGGCTTGGAGGAATGGAAGCAGCACAGGTCGAAGGATGTTATCCACGTAACCCTGCGCATTCAGGTTGCCATCAACAATGACAAGGGGAGTTCCTCTTCGAGAAGTGATGCCTCCCCACACCATAACACTACATCCACTCCAGCGATTTCCTTTCCTCACACATGCATTTGCGGAACGTTCACCACGTCTGCGCCACACACATTGACGTCGGTCAGGACGATCAAGGCAGATACAAGACTCGTCAGAGAAAAGGACAGAGTTCCAATCATTGATACGCCATCTCTGATGATTTCGAGCCCATCGTAAACGGTTTTGGCGTGCGGCGGGTGTCAATATGGGCCCTCGGTACGGGATGCGTGCATGCATCTGTATCTGTTGGAGACGGCGTCGGCTGGGGCTGAGGCTTACCCTGGGCCTTCCAATTCCCACTGTCTCACGAGCAGTCTGTGTCGCAGTGTAAAATCGGTCACGTGTGTGCAACAAACCAATGTACCGATCCTGGCGGGCTAAAGTGACTCTTGGCTGACCGGGGCGTGGTCGGTCGGCAACATTGCCAGTTTCATGTTCCCTGATTCTGAGGCGACTAATTGTGGAGGGATGACACTGCATGTGACGTCCTACGGTGGCACAACTGAGACCCGCCTGTAACATGCCAATGGCATGTTCCTTTTGTTGTGTCGTAAGTCGGGGAATGGTAACGTTTTCTGATTTTTTTCGTCTTTATGCTGAGCTTCGTGTAAAGTGTTGAACCCACGACAAATGAGCCCTGAAAGCTGTTCTCAGTGACGGTGAAACACTCAATGGACGTTATTAGGAAATGTTGCGTAATGTTCACGACAGGCGCGTCGGAAACACCACAGGTTATCCAGTAATTGCAACTCAACTCGAACTAACAATAAACAACAAAACGTAAATGGCCAATAGCCTTACTGGGGTAGAAACATAAAATTCAACCGTGCGTTTTTAATGCCGCTAAGTATACTTTTGTGGAAATAAACAGAATGGTGGGACATACATGTAGGTGACCATAGTATATACTTTTGTGGAAATAAACAGAATGGTGGGACATACATATAGGTGACCATAGTATATACTTTTGTGGAAATAAACAGAATGGTGGGACATACATGTAGGTGACCATAGTATATACTTTTGTGGAAATAAACAGAATGGTGGGACATACATGTACATGTAGGTGACCATAGTATATACTTTTGTGAAAATTAAAAGAATGGTGAGACATACATGTAGGTGACTATAGTATATACTTTTGTGGAAATAAAAAGAATGGTGAGACATACATGTAGGTGACCATAGTATATACTTTTGTGGAAATAAACAGAATGGTGGGACATACATGTAGGTGACCATAGTATATACTTTTGTGGAAATAAACAGAATGGTGGGACATACATGTAGGTGACTATAGTATATACTTTTGTGGAAATAAACATAATGGTGGGACATACATGTAGGTGACCATAGTATATACTTTTGTGGAAATAAACAGAATGGTGGGACATACACGTAGGTGACCATAGTATATACTTTTGTGGAAATAAACAGGATGGTGGGACATACACGTAGGTGACCATAGTATATACTTTTGTGGAAATAAACAGAATGGTGGGACATATATGTAGGTGACTATAGTATATACTTTTGTGGAAATAAAAAGAATGGTGAGACATACATGTAGGTGACCATAGTATATACTTTTGTGGAAATTAAAAGAATGGTGAGACATACATGTAGGTGACCATAGTATATACTTTTGTGGAAATAAAAAGAATGGTGAGACATACATGTAGGTGACTATAGTATATACTTTTGTGGAAATAAAAAGAATGGTGAGACATACATGTAGGTGACCATAGTATATACTTTTGTGGAAATAAACAGAATGGTGGGACATACATGTAGGTGACCATAGTATATACTTTTGTGGAAATAAACAGAATGGTGAGACATACATGTAGGTGACCATAGTAAATACTTTTGTGGAAATAAACAGAATAGTGGGACATACATGTAGGTGACCATAGTATATACTTTTATGGAAATAACCTGAATGGTGGAACATACATGTAGGTGACCATAGTATATACTTTTGTGGAAATAACCTGAATGGTGGGACATACATGTAGGTGACCATAATATATACTTTTGTGGAAATAAGCAGAATGGTGGGACATACATGTAGGTGGCCATAGTATATACTTTTGTGGAAATAAACAGAATGGTGGGACATACATGTAGGTGACCATAGTATATACTTTTGTGGAAATAAACAGAATGGTGGGACATACATGTAGGTGACCATAGTATATACTTTTGTGGAAATAAACAGAATGGTGGGACATACATGTAGGTGGCCATAGTATATAATTTTGTAGAAATAAACTGAATGGTGGGACATACATGTAGGTGGCCATAGTATATAATTTTGTGGAAATAATCTGAATGGTGGGACATACATGTAGGTGACCATAGTATATACTTTTGTAGAAATAAACTGAATGGTGGGACATACATGTAGGTGACCATAGTATATAATTTTGTGGAAATAACCTGAATGGTGGAACATACATGTATGTGACCATAGTATATACTTTTGTGGAAATAAACAGAATGGTGGGACATACATGTAGGTGACCATAGTATATACTTTTGTGGAAATAAACAGAATGGTGGGACATACATGTAGGTGGCCATAGTATATACTTTTGTGGAAATAACCTGAATGGTGGGACATACATGTAGGTGACCATAGTATATACTTTTGTGGAAATAAACAGAATGGTGGGACATACATGTAGGTGACCATAGTATATAATTTTGTGGAAATAACCTGAATGGTGGGACATACATGTAGGTGACCATACTATATACTTTTGTGGAAATAAACAGAATGGTGGGACATACATGTAGGTGGCCATAGTATATACTTTTGTGGAAATAAACAGAATGGTGGGACATACATGAAGGTGACCATAGTATATACTTTTGTGGAAATAAACAGAATGGTGGGACATACATGTAGGTGACCATAGTATATACTTTTGTGGAAATAAACAGAATTGTGGGACATACATGTAGGTGACCATAGTAAATACTTTTGTGGAAATAAACAGAATGGTGGGACATACATGTAGGTGACCATAGTATATACTTTTGTGGAAATAAACTGAATGGTGGGACATACATGTAGAGCTTTATATTCTTTCAAAAAATCTCAGCAATGAGGCCTTTATATAAATAAAGTCCTGTGTATAAGACAAATAATACAATAGTCTCAGACTTTCTCCTAAAGGCACTATTCGACAGTCTCAATATTAGGGTAAAAGAAAAGGAAACACAGAGGGAGATTGAAGTTGACAATAAAAACAGCACAAGCTTTCTAGATTCATACCAGTTTTAAAAAAGTCTTTGTGAAACTAATACACCTGAGAAATAAAAAATGCCAATAATCATGTACTATAAAGCTATGGTAATCTGCATGTGTTTGATTGTATTGAACAATTATACAATAATTGTCAAACATATTCTTCTATGGAGAAACACATACATTGTAGGAGAACTCGTATGACTTTGTGTACACGGTGGTATTTCATTTGAGCTTCGAGGAGAACTTTCTCTTAATTATCAGAAATTACAGCACATTATATACCGCCACATACATGTACAAGTTGTCCTATGTGTTTTGGTTTTAATTCTCCAATGCTATTAACAAAATTAACCACATAATTACTGAATTAGTAAATTAACCGACACTGATTGACCCTGAAAAAATTCCGGGCCAGGGTGAGAATCGAACTCACGACTTAGAGTTACCGTCGGTTAATTTACTAATTCAGTAATTTCCCTGATGATGATTGCAACTTGTTAACCCCATACTATTCAGTATTTCACCATGGTTATAGGATAGACACACAAGGATTATCGGTTCCATGTTGCAAGATGGCCAGGGCCCTTGTTCACATGGTGTGTCCAAGTTACATGTATAAGAAATTGGCACTCAATGGATATACATGTACATGCTGAAGAAATGTTTAATTTGTCATAGCCCAAATCAAATTGAATTTAAAACAAAATGGAGTTTAATAGACTTAACACAATGTATACTCCTCTGATGCAGCCAAGATGTTGGCAAAGAATCAAATGTACATGTCAGCTATTACTTCTCTGAAAGAGGCAGATCAGAATGATTTATTATATGGAATCAGCCTATAGACACCATTTTGTTTTAAATTCAATTTGATTTGGGCTATGACAAGTGAAACATTTCTCCAACAGTCAACAGTACAGTTGTACAAATCAGTCTGATCTACCTATTTCAGAGAACTAATAGCTGACATGTACAGATGATTCTTTGCCATCATGTTGGCTGCATCAAAGGAGTATACATTGTGTTAACTTAAGACTGTTGTTTGACATTTTGACAGCTATAATACAACCAATCATAATCCACCTAGGCATATCTTGATTATTTTCATAGTGCCATTTACAGATTATATAATACAGAAATTCCGTTATTTCATTGGACAAAGAGCAGGGTGTATGTGATAAAACTTACTTTGGGTCAAACACACATGTGTAAGATGGTTTATGAATAAATGATCACATAAAACATTTTAAAAAGAATTCAATGATTCAATAGGGTCAATTTGCATTTAGAGCTTTCAAATTTCAGATGCAAAAAAATCAGCTAAGACATTTCATGTGATACATTCAAAGCAGGGGAGGCCAGAGACTCGGACATAAACCTTTATTGGCCAGTTCATCGGGCAACATAGATCCTCTACTTATGCTGCTTTAAATTTGTTTTTTATGAAATCATATGTCATGCTTAAAATAAAGTCTTATTAAGCAGATCTTTTTTGTGAGTTTATATACGTTTACTTTTTATCTTAACATGCATCATTATGCTTTAGTCAAGCTATTTGCACCAAATATTTATTTTGATATACATGTAAGCACCACACCAATATATCTGCCCCATAGGGCAATACACCCTGCACTGATTTGGTGCGTTAATTTTAGTGAGTCACAGGTCAAACAACTGCCAGTATATCCAAATTGTCTTTTGAAATTGAATTTTCAATTTCTTATCTCTTTCTTCGGAAAATAAATCGGTCAAAGAAATGTTTGAACCTCTCTTGAAAAGTGGGTTCCATACTAACAAGAAATGATTTGTTTGTAAACAACACAAGCTTTGAACACCTATGTCAAAATCAGTCAGAATTCTAAACTTCTCGTCCACTTTAACATATAAAAGGCTAAGCCCATGGTACCAGGGAATGTGTCGGCAAAGAGTTGGATACCATAATCATTGATTAATTTGGAACATAATAGATCGGTTAGTGTCTCATTTAGCATTACAAATTTCCCAAGATTTTCACATTGCAAGAACAGAGAGAAAAATATACCTGGCAGATTTAGCCGTTGGAAGTAAGAAAAAGAAATAATACAGCAAATGCAATACACTGCAATAAGTGAAATGGACAGAAACAACCTAATGAATACCACTTGAGATAAAAATGAACACTCAATAAACTCAGCAATGTTACTTCTTAGTAAAAATGGTCTTGTCAAGGTACTGACCCAATGTGGCATTGTTTCTGCGAGGATGGGGTGAATGGCTCTCAAGTTCATCATATAGAGTGGCAGTTGATGACTGTCCCATGTAAAACATAGAAATATCCTCTATTTTACATCATAAATGCCTTGTGACTATATGCTCAAAATCATTACAGCTACATAACACAAGTGAACCTCAAATAACTCATAAGTTATGCTAATGTCAATATAAGTAGTAAGTAAAATGGAAACATTTGAATAAATTCCAGAATTGGATAAGGGGAGATATTTGATGAAGGATTATAGACACAAATTGTCCAGGGAGAGAGGTGAAGAATTATCCACAGTAATCCATCTATTGCGGAAACCGTGAACTAAACTCAGAAATACTGTTCAAACACATCTCGTTTACTGCTGCCAAGAAGACAAGCAAAGTCTGCCAGTTTCGTATCCAACTCAATATTTGCTTTCCGCGGCAAAATCGTGATGGTGATGTATGGATTAGGTGTCAGTACTTTCTGAAGGCCGCTCACACTTCAATACCCTAACATTAAATGATTATACACATAATCAACCTTTTGCAGTTTGATGGTTTACACTAAGCTATGTTAAGGAGACATCTAGTGTGACAGCTTTATCAGCAATAAAACTATTGTTTAATACAAATGGAAATCACCAGCATTTCTAATACAAAACACCCATATGGGTTACATATATTATACTATTAAATCGACTTCCAGAAATAATGATAAGAAATCTCAGTAAGATAAATAACAAAACATAGATAGTGGAGTTTAGATACCTTCACTGACTGTATTCTCCTATAGGTTATAAGTTACTCCATCATTTAGTGTAAGTTTTGGGAGTAGGGCAATTTGGGAGTAGGGCAAACGTCTTTATAATAACAAGCCCACATCATGTAATTAAATGAGATAAGACAGTGTTTATACTGTCTGAACATAGCCTGTATAAGAACTAATTGTCTGTCTGAAGCAGAGAATAACAAAATACATGCAGAAACTTATTTGACATATAAATAAGGAAAATGTGATGCAAAATTAGGAACGTCAAAAGTAAAGATTTCGAGGGACAAGGGCACCTGTAGATAAGACAGTATAAAATGAAGTTGATATATTCAGACTGAATTCAGCAAGATGGTCGAATCACCTGAGCCTGACAAACTCACAGTAATGCTAATTCTAAAGGCAAAAGTCCATTGCTTCTGAATAGAAAACCAAGAAATGTTTATGTTCCTTTTCACCATCTTCCAGTTACACTTTGTGAACATTTTGACTGTATTGTTAGGTAGGATTTTTGTTCAGTTCTAGTGTCTTCCATCTTTATGGTGATTGCTGTCAGAACATACTGGCTTATATGTGGGTAATAAAGCTGGGAGACATGTAGAGGTATCACAGGAGACGTCTCCAGGGACCAGTATACAAGGTATAAGATAGGAAACTCACCCATACACTATAGTATCCAGAAATCTCCTGTAACCAGTCCTAACATTCCAATATTGTGGACTATAATAAAACTAGATGTGGGGAAAATAGAAAGATTATATAATCACACATTTTGTTTCATACAGAAGCACATCTGCACATAGAAGATGAAACAAAATATCAAGCAGGATTAATCCCTGCCAGGGTTTAAAATGTATATTTCTGGATGCATATTGTTAAAGTAAAAATCCTTACTTACTTTAGTAGTTAACAACCTTTTCACTTGTATTGTTTCAAAGTTCAAAATTAGAAGCATCTACCAAAAATAAAGAAATAACAATGAATCCACATGTGACAATGGTTTATCAACAGATGTAGCAAGGTGGACCAATACAAGACAAACAATGTACAAAAAATACTTTCCTATCATTGCATTTTTATGCATGTCTTTGAATATCTTTCTATCCCTGGTCAAACGGATAAACACAGATAAACTTCAACATTCTCTGGATATATGTACATAATTATAAAAAGTAATACAAATCAGCAAACCTTATCAAAAGTAAAATTAGATACTGCTGGACATGTAATCTCTTTTGGTAACTGATTTTTGAATCAGTACAGAGAATCATCATAAAATATTTATGTTGAAAACAGATACGGGCCATTTCTTTTATTTTGTGAATTTGTAGACATATGGAAATTGGGGATAAAAAAGCTTTATTTGCAGTCAAAGAAATGTCATTTATAATCACATTTACTAGATACATGTAAATAAACCATCACAATATATTTCTTGTCACCTTTCATATTCTCCAGCCTTCTATAACACTGATCATTTATTGCTTTAGGGCCATAGTTTAAGTCACTAGTCAGATGTAATTACAATGTTCTGTGTCAGTACATAGTAAAACTGTACATTTAGGAGAGGGTTATGACTTGAATGTTAATCTTCTGGGAGTCTGTAAGCCAGGCAGTGATTCATGAGACAGACATACTGGTTCTGAGATTTATCACATAGCCAATCAAACTGACTTCAAGTTCACCAATGCTCAATGAAAACTTCCAGGCTTAGGCTATAGAGTCATTCGGTCTGATCAAATTGTCATTTATTACGCACTTGTATGAAAAAACCCACTCACCCCCAAAATATAGAAAATGGTTTCTCACAACAACAAAATTTAGGTTATTGGTAAATGTATATAACACAAAAGAAACTATTAAGTTTGTGGTTTTATCAAAATTATCAAAAGTTAAGACCTATTGTATTTGAGTTTTTTTTAATTGGTAGTCTTTTAGTTTTAATCAATCTTAAGAATGTATTGTAAACAAAAATAATAGGTAGTTGTTCCAGCAAAAGACCCTTTCGGCTTAGAATGACGTGTTTATGACGTTATTCGAATTGTATGGCATTGACGTCATCTCTCTGTTAAGGTCGCTGTGACACGCCTCTTTTGCGTTACGTCATAGACAAAATCAACACGATTCTGACGTCAGATTGATCCAAAAACTCAATTTAGAGTCATTTTGCCATACAACGAGGCTTCTGCGCAAGCATCAATCCTTAAGCCGAACGGGTCTATACTTAAACCTTTAGAGAGTCCAATTTTGCAATTGGTTATATGTTGTTATTTCAACTAAATTTGACGTATTTATTGTCTTAAATAATGTGATTTGAATTATCCAAGTTTCATCTAAATACAAATGTAATCAAACGTAATGCAATAAGTGGGTACCTCATTTACCATTATTCTGCTGCACAGCACACCTTGCCAGAAGTATCAGGTGATAACAACAAAATTGTCCAATTAGTAGGATGTTTATTTTTAAATGAATCCAGTCCCTATACAGCTGAATTACTGAACAGAACAGATTAAGTTCTTGAGCTTTCCACTGCCCAAGAAAATGTCTTTTGCCCTTTTTTGTGATACATCAGTAATAGACAGAGTTAACTGTGGATGTGTGTAATTCCTCTGAGACAGTTTTATCCAATTGGCTTCCTCCTCAACGTGATCTCTTTCCTGAAAACCAAGACCCACATATTGCCAGCTTTTGTTTAATCTAGCATGAGTAGGAAGACTAGTTTCAACTGAGAAATTACCATCTAAATTAACACGAATGACCATAAGACTAAAGCAGTCTTCCCTTCCAGTAGCAATTTGCTGAGGAAAGTCAATAAAGGTACTGGAGAAGCCCGACCTTATTCCCAGGATTTCACACCCCGATCTAGACTCATAACCCTGATTTCCTCCACCTCGATCTGACCTAATTACCTTATTCTACTCCAAATGTGTACTCTGAGTAGTGTCTTGACTTTATCAACTGTACCAAGGCAATAAATCGTTTTCGTCTTTGTTTTTTGGGCATTATCTTCAGACAGCTATAAATATTCAAAAACCATAGCAACAATTTCTTTTTTGGGGTGAGCAAGATAATGCAAGGGGGAATATAAATCTGTTCCAAAGATATCTGGCCACAGAGACTCCTGCCGATTTAACTTCACACAGCAACCACTCAAACAATTTTGGCGCTAAGCTAATCAAAATCTATCTCCTCTATCCAATGAAGAAAAGCTAGACGTAAGTGTTACAGCATAAATAATGATAAAGTTTGACTGATGTTATTTTAATGGTGTAGATATTCCTTGTGAACAACCAAACTACGCCTTATTAAAGAACACAAATGTTCCACAATGTCTTATTGTGTTCTATTGTAAAAGCATTGATTATCATAATCTGACTATGGGTCTTTTGAATGAAAATAAACCTCTTTAAATGGAATGAACTGGTGTTAGTGTTTGGAAAGTATTGAGTATGAAAATTTTAATAACCAAGACAAACATTCACTTATTTTAGTATTAAAGTACACTCTTGAGACTAGTAGCAATGAAAGGCTTCTCATTCTTATTTTGTTTCAACGGAAAAGTATCATCATTTTGGCAGCTTATGCAACTTGCAAGAGATTTTGAATAACAAAAGAAGTGAAGTTGCAATCCAAATCATTAGCATAGAAATATAGAACTTAAGTGTTTGGACTATATTTAATATTTCAACAGGAGTTATAATATTTTGACAGTTTTGTATGGTCGTTTTTAAAAAGTTTATCTTAGTATACATGTACCTTGTATTAAAATTGCACTAGCTTGTGTTGGACTATATTGTACATGTTAAAACTCTGGGCATAATTTATGAACATGATAAACAAATCACTTACATTTAGCTGGTAATGATCAGCCATCCTATAGCTGACCAGACAAGAACAGAGAACACAAAATTGGTGTTCAAATCTAGACCCATAGATTGGATGTAGATGCCCTCACTATACCAATTGGAGTGTGATGACCCTTATAAAAGTAGAAAGCAATAACCAAGAACTCAACAGGTTATCAAATCAATGATAATCTATACTGACTTAAACAGTCCTGATTTCATCTACATCTGTCAATAAAACTGAAAAGCTGTAAACCTATCCTCTCATCAATAGTTCCAGGCCATCCACCTCTACGTACAGTAACAGTTCTTGAAGAGGTAGAATTAAAATCAATTCTCTTCAATTAAATGTTGGTCAATCTCATCTTAATATCTCTGATCTATGTACGTGTTGTTGGTCATATATAAGTTTTATAAGCAAGATGGAGAAGGGAAATCTTATTATGAATTTCAACAGTCCGCTTAAAGTGGCATGAGCTGCCAAAATGTTGATATTTTGATGTTAAAACAGAATGTTGACATTATTGGCTATTTTTCTCAAGACGCACAATTCAGACGCTTTTTAGTGCTTCTAGTCTCGGAAATGTGTGATAAAGTATTGTTTTGAACTAACTTTGGCTTAGAATGAATAAATGGTGGTCCCGGTTATTTATATTTTGTTTACTTTTCGAACACATTTTCGGTTCGTACAGGCCACAAACTGTATGGATTTTCCTCATTCCAACGCCAATCATTTAGTTTTTCGATGGCATTCAAAGCCTTTTACTGTCGTGATGATCGGAAATTATTAAAAAAGTGTGAATTTTGGCAGCTCATGCCACTTTAATATGTCTTTTTTTTATTCTATTGACAGGTTTTCATTATTGCTGGCATAATATGGAGGTTGGTGGAATTTTTTGCTTGTGAGGACACGATGGCGAATAGAACAGGCGGAGGAGCCTCTGTAGCTGGGAGTGTCAATCAATAGAGTATCGATCCAGGCAATAAGAGAGGATTTTTCAACATGATTCCCGAGCCATTGAAAGGCAATGTCGTGCAGAGCATAGCAAGCCCTTGAGGACCTAACAGATATACTATCATTCAGGTTTTCAAGCCAGGGGCTTGCAATTTGCTCTGTTTGTACAAAAAACATATGACATTAGGCAGCTTAGATCAGGTAAAAAGGTGTAGCTGGCATGTCCAATACCATCATTGTCTGGCTATTGATGGAGTGACACAGGTTTATCACCACCTACATGAGAAAATGATACTGTTTACACATCAGTATTAAGAGAATGGCTAGGTCAAATGTGGCAGGTGCTGTAATTCCGTTAAGGAGTCTCACAGGTATTCTACAACCTCTAATAGGATTTTCTACATGGTGCTGTCATTGGTCATTAGGAAAATCTGTGCACTAGTACTACCAGATTGACAACCAAAAGGATTACAACAGATAAGAGGTCAACAGTCAATTGATAATACTTGCTATTCTCAACTAATATCTTTATCATGTACAGGTAAGAATACTTTACAATAAAATACATTAGCAATAAAATAAACTGAATTTCCCAGATGGTCCATTGATTCTGAAAATCATCTCATCTTGATGTAATCATCAGAAAACCAAATGCCAAACATGAGTGTAAAATTACTTGCACAATACCATCTGTATCATTATTAGATGGAGTGGCCTGCTTTATCAGATGTTCATTAAACTAAATGAGGTTTCCAGGGTTGTCGCTATCCTAGTGCAGTTCAATCAAGCCTTAAGCCGTATGTTATCCACAGTATACCATTACTTTTATTTCGTAAAACAGCGTTGTACAATGCACCCAAGTGCAAAACCAGAGCATACAGTTATGATTGATGATTGATTGATTGGTGTTTTGCGCCACAGCCAAGATTATTTCACATATATGACGGCATTGCCAGGTTCAGTGGAGGAGGAAACCAGGCTCATTTCCCGAAGGAAATCCCTACCTTCGATGAGTACATGTACCTGGCAGCTCTTTCACATACGGCGATCAAGTGAAAAATTCACTCTGAAATTTTTCAGTTTTATATGGTTTGAGTGGGATTTGAACCTGCGCCGCATCGATGATAATGACAAGCATCACATTCATTATTTTGATATGAATATCTTTTTTTCAATGAAATGGAGGAGGAAACCGGGCTCTTTGCCCACATGAAGCAAATGGTTAGATCTCCAATATTTAAATGAGGGTCTGAGTAACATGAAGCATTTTGACACTTATTCCTCAGCAGACTAAATACCATCCTAAATGGTTACTGCAATAATGGGCATCAGCTGCCATAATTTTAAAACTTAGACTATTTTTCTCAATATGTACAAATTAAAACCTTTTATAGCTCATAGTTTGCAAAGTGTGCGTTCAAATGAGTTTTCAACTGACTTTTTAAATCAATTAAAAATCAATGACAATAAGAAATTATGAAAAAAATGAAATTTTTTCTGGAACGTTTTCAATGTGTATCATTTTGAAAAATAACATCCCTGATAAGAATATTGCTAACATAATTTGAAGGTCAGGATGATCATCTGACAACCAACCAACGCTGCTGCAAAAAACACCCTCTGGTCAACTAAGCATGAAACAGAATCTCACAGTTGAGAATATGATCAATGTAAAAAAAGGTTTCAAACACAGGAATCAATAAAAAGCGCTGTTAATTATTGGATTAGATGAGGTCTGTTCCCTTCAGACAAAGAAAGTACATAATTAATATGTTTGTCTTTGATCCACAGGAGTTATATCTGGTTACGTGTCATTCAAAGTGCACAGATTTACACTGCATGCTTCATTATGTGTGCTACAAATACAAACTGATATTTTTATGCTCGTGTACGCCGACTGTTTTGTGAAATAAAACATACACAGTATGTTTAAAGTCATTCAAATATCTTTAAAATAACATCTGTTAAAGAGATAAAATTGAAATTACTTCATTATGTTATAATAGGAAATTAAATCTGAAACATATTATATTACATTCTTGGTAAATAATGCAATGAATACTGTGTACATGTACTTATCTGGGGGCGGACCAGGGCCAGGTGCCCCCACCCCTTTTATGCTAACTCTGCATAGTTATAGATTCCGGCCACATTTAAAAAGGCATTTCTGGGAAACCCAAAATATGCCCGGAAAGGCACTGTAACTGCAACCATACCAAAACAAATTCTTATATATATTTGAATTTTATTTTCAAAATTCAGAGGAGGTAATGGCAACAAAATGGAATGTAACCACCTAAACCTTAAGCCATTTGTATCAAATTCAAATGGGCTATTTGGATCAAGAATCATTAACTAGAATTGTGCTGCTAAATCGCAATGTTAAACATTCAGTTTGTTCACCTTGTGCATAAACAAGGATGCAATGTATGTTGTCAATATATGTGTTTGTCTAAATTTTTTCATTTTTTTTAGAAAAACAGTTCATAATTTACTAATCGTACTCAAACAAATTTCGCAGCTCAAACCCCTTCAAGTAGATTTTAAAATCTTTCTCATAATATCATTATTCTATATTATTTGGCTACAAAGAATATATAACAGTGGAGTATGAAAAGCAAAACATTCAGGTGCAGTTTTCAGCTATTCATTCCATAAGTTAACATGTATTAACACCTTGGCTCTTTATAGAGGAAAATCATATAAACAGCATAATACAAAGCCTACATGTACATGTATATGGTTGAAGAGACCGTAAATCAGATCAAGATTTTTCGCACTAGTGATAAGAACTAGTGCATGTTTAAATGGTAAATAGAACAAGCGTGTGTTACTTATCTCTTTGTCTGTAGATGAAACTTAAATCCTTATCTGTATTTTTATTTAATTAAAACATTTTTTATTGATTCAGAAATAGTTTAAATCAATTTAGAAAAATTATTGCAGTTTGAAAAAATTCTTTTGGATGACAATTGGACAAGTAGAACCCATTTTACAATTTAAATATTATTATCATGAAACCAAAATTTAGAATAAAAGGGAATATAACATAATCCAATAATATGCACAAGTTGATGTCATAAACAATTTAGCCACACAGTCTGTTTGTATGGTGTATATGTGAAAAAATTTAAAACATCAGATCATATTTGTTAAATTATGAAGCAAACGAGTAAGTATTGTATAATCCAATATGGCTGCCATATTACACAACTAATGAGGTCATCAATAATTTGCAACACACTTACTGTCTATAAGGTACAACACCTGAAAGAGTTGTTCAGATTGTATCTAAACTGTAAATGTAGTAGAGCAAAAAGGGAATATGACATACATGTAACCAAATATGGTTGCTGCAACTTGTGATGTCATAAACAATTTTTAACGCACCGTCTGTTAATATGGTATGTAATGGGAAAGAATTGAAAACATTGGATCAGATTTAATGGAAATTTAGTGAAAATATTGTCTCATTTTCAAACACTAGAATTGACCTAGAACTCATCTGGACCCTCACAAAACTGTGAAGGTGAATAAGCATGCAACTGAGAGCTCCCCTCCCCTCCTTCCTTTTCCAAATTTGCCCCAGCACAACTATTAATGAAAAATTTAAATTGCCTCCATTTACATACTTTCCTCTTCTTTTTTTTGATTCATGTGCTTTCAGAAATATTTTTAGAAAAACAAGAGATCAGTAAAACTAGGCGACCACCATAGAACACTATCAGAAAGTGATATAAATATATGATTGAATAAAAACATTTCAGTTACTTTATTGGTAAATAGCATTTACAATTGCGAAGTCAGTTGCTGTACATAGCTGCCTGAAGGCTGAATGCAAATTCGATCGGCAAACTAGTGATTGTACGTTGCCGTGTATTTCATTTCATTTTGAAATATTCCTTCCTTTCACACTCCGAAAAATACAATATGGATCTTCTTATGTGTCTTAGGGAACACTCTCCTTTAAAAATGTTTTTTATTGTTACATTTTTGGAAAGAATTTAGGCGTTTAAAATCCAAATTCGAGAAGGCCATTTTACCGGCCTCGAACAAGCCGTGGGGGCTGGCAACAGGCATAGATAAACTAGGCTATTTCTTAAACATTGTACTTATACAAGTTATAGTTAAAGTCGCCCTTGGAAATCTGAAAGGAGTCGATTTTTATACGTTTTAAAATGACCCGAGGATTGCAATTTCACTCTGGGGTTCATAAAAGCTCCAATAAATGTCTTGTTTTTCACTACTCTGAATTCCAAAATAACGTCCTCAGTGCCAAAAATAGCTTATCTGTCGTTAACTGGGTCATGCTTTTAAAATGCCTGGTAGGGGCCCTGTGATTGACAGCGGGAACTCGCACTAGCATACTAATTTCACCACCCGATTTTAGCACTTTTTAATCATAGATATTTAAATATCTCACTCACAGTCAGTATATTGGAGACAAGGAAAATATATATTAAAGGGGCATGAGCTGCCAAAATGTTGATATTTTGACGTAAACACAGAATGTTGAAATTATCGGCTATTTTTCTCAAGACGTATAATTCAGAAGCTTTTTAGTACTTCTAGTCTCAAAAATGTACGATAAAGTATTGTTTTGAACTAACTTTGACTTAGAATGAATGAATGGTCGTCCCGGTTATTTAAATTTTGCTACTTTTCGAACACGTTTTCGGTTCGTACAGGGCACATACTGTATGGATTTTCCTCATTCCAACGCCAATCATTTAGTTTTTCGATGGCCTTCAAAGTCTCTTCCTGACGTGACGATTAGAAATTATGAAAAAAGTGTGAATTTCGGCAGCTCATGCCCCTTTAAGATCTGAAGCTGTAAATATAAGGAATTCCTTTTCTTGTTATATACAAATGCTTGAAGTGTCCGTTCTAACCTAGACAAAGTTGGAAGTTATCAGTGAATTACTCGTCCGTTAAAGTAAATTAAACCTCTTTACCGTATTTCAAGACTGAAAAAACAAAACACAAAGCAACCAACAGATGCAACATGTGATTTTATTTGTTCATTTTCAAAATTAATTGAAGTTGTAAGAAAAAATAACCATATGGCGTCAGTGGGTGTTTAGCCGACTTTTCTGCTGTTGCCATACGATGTCTTCTAGCACTCTAACGCCATATGGCGACAGCGGTACCGAAATTGTTAAATGAAAACATCAACGACGAAAAAAATACATGTTGCATAACTTAACCTTATGAGGAAGCAACAATTCATCAAGATTCGCCTGGTAGTTTTCTTGATTCCGCGATCACAAACTATGTAGATAGAAATCACATAAAAAGCTACCGGCCGCCATTTTTAATATGCAAATGAGCAGCGAGTGCATAGTGCGCAACGAGGCCATAGGGTTAACCTGCGTATAACATTTTACGAACATCCTTTCATTACTTTAGGGAGAACAGTAATAAAAAAAAAATGGCCAGTGGCCGCCATTTTGAATATGCAAATGAGCAAAAAAGTGCATTGTGCGCAACGATACCATAGGGCTAAAAAAGTTGATTCTTGAAGTGTTATTTCTGACCTATCATATATAGTACATTTATGTAAAGCCCTGAAGCAAAAACTGTTAATGATAATCAGAAACATCAGTAATTTTAAGTCCAGAAAAACTCTCATTGTTTTTCATTCTGTCAGAACAATAGTGCAGTATGGTGCAGTCCAACAGCCCCACCAATCGTATATTGTCCATCCTTATATATCATGGAAACAAAAAGTCTATTGTTAATCAGTCATGCCACGATATACTTTCTCTGTACATCTTCAACAATAACACAAACTTTATCTAACATATCCTCCATCACCAGGTTTTCACATTTAAATAAGATCCTGCCTGGATGAAATTGATGGCCTTATAATAATACAGTATTTGCTTTCAAATAGCAAGGTCAAAATAGCATCTTCATTCAATTGTAATTAGGCCTATATAGGAACTATACCTTTACTGGTAAGTGCCCTAACCCAATAAATGTCATAGTTTTACATGTATATCTGATATATATATATATAATCCATCATAATTATAGTCTGTAACACAGCACCATATGGTACTTCAAAAGCTACCTTTATATTTCCATTTCAAGGCGTCATTGTCATCGTAATGAACAACATACAATTGTATCAAAGACAGTTTGTGTGTGAATCTTACACAGGGGTTACAATTTGAAAGAAACCCGTCAGACCAACTCTTGTTTGATCATCAGTGGAACAATTTACAAGTAGAAATTGACAGGATAAAGTATTGGTGAATTACTTCCCTTATAAACTTATATCGTTTCTTGTATGACTATAACCCGTAATATTGTAGAAACCAAATGCAACCTGTCTTGTTTTCTCAAAAGGTTGATTTACAAGCCAGTATTTATTTAGAGTGCTTGTTTTAGTTACCAGGGCCTCAAAATGATTGAAATTACCAGGCTTTCAGAGTTGACCAAATTCTCTTGCGTGCATGCAGTGAGTGCGAGCTATTCGTCTGCTGATTGGCAGAACATTCACACCGCAAACCAATTGTGCCTCAAATATAGAAAGTTCAAATTGACCCTTTTCTAATCCTCCATTGTCATAATCATTTATTTCTTATCAATCGTCCTGTTCGTTTCCCTATAGTTATGTGCAATTTGGGGAGACAAATCAGAACCTTTCATCCGGATTATATCTAAAACCTCTAGTAGAGTAGTATCCTGCACATACACTGGCCAGTTTAGAAATTCAACTAATTTAGTAGTGTCAGAGGTAAAATCATACATATAAATTGAGTACATATAACTAGATAATGATTTATGAAAAAAATCTTGAATTTAGGCAAAAAATTGACTAATATCTAATTGTATCTTCAATTCAACTCCAAGGTATTAAATAGTGAGAGTGTTTAGGTCAAGTGTCAAGAATGAACACTTCAATGTAACCTTAAGATATTGGTTGTTTATCAATCTTACTAGGGTTGTGATAATCCCTGGTCTAAAAGCCTCATGTCAGAGGTGAATGTCACGTTGATTGACAACAACTGACTATCAGACACAACCAACAATTGATTACTTACTGTCAATGTAACCATTTTCAACAAGCATACCATGGAAGCGTGTGCACTCTTCAATGGTCTTCTCTCAGGAAATGAAAACGTGACAATCCCATGCATGGACTTCTTGTTTTAATACTTGCATTGATCAATATATTTCTAGATTTTATAGAAAGATCAATGGCCAAACCCTACACATAAGCCCAGATTATATAGAAAACAAAGACATTTTTCCTGTTGGATTTAACATTGCGATTTAACCAAAAAATAATGTAAAGTTTGAGGTGTTCGCTCAACTTTCACATAAAATTTTATTTTAAAAGTTGAATATGCTCTATTGCCTTTTGGGGAATTTTCAATAAAAGGGATTCGTGGTTAATTTGGTTTCAGTATGAACACTATGTAAGTGTCATAGCATGGACAAGCCACAATTTTATGTCTTAGACCAGATGTCATAAAAATCCTATTTTATGCAAAAAATTGAATTTGGCTAGCTCATGCCACTTTAAGAGACAAATTATAGTATAGTTTATTTCAAGATATTACCTACAGAGCAAAGTCTGAAAAAGTACATTCACTCATTCCACAAGCATGTCATCTACACATGTACATATACTATATGTTCATTTCTAGTATGTATTTATTAAAAGTGCCTGCAGATCATCTGGCAAATATCCCTTTGTTCAGCTTGATCAACTGGAAGATGCATCTTGTACATTTCCTACTGATGCAATCCTATATTGATGTTCCCATGGAGAGAAGTCATAGCTATAGAAACTGTACATAAAATCTCCAATTACTGTCAACAATCTATGTCTATATTTTCTCTTTACAAAGAGCAAAAACAAAGGGTTTCCTACATACACCGCGGCAAAGTAATTTGTAATTATTGGAAACCTATGAAAATCAAACAAGGAAAAGTTACCTGATCGTATCATTAGAAAAGCTGTGAATAATGTCTTACCTGTAATCATAAAAATGTAAGTGCTGTATATTTAGTTCCCACATAGGCAGTTAAAGTGTTCCCACATGGCTCTTCTTCAAACAATTACACAAACTAGTGGCTTAAAAAGGGAAAGTTTAACACTTATAAGGACTCCTCTACCCCTTTATCTGAGAGACAATCCTGTCTACCCCTTTATCTGAGAGAAAGTCCTGTCTACCCCTTTATCTGAGAGAAAGTCCTGTCTACCCCTTTATCTGAGAGAAAGTCCTGTCTACCCCTTTATCTGAGAGACAGTCCTGTCTACCCCTTTATCTGACAGTTCTGTCTACCTCTTTATCTGAGAGACAGTCCTGTCTACCTCTTTATCTGAGAGACAGTCCTGTCTACCCCTTTATCTGACAGTTCTGTCTACCCCTTTATCTGCGAGACAGTCCTGTCTATCTCTTTATCTGACAGTTCTGTCTACCCCTTTATCTGAGACACTCTGTCTACCCCTTTATCTGACAGTTCTGTCTACCCCTTTATCTGACAGTTCTGTCTACCCCTTTATCTGAGACACTCTGTCTACCCCTTTATCTGACAGTTCTGTCTAACCCTTTATCTGAGAGACAGTCCTGTCTACCCCTTTATCTGAGAGACAGTCCTATCTACCCCTTTATCTGATAGACAGTCATGTCTACCTTTTTATTTGAGAGACAGTTCTGTCTACCCCTTTATCTGAGAGACAGTCCTGTCTACCCCTTTATCTGAGAGACAGTCCTGTCTACCCCTTTATCTGATAGACAGTCCTGTCTACCTCTTTATTTGAGAGACAGTTCTGTCTACCCCTTTATCTGACAGTTCTGTCTACCCCTTTATCTGAGAGACAGTCCTGTCTACCCCTTTATCTGACAGTTCTGTCTACCCCTTTATCTGAGAGACAGTCCTGTCTACCCCTTTATCTGACAGTTCTGTCTACCCCTTTATCTGAGAGACAGTCCTGTCTACCCCTTTATCTGAGAGACAGTCCTGTCTACTCCTTTATCTGAGAGACAGTACTGTCTACCCCTTTATCTGAGAGACAGTCCTTTCTACCCCTTTATCTGAGAGACAGTCCTTTCTACCCCTTTATCTGAGAGACAGTCCTTTCTACCCCTTTATCTGAGAGACAGTCCTGTCTACCCCTTTATCTGAGAGGCAGTCCCGTCTACCCCTTTATCTGAGAGACAGTCCTTTCTACCCCTTTATCTGAGAGACAGTCCTTTCTACCCCTTTATCTGAGAGACAGTCCTTTCTACCCCTTTATCTGAGAGACAGTCCTTTCTACCCCTTTATCTGAGAGACAGTCCTGTCTACTCCTTTATCTGAGACAGTCCTTTCTACCCCTTTATCTGAGAGACAGTCCTTTCTACCCCTTTATCTGAGAGACAGTCCTGTCTACCCCTTTATCTGACAGTTCTGTCTACCCCTTTATCTGAGAGACAGTTCTGTCTACCCCTTTATCTGAGAGACAGTTCTGTCTACCCCTTTATCTGAGAGACAGTCCTGTCTACCCCTTTATCTGAAAGACAGTCCTGTCTACCCCATTATCTGAGAGACAGTCCTGTCTACCCCTTTATCTGAGAGGCAGTCCTGTCTACCCCTTTATCTGAGAGACAGTCACTTCTATCGAAAGCTATTAGGCTGCTCTATTTAATGAATGTACACATTTGGCTGGATTTTCTTTCCTTTTTTGAAAACACGGAATGAGGCCATGGAAGTTCTAACTTGGTTGGAGATGTACAGATATATGACAATGGGGAAAGTACAATCATCAATGATTTATTCAGCGTAAAATTCATTTGTATTCATATAAATCCCGAGACTTATTATCTCTATATTCAAATGACGATATGATTTTACTGCAACAATCAATGTTAACCAATGAGTTTGGTGCACATCAACCCTTCCTCCACCCAAAATAAGCGTCACCAATGAACATTTGCCCAACCATATGTTAGAAGATTATTGCCCCTGTTTAATGTAGATAAAACATAAAAGTTCATCCCTTTCTTTAAAAACCATAGTTTCACCTCATAATTAAGCCAGTAAGGTTTCTTCCAAAGCTATTTGACAAGGCAATCGAAGGATCTGAACATGAAGGATTTGACTACATTGGCTTACATTATGCTCTGCTAGGGAAATGGTGGATAGAAATAAATATCTGCTTGTACCCATTTCTTCAAATAAGCTGTACACCGAACAACGAAATCAGTCGTAACACAACAGCTAAGTAGTGCGTCTAGAAAACGGAAATGTCCACAGACAGAAGAACTGTATATATCACAATATGTATCTCTTTTAACTTTGTGGGTTGGATCATGGTTAAAGGTTCCAATGATGTTCTAATGGGATAGAGAGTATCAGCTATGGATAAATAACACATTTCCTGATTGACAAGGGCCTAATATCAAATAGCTTACATTATTTTATAAAGAAGTTGTCAACTGATTTATACCAGCCCACCTGAAGGTAACAAAGCCATGAAGCTCAGAGTTGAGACAAACTTGATAGGAATTTCAACATCCACTCCATGAACTACAATGGACTGCTCTGCCAGCACAACTTGGCTTGGCCAAACATTCACAGAGGTACCGGTACCACAAAAGTTTGATTGTTTTATGCCCCACTCAAGATTATTTCGGGGGCCTGCATGGCTCAGTAGGTAGAGAGTTGGACGCTCAATCCAAGCAGCCTTCCAATAATGGGTCCCGGGTTTGAATTTCACTCAGTCCCCCCAAAAATTGGAGAATTTTCTGACTGGCTTTTCACTCAAACGACCTATGTGAGATGGTTGCCTGTTACCACCGGAAGGTCGTGGGTTCCTCTCGGCATAGAGCCCGGTTACCTCCTACAAAAAAATGGGAATGGGAGCGTTCAGCACCAAACAAGCATCTTTGTATATATTTTCTTCTTGTACTTGTCAAATCATTTGTGTAGGGCCTCTGGGAAGAACAGTTGATAACTGACAGAGCTACCCTCAGAAAATAAAGTTTTATATAGAATTATATATAATCAATCAATCAAGATTATTTCATTTATAAGGTGGTGTTGCCAGGTTAAGTGAACTGTGGGGTTAGGAAAACCCCTGACCTTTGGCGAGTAGCATCCACGTACAGCGATCAATTATATGCACATTTTTCAATTTTATTTGGTATGATTGAGATTTGAACCAGTGAGGCTTCCATGGTAGACCTGTGTTGGACCTGGGATGAATATGAAAGGGATATGAAACGCCTTTGTATTGTAGTCAGTCTACTGGCAGAACGTTTGGCTCGCTATTGTTCGTTTCAGACACCCCGTGACGGCATTCCGATCAGCCTCGAGAATAGACGAAACCCCATTCGGAACACACTTCGGCTATCTTCGCTTGCTACCGGTCGGTTTTGACACGCACATACGTAAATCTCCGAAGTTTTAGAGTGCCGAAACCCGTGTTGTGTATTCCGATTCATTCCGAACCTTACCGGTGTCGTGGATATATGGACTGTGAATGAATCGGAATGCCTTCACGGGGTGTCTGGGACAGACAATAGGGAGCCAAACTGCTGCTCGTAGACTGACTAAAATACAAAGGCGTTTCATATCCCTTTCATGTTCATCCCAGGTTGGACAGAGACTATCACTTCTACCAACTGAGCCACCGAGGCCCCCATAAAAGTTTGACAAATCCAACATGGCCACTTTGTGATGTTACAAATGTCATTACATCACAAAGGTGTCTAATGTGTGTAAGTTTGGCCTGTCCGCATGGAGCTGACAGAGAGATCAATATAACATCTGACCAATGATGGGTTGATTCCTACATGTATATCCTAAAACCACTTTCTGAATGGTGAACACAATTCCCATGCCAAAAGGAAATAATATTTGCTACATACAAAACTTATTTTCAATGATTAAAACTAAAAAAGATATCTTTATCATGCAAAACCACCTGTTTTAAGAAAGATAACTAGAAACCACCTTTTTATCGAGGTTGTTTTCATGTTGGAATGGTCATATTGAAATCCTGTTTTAAGTTGTATCTACTTTACATCCACTTCAACAGAAAATGTGTTATTTCAAATAATAAGCTGACACAATGAAACCCTTGTGTACTTTTTTTTCTCTCGGCTAAATTTTACCTCGAAGAAAATATTATCTTTGGCTTAAAGTACTTCAAAAATAAATTGTTGGATTATTTTTGTTTGTGAGATGCTGCTTAAAGTTTTGGATCCTTAATTGGATCTCAAAACAAAATACAATTTGATAAAGAATATGAGAGCGACATTATTAAAAAGGATGTTTATATTCTGTTTAACAGAACATTTTCTGAAATTTGGTAGCTTATGTTCTTCTAATGTGAATTAAACTGTCAACTGTGGTCAGATATATTGAACTTCTCCTATCATGGGAACTGAACAATGGCAAGAGTGTAATGGAAATGTTGGCGACCGACGGGTTACGTAGGCCTAATGACTTTAATGAGAGATATATCCATGTCAATAAATTCTTGCTGTGCTGACCACGTCATCGATGTAATATTATTGATGAGGTTTTGTCAGGGTGATAATCAGTTATGAGGAGCTGTTACTAAGGTCACTTACAATCCAGCTCTGATGTATTGAGGATAGAAATCAGGTACTTGTTGTCCATCCATACAGGTTTCACAGCTTTACAGCTTTAGTCTATCCTTTGTCACAAAGGAATTAATAATTACTCGACAAGTGCCCGTTGAAAACCGTGTCTCGCATGTGATTAGTAGCTAAGAACATTCATTACATATCATAACCCTTAGTAAGGCTATTTTAATTAGCGATGGACTTTAGAATGTAACAACCTGCGAAATAATTGGAGGTTTAATCATCTAATATTGAAGCATTGGAAGGGATCTGAAAATCTATTGAGATTCATGCAATTTTCCCTCAGAGAGCAATCAAAGGATACAATATCATGTCTGGGATAATGTCAAAGTCGGTTTTAACTGATGTGTGTTTTGTTTTTGCTTTGCAGGATTGGTCACAGTGAAAGCCAATAATGAAAGAGAGACTTAAAGGAGGTATGTACAATATTTAAACATTATACTTATGCAAAATTATGATCATTATTTCTTTCAACTGAAGTACAACACAGTGTGGGAATAGCTCACATCTCCATTGAAATACCAATGAAATCCTGAATCCCTTTATGCATATGTTGAATGAGGCACTTTGGAAATAGACAAGCATGACATGAAATTGACAAGTCAGGTTCATATAAAATCTAGAGCCAGCTTGGTTCTTTCAAATCGTAAATGTAGGTCACATAGTAATTATGTTTGGGAAAAACATTAACATTTCTTCCCACCATAGCAAATTTTAGTCCCCAGAACAGCTAAAATTGACAAAATATGCTTTTTTTCAAAATTCTGCTTGTCAGAACCACTCCAGCATTTGAGGGTCATCAACACACTAAACATTGAAAGACAACATATTCAGCGTGATTGTGGCCTGTTCAAAGCAAATTTGTTTGTAAATTGTAAGCAAAATTAAAATCAGTGGGACGCATGTTCATATATTCTGGACCTGAGTTGCTTAAACACTAACTTAAGATACATCCACAAGTCTTGAGTCACCAAAACCTTCTAATTTGCACTTTTCATAATTAGCAGATAATATCCTGATTTTTTAAATTCACAAATTCTATCAACTTTCCAAGTTTAAGTTACGTCTGCCCAATTCTCTATATGGGAGTCATGAAAAGGTATATCATTTATAGACCTATAGACAAACTATATAAGGAGTATGATTGAAGAAATAAGTTTGATCATAGTTCATCTATTTACCTTATACATAAATATTTCTCACAGCTGACCTAAGCTAAACCAAATGATCTTTATACAAATCTTACAATGGCATTTAGAAGTTGAAAGGTTACAATAAGGTGAAGAATTACTTATGGATAACAACTTCTTGGTTTATTGGGTGACGATGTTTTGATGTAGTTCTTACATCGTTATCAAATTCAATGAAACGTCGTCACCCAACAAACCAGTAAGTAATTATTCATCTTTTTGTGATCTGTATACAATTTGTCTGAAAAGGTTATCACTGCATCAGAAATGGCTTCAGGCTGATCTGTACAGATTATCTGTATCAACTGCTACAGTGTACATGCACCGTAGGAACCTTAAACAGCATCCATCCATTCAATTAGCTCAAGGCATAACTCAAGTTTTAACTTAATATGACAAACTGTATGGAGTAGATTTGCATTCCTTAAGGTCGCATTTTCATATTTTGTAGAAAACATTGCCAAAAATCAATACTATCTGTCCTTTCAATAATAATTATACTACTAATAAATGCTCTATCTTATTAGAAAAGAACTGTTCTCCCCCAAAATTAGATTTCCAATGATTTTAAACCCTGAAAACAGTGTCTCCATTCAATAAATGTTTGTGTTTTTTTATTTTTAACTTTAAATTGAATGCACCCGGGTATGGATTTTATTTATTTTCTATGGGTTTTTTTTATATTCTACACGTTTAAAAAACTACCTAAACAAACCATTGTCATAGCTGTAAGTTTTCCCAAATGCATAAAGCCAGATAATATTAGTAATGTTATCCACTAACGCAGAGGTGCAAACCACAAGTTAGCCGAGAAATCTTGGCTCTGCCGAATTTTTTTTTTTTCCGTGTTCGTCATAGCCAAGATCACTTCCATAGTAAAAAAACGATATATGTTAAGGAGGCCCGCCTAAAAAATCGGCGGCGCAAATTTCACAACAAATAAGCAAAGAATAAAATATTTACCACTGCATTCCGATAGTATAGACCACGAAGAAGGAGTTTGTCAAACTTACACCGCTGTAAAGTGAGTAAAGATATATGATTGAAGTATTTCTACGACGCCCCGCACAGTTTAACTGGTCGTTTAAATGTTTTACAATGGCGGTTACGTCAGGTTGAAAGCCAGTGAACTTCGAAACAAATATTGACTGCATAAGGGAAAGTTTACCACTTTACAGCGGTGTTAGTTTGACAAACTCCTTCTTCGTGGTCTATACTATCGGAATGCAGTGGTAAATATTTTATTCTTTGCTTATTTGTTGTGAAATTTGCGCCGCCGATTTTTTAGGCGGGCCTCCTTAACATATATCGTTTTTTTACTATGGAAGTGATCTTGGCTATGACGAACACGGAAAAAAAAAAAATTCGGCAGAGCCAAGATTTCTCGGCTAACCACAAGTGTATGGCTCTCATAGAGGCCCAGAGATTTGTGCCCAATCTTGTTTTTTTTTTTATTACATCAGGGCTTGTATAAACTCAAATGTATGAAATTCTGAAACGTATGTACCATGTAGGTGTAGCAAGAATTTGAGTGGTTTTCAAGATGTGTCACTAAGAATCAGGACTTTAACAGGTTGAGACAGCCTGCAAACACATTTTGTTGGTTGTTCTACTAGTTCAAAAATATGTGGGAATCCATTTAATATCATTCAATATGCCAAAAAAGTTGCCATCTGAAAAAAAGTACAAGGCTTTATAAAAAAGGGCACTAGATCGCCATAAATTGGCTTTATAAAAAAGGGCACTTGATCACCATAAATTGGCTTTATAAAAAAGGGCACTTGATCACCATAAATTGGCTTTATAAAAAGGGCACTTGATCACCATAATTTGGGGCTTAAATAGCACCCTACCCCAGAATAAAGAAGGAAAACGATAAAGTAATAAATAATAAAATAGTCAAGATAAGATGCAGGGATATATCAGATGTTGAATAAAAGAATTTGATAACACTGAGAACAGCCAATTGTTTTTAAAAAGCCAGAGAGTGTGAAATCCTGAGTGTGGTTGAGAAAGAGACATGTATGCATACATCTTACATCTAAATACAAAACCAAACTGGCCAGGTGTATTGAGGAGATGCTCTGTTTGATTTCTTTGATAATCTGAGTATCATTATTCAAATTACTCCATTCACTCGACCTGAATCTCATACGGAATCAAACACATTGCCATGGCAACACATTTCCTTATTATTGACACACCCAGGCCATAGTGACAGGTGAAATGTAAAATCTATAGACTGACAAGGCTTCATATCTAGCCACAATAATATTGCCTGCTCTCTTATTCCCACTATCAATAGACCACCTGAAATTAGATCATATACAAGCGTTTTTATTTTGGGAAACATCATTTGTGTTTCCCTCTTAATACTTCACCCTTTTATATACATTATTTAAAGAAAAAAACTGTAGAAAGTTGATATATTCAAAATGAACAATAATCCACATTTTATCTATAAAAAAACTAATAAAACAGTATTTTGGCTCTGTCAAAATTGTCAGCATGAGAAACTTGGGAATGTCAATCAAGTTTAGTTGAATGTTGATAATAGTAATGTAGATTATTTTTACAAATAACTAATGAATGTTTCTTAAGCCCATGGTAGGATTGATTGATTATTTTATGTAGCACTCAAGATTATTGTAACTTATATCACGCCAATGCCAGGTTTAGTGGGGGGAGGAAACCCCACACATTTGGGGAGTACCTGACGATCAAGTGAAACATCCACTCAGAAATTTTGAAATTTGTATTTGGTCTGAGTGGGATTCCATACTGCACCGCATCAATGGAAAGCTTGTGTCGGACTGAGGGACTATCACTCTAACTGACAGAGCCCGCACCACGACAGGACAATGGATAATCAGCTTATAAATAAAATCCCCTTGAATATAGAAATAGTATAGAGTAGCATGATGTGCAATATCATTTTGTCTAGCTGTGTTCATGTTGCTCAGATTAGAGACCAATTAAAGAATAACACTCAGGGCCCTGTCTTACAATACTGGCGTCAGCTACGTCAGACGTAAATCAGTGTTAAAGCTATATGAACTTACGCCCTAGTCGCAACTGGTCTATGTTGTAGGCCTATGCGCAACTTTACGCCAGCTTCGTAAGACAGGGCCCAGACGTCTACCCTCTTTATATGTTATCATCATCATACCTATACATGTATGCATATATAAGAAAAGACAGAAAATGCATATGAACACCAGAAGATCATTGTATATCATGAATATAGAGATAGAACTAGGCTTCAATGATTCTTCTTTTTCTACGCTTCTTAAGCAAGAACCTATTTACTGTTTTACAAAAGGGGTCTTTCTTTTAATACGATCTTTCATCCCTGACTTCATGTTTTTCTAATAACATTGTCCAATGCAAACCCCTTCGGAGAGTTACTTTTCAAATTAAAATTCTAATCCATTAGAAGAATGCTGACAGATAATCAGTTAAAAAACAAAAAAAAGGGAAATCGCAGGTTTAACTTGACGTCCAAATGAACCAGGCTTAATTTAGTAGTCATACAAGACCTGAGCAAGAGATAAAACTGTGAACATCCAATGTATAGAGTGGCAATTCCTGCTGGAGCACCTATCTGAGACTCAATCTGTCTTACTTCAGGTCACACTCAAGAGGAATGGGTTAAAAGCTTTCCTTTACATGTATCTTCAATGAAGAATATGTCCTTCAAATTACAATACAGAATCCGTCAGAGTGCAGACCAGACAGTAGAAACAATGTATCTTGTCTGCTTTCTTCAGCAACACAAACCACTTTGTTTAAAAAATATATATATATAAATTTCAACAAAATTTACCTGAACAACATTATACTATGGTTTTGAATATTAAAAGAAGTTACCATTTTAGGAGAAGAAACTAATTCTTACAAGTAAAGTTGAGATAAAGACAGTCCAAAAATAACAGCAAGTTAAAGAAACCTACAACAATGAAGACATGCTTATGTCTATATATATTATCAATGATAAAGAAATCAAAATTTGATATATAGTAGCCATTTCACTCACAACAAAAACAGAACATCTAAAATAGTGTCAAATGTATGTTTAAAGTGTCATGAGCTGCCAGAATTTTTACTTAGTTTAATTCTGATTTTCAAGAGAAGTTCCAATAGCCAGGATATTTAGGTGAGATTTTGTTGCATACAAAACTACCCTCAAGTAATTGCCCAGCTTTGTTTTGACACCAATTTCACAAGATAAGCCCCTCATTTTATATTTCCTGTGACAGAATTTCCAATCACTTTTTTGCTTCATTTCTGAAATATCATTGTAAATTCACCTTTGGTGACAAGTTTCTAGCTACATTGTAACCAAAATTCAAGAAATAGCTTGATGTGACAAAGAAATGACCACAACCAGAAAATTCAAAGGCGGTCTTCCCTTTGTTTTCAATGAAAACAGGTCACAATTGCTATTGCTAGACAAAAGAAACTTTGTTCGATATAAATGCATCCTTCGTGCTAAGCTGCACCAGTTTCTCCAAACCGGTCAAAATTACATGAGCCTCCAGTCTTTGGCAATCTACTCAATGGAGAACCTAATCAGCCTAAAATCAACACTAACTAGAATTTAGAAAAGCTTGTTATGGGGATAAGTTTAGCTAAGCTTTTAGTTATATGATAAATTCCTGACATTTACTTAAATACACATCCCTAAGATTAGTATTAGTAGAAATTTGTTTTTGTACTTATTGATAAAAATAGGTAATTCTGTTCACACAAAATCCCCACCCCTTCCCCATTAGGTGGCAGCTCATGGCCCTTTTAAAAGACCTTAAGGTGTTCAGAAATACCACATAATAACCACTACAAGAGGTAGTAAATAAGTAACTGCCAATAGAGAGCCCCAGACTGCTGACATAATCAAACTGACGTCACAATTTGAACCTTGCCATGTGCTCTCACACAAATTTCATTGCACAGTTCAATACAAAATGAAGTCATAATGTTTCAATCACCCGAAGTACTTAAACAAGCTTGTGACTCACACTCTTAACCTTTATTCTAAACAAACTCATGCAAACTCCTGCAGAGCTACTTTATTGTTTCTGATAATAGATTTTGGTTCTCATTATCTCTATAATTGAAGCTTTTGATAATTTTTATCATAAGTTAAAAAAAAGATCACCTCAAAAAAATTCTAACAGCTTTAGTCAGATTATTACAGAAAATTATAGGTCTTTTGAAGCATCCCATTGTGCTAATGGTTTACTTAAGTGCTTTTATAGAGAAGTAAGGAAATCTACTAGTATGTATTATTTGCATCTATATCAACTATAATGGGGTATAATGTAAGTATATACAGTTAAAAATATAAACATCTCTGCTTTTTAATTAAATTGTTGACCAAAGCAACCAAAAATAATATTTTAAATGCTATTCAAATTAGCCCGTTTCATCTGCTGCAAAATGAAGTGATTACCCACTGTGCAATTATATACATTATCTTTAGTTAAATTGGCGTCTTAGTCATAAAGATTTATAAACACAAATGTCCTACCAAGACATGTCAATCTTAACTTGCTTCAATCCAAGTGACTATAAGATATCTTCAGTTTCAAGAAAAATCAGACTTGGTAGCATCAGGAAATTGTTTATGTTATACGTGAGAACACTTGGGCATTGTTTTTATTCAAACTATGGCTTACATGTTATTATTCATTGTACTGTTATCTTTTGCAAATTCCTCTCCTTTCTCCGGTATTAGTAAAAACCCATCAGTGTTATAAATGTACTTGACAGTAGAGTTCCATCAGTGTTATTTGATCAAATCGCACCATCAGTTTGACTGGTGTTGCATGGCTTGGGGGAAATCTACTGTTATCAACTGTACATATTGACTAAGCTCAAACATGCTATTCCAGACGGAACAATAAATAACATGATAAGAGCACATTTAACACCACAAAGTTGTAAAGTTCACACATTTAACGCTTGTTTGCTTGAATCCCACTCATTCAACTCAAAAGCACTATTCTAACATTGTAGATGAACATGCTTTATTCATTGGCTGACTGGGTCAATGATGCCATATGTGAAACTACTGATCATTTATACAGGATAAATCAGTGGAATTATAAAGGGCAATAATCAATTTCATGCCCTGATAAAGTATATCCTTTTATAGTCACTTTGAGGATTGACGATGCAGGAAATAATATCTCCTAAACAATCAACACTTGACATCTTGGTGGGCTGCTGGCTGCTTCAAATCTAAACATGAGTATGTTACATTGAAATGTAAGTAGCTTTATTAGGCCAAAGAAATCAGTCGAACACTGGTCTTTGTTTGCATTCCTTACGCAATAAGAAAAGTAAGGGAAGATCATCATCTGGGTCCTGTTTCACAAAGCGGCGTAGATGTATTTTTTGCGTAACTTTCATACTAACGTATCTCTACAGTATGGGTTGCTATGGCAGTTACGTGAAAACTTACGCTACGCTGCTTTGTGAAACAGGGCCCAGGGAAATTACTGAATAAGTAAATACACACTGAAGGAAAATTGAAGCCAAGGTGATTGATTGATTGATCATTTTCCCTGCACTGAAGATTATTTCACTTAATGGTCTATATAGACATTGTGAGGTTTAGTAGGGGAAGAAACCAGGCTCTTTGCACAGACGAAACCCCCAACCTTCAGTAAGTGCTTGACATCTGACATATTGCCAACCACTGAAAACCACACTCACAATGCTCCAAATTTGTCTTGGACTGAGTGGGATTCGAACCTGGAGCCCACATATAGAAGGTCTGTGTCAGACTGACAGATTATCACTCTTGCTGACTGATCCATCAGCTCCCCCACCCTTCCACCAGTTCCATTGAGAATAAAGCTGAAAACCCACGGTCAATATTCAACTGATTATACCTATAGAACTTAGGTGAAGCACATTTGAACATGTCATTTTTAATTAAAGTCATGGCATCAGAAAGCTTTCTTTTGATGATATGGAACTCAAATCTAAAAGATTATCCAACAGAAATACATACAAACTTCCTGCAGTTGAAAACAAAAATCCATTACGAAGTACAAGGAAATCAACGGTATCTAGTGAAAAATGTCCAATACAAATCCCCATGTTTTAAGTTTGTTGATTTAAAAGACTAGATTCAGACAGGATTGTTCAAACCATGTTCTTTGGTTTAGCATTAGTTTGAAAGATCTGTAGGCCTAATTATTATATCTAACATAAAAAGAACGTATCACTCAAAGTTAAATAAAGAGAAAATTTCCTTGAAACATAATAAGCTCATCAAGTACATAATAAGATATTTCTGCTGTTATCAGGTAATTTTTCAAAGCAAAAAAACCCTCAAATATAGGCCTATGTACTCATGAATGCGCCCTGGGTACATGTTGCTGTATAGAAAAATATTTGTCATTTCAACATCAGTATTTTAGTTAATGACATACCTCAACTTCTCATGACAATCAGTATTTCTGAAAAAGTCTGAATTTTCGGAAACATATTTGAACTCATGGAATGATGTTTGCTTTATCTGTAATGGTACAAATGTAGGTGGACTAGGCACAAGGACCTGAAAGTTAAACTTTAACCAAGTGATCTTTATTACAATTAATGACTTGCTGCTGTTGTAGCAATACGTTTGATTTAAAAAAAAAATTTAAAAAACGAACTCATTTTTCCCTCCTTTCAACAATACATTGCATGCCTCATATACAACCAGCTAAAAATAATACCGGTCATGGTAAGGAGATCTATATATATATAAGCAAAGTTGTTTGATTGGGGGAATTGGATGCTTTGCTTTATACTTTAAATATGGAGCCTTCAACAAGCCTTTTATTTTCTTGACTTTCTTGAAATTCTACTTGTGGATAGAATGGAACAACTTAGTCATTGCACAATTTTACTATACTAGATCTTAGGCCTACCTCTGGAATTAGTGTATCTCACTTAATTTTAGCAGACACAAAAGAATGTATCACTCAAGGTTAAAACTCTAACTATTATTTAGAAGCTCTTGAGAGATACTCAATAAGTAAGCTAACAATTTAACCTGATTTTATAGGGTACGGTAACAAAAGTGTTATATAACAGGCATCTTATTTTCCTGACTTTGTTGAAATTTTAGTTGTACTGCACAAGGATAGAATTGAAAAACTTAGTCACTCCACAAAATCACTATACTTTTGAGAAAAGAACTTACCCTTTTTAATCTGATGTGTAAGTTTCAGGTTCTATAACTCTCATCGATATCACTATGTCAGTTATTTCCCTTGAAACATATGAAAAGGATTGAAATTGTACAAATTATCTTGATTTCTTCAAACCAGTTAATAACATATTAATGTCCATTCCAATTTTTAAAAAAACAAGAAAAAAATATTTTTACTTTCAAAATCAAGGCAAACTGACTTTGATCACCCAAACCCCCTTGATGTGCAGCACATTGCCTACCTGGATCTGAAAACTGTTACTAATCTGGTACAGACAGGCAGACGGACATCTGAAGTCACAAAAGCTACTTGCAAAAGTGTCTATACTACATATAGGCATACTACATTGGGCAAAAGCAATTTTATTTAATTACGGATAAAACAAAAGAAAAAAGGGCTGGGCCACTGATTTGGTTACTACGGTTACCGAAAATGTATTTAAAAACAAATAGCTATAGGCCTACTGTTAACCATATTACGGATAAAACAAAAGAAAAAAGGGCTGGGCCACTGATTTGGTTACTACGGTTACCGAAAATGTATTTAAAAACAAATAGCCATACTGTTAACTACAGACCGATTATTAAACAGCCATTTCCTCAAATTACTGAATGACAAAACATTGATTTTGATAAGCTAGTAATAAGATAGTAATAACTGATTTTTTTTTAAATTCATACAGTAATTCATGAGTTTATACTGAATACCAAAAAGGCTTGGTGACTGTTTTGGTCACACAAATATCCAAACGGCAGTTTAGTTTTGGTAGGGGACACATCGTCTACTAATCAGCTAGTTATTAGACGAATTTAAATCCATGTAATAGTGCTGGAGTTACTGAATGACAAATGGCTCGTTGGTGACTGGTTTGGTCGACACAAATATTGACAGCAAAATCTAATTTTGGTACAGGACACCTCGCTACAGATAAGCTAGGTATAACTGAAAACAGAATTTAAAATCCATGCAATAGTTATTGAGTTACTGAATGCCCCAAAAAGGCTGTTTATATATATATATTTATATTCCTCATTTAATGTAAAGCTGACAACCATCCCATCTAATGTGGATCCTATGCAAAGTCCACAAAATCTGAAAGTGATTATTGCCTCCTGAACTTTACAGTTGGGGATAGGTTATGAAGAATCAGGCCTAATGATTGTTGTTTTGAATTATTTTCAGACTGATGACGCAATGAATGAGAGTGACCATACTCATGGCCAACTAGACAAAAATAGCATCATTAACAATGGCTATGAGTACACGACGTTAAAACAGGAAGTCAGAGAAGATAATTCTACATTGAAGATCACGGATATTGTTGCTTGTTGTAATCCCGGTCAAAGAAACCAAGATCTTACCACATCTTCATCTGAAAAGAAACAAGAAGCCCTCAGACGTTTTTATCAGTCCTATGATCCTACAATTGGTCTTCATACTGCAGCTGTCTTAGGGGGAATCCTGCTCGTTCTCATTCTATACCTTTTCTATAAAACAAAGTGTAAAAAGGCAATAAAAAAAGGATTTGTTCTAGCACGGGATCATTTCAACGGAAAACAATTTGAAAAACTAGACCAGCCAGCAACACCAGAAATGCCAAATATAACCCGCCTCATGGCAAAAACAGGAACATGGATACGTATAGATAGCCCGGGGGTTCTTCCTACAATGGAGGTGGATTCTCTGGAAGCCACTGCCCAATGGGTGCAAAACCACCCAGTGGAAATGCAAGGTCTTACTGATGTCACAGGAATTATTCTTAAAATTGACACAGACTTAATTCAGTCACAAGGACAAGAAAAAACTTACAGAACTTCAAAATCTGATTACCAGTTATCTAAATCACAAGGAACTGACAGTGTGGATTCGCTCAGGAAAACAATGTTAGCCCAAAATCATATAGGGACAGAGGCGTGTCAAATGCATTTGACCGTACCAAGTTCAGCCTGTGCCTGGGGAAATAACCTTCTGGTACAGGGCAGTTCTAGCTACCCAAACATAAGACAACTCAACTATGCAACAGAGGCATGGAAATTACAACTGCCTCATAGACCTTCAGAAAGCAATCAAAAACAATCGGTTAAAAAGCCGGTACATATATGTAACAGAAGCAATATTCAAATTCATCGCACGGAATCTGATGACCTCTCAGGAACTTGTGAGAATGAAGTTCATAGTGATAGTTCTGAAGGTTCAGATTTGTGTGAAGAGCCGTTACTTCAACAGGTGGTTGTTGAAACGCTACCTGTAACAGAGCAGTATTCATGGCCCAGTGATGGTTCACCTGATATACAGGATAATAGTTCTACAGTTATAACTCAGTCATTGGCAAACCTCGGCCCAAGTGATAGTGACACCGTTTCTGAGGAAATTAAGCCCATGACTACCAAAATGGAAACATGCTTATAGCAGGAATATAGAAAATGTATAATTTGTGTCTTTGGTTGTGCTGGTAACAAGTGAGAACACATGTGATGTGAGTGAATGTTCCATACAAAAAGGTTATTCCTGAATTTTTTATCAAAACTCTTTACAAATAAGTGTCACAAGCAAAAACTTTTTAGAAATTTTTGTTTTATATAAGACTAATTTTCCTGCATTTTATCATGTCACAACAACAAGCAGTCTCAATACTGGCGCAATTTGAACAAGGATTTTTAGTTACAACAGGGAAAAAAAGTAACCTTTGGGGTTATATAGCATGAACCCCATGATGTCCTTCTATGTCCAAAAATTGCCCTTTGAATCCAACTATATACAACCAGGTTAAATTTGGCCCAAATTTCCTGAAATTTTGAAAGAGCTTGAGATAATTTGAACTTTGACATTTTAAATAATAAGGGATTTTTGGTTCTCTTTTTGGCCTTCTGTACTGTAATATTATATAAACTAAAAGTTTATTGAATTTGAAACATGTGATGATGTTATTCCTGAATGGAGAGCATCTGCAGGATTAAATCACATTTGCACAGATTTAGATTATAATCCTCTCAGAGTTTACAAATGAAAAGTGTGCCTACAAATGGTTTCAGAAAACTTCAGAAAAGATATAGAGGAAACATTGTACCAGACTACCATATTTGTTCACTATTACCAGAAGTAAATGATTCTATTACTAATGTTTTTAAATGATTATGTCACTGTGCATGAGTATTTATGAGTCTTTTTGGAAAATTTCATAATTCACAGACAATTAAGACAGCAACTATTTAAAACAGTTCAATAGTTTATACTGTATAAAGAAAGTACAATGATATTGGGAGACTTAAGAGTTTGTAAACTCCACATCCAGGCAGAATACAACCAAGAGCTGTCATTCTTGTTCTGAGAGTCATAAAAGTAAATTTTAGGAATTCTGGTAAACATATTGCAGCCATTTCATTCATAATTCATTTCAACGAAACGCTATAAAAGCAAACCACAATTAGTTGATAACTTTGCAATCCTGCTCACGATTTATCCCCAGTTATTTAATGAGGCACAAGACTCTGCCCTGACATTTCTTTGGTTTCTGGCAACCAACCCACAAGCAGCAAGTCAAAAAGAGATAATTATGGTCAATGTAGAAAAACTTGAAATCACTAGTTCATGAAATTACCACAGAAAAACGATACATGTAAACATAGGATTGAATAAATGTTGATTATCTTATTTCATTCTTGCTGGGATATCATCCTTATATTTACCATATCTAATAGATGAGGGTCCTTTGTAAGACTGCTTTTTCATTTTTAACTTCATGCAAAAAGAGCACTTAATATATATTTCTATATTTGAATGAAAATTAATTCAAACCTCTGTTTGTGATTAACTGTGTTTATAATTACCCTAAAGTAGCATACATTACTTAGTCAAAGGCAGTAGGTCTTCCGCTTCAAATTGACATTGTTGATCTCCTGTTAATACATATCTAGTGCCTTCCCCTTGTATATGCACATCTAGATTAGATTAAATAAAGGCACTGACTGAAAGCTCATTCTCAATCTATCCCCACTTGATCCTTTATATGAGGGTTATCTTGAGAATAACAGAGCAGACAAACTCATTGGGTAGCCATCCAAAGTGGTCCAGGGGAGACAACTCATTGAGTAGCCATCCAAAGTGGTCCAGGGGAGACAACTCATTGGGTAGCCATCCAAAGTGGTCCAGGGGAGACAACTCATTGGGTAGCCATCCAAAGTGGTCCAGGGGAGACAACTCATTGGGTAGCCATCCAAAGTGGTCCAGGGGAGACAACTCATTGGGTAGCCATCCAAAGTGGTTCAGGGGAGACAACTCATTGGGTAGCCATCCAAAGTGGTCCAGGGGAGACAAACTTATTGGGTAGCCATCCAAAGTGGTTCAGGGGAGACAACTCTTAATGAGATTAGGTTTATTCATTACTCTTGAGTGCCTTTTATTTTGGAAAAATACATTATCTAGTCTGTTTCTCTAGGACCTTACTAAAATTATATTGCTTAAAGTAGGCCGTACAAGCTATTTCACCTTATTTTCTTAAACAAACAATGCTGATGTTTAATTCATGAAATAAAATTTAAATCTATTGCCATAAAAATATGTTTCTTGCTAAATACATTGTACTTAACGATATCTTCTATCAAAACAGATTGGATGTTCCCTTACCGCCTTCCCCCAAACAAGGCAAAATTAAAAAATAACACCTACTGGTAACCAAATTACAAGACACATGCACATTATAATGCATAGACTGAATGGAAGTATACTGATTTTATACCCAGTAGGATAATATGTTACGATTTTATTACGCTTTTTATCATTGTGTGATATTTCCGCATCTAATACTTTTATGTGATATTTATTATGTGTATAATTGAGTAATCACGGACAAAAGTGATTTCATCAGGATATTTATGAAGTCGCAGGGTTTGTCAATTTGTTAAGTTTATTGTTGGTTACTTAAGTCTAAATGTTTATATACCGGTAGTTATATATCATAATTCTAGACCCGCTTTATAGTGTATAGTATTTATTCTACAGTTCTCTAGCCTTTCAGTATTTTTCTATACCATAAACTGAATAAATCAAGCACCTTTTAAATGTGATCATCCTCATTAAATTTATGATAGAACTGTCAAAAACAATGAAATAAACATTACTATTTGGAGCAATATCATTCCTCAAGTATTGTCTGTTAACTTTTTTTCGCAGACGGTACACAACCAAGACTTGACACTTTGTTTATTTTTTTATTTGTGCAAAATTGATTTTACAATTCATTATTGCAAAGATTTAAACTAGTGATCTGAAATCATTCAAGTGATTATTACTTCAACAAACCAAAGACATAATGGTCAAAACCAATTTGAATAGGCAGTTGTTTAAGGATGAATAGGTGTTTGGGAAAGTTGGGTGAATATTGTTGGAAGACTGTTGGGGTAAGGTATGTGTAGTTGTTCAGGTGTAAATAGGAAAAGGTGGTAACTTTATATTCCACAATTAAACGTTGGCGGTGACGTCACCCTATTGTTCAAGCGGACGATTATTTTTCACGAATCGGCTGCAGACTATAACAAACATCACAGCATATCACACGTTAATGATTTACCACACATGCGCATTGGAAACGAACAATAGCTGCTTCAGAGTAAAGAGTGATGTTTGCCTTATAAAAGGGGATCACAGCCGGTTTGTCTTAATGGAGAGCTTTAAGGATTCAGTTTGTTGGATTATGTACGATTTTAAATAAACGAGTAAATAAATGCGGATTTTTTGCATTTGGAGACACAATTTGTAATTTTTTTAATACAATAAATATTTTTAATACAATAAAAAAATATTTAAATTACCGTATTTTATCAAATCGCTCAGTTAAGAGAAGCCAATATCACTAGACGTAAAGATTTAAGTCAAATTAAAAACAAAGCAGACTTGTTTTATATGGTGTGTAGAGGAACAAAGTTTTATCGGAAGAAAATCTGATTTATGCAGGGAAAGGGCATCTAACTTTTGGGTCAAATTTTTACCTCACTTAAATGCTTTCCTTCGTTAAAAAAAATGTGTTGTACCAAAACAGCATTCAAACGAAATCATAGCAAAATGAGCAGTGTAGGTTGCAGTAAAATTGAATCCCCACTCTAAAATATTCAGAAAAAATATTCTATTTTTCCCACACATGATAAACTTTACAAGTATAAATGAACTGACAATCTGGCAATATTTTTGGACACCTAATAAAATAATATTTTTGGAAAATTATTTCGCAATATTTACAGCTCAAGTCATACTATATCAGAGCTTACTTGAAGTGAACTTCGTGTAACACGGCAACAGTCCCCTGTCTTAATTTCCTCCTTTGTTTAAATAACAATAAGCTGTCTGCAAACTGTTACTGAAAAATAATCGCTTGCAGCTAACATATGAAACTAACGTTTAAGACGGTTAAACTCCTCGCAACTGTCGATTACTAAAAAATAATCGTCGCCGATTATTTTTTAGTAATCGACAGTTGCTCGGCGTAATAATAATCGAACACATAAGTTGAGAGACAAGTACCAATGTAGCACTTAGCATGGTGTAGTTTCGGAAAGAATACATGTTGATGGTTGTTAGAGTTGTTTTGAGGTGAACGGGTGGCTTTGGGGTGTAAATAGGGATTTTTTTAGGTGTAAATATCTGTTTTGGGGTGTAAATAGGTAGTTGGTAAGCTGTAAATAGTTGTTTTTTTTTTGTGAATTGTTTGGGGATGAATAGGCGCTTTGGGGGTGTAAATTATTAGTTGTTTCATTAGTTGTGGTTGTTTGCATGTAAATATGTTGTGTGGACCAACAGGTTGTAAAATAAAATAGACAGTTGTCTGGTTGTAAATAGGTGGTTGACTGGGTGTAAATAGGTGGTTGACTGGGTGTAAATAGGTGGTTGACTGGGTGTAAATAGGTGGTTATCTGGTTGTAAATAGGTGGCTGACTGGGTGTAAATAGGTAGTTGTCTGGTTGTAAATAGCTGGTTGTCTGGTTGTAAATAGGTGGCTGACTGGGTGTAAATAGATAGTTGTCTGGTTGTAAATAGGTGGTTGACTGGGTGTAAATAGGTGGTTGACTAGGTGTAAATAGGTGACTTACTGGGTGTAAATAGCTGGTTGTCTGGGTGTAAATAGGTGGTTGACTGGGTGTAAATAGGCGATTGACTGGGTGTAAATGGTAGGTTGACTGGGTGTAAATAGGTGGTTGACTAGGTGTAAATAGGTGACTTACTGGGTGTAAATAGCTGGTTGTCTGGGTGTAAATAGGTGGTTGACTGGGTGTAAATAGGTGATTGACTGGGTGTAAATGGTAGGTTGACTGGGTGTAAATAGGTGGCTGACTGGGTGTAGATAGGTGGCTGACTGGGTGTAAATAGGTGGTTGACTGGGTGTAAATAGGAGGTTGACTGGGTGTAAATAGGTGGCTGACTGGGTGTAAATAGGTGGTTGACAAGGTGTAAATAAGTGGCTGACTGGGTGTAAAAAGAGAATTATCAAACTGTAAATAGGTGGTTGACTGGGTGTAAATAGGTGGTTGACTAGGTGTAAATAGGTGACTGACTGGGTGTAAATGGGTGGTTGACTGGGCGTAAATAGGTGGTTGACTGGGTGTAAATGGGTGGTTGACTGGGTGTAAATAGGTGGTTGACTGGGTGTAAAAAGACAGTTATCTAACTGTAAATAGATGGTTGTCTGGATGTAAATAGGTGGTTGACTAAGCGTAAATAGGTGACTGACTGGGTGTAAATAGGTGGTTGACTGGATGTAAATAGGTAGTTGACTGGGTGTAAATAGGTGACTGACTGGGTGTAAATAGGTGGTTGACTGGGTGTAAATAGGTGACTGACTGGGTGTAAATAGGTGGTTGACTGGGTGTATAAAGACTGTTATCTAACTGTAAATAGATGGTTGACTGGGTGTAAATAGGTGGTTGACTGGATGTAAATAGGTAGTTGACTGGGTGTAAATAGGTGGTTGACTGGGTGTAAATAGGTGACTGACTGGGTGTAAATAGGTGGTTGACTGGGTGTAAATAGGTGGCTGACTGGGTGTAAATAGGTGGCTGACTGGGTGTAAATAGGTGGCTGACTGGGTGTAAATAGGTGGTTGACTGTGTGTAAATAGATGGTTGTCTGGTCAGAAGGTGATTGTTTAGGGGTGATTGCGAGAATCACTTGGGTTGAAAAGTCAGATGTTTGTTTGGTTGATTAATGAATGATGTTCCATGTCTCACTCAAGATTAGGTTATTTATACAGTGTGGTTGGCATATATGATATTAAGTGTGGGCGAACCCCGCTGGAACGTAGCCGCACTCGTGTGTCTCTATCCTGGTTTACTTACTTTGCCGGTCAGGTAGAGGCACACATTAAACTGCCATTATAAGGGTGAGATAACTCATGTAACCTCATTAGGCCAATTTATATGCTATGCTTTACAAAGAGTGATTTAACAGTTCAACAACGGATTTCGAAGACATCAACTGGTTCAGTGAAAAGAGTAATGTTTCAAAGATATAATAGGCGGTAATAGCTGAAAGGTAGTTGAGATTAAGGACTTAGCTTAAATCTGAAATCCGAAGTTTTTCCAAATAATTCATTTAAAAGCCGTAACTAGCTGGAACGTTGCCTACGGACAAATGCATTATAGTAACCTTGCTAGTGATGGTGAGAATATAGAACTGTAAAAATAGAACCGTCACTGACAACTTCAGGAAAAATGTGCCTTTTTCCATTTCAAAAGACAATTAATTAGTTGTTTGAATAGTGGTTTGATGAAATTTTGTTGGTACATGAAAACTTGAAAAAAGCTAAAAACCGGGGTAGATTACAAAGTGTCATACTCATGCATAGGCCCTACCGTAGGTTGTATTTCGAAGTATCCAAACTTTATGGCCAAAGCTGGTAGGAAAACATAGAGTTTGGATATCTCTGTTCAAAGCAAAATCCAGTTCTATATTCCAAAGACCAGTACCATATTCTATAAAGTAGCGTATGCATTTAACTTTTACCAACATTGTTACCTTATCACAACAGCATATAAAACTGATTTCAGACTAAAGTTGATTTCCCGGTTGAAAATGAAAGAATGAACCGAAGCACGACGCACTTTTGTCGCAGTCAAATATGCGTAGGCCTACTTAAGGTTATAAATCACTGCTGCTACTGTGGGCCCTAATTTATTGAGACTATTGGGAAACTTTGGAATCGTTACATTCAGAGCAACCAGAACACTTTACCACGAATGGCGACTACTCATCCTTTGCCACTGATACTGATAGTCGTTTAGGAACTATATTCTTTAAAAGTGACGTACTAAAGTGGTCAGGGTTTCTGTCTCCAACATGACTATTTTTTATACTGACGGCCGTTTGGAGACAGAAACCCAGACAAGTATTAACCGAGAAATCTGGAATCCTCTCTGGTTTTTCATCCCCATAGAGGCCGATTTTTCGGGCCAGTAGGAAAGGTTTAGTATCGTGCGTTGACCTTAGGCCTATAGATAGTAAGGATGGGACGTCAATGGCTCAGTTGGGTTACCGTTGTCAGTTATTGTCTCTCGCTCCTATATAGGCCTACACGACTGTGATCGATCAATAATAAGAAATTAAGATGCAAATTTATATTTTGATGGAATTTTAATGTAGGCCTATATTGTAATCCTAATCCTACTGACCTTAAGCTTTTGCACCAGTAAAACCTTGTTTTTGAAATGGTGGATTTTTATGTCGATGGAAATCAAACGTGTGTCATAAAATCATAACGATTTGAGAAAAAAAAACTGAAAATCGTAGGACAACTGTTATATCACGTAAAGCCAATGTTTTTACCGCGTACAAAACTTCTCTCTTCAGAGTAAACATTTTCAGCGCGGAGAAAACGTTCTCACCTCCGTGGTATTGGTAATTCAGTTGACTTCTAGTGATCGCGTGATTTTCCTCGCTGAGATGCATACACCGTGGAGAAAGGTTTTCTACGGTCTGCGAACCGCAGGAGTAACATGTGAATGAAGCTTGAAACAATGAACTATATGCGTGGAATGGACACGTCTCATTGGCTGGTTTGGATCTGACTTTGTAAAATGTGCCGCCATTGATAGTTGAAGCGCGCGTGCGTAGCAGATCTGGATTGAAATTGCACTTTCTCCTAGTAATGGCTGCATTCGATGTAGCCAAGATCACTTCCATAGTAAAAAAAGGATATATGTTAAGGAGACCCGCCGAAAAAATCGGCGGCGCAAATTTCACAACAAATAAGCAAAGAATAAAATATTTACCACTGCATTCCGATAGTATAGACCACGAAGAAGGAGTTTGTCAAACTTACGCCGCTGTAAAGTGGTAAACTTTCCCTTATGCAGTCAATATTTGTGTCGAAGTCCACTGGCTTTCAACCTGACGTAACCGCCATAGTAAAACATTTAAACGACCAGTTACACTGTGCGGGGCGTCGTAGAAATACTTCGATCATATATCTTTAGTCACTTTACAGCGGCATAAGTTTGACAAACTCCTTCTTCGTGGTCTATGCTATCGGAATGCAGTGGTAAATATTTTATTCTTTGCTTATTTGTTGTGAAATTTGCGCCGCCGATTTTTTCGGCGGGTCTCCTTAACATATATCTTTTTTTTACTATGGAAGTGATCTTGGCTATGACGAACACGGAAAAAAAAAATTCGGCAGAGCCAAGATTTCTCGGCTACATTCGATGCAAATCAAGCACCACGTGACCTCCATTCCATTGGCTTTAAAGACCAATCGTGCCCACATGCTTATCTCCCTTCGCTTCAGAACTAAGTCTGCCAATCTCATTCTCGCGAGATCCCCTGCTACTACGTGAACGCGACGGACCTCTCAGGCCGTTCCAAGCCATTTTACCCAACATTTGGGTAATCAAACTTACTTCCAAAATTGATTTGTACGTGATCTTTACCTGATTCCATATGTTGGCTTGTATTTCGTTTCTGGTACACGCCCTTAAGTTTTGAATTATCATTGATGAAATACAGGGACTATATTTCTACCCTCCGCCATTGTGAACAGGCCAGCGTCCAACATGCTATTTTGTATGTCTACGTCATGCTATCGTAGTGAGAGTATTCCTCCGCAGTACTGGCAAAAGGGGATTCCCCTTAGCAGACGAAGGCAAATGGCTTGGAACGGCCTGAGAGGTCCGTCGCGTTCACGTAGTAGCAGGGGCTCTCGCGAGAATGAGATTGCTAAGTCTGCATGCGACGAATAACTTCTCTGTTTAGATTGTTGAGAGATCTATCCGCTCGTTATATACAAGCTCCATAGTCTGACCTCTTTGGTTCCCGTCCAATTTCATTTGAAGGGTAATTCACCTTCCCCCTCTATACCATATTTTGTCATTATTCACATTAAAGTGGCATGAGCTGCCAAAATTCACACTTTTTTCATAGTTTCTCATCGTCACGACAGCTAGAGGCTTTGAAGGCCATCATTAGCATAGGAATGAGGAAAATCTGTACAGTATGGGGCCTGTACGAACCGGAATAATGTTAGAAAAGTAAACAAAATTTAAGTAACCGGGACAACCACTCATTCATTCTAAGCCAAAGTTAGTTCAAAACAATACTTTATCGTACATTCTCGAGACTAGAAGTAGGGGCCTACTAAAAATCTTCTGAATTATACGTTGAGAAACATTTTGGCAGCTCATGCCACTTAAAACACAGAATATAAAAAAAGGTCCAAGTTACCCAGTGGTGATGATCAATGAATATAAACACACACTCCATAAGATGATTCAATGATGATCAAAATAATACAAAAAACGCATGGTAAATCAGTTTGTAAGTGAGATTGACCAAGGGCTGGAGATTGTATGGTTTTCTTACTTTTATTCTTCGTCTTTGTGCCTTGACAGCTTTGCAAAAAAGATTTTTTTTGCACCGACTTTGGGCAAAGTTTTATCGGTGTATTTTTTCTTCATTTCAAAACTGTATTAATATACACAAAGAAAAAAGTTGAGCACCTTCTGGAAAGTCTGCACCGACCGATAAAATCATTGGTGATGGGAGATTGTTGGCAAACTGATGTTGCAGAAACGATTGTGATCATAAAGGGCAACATTCTGGCGATAAGAAATCACCATTATTGGCAACAAGCTATACGATTTATTCATTATATCGTTAGCCAAATGAAAAGTGTATTTTAACAAAATAAAAAGATGCTTGTAAGTATGAAACTTCAGAGTCCATCTGGCTTCACAGGGCGAACATATTAAAGTAAAAATGTTACTTTGAGTCCCTAGAGCAGAAGGTCAATAGCGCGTATAGCCTCCATTAGCTTTCAACCTGCTTGTCATCCCTCCAGTGAGACGTTGGATCAATACCGATGTAGTGCGGATTTCAATTCCTACAGATTTGGTACAGGAGGCTCTAGGGCTTGAATGTTACTGTCCATCCTATCCCAAATGTGTTCTAAGGGATTCACATCCGCGCAGTTACCCCTTCAACAGATCCAACGTCTCACTGGAGGGGTGAAACGCAGGTTGGAAGCTAATGGAGGCTATACGCGCTATTGACCTTCTGCTGTAGGGATGTGTTCTACACACTCAAAGTGACATTTTCAATTCAATATGGTCGCCCTGTGAAGCCAGATGGACTCCGAAGTTTCTTACAAGCATCTTTTTATTTCATTAAATTGGCATGAGCTGCCAAAATGTTGATATTTTGAGGTAAAAACAGAATGTTGAAATTATCAGCTATTTTTCTCAAGACGTATTATTCAGAAGCTGTTTAGTGCTTCTAGTCTAGAGAATGCACGATAAAGTATTGTTTTGAACTAACTTGGGCTTAGAATGAATGAATGGTCGTCCCGGTTATTTAAATTTTGTTTACTTTTCGAACACTATTTCTGTTCGTATAGGCCACACACTGTATAGATTTTCCTCATTCCAACGCCAATCATTTAATTTTTCGATGGCCTTCAAAGCCTCTTACTGTCGTGACTATCAGTAATAATGAAAAAGTGGGAATTTTGGCAGCTCATGCCACTTTAAAATACACTTTTGATTTGGCTAACGATATCCTGAGTAAATTGTATAGCTTATTGCCATTAATGGTGATTTCTTATCGCCAGAATGTTGCCCTTTTTTATCACAATCGTTTCTGCAACATCAGTTTGCCAACAATCCTCCTACACCAATGATTTTATCGGTCGGTGCAGACTTTCCAGTGGGGGTGCTTAACTTTTTTCTTTGTGTATATTTCAGTATACAAAACAGTAGCGTAAAATCTTTTGACAAAAGATAGTATTCGGGTAAGATCTAAATATTTTTATCTATTTTAATGAGGGGGCCTCGGTGGTCCAGTGGGTTAGAGTAATCGTCTTTCAGTCCCACATAGAGGCGGGTTCCAATCCCACTCAGACAAAATAAAAAAAATTAAAAATTTCTGCGTGGATTTTTCAAACGGTCGCCGTAAGTGGAAAAGGTACTCGCCGAAGTTCGGGGGTTTCCTCCCCCTCTAAACCTGGCAACGCCCCTGTACATGTAAAAGTGAAATATCTTTAGTGCGACGTGAAACATCAATCAATCTATTTTAATGCAACCAGATTTATGGAAACTACTCTTTGTAGAAACTTAATTTTTTTTTGTTTAACAGGTGTGGGTGAAATAGGACAAAGAAACAATTGCGGGGTTTAAAAACACAGTAAAAGGCTGTCTCCAAAATTATTTATGGCTGAATAATGGCTGGTTGAAATATAAACTGTCATGCTAGTTGGGCAACTAAATATGAGTGCCTCATATTGACCTTCCAGCTTGTTTAAAGCGTCATAAGCTGCAGAACATTTAAGCTAATTGCTGGTTATTTTATCGGAAATTACAAAATAAAAGCTTTCGGTTGATACAAATCTTGAAGATGTACGTTAAGGTAAATTCATAAGGAGCAAAACTCCCAGAAATGGAATCGTCCCGGCTAGGCCTATTTTAATTTTGTGCGTCCGGCATTGGCTGCTAAAAATCAGGTATAACCCAGTCAAAATACGGTTTAACACTTAACAAGAGTTTTAGTAAACTCAACATACGCCCGCCGTGGCAAAGTCGAACCGCTACGATTAACAACTTTACATTTAATATAACATTTGTTTTAATTTCATCAATTGAAATTTCTTGTTCACATTAGAAGTTTTTCTTTTCTGAATTTGATAAAACTGCAACTAAATACCAATACGTTTATAGTACACATATGTAAATTCAATTACATTTTTATTGCAAAAACTGAAATATTGTGGCTGTTTTGGCATTGCTATTATGTTCCATAATTGGGAAGGAGCAATCTATGCAATAGCTTAAAGTTCTTTTAACAGTTTTGACTTAGACACTGTTCTATTGGACTTGGCTGTAATAGTTTTAGTACAAAGCAAACAAACTTCAGGCTGACCACTGATACAATGGTGTGTAAATATACAAACCTTGTGAGTCAACTTCAGGGATGTCCCCTTATCTCTATTTAAACAGCCACTCTGATAAATACCAGATGGGCAATAAAGCTGTGAAAAATTTTCTTTTTTTGTTATTGTAGTGCACATTAAACTATCCAAGAAAACAGTCTCAGAATGTATAAATTAACTGGCTTCCAGTATTACTCTGGACCAAGTGTACTAAAAAAAGCATTGATATATATCAATGTATATATATTAAACATCAGGTACACATTTCTGATAAAAAAAAAACTCTTGAAAACACAAAAAAAATATGTGGACCCAAATCGTATTTGGTATGCGACACATCATCTACCTACATGTATAAGGTATATATACTCTAAAAGAATTGTAAAGATTATATCAAAACGAAAGAAGTTCTGGAGCCGAAAGGGAATATTACATAATCCAATATGGCTGCCATATTATGCAACAGGTGATGTCAGAATTGGTATGTGAAACACCGTCTGCCCATAAGGTATATACTCTGAAAAAAATTGTCAAGGTCGGATCAAAACTCTTCAAGTTATAGAGCGGAAGGGAACGAAGATATAGACTAAGACAGAGTATTACATAATCCAATGTAGAAGCCATATTATGCAATGGACAATGTTCTTAATGGTTCATGACACACCTTCTACCCCTAAAGTATATGTTGTAAAAAAAATTGTACAGATCGGATCAAAACTCTTCAAGTTATGGAGCGGAAGGGAACGAAGATATAGATTAAGACAGAATACTACATAATCCAATGTAGAAGCCACATTATGCAATCGCCGATGTCATAAATGGTTCATGACACACCTTCTACCCACAAGGTATATGTTGTGAAAGAATTGTAAAGATTAGATCAAAACTCTTCAAGTTATGGAGCGGAAGGGAATCCGGGACGGACGGACGGACGGCGCTGGTGATACCATAATACGACCGACTTTTTTTAAGTCGGGCGTATAAAAATGAAATCTTTCAATGGCATTTACAAGTTGAAAGGTTACAATAAGATGAAGAATTACTTATGGATAACAACTTCTTGGTTTTATTGGGTTGACTTTGATAACGATGTAAGAACTACATCGAAACGTCGTCACCCAATATAACCAAGAAGTTGTTATCCATAAGTAGGGCCTAATTCTTCACCTTACTTAAAAATGAAACAAAATATTTTTTAAAGTAGAGGACTTTTACCAAAATGTCGTCCAAGACGGTCGCCAAACCTCCTATCAGTCAGAAAAAGGTATGCCTTAGCTCAACGTTGACGATCTTTGTGTCTTTCCTTGGTGAACACCAAAACGATAAAAATGTTTTTGGCATAATTTCATGAAAATCGAATATGACGTCACAATACAAAAAAACGTAATTGTCAATTTTCAGGTCTATATGACTATTGAGTAACTTTTGAAATTTTTGATAATGATATTGGTCTGGGACAACAAGGAGGACACTAAGGCATCATTGAACAAGATGTAAATCGCCCAGAAATGGATATCATCGGAGCAATCATTTTATACAGTGACTCACCTCATTTTAATGCTAATACCTGTATAATATAATACAATTGTCTCACACTGATACTGTTAAATGTTGGACATCATGGAAGATCATCTTTTAAATTTCAGTTTAACTCTATTAATCAATGTACAGCGAGGCTGAAAAGTTTGCAACATTTCACAATCCGTTTTGGTAAATAATTGTTACAAACATTTTCTGGCATTTCAGTTTTCATCAACATATTCACAATTTCATCAACATCCGTTAGGCTCATCTCTATTCTATACTTCTGCACTTTATTTTGCCATCATCAGAATATATTGGTCTGTGCTATATAAAAAGATCCTAATTTCGCATTAACAGTAAGAAACGAAAAAGCCTCCCTGCGGCCCACCTCTCCTCTGTGTCTAACTCCAAACCACAGGCCGTTGCTCCGACGACACTAAACATTCCGGGTTTTTCAAATCGAAGGAAATGGACAATTTTGTCCTTTGCAAAAAAAAAATTTAAAACTAATTTAAGCTACTTATTTTCTCTCAGCCTGTTTTGTACAAAATATCCATTAACATTTTTGACTCGACTTCCCTATCGGTTCTTGTTCTCTAACTTAGGCCTGGGCCATTCCGGACTGAGGAGTGATCATGCCACCGATACAATATTTGGTCACAAAAACACGGAATCTAAATACTGTATCCACAAATTTACCAACTATTTTATCGGTAAAGTTATAGGATTTATAGTTCCTGTGATCAACATTTGATGCCGGAGACAGTGCAAATGATATCTGATAAGACAAGGTGGTCAGACAAGGTGGTCAGAAGTTGTCACTTTCCAGATTTAGGCATCTAAAACTATGCTGACAAAGCTTGTTTGTCGACAGTATGCTGCTATATAGATCCAAACATTTTACAATAGGCGCTAATATTCTAAAAGCCTTTTTTCTCTTTTCAGAAATCTGTTTACGACCGATAAGTTGTAGGAACTCGGTTTGGTTAACACAGTTTAGAAAAGCGATTTGATTGATTGATCTTTGCGCCACACTCAATATTATTTCACTTGTATGGCGGCGTTGCCGGGCTTAGAGGGGGGGGGGGGCTCGATGCCCGTAGGAAACCCATGACCTTTGGCAAGTACCTGCATGGCAACTCTTACACGTGGGGTGTTCGAGTGAAAAGTCCACTCAGAAATTTTCCAATTTTTATTTGGTCTGAGTATAGGATTCGAATCTGCGCCGCATCGATGGAAGGCCTGAGTCGGACTGACGGACTATCACTCTCAGAGCCGACTGAGCCAAGGAGGCCTCCAGAAAACCCATTTAAGGAACCGTCCAAAGACGATCCCATTAAAGCTTCCCATATTAATTTAACCTAACCATTGAAAGTCAAATAATTTAGTACATTTTTTCAACATCAAATAATACATACAATCCGATCCGGAGCTTGAGCTGGACACAAAACAAAGTCTCCATTTTCGGCTTCCATTGATATAGAAAGTCTTGTATAATAATCGTCCGTCCATGCCTCCCATATAGTCACATCGTTTATAATTTAGAACAACAAATATATAATACTTGTATTGAATACTATTTACATATGTATATAGATATATCTCAAACCAATATTAAAACAAGACGGAAAACGTATTGTTCTTTCTTCATCCTCAATCCATATTCTGTGACCCGTACATTTTCTTGAAGCCAATAGCTTCACCAAAGTCAAGATCAAACTTTAAAAAACCAGCCCCTGTTTCGCCTCTTCATTGTAAACCTCAGCTCCAGACATCCCAGTTCATCTCCCCCTTCCGCCAATACTCTTGCCGTTAACTCATAATCGCCCTGTAGGTTTGAGAAAAATACAGTCAGATCGCGCTAAACGAGTGCAATTCTAAGTACATTTCAACACCAGACGAAAGAAAAAACAATGTACATAACAAATTAAAAAAGACTTTGCAAATTGACTCATAGTCGCGTTCCGTTAAGACATACATTACTAGCTCAAATGTATTAGTACCTGTTAATTAGATACTATTGATCAATCAAACGGCTGGTGACAATGTTAGATGTTGCAGAAAAGAGATAAGCAATTGCATACGCCGGCCTGCATGGGAACTATACTATCAGTCTAGGCATAGTCGTGTGTTTTAAACCATTTTTAATCACATTCAAATTGTACTTGATGTTTCATGAATTAGGTTAAAGTGAAAAAAAGTTGAGCTCAAAATTCCCCATATTGTTCCTTTAATGTTCTTACATGCCATGGCATTCAGGGCCATAAGTAGATCTTAATGAATAGGATGGTGATGTTTCAGCTGAAGTATCAAACATTTGTGTACCACTCCTTCTATTTAAATTTTCGACATTTCCAAAAAAAATAGTGACATATTGAATTATGCAACGAGGCAGTCCAATAATCGCGGTCGGCCAATATAAGTATTTAATAAATGGTTTGTAAACAGACGAGATGCGAAGACTAACCTTAAACTTTCTACATGCTTTGGCTACTTTCGGGTCATCACATGTAAAGCATGTGTTCGAGTCTTTCAACTTTGCCGAATTACTCGAGCAGGGTTCTTGCTTCGTCTACAACATCAGAAAATTAGTATTTCAAGTGCATTGTCCTGTCTGCATTACTAAATCCTTTGAATATAGTATGTTAACGTTTTTCACAATTTATATTTATTCAATTCATGCGGGCTTTGTAAGGTTTGTGTTTAAAGGTTTTGGGAATCATTAATTGTTGTTAGACCTCTACGGATTAGTGTTCCGGATTATTTCGGAAAGTAGATGTATCGTCCTATATTTTTGTTAAATTGTAGACTTTTCAAATTTAAGTCCTTTGCTAAGAACGTTGGAGAAGACTGTCATACCAAATCACCATTCTCTGTTAAATCATCCATATATATATACTTTTCAGTAGGATGCCGTGGGCGGAATCCGCTCCGGTGGTCCGATTATTTGGCATGGGCTGGCTATTTATCAGAAATTAAGGGGTACCGCAGTTCACTACATCTTCCCTATCGGCAATCCAACCAGAGGCGAAATGTTTCCATTGCCTGTTCGCGTGCCATGTTAGTACACACTGGAGCTGACAGCTGTCACGCTCTCTCCCTTCAAAAACAGATCAAACGACTAGGTTTGCTTAGCCGTTTGTTCTAGGCCAACAGTGGTATTCAAGCGACAGACATATATCTTTGTCCAGAATCTTATCTGAGACGGTAAAACTAATCGAATTGCACTGATTTCTTGACAGTCATTTTTATGTACAATATTTGACGCTTGTTGATCAAATTGTCTACACACGGGCTTAAATATAGGAACGTTGCTGGGGGCTTGCTTCGTGTACAACATCACAGACCGACCGTTTGGCATAAATTGATGGATAGGACGAGAAATCGAATAATCTATCAGTTCAACTGGTAGTTCTGGTTAGCTTTTAAAGGTGTAATTTGCAACACATGAGTATATCATATAGGCCGAAATAATGAGTGTAGATGTGAAGATTCAACGACCAGGTTCAATACAAGTTAAAAGTTAACTTGTGGTAATTATCGGTTATGCTTTAACAAGTGTCTTCCTGGCAAAATAAAATGAACTTATCACAAGAGCTAACGAACAAGAAAAAATAAACCTTAGAGGATGTATTTCAGGTAATTAAATTGTCAAATAAATATTTAAGGAAAAGCTTATTAAAGGCCAGTACCTAGAGAAGGGAATCGAAGGGGTTTTGGGAGTTTCATCTTGCCACCCACGGCCAAACGGAAAACTTCAATCATGAGTTAGCAAACAAACCAGAAAGCTGATGGTTTAGAATGTTGATCTACCGTATCAGTGAAGAAGGAGATCAGAAGAATATTGCGTTTTCAAGTAGACTGGATCAAAACCCCGGTATTTATTCACTTGATCATCAACTTTTCACAACTTCCCTTCATCTAGAGTAGCCTTAGAAAAACATGCAGTGAAGCCAACGCTCAAAGGACTGTTCTTTAAGACCACGATCCATGTCAAGATTGAAACTATTGACCCGTTAGATTGACAGCACTTTTAATCCGACTTATGGTGTCCCAAATACATCTTTATCACACTGTGTTTTCCATGTAATATAGTTAAAAAAATTTCAGTCTCAAGAATCTTTTTAAACCAAAACAGAAGTCTTCTACCATGTAGAAGTTATGCATATACTATGCATATATGCATATACTATGTTATGCATATACTCTCAGACCAAATGAACATATTTGAACAATTGATTTTTAAAAAAATATATATATTTGGATACACGGGAGTAATTATGCAACGATAGGCTTTGGTACGGAAAGGATTGATTGATTGATCTTTTGCTCCGCACTCAAGATTATTTCACTTATATGGCGGCGCTCTCAGGTTTAGTGGGGAGAAGACCTGGCTCTTCGTAGTTCTTTTTCAAGAAAACGTTACTGTCATACCAAAGCAACAAAAAGGTTTTAAGTGAACTCTGGTTTTAAAATGCAAACTACTGCAATCCCTACCAATTATCTACCTTCTTAAACGCTATTACACAGGCCTGTGAATGATGAACGCGGCCAATTACCTTATCTCATATAATCCATATACAGGAGGAAGATAAATGGCAAAAGGAAGAAATTGTGGAAATTGACTGGCACATGAGCGCTATAAGTGTCTTGGCTGTGTATTGAAGTTGTTTTCACCTTTACAACACCGAGACCACCTGCTCAAGTAAAGGGAGGGTTTATCATTTCACTAATGCCACCTCCGAGATGTTTAAGATACACACCAACAGCTTGAGATGTGGCGAGGTGATCTCTCTAGAGGTTTATATTGGAGCCAGTCTATAACCTCTAAACAATCCGATGTGTCTGTCAGTCGACCACCATGTCGACAATCAACACTGAATATCAATTCCTTCAATACCACAAACACTGTTTATTTCCTATTAACAGATCTACCCCCATTAGATCAACTTGTCTAAATCATACGCTAATGATAAAGTGATTTACTTTGATCAATATTATAATATAGGAAATAACTGACTGATTTGATTATTATTAATGTAGACGCTTTCTTAGAAGAGATAAATAGAATCCTGGTTATCTAATCATGATCGACGTACTCACATGTATTAACATTGCTGCAAATCCCACTACTTTTGGTAGGTTTATAGATAAGTTCCTCACACCATATTTCCCAGCTTTAAATGGACAATGACAAGGTATTTTGTTTCTTTTTAGTACTCTAGGACAGCCGGTCTCTTCAAAACGTTCCAAAAACTGACAAATGTTGTCGTATGTGCTGCAAAATAAAAGCATAAAATGATTCGCAATTTGTGACGTCTAAATTAATAAATCTTCACATGTTCTGACGCAGTTGCCATGTTTAGCGACCTATAGGACCAGAACATACCCTCTTCTCCATAGGGAAAAGTTAGTCCGAGTAAAGAATCTCACTGAACAAGTGGAGGATCGAATGGTTGATCGATTGATTGGATGATTGGTTTCTTACGCTCCATTCGTCAGTATTTCCAGATATAGCAAGTCATATTGTTTCAGAAAATATGATAATACATTCTGCCTTAGCTCGTGCATGGAAACTACACAACTGAATATCAACGGCCGACAAGACACGAATGGAACACTTAGCTATAGGCATGCAGTTTATACATTGTATTACGTTTATCAATGTTTGTTTCTTATGAGAGTGTTGTTTTCAAACAAACTGCCAGCTTACCATGAGCCCACTTTGCCATTAATACAGGGAATGACGAATGGAAAGCCAAATATATATTTTCTGATGGTGATAGCAAGACTCATTCTTCTGGGTAAATTGTATGTCATGTTCCCTTTGACACTGACACGGAGAGTCCCTGGTACAACAATTGGCATTGGACTGGCAGCCACATTCAAAAAGTGCAACGGCCTGTTTCGATCCACACCTGAATGAAACAAAAGGACAATTTGCAATTAATAAAAAAATAGCCAATGGTATCTATAAGTCAAATTGATTCAATATCACAATTAGAAACTTTACAAACCACCTTCTACAAATAGGCTTTTTGTTATGTAAAAATCTATATTGGAGAAGGTTGCTTTTACTATGGCCAAAAATAAGATTAAAATACATATAAAGGTGTTTATTTCATTTATATCGGAGTTAATCTACTGTTTAATCTACTGGCCATTAGGATGAAGAGAAATTGGGTTTCCCTTTTTATTTATTTATCTATTGAATGATGGATGGGTCGAGGCTAACACTTTGTTGAAAACTCAGATTTCTTATTGAAGAAATTTAACACGAAAAGGGCGGTACAGCTGGACTTTTTCAGCTGGTTTCTTTTTCAGCTTATTTTCAGTTGGTCGAATCTGACTGCTGATGACCCATGCTTTGGCCATCGAGTTTCTTGTAGGAGGAAAACCAAAACCGCCGGCTGAGTCCTTACAACATTAGTACACTAATATAGCACAATGAGTGTGTCGGGAGGGGTTACAAATGTTAAATCAGGGCATACCCCTTTCCTCTGACCAGTATGACAAAGGTGCAAATGTGTAATCGGGTTCCAAAATCTGAAACAAGGTACATTTCGAATATCTTCTCGAGACAATGGCTGGTCATATAGATTCTACATATACTACACGAGATGCCTTTTGGACCAATTTAAAGTAAATAATAGTATTTTCGCTAGGTAATATGGCGTAATAAGGATCAGTGCGTAATCAGAACGAATACAAAACTTAGGATTTGAGGAAGCGTGTGATATTTTCTTCTTGACTTTATCCCATTATTGACCGCAAAAAAGAATTAGCGGTCACTCAAACAATCAACGTCAGTAATGCATATGCTGGTAATATTGAAGTTTATGCCACATGACTATACTTTTGTATACATCGTTGTATAGTAATGTCATTTTGAATATAAGTACGCCTAAGTGGCAGATCGTAAAACGTTACCAGATGGTATAGGGAAGATGACAGCTCATGATAACGTCATTTGACAAGGGCTTCTTTGTAAAGACACGGGTGGCGTCACTTTTTCCCCATCTACTTCACACTTCCTGCTTCTAGATGCTATCCGTGTTTTTTGTACACTTGATATTCGACTAATGACCATAGTTATCTTTGGCACCTTTGTTAATTATTTCATCAAGAGCTTCTATCTCAGTCTATCAACTTCTAGATTACATGTCAACTTTTTTAACAGCGTGTTTAATTGTGTTAATGAATGTCTCTGTCACAAGCCGTTTGTTCAAATTGTGTCAAAGGAGTAAAGTTGTCGTGGATAAATGAGACTGACTCGGGCCATCCCATCAACTACTAGACCACCTGCTCAAAACCTCTGTTTCTTTATAAAGTTCATAGGTTATTAATGATACCCTATTATCTATACACGCCTCTCGTTAAAACCCAGAGCTGTCTAAAAATATATCATTTAATTTTCTTTTTGGTTGGCCTCCTGAAAATGGTGGCCGGTAAACATGAAGTAAGGAATTGTTGGAGTTAACAACTGTTCTATCTGGAAAGACCGTAGCCTTTCAGGCTTACAAACGTTCATATGTCTTACATCAATGACGTGTAGGGGTCGGTTAATGTTAATCAGGGGGTCAACCGTTAACGAGAATTTCCTGGTTACAGCAGGCAAATGTAGTAAGACAGATGTAGACTGTGACAAATGGTTCGTGATCCAGAATCTCACCTAACTTGTCAAAGACGTCAGACTCTATAGTATTTGGTAGAAACTAAAAAGCTTCTAGAGATGGTAATGATAAGCAATGCTGCCTGCCGTTCCGAGCTAATCTATGGCGTTTTAATGAAGACGACTGTCCGCCAGATACGACATCGCTATCTACACGTGTGGGCTCTCGTAAGATGTATAGGCTACTACTCAGATGCTCTTTTAAATGTTTAACCCGTCCGTCAAAGTGACATGAGCTGTCAAATATAGAGAAATTTTCGTTGAATGAGCAGAATTAGCTAATTGTTCGTCATTTTTATCAAAAAATAAAAAATAAGAGATTTTCCCTGATACCATTCTTGGATTTGTACGTTTAGGTAGTTGTAAAGGCAACTAAAACCCCAAAATGTACTCACACATCCGGCTAATTGTTCGGTTCGTGCAGTTAACTGACTTTACCAATATGTTTATATTAATTTAACGTCAATCTTTGATTTTTGTTTTATAGAAAAGCTAAATGATTAATGTCCAAATGAATAAAACCCACACTGTCTTTGAACAGAAATAGTGTTCGAAATATTAAAGGCACACTTGCCGCCGTAGCCTGTTTAAATTTGCTAAGAAAACCAATTTACATGAGCTTACTACGACTAATACCACTAAACTTAAACATAGGACACATAACACATGTCTAGTTAGCTTTAGACTGTAAAAATGGGGTGAAAAACAAACGAAGAATCGAAGCCTGATTACAACAACAACGATCAGTGTCGGTCAACTTTCGTGTTGGATTACCCTCCTTTCAGGCCTTTGTATCTGTGGTTTACACTCAAACAATTATCAGCAGGCTTTTTCCAGTCGCTGTTAACCGATCGTCAGTCTGTATTTCTCAGACAAATAGGCCTACGTAAAATTACACTGTGCCGTTAGTTCACTCACTCGACTGAAACATAAAATCGCCAATAGGGGGCAGATCGGTTTGTTTACGTTCCGGGTACGTAACAATTCAAATTTTCAAATTCAAATTAAAAATACAAAGTGACGTCCAAACTTTAAAATTTTGGAAAAAATAGAAAGTTCCTAACTTATTTTGTCTGGGAAAAATACAGAATACGGTCTTTCTTTTTTTAATGCAAACAATATTCCTGATTTTCGCGGCAAGTGTGCCTTTAGCACAATTTTAATAAACTGAAGGAACGACAATTTATTTTTAGTCTATGATACTTCTAAACACTACTTTGAAGTACATGTTCAAGACCAGCATGACGAAAAAGCTTACAATTTGTACTCCTTGAAGAAAAATAGCTGACAACTTAAAAATTATGTTACAATGAAAAAGTTTAAGCCTAATTGTCAACATTTATTTAATTGAAACTCTATTGACGTCAATCAAGACAAAAAATCTGTTGGGCCCTTTTTAAGTATAATAATCTGAAATTTCACAAGCTTGCACTTATTTGACTTAAAGGCACACTTGCCGCGAAAATCAGGAATATTGTTTACATTAAAAAAGAAAGACCGTATTCTGTATATTTCCCAGACAATATAAGTTAGGAACTTTCTATTTTTACCAAAATTTCAAAGTTTGGACGTCACTTTGTATTTTTAATTTGAATTTGAAAATTTGAATTGTTACGTACCCGGAACGTAAACAAACCGATCTGCCCCCTATTGGCGATTTTATGTTTCAGTCGAGTGAGTGAACTAACGGCACAGTGTAATTTTACGTAGGCCTATTTATCTGAGAAATACAGACTGACGATCGGTTAACAGCGACTGGAAAAGCCTGCTGATAATTGTTTGAGTGTAAATCACAGATACAAAGGCCTGAAATGAGGGTAATCCAACACGAAAGTTGACCGACACTGATCGTTGTTGTTGTAATCAAGCTTCGATTCTTCGTTTGTTTTTCACCCCATTTTTACAGTCTAAAGCTAACTAGACATGTTTTATGTGTCCTATGTTTAAGTTTAGTGGTATTAGTCGTAGTAAGCTCATGTAAATTGGTTTTCTTAGCAAATTTAAACAGGCTACGGCGGCAAGTGTGCCTTTAACAAATTACATTGATATATTTCTCAGCCATTACAATTTCAATTTAGAAGCGTTTTTCGATCCACCAGATATATATTTGCGACTTAGAACTCTACCAAACAATTTTAAAAAAACGCCATAACACAACAACACTCACTGTCCATAGGAAGCTGGTTAACTGTTAAAGTATCCCATTAAAACTCCGATCAATTTCAACACGCATTGTCCATAGGTTGATTGTTTTGCGTTTTACGCCGCGCTCAATATTATTTCACTTATATGGTGGCGTTGCCAGTTTTATTGTTGGAGGAGGCCGGGTTCTATGCCCGGAGGAAACCCACGACCTACCGGTGGTAACTGGCAACCATCCCACATACATCGTTCGAATGAAAACCCAGTCAGAAAATTTTCCAATTTTTGGGGACTGAACTGTGCATAGGAAGCTGGTTAACTGTTAAAGTATCGCGTTAAAACTCAGATCAATTTCAACACGCACTGTCCATAGGAAGCTGGTTAACTGTTAAAGTATCCCGTTAAAACTCAGATCAATTTCAACACGCGCTGTCCATAAGAAGCTGGTTAACTGTTAAAGTATCCCGTTAAAACTCAGATCAATTTCAACACGCACTGTCCATAGGAAGCTGGTTAACTGTTAAAGTATCGCGTTAAAAGTCAGATGAATGTCACTTACTGCAAGTCATTTTAAGTTCGGGCGTATTGCTCTAAATTCGTTTCAAATTACAGCCACAAGAACATTTTTGGGAAAAAAGAGAAATTAGTAAGGAATAGACTGATTTGAGCAAACAGGTAGACAAAACAAAGTTTCATAAAACTTAATTGTAGAGTCTATAACGAATAGAAAAAACTATATGTATCTCGTATCTTTTGGAGAGAAACTATTTTTTCTTTAATCCTATTTTGTGACTAATAAACCTATGATCTTCGAATAATTATAATTACTAGAGTTTATTTGTTGTTTTGTTTTTACCTAATAAAACATTTGCCCTAATCAAAATTTTATATAACTGTTCTATTCGTTTGTTTTTTGTTGTTGTTTTTTTTAGTATCGATCGATGTTTCAGAAAATATCACAAGATTCTTATCTTTCGTAATCACTTATAACTGCATTTTAAACTACAGCTATTAGTAGAATAATAGGCTGTTTCTTTATTTTCTGACCTATAAACCTACGATCTTCGAATAATTATAATTACCAGAGTTTATTTGTTTTTTTTTGTTTTTACGTAATAAAACATTTGCCTTTACCAAAGTGTCTGCAACTGTTCTACTTTATTTTCTTGGTTATTTTGATCTTCATGAAAACTGGCGCCTTACATGAGTTTACTATCGGTGGTAAGTGAGCTGTTAATAACAACAAAGTGGCTTTACTAAATACTGAGCGACCTTCGAGATAGTAAGGTGTAGGCTGTATCTCACTCTTTGATGTCCAATCTTTCACTGGAAACATCAAGGGCCGAATAGAAGAAACCTTTCATTCAACGACCCAAGTTATCTTAGTGTAATCTATGTGCCTTTCTTAAGAACTAATAATGAATAAATTGACTCTGATTCGTTTAACCCTAGTCAACAAGATACTATGATCTACCAGCAGCTCTGCCCTTAGTGATTGTAAAAGCGTGTGTTGGTGAATACTTTTCCGACAGCCAAGCTCATCTGTTCCCGTAATATCGACTAGCACTCAATGACCTCCCGACATATCTCATCACGTACAAATTGTATCAAAGCATACCAGACCATAACAGAGAACTTAATTAATCCCCTTACTTATTTCAGTAAATTAGATAACGAAAATTGTAATAAATTAAAGTCTTGTTTATATTATGATGCACTTTAGCTTCGCTATTTATAAGACCTTATATGTTAGATAAGTTTAAATAGTATCGACAATTGTTTTAAGGAACAAATGTTTACCAATATCTAGAACAAATATTTCTGAATTAAAAAAAAATAACAAAACACGTATGAGATATGAGTTGAATATAGACTCAAATATACTATTATTAATATAAAATAAATGTTTACGATCGCCCAAAAAAATGTTCTCTTGATAGCGAATTGAGATTATATAAAAATATTATATGTATATATTTACCACAATCTTTGAAGTGTAAAGCCGCCTTGTGTCGTCGTTTCCTGCATTCACATGTGACCGTCATGAGCACCAAAAACAGGGAAATGGGCAGAAAAACCCTCATTTTCAGAGGTATTTCCAAATTGGTCCAGTTATATCGATAACCTATCCTACTACTTATAAACAAAACAAACAAATATATGAAATAACCGTCTTTTTTACGTGTCCCGTTTCCAATTGCGATGAGTATCTTGTGTAGGCGATCAATAATACTGTCAAACCACCGACAGGTACTTTCCACAAGCTATATAATTCCACTACTATCTCATTTTGTTTTATATATGTGTTGTGGTTTTACACGCAACTAAAGAAGACATATCTTCATCACACCTTTGCACTTGTGCAAATATTTACAACACACGCCGGACCGAGTCAGCGGACCGCACACGTTGTGATTATTGAAACGTCATCGGACCTTCTTCACCAATACACCTCTGGGCAAATCCTCAAGGGTTTTAATACATACAGAATAATCACTTCATAGGTACTGCGTTTTCCGAAAGAACAATCCAAAAATGTACAAAGGGTTCCTTTCCAAAAGATATAACAGTCCTGTTCAGTTTAAGTCAATGCGAATATTTCAGAAAAGCTCAAAGAAAATAAGAGAGGCTGTAGGCTAACGTGTATACTACATTAGAGACCCACAGTCATTACAAATTTATACCCCGCCCTGTTTTCAAAGTATGAATGAATCGAAAGTGATCTTAGGTATTGTCCAATAGGCGACTGGCTATTAGCCATGTGTGAAAGCCGATGCTCACAGCCAGTCACTGCCTATCTTGCCTTTTACTCGCGGTAGGGCAATCACTTTAGGACCACACACGTAGCTGTTTCGCTTGCTGGCTCGTATAATGGCACATTGAGGGAGATGAGAAAGTCAGTGGTTTGGCCCCACTAACATAACACATATCCTCACAACAATCCCCTCAACTCAATAACACTAAGTCACCAGGAGAAAACTTAGTAAGTGGTTAAAATGAACAGTGTGATCTTTAAATAAACTGTCACAGCCCAATTAATATAATTCCAAAAAGAGGTATTTTCAACAGGTTCATGTTATTTGCGTCACACAATATACACCCACACAATTTCAAAATCTTAACAACAGAATAAGGACTTTTTCATTTGAATTCCAAATTAAGCTCGCAGACGGTTTCTCATAAAGAAATGGGCTTCTCTGGGTTTGAATCCCTTTCATTAATTATCCCAGAGAATTTATTTAGCATTAAACGGATTTATTCCCACTGTTTATAATGAATTTAAAATGAGTCATTTAAATCTGTGTCGGGTCATTAATCTCAGGTCGAATCGAGTTACGTGTTTAATCTAAGAATAAGTCTAATTGAGGTCGTGTGCCTTAAAGTGGATTCTCATTAAGCCGTTAGCAGGGCCTTCCAAGGATATGCGTCTGTAAATGATTTGCCACCTATCAGGGGCCTTACAGCACTATTTTACAATTTAATAAAGTGGAATAGTTCAAGACATTAAAATAAATAAATCTGATATGCAATTAGCAGTCTTACATGAGCAGTTCTAAACAATAGGTTTGACTGGAGGCTTTAGTTTTTCTCAAACGCCTTTTAATAGGTCTATACGCGTGCTTCCAATTCTTATCAAACTAGATTTAAATATCAGTTTTCTAGATCTGCGACGTAAAGTTTTGATCAATTTTTAAAACGGAAACAGTGTTAACTATGTCAGAAAAAACAACAATGTAACGCAAACATATTTTACCAATCTCGGAAATAAGTGCAGTGGAAAAATATCTCTTATATACTATATATTAGAAGTATATATTTGCCCAATTGTATTCTCACGAGATCTCCTTTAGACGTGGCTAAGATAGACCTCTACGACTTTACTGGTCATAGTGCAGGGATTTTCGCGTGCGATCTAAGGTAACATTTTTAAAAGCTATCAGATAAATATAAAAATCCTGACATCACGCTGTACGTGAATATATAATTTGAATTTAAGAAAACGTTGAACTACTAACAAAAACGTAGAGTCAATTTCACGAAATGGCCCCATTTTGACGAAAACTGGCAAAATGGCGACGTTCCCTGTCGATCCGATTCACTTTGAGCTGGCCACTGTGATAGGTTCCACAGGGCGTTTCCAATAGCTGCTAGTGTTTAAATGTGCGATGTAACTAACAATAACCTACAATGGCTCTAGGTAAGCGTAAGAGAATAATAGAAAAGCACGTAGATGCGAGCAAATGCCAGGTAACTACAGTGACAGAAAACACGATGACGGAAACTAAAATGACAGAAAGCATGATGACGGAAACAACAATGACAGGCAGCATGATGACGGAAACTACAATGACAGGCAGCACGATGACGGAAACTACAATGACAGAAAGCATGATAACGGAAACTACAGTGACAGAGAGCACGATGACGGAAACTACAATGGCAGAAATCATGATGACGGAAACTACAATGACAGAAAGCCCAATGGCTGGAGGTGCAGTGGCGTAAAGCACAACTACTTAAAATACAATGATGGAAAGAACAATGGTAGAAAGCCCGAGGACGGAAAGTACAATGACAGAAAGCACGATGACGGAAAATACAATGGCAGAAAGCACGATGACGGAAAACGCTGACGGAAAGTACAATGGCAAAAAGAGCAATCATGGAAAACACAATAGTGGAAAATACAATGAGGGGAAGTACAATGACACAAAGCACGATGACGGAAAATAAAATGACGGAAAGTACAAGGATCAAAAGTGCAATGACGGAAAGTGCAATAATAGAAAGCCCGATGACAGAAAGTACCGTGACAGAAAGCACGATGACGGAAAACGCAATGATGGTGGAAAGTAATATGACGGAATGTATAATGACCGAAAGTGCACGAAGACGAAAAGTTCTTACTTTACCTAACGCTTCCAGGTTGAATAAGAATCAGAAAAGCAGAGTTTGAAAGAAAATAATATACCACAGTAAATGGATGAAACAACCTACTTGGAATGATTCAAAGGTTTTTTTAATCCCTGAGACTTTACAATTTAAAACTATGTTATTTTGGGGTAAATATAAATTTTTATATTTGTTGCTTTTGATATTAAAACGTGCTGAGATGTGCTGAGCAACAGGATGGTTTTATTAAAAGGGTTATTTCTTTGTCAACCTTCGGTGATGATATAAATAAAAGATTGATTGATTGTTTGGTGTTTTACGCCGCGCTCAAGATTATTTCACTTATATGGCGGCGTTGCCAGTTTTATTGTGGGAGGAAACCGGGCTCTGTGCCCGGAGGAAACCCACGACCTTCCGCTGGTAACTGGCAACCATCCCACATAGGTCGTTCGAGTGAAAACCCAGTCAGAAAATTTTCCAATTTTTGGACTGAGTGGGATTCGAACCCGCGACCCATTGGTGTATAAATAAAAGAAGGTTTATCCTTAAAGCGGGGCGACCAGCGGCATTGCTTTGTACTACGTACGTTTGTCCCTAAATCAGTTTCACACCTTTTTTTACAGTAAATGGAATGTTCAATCTCCAATTTAATGCAGATTAATAACAGAATATAGGAGTTTTTCTTTCGTATTCCAAAAACATACCCTAGGGTAGTGATAACAAGTAGCCAAAATAAGAATTGTATCTTGATAATTTGAATTGTGACGGTCATCGAATGCGGTTACACATAAGGTATACTATAAATTAATTAAGAAATGTATATAAATCTAGAAAGTTTTGCCATAGGAACAAAATATATAATATGTCTTCCCTAACTGTATTGCTAAAGAGACAATTTCATAAAATGAAATTATAAAAACGACAATATCATCACACGAAGGAATGGTCATACTCAATCAAAATATCATCAACTGCAAATAATATTTCTATTTATAGCTACTAATGATGGTTGGTTGGTTGTTTTATCTTATTGGCGCGTCCATTCGTATGACTGATGTACGCCAGAGCTACTAATGATGGTTGGTTGGTTGTTTTAGCTTATTGACGCGTCCGTTCGTATGACTGATGTACGCCAGAGCTACTAATAATGGTTGGTTGGTTGTTTTAGCTTATTGGCGCGTCCGTTCGTATGAATGATGTACGCCAGAGCTACTAATGATGGTTGGTTGGTTGTTTTAGCTTATTGACGCGTCCGTTCGTATGAATGATGTACGCCAGAGCTACTAATAATGGTTGGTTGGTTGTTTTAGCTTATTGACGCGTCCGTTCGTATGACTGATGTACGCCAGAGCTACTAATAATGGTTGGTTGGTTGTTTTAGCTTATTGACGCGTCCATTCGTATGAATGATGTACGCCAGAGCAACTATTGATAGTTGTTTTGGTTGCTTTAGCGTATTGACGCGTCCGTTCGTATGAATGATGTACGCCAGAGCTACTAATGATGGTTGGTTGGTTGTTTTAGCTTATTGGCGCGTCCATTCGTATGAATTCGTAATGGACTTACGCCCAGAGGTCTTAGAACAGCAACCAATGGCAATGAACGGCAAACATACGATCGAATCCCCAGCTTCAAAGGATTAAACAAATAAACTTTCAGTAAGAAATCAAGAAATTTAAAGTGTTTTTAACATATGTCTCAGACAAGCAACAAAAATCGATCAACTGCAAAAACAACTCCACATTAGTGCAAATGAAAACACCAAATGATGATCCCACCGATAACCGAGATCAGAGAAAGGCCGGGAAGTGGTTTTGGTGGTATCTTACATGGAAGAATATATTGAAAAAAGCACCTGGAGACGAATTGACAGAGATCACGTTAATCAGCAACCCAACCAATCTGCGGTAACATTTTTAAAAGGAAGTTCGTCTGGTTTTCAGATATTCTGCAGACAAGCAACTATCAGAGCCAAAACAAGAAACAGGGCGTATTGGCACATAAAATGTATCAACCAAATTCCGCCAAGTGGTTCTGGAGATCTTCAAACAATTCAAGATTGTTGGACGCCGATGACAAACGATCTAATACAGACAACCAAAACCCACTACAATGTGCTTATGTCCCAAATATTAATTGCTAGAGACGTAATACAAAGCTATGGTTTTAGTCAAAGTCAAGTCGAAATAAAGGCCACCAATCCGTTTTGACTGTTACTTCAACTCTGAACAATCGTCCGTTTGACCAGTTGAAAATATCTCCGTTAGTGAACAGAGAATAGGAGTTAATGATACAAGGAGTTAAGCGCCATTCTTTTGTTGGCTGCATGCTCCATATTCGACCAAGTTAGTAAGAACAATATGGAGAGGCGGTTTGACAGAGACTTACAGGAGCACCCCACGGACACAACACAAACAAACGATTTACCCACAGTTGTCGTTTTGACTGGGTGCAATATTGGAGGCAATGCGGTGTAGGTTAAAGCTGACACAGGGACCACCAGGCTAGATGCCAGAATAACACATGACCACTCATTTCATCTGACGCCTCAACATGGCGGGAAAACAATTTCTTTGAAATAAAACTGCTACAACAATACACCATATAGACATCAACACCGATTTAAGACGGAGGGGAAGGGAAATGAGTTTGACATGAATTGCCTCTAAGTAAAGTAAGAGAATAATAAGCTCATTTAAAGCGTATTGTCTGTAGACTCTGAGTTGTCCTTCTGGGCCAAGTGTCATATGCCTAGCATGAAAACAAATGTTTATTGACATATTAATTACAAACGCCCCCTCTGCTCTCTTGCAGTATTAAGTACATATAGACAATAGAAATAAACAAGCTAGACTTTGACATTGATTGAAGGAAGTCTATGCAGTATATATCATTTTCTGTATGATACTTAAGTGTGTCAATTTAGCTAAAGGAGTGTAGGCGACAAGATTTACGACAAAAACTGAATGGTTAAAAGATGTCTTCCTTTCTGAAATTAGATTGGTCTGCTTTAAGGCATTTTCCAGTTGAATGTCTATTTGACTTGTTCTAATTGGATATATCTGTATAGGCAGACACACTTCAACTAACACAGACATAATTAACTTTTACACTTATTAATTTCACCCCAAATGAACCCCCCTGGAAACAAAATGAAAAGCGCAGGATTGTTTCAACTTGTCAAAATCTTTTTTTAATTATTAACTAAGCACTTACCTCTAGAAAGATGAAAAGTAATATTTTCATCTGGTTATATCATTAAAGGCACACTTGCCGCGAAAATCCAGAAGACTGTTTACATTAAAAACAGTGGACGGTTTTCTGGACTTTTCCCAGACAGAAAAAGTTAGGAACTTTCTATTTTTACCAGAAATTGAAAGTTTTGACATCATTTAGTATTTTGAATTTGAAAAACAGATTTTCCAGGTACCCGCAATGTAAACAAACTTCGAACCTGAGCGTGTGCACAAGTGCCGTAATGGTTTGAGTCGTGTGGGCGATCTAACGACACAGTATAATTTTACGAACTTTATCTAAGAAATACAGACTAACGATCGAGTAAGAGAGACCATAAAAGCCTGTCGAGTGCATACCACAGGCAAAAACGCTTGAATGAGGATAATCCAACACTGATCGGTGTTGTTGTCGTAATCGAGCTTCGATTCTTCGTTTGTTTTTCACCCTCTTTTATACATTCTAAACCTAATTGGACATGCTTTATTGTGCTATGTTTAATTTTAGTGGTTTTAGCTGTAGTAAGTTCGTGCAAATTGGTTTTCTTAACAAATGTCAAACAGGCAAGTGGGCCTTTAAAGTAGCATAAAGTGACACGAGCTGTCAAAATTTGCACTAACTTCCGATTGTCCAAACAAAATGAGTTCTTCAAAAATTAAATAATTAACACTGCAATAAAGGTACAAATTATTATATTGGGCCTCTAACTTGTGATCGAATAACGGACATATTTTTAAGAATATCTTTACAAACTGTCTTCAAAAGCAAAGCGCTGCCAAAATTCGGACATATTCTTGAATTCAGATTGTCACGACAAGTTGTAGTTACGCCTTTTAAATGAATTATTTGGAAGGACTTCGGCTTTCAGATTTAAACCAAGTTTCAAATATCTATTAATCCTACCTGTCTTTTAGATTTTACCTTCAACACACATTTAAAACATTCCTCTTTTCATTTTACTCATTAATTTGTTCGAATTTCATTGCAAATCTACCAAATCCCTCCTCATAGGAAGAAAACATTAAAATTGGCCTGACAGATTTCAAACTCTCCTCGTACAATGACAACCTGTCACATGGTCCGCAGTATGTCCGAGAATTTCCTCAATAGCTGGACAATTTGATGACAACGTAACCACTTATTTTTCCCTTTTTTGTTTTAATTCATTTCTTTATTTCACCTTATAAGAAAATAACATAAATTCAATTTGGCAGAAAATTAGTAAGTAAAGCGGGATTAAAGTCAAAGACTTGTTTTAACCCTAGTCAGATTCCGTTGTTGTCTGAAATAGTTTTGGGCATGGAACAAGTTGAATCACACAAAAAAAATCTGAAAAATAATTACATTCGAAAAAGGCTGAAAAGAAAACAATAGTATTAAAAAGCCGATTAAAAATTATTTTCGAATTTCTGTGCAACTCGTTTTAATTAAAGGCATGGTTTTTATGAACACTTGATTGCATTTTTTTTTAAACAGAAGACATCGCTTTAAAGACATATTCTTTCCATTGAAAAACTTCTAGACTGGAAATTCCCATGTATGGCACTAATAGGCCTCCGTAGGGCCTACATGACAGACATATAAAGCATATTGCCGAGTCCTAATTTTATATTTATCTAGATTGTTCCATAAGAGGTTAAATGTATACTTATACGTTTTCAATTACTGTTTCCAACTAAATAGATTGAAACTGTGTCTTTGTCTGAGCGAGATATAAACGGATGCAGGATCTACCCTTCTCTACATACACATTTGTCTGAGCGAGATATAAACGGATGCAGGATCTACCCTTCCCTACATACACATTTGTCTGAGCGAGATATAAACGGATGCAGGATCTACCCTTCCCTACATACACATTTGTCTGAGCGAGATATAAACGGATGCAGGATCTACCCTTCCCTACATACACATTTGTCTGAGCGAGATATAAACGGATGCAGGATCTACCCTTCCCTACATACACATTTTTCGAGCGAGATATAAACGGATGCAGGATCTACCCTTCTCTACATACACATTTGTTTGGTATATATCCCCCCTGGCCTATTTGCTATAAAATCACCAAACGGGAAATGTACCTGTTGTACTGGTGGGGGTTAGAAACCATCCTTCTTTATGTTCCCTGTACAATGGCCACCTGAGGGTCGGAGTGGTCAAAGTGTCATTCGTAAAAAAAAAAAATAATTGACATTATAATTCTCGTGATGATAGAGTTAATTACTAAAACCAGTCGTTCGTATCGGGTATATTTTATGAATGGCGAGAGATTTACGATGACGCTGATGTCGACGCCTTATTAATGACCTTTGACGACAAGACTAATCTGTTAGCTGTCATAACGAATGCCGGTTTTTTGCTGTGTCCATATACGTACGTGTATTAAAGATACAGGCTTCAATTTAGCATCATGTGACAGTTAATAAAATATCTATATATTTATACAAAGATAGCGGCCAATATACATTGTCAATAAACTATTATAACTGTCCTGACTTTCCTAGATAACCCAACACTAAAGCAGCTCTTGTCATTACCAAATGAAGACAATTTGACCAAACTGAAGAATTGTTGGTTCAATGTAATCATTTCTCACCACATGGGATTCCCGATTACAAATGTAATCATTTCCCACCACATGGGATTCCCGATTACAAATGTAATCATTTCCCACCACATGGGATTCCCGATTACAAATGTAATCATTTCCCACCACATGGGATTCTCGATTACAAATGTAAACTCCAACACAAATCTTTAGAGCCAAGTAAACGGCCAAAATACCAAGCAACAAATACGTGAATAATCACGAAACTAAGTCAGATGAGCTTTGGATAAATGACTTAAAACCAGAAATGCAAATGCAAGAGCATATTTGTTTACTAAGTAGGCCTATTGGTAATATTGCCAAGATGGCCCCCTTCAACATTTGTTTGGTTTCTGACAACTGTTTCCAGGAATAATTCAGGGCATAATGCACAACATGCTTTTTATTTTTAACTAGCACTTTTCTTCTCGAACCGTTGTGTTGTCATCGAAACCCAGGTATAGGTTATCATACACTGACATATTTACAATGGCGGATATGCTTAATGCGTATTGTTCTTGTGGTTTGTTTTTATTCTATTTATTATTTGAGATGTGTATTTGCTATGAGAAGTTGCTGTATTTCTGTCTCGTTGTAATTTCTTGGAAGACTACCACAGATCGTTGTTTGGATCAACATTCTATTCTTTGGACTCATTTGTGTGATACAAGAGACCGAACATATAACATTCTATATAGTTTCACAAGATGACCAAATAATATTTTGGGTTGAAAACAACCTGAAATCTGACGAGTTTGAGCTTGATGGAATCAACTTTCCTCCCCAAATATTCTTTGGGGCTCAACATGAAATATTATTGTTTAGAATAACATTTCTAAGTCTTATTGTACTTAAAGAGAACATCAATCATGACACTGGCGCTTGGTCATACTATGAAGCAATTTAACAATATAATACAATAAGTTAATAAATAAATGGTTTTGTTCTAAATGGGCTCGAATAAGAGATATTTCCCAAACCCTCAAAGCGTTCCGGGACAAAATAACCCATTCGGTTGTCTTGGCTAGATATAAACGCTAAAAACAAACGTAAACTTTAGATGAAAGAGAGTAATTTAACAATATTTTGGGGAGATATATTACTAGATCGTTAGTATCGAGTTTGAAACACTAATTTTGGGCAGGTATAGTTTCAAACGGTGTCAGTCAAACAATGGACCGGAACTTTGGTTCTACGGTGTCAGTCAAACAATGGACGGGAACTTTGGTTCTAACAGTAAAACGGGTACATTGTTTTATTTCAACCAGTCAGCAGTCTCCAAAACTTTGCAATACAACAATATTTTTTCATTCCAACAACGGTGCTCATTACCCTAGTACCTCAACGGTAAAACCACAAGAATAAATCGTTTGTATACTCGAAAAGTAGCCGCTTTTATTGAGAACTTAGAAAATCGCAGCCCTTAAGACGAATAAAAGCCAGATTTCTTACTTTAGACCATTTATATTGTATCATTCTATATAGTACCCTCGAACGACCTACGTGGGATGGTTGCCAGTTACCAGCGGAAGGTCGTGGGTTTCCTCCGGGCCTAGAGCCCGGTTTCCTCCCACAATAAAACTGGCAACGCCGCCATATAAGTGAAATAATCTTGAGCGCGGCGTAAAACACCAAACAATCAATCCATATAGTACAGGTACATTAATAGGGGTTTGATAATGATAAAGGATGATATATGTGAACGGACCGGATACAGGACATTCACAATTATTTGTACATGATAGTAGGCCCACTTTCCGCAGTAACCTGTTTGGCATTTGTCAAGAAACCCAATTTACACGAGCTTACTACAACTAAACATTAACATAGGGACACATAAAACATGTCCAGTTAGGTTTAGAATGTATCAATGGGGAGGAAAACAAACGTAGAATAGAAGCCCGATTACAATAACAACGATCAGTGTCGGTTAAATGAAGTGTTGGATTGCCCTCATTCCAGGTCTTTTTTCTGTGGTTTACACTATCAAATCGGCAGCCTTTTCGAGTCCCTCTACTCCAATCACCAGTCTGTTTTTCTCAGATCGATCACACGATTCAAACCAGTTTTCATTTTCAATTTCAAACTAAAAATACTAAATGATACCAAAACCTTCAATACCGGTACGTGAAATTAAGCAGGTTGTCTAATTGTAAAGTTGAAATGCTGGTTTCCTTATTGGATTGATCTTTAAGATTAGATAACACTCGCCCTTTATTCCAGACGACAAAGCAGTTGGAATTTCACTGATCTTAAACCGTTGACGTTGATAATATCTGACAAAACAGATTGGCATAAAACAACCACACCTATACTATAGGTCATGTGAAGATTGTCTGCTCTATGGCTATATTGGTCTATGTGTGTTTCATACACTCACGCACCATATTCTGTTAGTCTGTAGATGTTGTCTACTTATAAAAGACAATACAAGACGCGGTTGGTGATCTACAGTAGGGCAAACTGGAAACATCTTTGTATAGCACTGGATAACAAGAAGCATTAACACGGATGCCTGGGAAGAAATGAACAAGACTAATCGTAAGGGAAATCGTAATGGGACAGAAACCCCATCTTGGACAGCGTGGTTATCAAAATCATGAACTTGGTATGGATTTCTGGTCCAATACCAATCTTCTGATGCCGTATGCACGTTGACACCATGTTAGACAAATAGAAGTGACGCTTTTAATTAAATTCTAACTGGACAACTATAATGTGCCCAATGTTTAATTTCGCCTTTTTCACAAATCGCAGAAAGGCCGTTAGTATGCCTCTGAAAGGTTTCTTAATACATAATAGGGGCCTCCGTGGCTCAGTAGGCAGAGCGTCGAACGCTCAATCCAAACAGCCTTCCACCAATGGGTCGCGGGTTCGAATCCCACTCAGTCCACAAAAAAATTGGACAATTTTCTGACTGGGTTTTCACGCGAACGACCTATGTGGGATGGTTGCCAGTTCCTCCGGGCACAGAGCCCGGTTTCCTCCCACAATAAAACTGGTAACGCCGCCATATAAGTGAAATAATCTTGAGTGCGGCGTAACACATCAAACAATCAATCAATTAATATATAGTAACATTTGGCAGCGGACTCCAGACCCATATCTGTATCTTCTCGTGGGAATCAGATTTCATCTCGTTTTGTAGGTATGAAAAGTTACTTGCATTTCGAACATGTTGGTTTTACAGAAAAAGCATTTCAGCACCATTATGTAATTTGGTAGAGCGAGATCGAGATTATGAATGTAGCAATGAGAGACAATCTCAAGGATTCGTGGAACATTCAAGAACAATAACATTAATACAATTCAGAAAATCGTATACGGGCTGTTCCTTCTGAGAGAGTCTGTTTAAGTATTGGAGAACATCCCGTTTCTCGGAATGTTTTACGAATACACACCCTCTGGGGTTAATCCCAAGGGTTAGTTTTTATACGGACCGGGCCAGCTATCCACGTGGATTCTTTTACCAAGCCTTCAATACAGGACAAGTATTTCTAACTGAGAGCAGAACATCAATAACGCGTTTATAAAACAAAATGTTTGGGTTAAAAAGCGGATGTTGTAGGTTGAGGGAAGTTGTTTGTTTACATTCTTCTAATGCTACGACAGTCCATTGAGAAAGCCCAGAAGTAATAGGCCTGACAGTTGGATTTTACAGGTGGACAACTCCTTGTAATTCTCTGATACTGCCATTCACATAATTCACATTCCTTCAACTTCTCTATCTGATTGATTCCTACATGTGTCAGAAAAGTCCACCCCCTAGGCGGTATAAACTGTAATGTCTGCTGAAGCGAAGAGGTGTAGACTTAGAATAAGTTGTTCAAACAAATCAGTTAAACCATTAAGTTTGCTGATAATTGACGAGGCAATTGTGTAAGCTGTAGGGTGGTCCTCGATCGCCTTCTCTCGCCTATCCTTTACTTCACTTGGCCTATCTTCAAACCTTGATTAATGGATCGCCGGCAAATGTACAGGTTGAATTACTTACAGTTTGGAGAATGGGGAATTAGTGTGGCAAAGGTCATCTCAGTTTTAAATAAATGCCGTGCAAATTGTTTGCGAGATTAAAAAACACACAGTAAATTTATAACAGTTAATACAAAACAGATTGATTCCCTTTTCATTGAGCGAACTTGGCAGTCAAAAAAGAATTTATTCTCGAATCAGGGATGGTGGAAATAAAAAGCGGCAAAAAGAAAGTCGTAAATCTCTTAACACGAGATTCTTATCTCAATTGTAAATTCAACCGAAAGTAGTAAAAGTGAGGATATTTAATAAGGAGTGAGATATGCGATAATTGAAACATTTATCACCTCAAAACAAAACGGGTTGTCAGCGTTATCCTGGTAAGGTACTCGGCAATAAAAACAAACTGCCAAGACTACATATACTTACTTATTTCTTTAAATTAAAGTGGCATAAGCTGCCAAAATGTTGATATTTTGACGTTAAAACAAAATGTTAAAATTATTGGCTATTTTTCTCAAAACGTATAATTCAGAAGCTTTTTTAGTGCTTCTAGTCTCGAAAATGTATGATAAAGTATTGTTTTGAACTAACTTTGGCTTAGAATGAATGAATGGTGGTCCCGGTTATTTAAATTTTGTTTACTTTTCGAACACGTTTTCGGTTCGCGCAGGCCACATACTGTATGGATTTTCCTCATTCCAATGTCAATCATTTAGCTTTTCGATGGCATGCAAAGCCTCTTACTGTCGTGACGATCAGAAATTATGAAAAAAGTGTGAATTTGGCACCTCATGCCTCTTTAAAGTATTGCCTATTTTTCTTTAGGCTTAAAACACTGTTATGAATGACAGTTCACCGCTCATCGCCCACGGGGATGTATCCTGGGAGATTCGGCCCAAAGAATGGGGAAAATTCTAGATGGGTCCTCCACTCAATCAACCCATCTGGAAGAGTTGCTATAGGTAATCGCTGAAGGTCGGGGGTTCTTTCAGTCAACGAGCCCGGGTTTTCCCTGATTTAACCTGGCAACTCCACAATATACGGAGAAACAGGAATTGATAGGTGTCTGCGATTCCGTTCTATACATTCACAGATAGCATATAAAACAAGCGCAAAGCTACTCATTAAAGTGGCATGAGCTGCCAAAGTTCACACTTTATTCATAATTTCTGATCGTCACGACACTAAAGGGGCTTTGAAAGCCATCGAAAAACTAAATAATTGGCATTTGAATTAGGAAAATTCATACAGTATGTGGCCTATACGAACCTAAAACGTCTTCGAGAACTAAACAAAATTTAAATAACCGGGACGACCATTCATTCATTCTAAGCGAAAGTTAGTTCAAAACAATACTTTATCGTACATTTTCGAGACTAGAAGCACTAAAGAGCTTCTGAATTATACGTCTTGAGAAAAATAGCCGATAATTTCAACATTCTGTTTCAACGTCAAAATATTAACATTTTGGCAGCTCATGCCACTTTAAGAAATATTTGATAGATTGATTGATGTTTTACGCCGCACTCAAGATTATTTCACTTATACGGAGGCTTTGTCAGCTTTAGTGGGGAGGCTACCTGGCAACTCTTCCACATACGGCGAATGAATAAAAAATTCACTCAGAAATTTTTCAATTTTTATTTGGCCGGAGAGTGATTCGAACCCGCGCCGCATCGATGAAAGGTCTTTGTGGGACCTAAACCTGAAACCTGAAGTATTTGAAACTCTCTTAAAACGTGGGTTCCATACTTATGCGAATTAATTAAGGCATCGCATCAACTTTTACATCTGCATCGAATATTTATTTTTATGTGGCAATAGCTATTTTATGATTGGAAAATAATTTTATGGAACAAATTTTAGTTAGAATAACATATTTAATTTTATTTATTTCGTGGGAGAAACCTGCGTTTGGGTGGGCGCAAGGAAACTGAGACGGCCGAGAGACGATAAACATAGCGGTTTGCTGTCACTCGGAGTGAATTTGAACTTCATACTTTCTTTAGTTTAGAGCTTAGAGTGGCAAGCTGGCAGTATTTTAAAACGAAGATCTACTAAAAGGTTTACATAAAATCGTTACATGCATTTTTTTAAAAATTGTTGAATATTTTATTTATTTGTATTCCACAATCTCTATTTAATGAAGGGTTAAGATTTTGAATGGAAAATGCTCCTCAATTTTCTTTTCCATCCAATGTTTATCTGAGGAAATGCTATGACAAGCACTAATTGTCTATGTCTACCTATAGTGTCGGAAAAAGGTCAGTAACTGAAAATAATGAAACCAGCGTGAGGAAAAAAGGTGCACATCCTGGAATCCTCTCCAGCAAGTTTTGGAAATTCGATAAAAAACGTGAGCTGGTGTGGGCTGGGGGGGGGGGGGTATGAGGGGACAAGAAATGGTCACGGACAGACAGACAAGCTGATCACAATATCCCCCAACAATATAGGCCGGGGGGTTGGGAGATGCGATGACAAGAAATGGTTACGGACAGACAGACAAGCTGATCACAATATCCCCCAACAATATAGGCCGGGGGGTTGGGAGATGCGATGACAAGAAATGGTTACGGACAGACAGACAAGCTGATCACAATATCCCCCAACAATATAGGCCGGGGGGTTGGGAGATGCGATGACAAGAAATGGTTACGGACAGACAGACAAGCTGATCACAATATCCCCCAATAATATAGGCCGGGGGGTTGGGAGATGCGATGACAAGAAATGGTTACGGACAGACAGACAAGCTGATCACAATATCCCCAACAATATAGGCCGGGGGTTGAGAGATGCGATGACAAGAAATGATTACGGACATACAGACAAGCTGATCACTATATCCCCCAACAATATAGGCCGGGGGTTGGGAGATGCGATGACAAGAAATGATTACGGACAGACCGACAAGCTGATCACTATATCCCCCAGCAATATAGGCCGGGGGTTGGGATATGTGATGACAAGAAATGATTACGGACAGACAGACAAGCTGATCACTATATCCCCCAGCAATATAGGCCGGGGGTTGGGAGATGCGATGACAAGAAATGGTTACGGACAGACAGACAAGCTGATCACAATATCCCCCAGCAATATAAGTCGGGGGTTGGGAGAGGCGATGACAAGAAATGGTTACAGACAGACAGACAAGCTGATCACTATATCCCCCAGCAATATAGGCCGGGGGTTGGGAGAGGCGATGAAAAGAAATGATTACGGACAGACAGACAAGCTGATCACAATTTCCCCCAACAATATAGGCCGGGGGTTGGGAGATGCGATGACAAGAAATCTTTACGGACAGACAGACAAGCTGATCACTATATCCCCCAGCAATATAGGCCGGGGGGGGGGGGGGGGGGGGGGGTTGGGAGATGCGATGACAAGAAATGGTTACGGACAGACAGACAAGCTGATAACAATATCCCCCAGTAATATAGGCCAGGGGGTTGGGAGGTGCGATGACAAGAAATGGTTACAGACAGACAGACAAGCTGATCACTATATCCCCCAACAATATAGGCCGGGGGTTGGGAGGTGCGATGACAAGAAATGGTTACGGACAGACAGACAAGCTGATTACTATATCCCCCAGCAATATAGGCCAGGGGGTTGGGAGGTGCGATGACAAGAAATGGTTACGGACAGACAGACAAGCTGATCACTATATCCCCCAGCAATATAGGCCGGGTGTTGGGAGATGCGATGTCAAGAATGGTTACGGACAGGCAGACAAGCTGATCACAAAATCCCCCAACAATATAGGCCGGGGGGTTGGGAGGTGCGATGACAAGAAATGGTTACAGACAGACAGACAAGCTGATCACTATATCCCCCAACAATATAGGCCGGGGGGTTGGGAGGTGCGATGACAAGAACTGGTTACGGACAGACAGACAAGCTGATTACTATATCCCCCAGCAATATAGGCCAGGGGGTTGGGAGGTGCGATGACAAGAAATGGTTACGGACAGACAGACAAGCTGATCACTATATCCCCCAGCAATATAGGCCGGGTGTTGGGAGATGCGATGTCAAGAATGGTTACGGACAGGCAGACAAGCTGATCACAAAATCCCCCAACAATATAGGCCGGGGGGTTGGGAGATGCGATGACAAGAAATGGTTACGGACAGACAGACAAGCTGATCACTATATCCCCCAGCAATATATGCCGGGGGTTGGGAGATGCGATGACAAGAAATGGTTACGGACAGACAGACAAGCTGATCACTATATCCCCCAGCAATATATGCCGGGGGTTGGGAGATGCGATGACAAGAAATGGTTACGGACAGACAGACAAGCTGATCACTATATCCCCCAGCAATATAGGCCGGGGGTGGGGGGAATCAGAACGCAACATCGGAGCATACAGGATCTAGAATATTTAATTCAACAGCTTTGAATGGCTGTTAAGATTGATGGGTCTTGATTTTGATCTGCAGGAAACCCCTCAAACTCCTCTCCAGCCATTTAGGGTCTGCAAACTTTGGCTGCCTTCGCTCCATATCTGCCATCAGCTTGTCAATTTCAGGAGGCACAGGGAAACCCAGCCTAACGAATAAAGAACCTGGGACAGTCTGGACCCCCAAATCAGGAGAATCATTTAGTCAGTTAGCTTGGATGGGGGAAGGGGACAAGGTTGCACAAATCCATTTAAAGACGGAAAGGCCACATCTGTCCGCTTCTTTCAAGCCATTCTTTAATCATTCGATTATCTTTGTGAATGATTCCACTATCACATACAGTCTAAGTCACCATCCAGCCTTGAGTTGCTTAGATTCATTTTCATATGGATACATAGCCCAATATTCAGAACTCTCAAAGCATAAGAAATAAAGCAAATACTCAGTTTATAGTGATCTGTCAATAATGTTTTTTTACAGAAGTTAGTTCAGTTTTCAAATCCTACTAGGCTACTACCAGGGTTATTTGGAAGCATAATCTTATTTTAAACGCACTGGCCCCGTGCAGACTTTGTTAAGAAAGCGAGAAAATATCAAAGTGTTGATGAAAGTCAACTTTTGTGTTGGCTCTTGGGGACCAAAAAAAGCTGTGCTAGAAAAGTCAATAAACAAAGATGTATTCATAAATAATGGATATATATTTAGATACATAAATAATACATCATAAATCTAAACATCATATGTTATAATACTTCAGGATTTGCATAAGGAAATATAAACTAAACAAAATCTTTAAAAATAAAATAGATTATAAAAAATAAGGGCTTTAGAAAACTTTAGATGAGACAATTGCACTCATATTCAAAAATTGTGTGAGATAATAAAAATATTCTATAAATAATGTAATTTTTCTAAAAATGTTATCTCTTTCTACTGAGAAATAATACTTTCATGAAAAAGTTATCACAGTGCTTGGTGTATACAAATAGAAATCATTTTTATCAAATATAAACAAAGTTTTAAGGACAGATTTATATAAAGTAAATTTTCACAAATGTTTTGAGATCAGGTAAATACACAAATCCAATTAAAAAAAGATAATCACATATTTTATAAATGTATGTTAAGGACGGACATGTTATCTCATGGAGTAATTATAAACCAATTACGTTAGAAGATATATCACTGTATTTTTGCATAAAATGTTTTCCCCATTGATGTGTATCATGTTAAACAGCTAAAGAGAAAAATGTCTTAATACTTTATGGGGGAAAAAATTGTCAATATTAAATATCATAAAATAAACACCTTCTGATGTGAAAAAGAATTATGTGTAGATATATTGACCAATTCCTGTAAGGGCTTATCACTTGGAATACAAGTAAAAGAAGAACGAAATTGATAACAACTTCATGATTTCATTAACCCAATAAGTCTGTTTTTGTCAGCTTCAAGTCTTGTGATTTGATTACGAATTTCCTTGGCTTGACCACGAAGATCTGTCAGTCTCTGGTCCGTGTCTTTCTTGGAGCTTTTACTAACCAGGGCTGTCTCCCTTTGAATTTCATCATTAACCTGTGTCAGCTTGTCTTTGGCCTCTAATAAAGTTCGATTCACTTTGGAGAAATCTTCCATCTGTAGATCTTTATCTTCTATATCTGTATTCTTTACAGTGGTCTGAGGAACAGAAATATATCACACCTGTATTATACAACTTAATGGGAAAGTTACTTTCTTTTTTAATATCTTATCTTCACTTTTAATATACAATGGGGAAGTTATCTTCACTTTTAGTACACAATGGGGAAGTTATCTTCACTTTTAATACACAATGGGAAAGTTATCTTCACTTTTAATATACAATGGGGAAGTTATCTTCACTTTTAATACACATGGGGAAAGTTATCTTCACTTTTAATACACAATAGGAAAGTTATCTTCACTTTTAATATACAATGGGGAAGTTATCTTCATATTTAATATACAATGGGGAAGCTATCTTCACTTTTAATACACAATGGGAAAGTTATCTTCACTTTTAATACACAATGGGAAAGTTATCTTCACTTTTAATACACAATGGGAAAGTTATCTTCACTTTTAATACACAATGGGAAAGTTATCTTCACTTTTAATTCACAATGGGGAAGTTATCTTCACTTTTAATATACAATGGGGAAGTTATCTTCACTTTTAATATACAATGGGGAAGTTATCTTCACTTTTAATATGCAACGGGAAGGTTATCTTCACTTTTAATACACAATGGGAAAGTTATCTTCACTTGTAATATACAATAGGAAAGTTATCTTCACTTTTAATACACAATGGGAAAGTTATCTTCACTTTTAATACACAATGGGAAAGTTATCTTCACTTTTAATACACAATGGGAAAGTTATCTTCACTTTTAATACACAATGGGAAAGTTATCTTCACTTTTAATACACAATAGGAAAGTTATCTTCACTTTTAATACACAATGGGAAAGTTATCTTCACTTTTAATACACAATGGGAAAGTTATCTTCACCTTTAATATACAATGGGAAAGTTATCTTCACTTTTAATACACAATGGGAAAGTTATCTTCACTTTTAATACACAATGGGAAAGTTATCTTCACTTTTAATACACAATGGGAAAGTTATCTTCACTTTTAATACACAATGGGGAAGTTATCTTCACTTTTAATACACAATAGGAACGTTATCTTCACTTTTAATACACAATGGGAAAGTTATCTTCACTTTTAATACACAATGGGAAAGTTATCTTCACCTTTAATATACAATGGGAAAGTTATCTTCACTTTTAATACACAATGGGAAAGTTATCTTCACTTTTAATACACAATGGGAAAGTTATTTTCACTTTTAATACACAGCGGGAAAGTTATCTTCACTTTTAATACACAATGGGGAAGTTATCTTCACTTTTAATATACAATGGGGAAGTTATCTTCACTTTTAATACACAATGGGGAAGTTATCTTCACTTTCAATACACAATGGGAAAGTTATCTTCACTTTTAATACACAATGGGGAAGTTATCTTCACTTTTTTATACACAATGGGAAAGTTATCTTCACTTTTAATACACAATGGGGAAGTTGTCTTCACTTTTAATAAACAATGGGGAAGTTATCTTCACTTTTAATACACAATGGGAAAGTTATCTTCACTTTTAATACACAATAGGAAAGTTATCTTCACTTTTAATATACAATGGGGAAGTTATCTTCACTTTTAATATACAACGGGAAAGTTATCTTCACTTTTAATACACAATGGGAAAGTTGTCTTCACTTTTAATATACAATAGGAAAGTTATCTTCACTTTTAATACACAATGGGAAAGTTATCTTCACTTTTAATATACAATAGGGAAGTTATCTTCACTTTTAATACACAATGGGAAAGTTATCTTCACTTTTAATACACAATGGGAAAGTTATCTTCACTTTTAATATACAATAGGAAAGTTATCTTCACTTTTAATACACAATGGGAAAGTTATCTTCACTTTTAATATACAATAGGAAAGTTATCTTCACTTTTAATACACAATGGGAAAGTTATCTTCACTTTTAATACACAATGGGAAAGTTATCTTCACTTTTAATACACAATGGGGAAGTTATCTTCACTTTTAATACACAATAGGAAAGTTATCTTCACTTTTAATACACAATAGGAAAGTTATCTTCACCCTTAATATACAATGGGAAAGTTATCTTCACTTTTAATACACAATGGGAAAGTTATCTTCACTTTTAATACACAATGGGAAAGTTATTTTCACTTTTAATACACAATGGGAAAGTTATCTTCACTTTTAATACACAATGGGGAAGTTATCTTCACTTTTAATATACAATGGGGAAGTTATCTTCACTTTTAATACACAATGGGGAAGTTATCTTCACTTTTAATACACAATGGGAAAGTTATCTTCACTTTTAATACACAATGGGGAAGTTATCTTCACTTTTAATACACAATGGGAAAGTTATCTTCACTTTTAATACACAATGGGAAAGTTATCTTCACTTTTAATATACAATGGGGAAGTTATCTTCACTTTTAATACACAATGGGAAAGTTATCTTCACTTTTAATACACAATGGGAAGTTATCTTCACTTTTAATACACAATGGGAAAGTTATCTTCACTTTTAATACACAATGGGAAAGTTATCTTCACTTTTAATATACAATAGGAAAGTTATCTTCACTTTTAATACACAATGGGAAAGTTATCTTCACTTTATATATACAATGTCCAAGAACAATTTTAATATTCATAAATTTGAGCTTTCATTTAGTACAGTTTGATTCATAAAGGTGAAGCTGAACGTATTACACATCATTGAATGTTTTGTAAATTTTTTGTAAATATATTGTATGTACCTGTACAGAAATTTGTCCCTCTTGGTTAACAAATGTTCTCCACAATGCTTGACCAGTCATATTTGACATCAGGAAGGTCGGGTCAAGGTCATTCGACAAAACATTATCACCTGATGGATAACAAATATCAACATTTATAACACAGATATTGTTGGTCAAGTTTTCCTTGCTATTTTTTATCTCATAACTGGGGCAATGACATTTGTCTTTATACAAATATTTACCGATTGATATATTTTTTTCCCAGATATAACCAAAAATAAAACTGATCCAGTATAAAGGGTTTGGAAGTTAGACTCTGGATAAATAAATCCTCATGTCTGCTTAAAAAACGCTTTGGTTTCCAATAGATTCAATGAATGTCTTTTCTTTCAGCAGGACTTTAATAAATGTTGGTCTTCAGTCAAAATTCATAAAATATTCAGGTACTAGTATCTTCTGTATCACACCTGACAAAAACACAACAATGATAGATTATCTTACGCCACACTCAAAATTGTTTCACTAATATGGTGGCTTTGCCAGGTTTAGTGGAAGAGGAAACTGAGCTCTTCATTCAAAGGAAACCTCTACATTTGGCCAGTACCTGGAAACTTTCAAATATAGCGATCAAGAGAAAAAACCCATTCAATTCTTTTTTCAATTTTATTTAGTCTGAGAAGGATTGAAGGCGTGGAGCATCGATGGAAAGGCTGTGTCAGACAAGCTGTGCTGTGCTAGCAAGTATCACTCTGCTCAGCCACCAAAGGCCCCTATACTATTTTTAAGTAACTAGAAAATCAGCCAAATCCCAATGAGGATATTGAGATAGTTGTTGAGGTGAGTTAAACATACCTGAGTGATTGTATTTGTTACTGGCAGAGATGAGTTCCTGTTGAACAGTTTTCTCTGTGCCTTGACCTTTTGCTTGGTGAACTTTGTCCTCCACACGACCCATTAAATCTTGCAACTTATTGGTAGAGGATAAGTTATTATATTTTGTTAACCTGAAGGCAAAGCGAAAAGAAATGGAAAGTTGAATATTTCAGAATAAAAAATATGTACTCTTTATTAGAATTCAGATAAACGAATAGTCCTAAAGTTTGGGTTAACAATAGGAGAAAACGTTAAACAGAATTTGTTCCATAATAAGAGAGTCTACTTATTAGACGACCGTTTTTAGTTGATTAAGTGCATGATTGATTGATGTTTTACCGCCCACTTGGAAAACTGAAACTAAACTTTATCTTAATAAATTGCAATGTCCAAAATAGAGTCCATAAAAAGATGATTGATTGATGTTTTACGTCATACTCAACATTATTTCACTCATATGGCAGCGTTGCCAGGTTTAGTGGGGGGGGGGAACCGGGCTCATTGCTCGGAGGAAACCCTGACCTTCGGCGAGTATTTGGCAATTCTTCCACATTTTTCAATTTTTATTTGGTCTATTTTAGTGTGATTCAAACCAGTGGAAGGTACGTCTGTGTGGGACTGACGGCCTTTCACTCTATCCCACTGGACCACCCACGCCCCATAACAAGATGAAGACAAACATAGAGAATAGTTTCCTACCCATTGATAAGGATGGTATATACCTGTGAGTTATCCTTTCCTTATTAAAGAGAACACCTGAGCCATCAATTCCAGGTAACAATCTAGTGTCCAGTAAATCATCCACAGCTTGACTGCGTTCATCTTCATTGTGACACGATTTAAACACAGAACGGAGAACATTGTTAGCTCCCTCTTCAATTTTCTTCCCTTCAGTTGTAGAGAGTGACTTTGATAGGTCAGTGGATCTTCGATAACGGGCGAAAAATAAATCATCACAAACAACGGCCAAAGCTTTGTGGTACTCTCTGATAAAGTCAGAGTTTGTATCATCACGAAGATCCCCTGAAAATACAGAAATTTGAATGGATTCGTTGATATTCGATTGTCATTCAAAGAGCACTTTTTAAAAATAAGACTGAAATGTTTTCATATATAAAAACTCACTGCCAAGAGAAAATCACAGAACTTTCACTTGATCTTGCAAACGTTTGAAAAGGTTAGACAAGGGATCAAAGTGACATTAACAAGACCATGACATCATATAGCAGTTTTGCTGAAAGTATTGAACATTTTCAAATGTTTGATGTGGCTCCTGAGAGGTGGATTGACAAATTCCTATCCGTATTTGAGTGTGACCTTACCTGATTGAATATGTGAGAGTGTGTGAACTAGAACAAGGAGGAACTCTCCAACAGAATTCAGTCTGGCAGTTCGCATGTACAGTATGTGATTATGAGCGTCATAATAGAAGGAGTTTCTGTACTGGTTAGCTGTAAGTTGATCATTAGCTGGAATCTTGTCGGCCAGAAGGAGAGTTACTGATTGGTGGTTACAATGACTTGATAATAACTCTACCAGAAAACAACCAAATTTATACACAACAAACACACGTGGTTCCAATTTGTTCAGATCTACTGGTATGAGTTCTTTGTCACCTGTCCATTGTGCATCACAACTATCCAGATAGCCTAGAGACAAAGGAAGAAAACAGTCAATATTTGTCACCACCTATGAGTAATGACATGGACAATTGAGTGAAGATATCTTATATATATAATATCAATGTACATATGCAGAGTACATCTTGACTGATCTAAACAACTACAATGTGGATAGTTTAAATGGGTCTCACTAATCAGGATTGATTAACTGATTTAGGGCGTACATTGTACTCAAGATGCGGTGTTGCCAGTTTTAGTGGGAGAGGAAGCTCAGTTTGTTACCAGGAGGAAACATCCAACCTTAGATGAGCAACTCTTCCACATAGACAGAGACTGAGTGAAAACCAGGGTGAGATTTGAACTGCGATCCATCCATGGTAGGTATATGTCTAACTGATAAAATATCCTGAGCCATTCAGCCCCCCCCCCCCCTCCCCTCGTTTTAAGGCTGCATTATTGAAAAGCATATTGGGATTCAGAATGAAATGTATGGCTACAATAATCAAAGCTTACCTATAAATAATACCCAATTGTTCTGTCAAATACCTGACTTTGGCATGTTATCTAAAGGTTTATAATTATATATGGTGTTGGAGGGAGTGAAGAATCACCAGTGAGTCACTAAATATATATATATATACCTGATGAAGTGAGAGGAGATGAATATCGTCCATTGCAGACATTGTTTTTTAGACTTTCCAGTTTCTGATAAAGAGGAGATGCCATTAATAAAGCAGTCAGGTCAGCTTCATTTAGTGGAGCAGCCATTGTGTAGGATGATGGAAGATTTTCTGTATTCAAATCTTTCTCCTCAGACATTGGTTGTTGATTCAAAGGTTGGAAGTTATCTCCCCTGGCTGATACCAGGGAATCAATGTTGACAGACTCCTTCAGAGTTAAGATCTACAAAAATACACAAATAAATGATATAACTATAAAAGTGACATGTACCTACTTCAGCAGCCCTATTTATCCATCATCTTACCAGTGACCCTATAATGTGTTGTCAGAAATAACATCTAAATTCTGTCTTAAATAACCTTGAGCAGAAGAACTATGAGCTCCCACAAAACTAACTAGAAGTAATAGTATCATTGAGTATGTCCCCTTTGGAGAAGGGTGTTGTTTGGAGGGGTGTGCATTATCACTGAAGGTGATACATGCCTTGCCTAGTTGGCGAGTCATCCATTCTGAATGATCCCTACATACAAAGAACTGACCAGTTGGTGAGATGCTATAATGAGCAGACAAATATTGTGGTATACCAGCAAAAATTTTGGAATCCTGCCTCCATTGACATACAGTGTGACAATATAAATTTCAAGAGGATGTGTGAAACCATAATAGAAATATTGGGAGTGGCACCACCGAGAAGCAGCAGTGACACCACCGAGGAGCAGATTTTGTTGAAACATAATCCCACTAAAGGTTATATGGTTATACATACAAAGTGGCAGGAGCTGCCAAAATGAAAACTTTTTTTCATAATTTCTGATCATCACAACAGTAAGAGGCGTTTGAAGGCCTTAAAAAAAGTAAAAGATTGGCGTTGGAATGAGGAAAATCCATACAGTATGTGGCCTATACGAACTGAAATAGTGTTCGAAATTTAAATAACCGGGACGACCATTCATTCATTTTAAGCCAAAGTAGGTTCAAAATAATACTTTATCGTTCATTCTCAAGACTAGAAGCACTAAAAAGCTTCTGAATTATACGTCTTGAGAAAAATAGCCAATAATTTCAACATTCTGTTTAAACGCCAAAAGGTCAAGATTTTGGCAGCTCATGCCACTTTAAGATTTATTGTCCGGAAACCTCAAATTATAAGTCTAGGCCTGCAGTGGTGCCACCTATCTGCAGATTTTAGCGAAACAAAATCCCACGAAAGATATTATGGATATACAAAATAGAAGTTATTGTCTGGAAACCTTCATACAATGGTGTACGACGAGTGTAAAGCTAACCTCCTGTTCCTTGAGTGTGTTCATTTCCTCCTTCTGTTTATTGTCTAGTTCCTCATACTTCTCAGCACAAGTTGTCTTCAACTCCTCCTGTTTTCGTTTTAATTTCTCCTCCTGTCTTTTCTTCAGTCTATCTTGAAGGTTACTTTGATTACGTAGACGATCAGCTTCCATTTTGTTGACAATAGTTTGTAGATCTCTCTCAAGTTCAGCCAAAACTCTCTCCTGTTCCTCTTTACTAGCACCTTCTTTTGACATCCTTTCCATTTCATTCTGATCAAGGGAAATAAACATTTTACATTTAGAAGATACTTAATATATTAACATTATTGTGTGAAAGAAAAAACTCAAGATTATTTGAATTGTTTCTCTGAGCACCATGTTTGTCAAGGGGAATCTGGCAGTATGCATTGAGTGCCTGGAAGTCATTTATCATATAAAAACCATATCAGGCAAGTATTTAGACTGAGTTAGATTGGAGCCAGACATGACAATACCAAGATACTCACTTTCATCTTCAGTTTTCTTTCTTTAATAACGTCTTCTTTCCTTTTCTGAAGAGAGGAGATATTTCGTTCCACTTTTTCTTTCTCTCTTTGTTGATCAGCCTCTAATTCCTGTTTAAAAGATGTTAATTCTTCTGACAATCTTTTCTTCTCCTCTTCTTGGAAGGCTGCAACATGAAGCAGATTTCAATGAAGAGTATAACCCAAAATTGAAAATTAACAAACATTGTTGTTTTTTCTCATCCAAACCTATCTCAGTAAAATGGTGTTGTATGCATTTTCTCAACAATAATACTTTTGCTGTGATACTGCTTTGTTTATAAAAGGAAATCTTTTAACTGCTTTTGGTGTAGTCACTTTTAGTTGCTGAATGAAAGGAGGCCACAGCAATGGGCTTATACACCAACCTCGTGTTTATAATAAACCATCAGCAATGGGCTAATGTGGCCCCTTATACACCAATCTCATGTTTATAATAAACCCTCAACAATGGACTAATGTAGCCCCTTATACACCAATCTCATGTTTATAATAAACCCACACCAATGGGCTTATGACCCCTTATACACCAATCTCATGTTTATAATAAACCATCAGCAATGGGCTAATGTGGCCCCTTATACACCAATCTCATGTTTATAATAAACCCTCAACAATGGACTAATGTAGCCCCTTATACACCAATCTCATGTTTATAATAAACCCACACCAATGGGCTTATGACCCCTTATACACCAATCTCATGTTTATAATAAACCATCAGCAATGGGCTAATGTGGCCCCTTATACACCAATCTCATGTTTATAATAAACCCTCAACAATGGACTAATGTAGCCCCTTATACACCAATCTCATGTTTATAATAAACCCTCAACAATGGGCTAATGTGGCCCCTTATACACCAATCTCATGTTTATAATAAACCCACACCAATGGGCTTATGACCCCTTATACATCAATCTCGTGTTTATAATAAACCCTCAACAATGGACTAATGTAGCCCCTTATACACCAATCTCATGTTTATAATAAACCCACAGCAATGGACTAATGTAGCCCCTTATACACCAATCTTGTGTTTATAATAAACCCACAGCAATGGACTAATGTGGCCCCTTATACACCAGTCTCATGTTTATAATAAACCCACAGCAATGGACTAATGTAGCCCCTTATACACCAATCTCATGTTTATAATAAACCCACAGCAATGGACTAATGTGACCCCTTATACACCAGTCTCATGTTTATAATAAACCCACATCAATGGGCTAATGTGGCCCCTTATACACCAGTCTTATGTTTATAATAAACCCTCAGCAATGGGCTTATATGACCCCTTATACACCAATCTCATGTTTATAATAAACCCTCAGCAATGGGCTAATGTGGCCCCTTATACACCTATCTCATGTTTATAATAAACCCATAGCAATGGGCTAATGTAGCCCCTTATACACCAATCTCATGTTTATAATAAACCCACAGCAATGAGCTAATGTGGCCCATTATACACCAATCTCGTGTTTATAATAAACCCACAGCAATGGATTAATGTGGCCCCTTATACACCAACCTCATGTTTATAATAAACCCACAACAATGGGCTTATATGACCCCTTATACACCAATCTCATGTTTATAATAAACCATCAGCAATGGGCTAATGTGACCCCTTATACACCTATCTCATGTTTATAATAAACCCATAGCAATGGGCTAATGTAGCCCCTTATACACCAATCTCATGTTTATAATAAACCCACAGCAATGAGCTAATGTGGCCCCTTATACACCAATCTCGTGTTTATAATAAACCCACAGCAATGGATTAATGTGGCCCCTTATACACCAACCTCATGTTTATAATAAACCCACAACAATGGGCTTATATGACCCCTTATACACCAACCTCATGTTTATAATAAACCCACAGCAATGGGCTAATGTGACCCCTTATACACCAATCTCATGTTTATAATAAACCCACAGCATTGGGCTAATGTGGCCCCGTATACACCAATCTCATGTTTATAATAAACCCACAGCAATGGGCTAATGTGGCCCCGTATACACCAATCTCATGTTTATAATAAACCCACAGCAATGGGCTAATGTGGCCCCGTATACACCAATCTCATGTTTATAATAAACCCACAGCAATGGGCTAATGTGGCCCCGTATACACCAATCTCATGTTTATAATAAAACCACAGCAATGGGCTAATGTGACCCCTTATACACCAACCTCATGTTTATAATAAACCCACAGCAATGGGCTAATGTGGCCCCGTATACACCAATCTCATGTTTATAATAAACCCACAGCAATGGGCTTATATGACCCCTTATACACCAATCTTATGTTTATAATAAACCCACAGCAACGGACTAATGTGGCCCCTTATACACCAATCTCATGTTTATAATAAACCCACAGCAATGGGCTTATGACCCCTTATACACCAGTCTCATGTTTACAATAAGCCCACAGCAATGGACCAATATGACCTAAAGCCTATACCTTTTTGTTCTTTTTGCTGCTTGTCTTTCAATTCACGTCTCTGTTGATCAAGTTGTTGTTGTATCATATCCAGTTCAGTAGCTACAGTATCTAATTGGTTAATTGCCTCATGATCAGGATTAAATTGACGCAGAGCTTCAGAACACTCCTGTAAAAAATAGAATGGAATGAAATACAAGCATAAATCATCTAGTCAAAAACTATGCAAGTAATCAAACCAAATTTCATATGAGAGCAATTTACAGCAACACTTACTTTATAATGTTTTTCTTTGAGCTGGAGTTTGGCACGAGCTCTTCTAACTTCCCAGTCTGTCAGAGTCCCTTCTTCAATTGACTTCTCATCACTAGCAAATTTCTTCTCCAGAGCAGCGAACTCCAGCAGCTGTTGGTTAATCAAATCTGTCTTCTTCTGTTGGAATTCTTCACCACTTAAACCTTGTTTCTGAACAAACAATAAAAATGTCTCAATAATCTATTGGTGTCGCTAAACAACCTGATGTTGAATAAAATATGATTGGCAAATATGCCTCATCACCAGCCAGCGCAGATATACAATCTCTGTTAGATGTTTTACACCACAAGTCGCAATCATCATCAGGGAAATTACTGAATTAGTAAATTAACCTACACTGATTGACCCGGAAAAAATTCCGAGCCAGGGTGAGAATCAAACTCACTACTAATTCAGTAATTTCCCTGATGATGATTGCAACTTGCTTTCGCAACACTGACTTAATCACATATGAAAATTTAATTACACATACTCTAATGGGCTTGATTTAGGCTTTGTGTGTATAAGAGAATCTAACAAGCGAACCGTTCCCAGCAAGGCCGGGTAGCTCAGTTGGTAGACGGTTGGGGGATGGTAACCCTAAGTCTTGAGTTCGATTCTCACCCTGGCCTGGACCCTGGCCAGGATTTTTTTACGGGTCAATCAGTGTTGGTTAATTTACTAATTCAGTAATTTACACCAAAGTCAAAGACTATTTCAAAATGTTTGTACTTATACGCTTCAAACTAATTTGAGAGGTGAGATCTGTGGATACCTGTAGAGTTAACAGTTGTTGGTCATGTCTCTTTTTCATCTCTTCTTGTTGTTGATTATATTCTGTGTGTAATTTGAATAAGGCATCATCCACCATCAACTTTTTCTCAGCCCCAAACCGACTCTCTAAATCATTCATTTCCTAAAAATAAAACAAACAATAGTTTGAGAAAATACCCTGAGTTTACCAGTATAGTTGATAACTATTATTTCTTTTTATTAAAAGACAGGGATTCATAACTGTCCAATTTACCTACCGATATTCGGTTCGTAAAATTGAGTTTAAAACTGAATTTGGTGTAAAAAAACTCAATATTTTCAGTTTAAAATTCCCTTCTGAAAATCACATTTTTAAAACTCAACTTGTGTGTGAAAAACTGAATAATGCTCCATTGATATTGACTATTTATGAAGCAAAAATCTAAGTTGAAGAGAAACAAACGACCGTGGCCGTCATTCTCATGTTTAGCTACTGAGAAACCTGTAGCCTCGTTTTCAATGTCACCACAACACGGCTTATTTTGCACTTTGGAAGTCTTTTAATTGTCTTAACACTTCTAAAATAAGCTGATTTTGATGAACTGAGATATTTTGGGGAGTATTACCCACATTAATCGTAATAATTCGTTTCTAATTATATTTTTTCTCTCTTTTAATTGTCTTAACAATTCTAAAATAAGCTGATTTTGATGAACTGAGATATTTTGGGGAGTATTACCCACGCTAATCGTAATAATTCGTTTCTCATTATTTTTATTCAGTTGTTTTTTGGTCATATAGAATTAAAGGGGAAACAACTAGTGTCTTACACCATGAAATTACAATAATACATTTGTTACCTCCACTGAACAATATCCCTCGCATAGTTCATTTCATTTTTAGCAATCAATGTGCATTTTTTATTGTTGCACATGAAGAAGAGAATAGGGATAACTTTATCTAGGTTTGACATTACATGTATATTATTATTATTCGTTTTTTGTCAAACCTTTTTTTTTTTTCTTTGAATGCATACTTTCAGGAAAAATTAAATAAATTGGAATTGGTTTGTAACATAGGTTTTAACTCAATTTGAACCCGGTCGGTAAATTTTTTAAAAACTCAATTCCTTCTTTTAAAAAAATCAATTTTTCAGTTTTGGACTTCTATGAATCCTTGAAAGATTGGCTTAATATGCTAACAATTTTCTCCAATTCTTGGTCTTAGCAGCTCTTTTCTTCTGAAAGTCACTAAGACAAAGGTAATATACTAAGCTATGTTGTCCAAAATCAGAATTCATCTGAATTGTGTATATACACATGTGTTAGACAAGGTGGGTATATCTGTAAGTACATACCTGTGCATGTCTATTTGTTAACACAGCTTTAACCACTTTGTCACTTTCTTCCACCCCATTCTCACGGACACCATTTTCTATAGCTTTGTTTTCAGCTTCTCTCATCTAAAGTACAAAAGATGAAATTAAATAATCATTATTTCACTTTTAAGGCAACAAGATTTATTAAAAGTGGAGGAGACATGTGACCTATCTGGCAACAATCTGATGATTGCTATATAAATCTTAAAATTAAAAGTAATATGAACCGGACACATCAGATGAACATATTACAGATTTTGTTTCAACCATAAAAAACTCCCACCTTTTTCAACCTCATCTCATCTAACTCTTGTTGTTGTTGTAGTGTTTCCTTTATAAGCTCAGCCTCTTGTTTTCGTCGGAGGTTATCAAGTTTATGTCTCTTCCTATCTTCTAGTTTCTCTCTCATGGCCAGGATTTGTCTGGATCTTTCAGAATCTAACTTTTCCCTCAGCTCTTCTTGGTCACGCTCATGAGCGGCCATCAGCTAAAACAATATGACACCGTAGTATTATAACAAAAAATCTTAATAATGGTACTTGCACTAACACTGATGGTATAGGAGGCTGCGTCAGCTTCCAGAAAATTCATCTACTGTTATAAGCAAACAAACTTCTTGATACTATTTAATGAAAACAACAGTAAACATCAAACTAAGAATCCATTAGTATCAGTCAAAGAGTAAGTTCCTTTTCTTGTTAATGAAAAGATTGCATTCTCTTGGTGGAGCAGTTATCTACTCCTTAAGTGTCCAGGTCGAGAGAAGTCTGGTGGCGCAAGTGTCCAGTTCAGGAGAAGTCTGGTGAAGTAGGAAAATGTTTAGGTGGAGCAAGTGTCTATTTTAGGAAATGTTTGGTGGAGCAGTGTCCAGTTTTAGGAATGTTAGGTGGAGCTTTGTCCAGTTTAAGAAATGTTAGGTGGAGCAAGTGTCCAGTTTAGGAAATGTTAGGTGGAGCTTTGTCCAGTTTATGAAATGTTTGGTGGAGCAAGTTTCCAGTTTAGGAAATGTTAGGTGGAGTTTTGTCCAGTTTAGGAAATGTTTGGTGGAGCAAGTTTCCAGTTTAGGAAATGTTAGGTGGAGCTTTGTCCAGTTTAGGAAATGTTTGGTGGAGCAAGTGTCCAGTTTAGGAAATGTTAGGTGGAGCGTTGTCCAGTTTAGGAAATGTTAGGTGGAGCTTTGTCCAGTTTAGGAAATGTTAGGTGGAGCTTTGTCCAGTTTAGGAAATGTTAGGTGGAGCTTTGTCCAGTTTAGGAAATGTTAGGTGGAGCTTTGTCCAGTTTAGGAAAGGTCTGGTGGAGCAAGTGTACAGTTCAGGAAATATTCAGTGGAGCAAGTGTACAGTTCAGGAAATATTCAGTGGAGCATTGTCTAGTCCAGGAAAGGATAGGTGGAGCAAGTGTCTATTTTAGGAAATGTTAGGTGGAACATTGTCCACTTCAGGAAATGCCTGGTGAAAAAAGCATTGAGTTCAGGAAATGTCAACTAGAGCAATTGTCCCGTTCAGGAAATGTTTGTTGACGCAGGTGATGAGCGGGGAAGATGTCTTGATCTGGTGGTAAAACGTGTGATATGTTCACTGTCAAATAGAGATTACAAACTGAGAATCACCATTGCCCACTTGCACAAAGTGCTCTTAACTTCATATATCTCTACACCGCGGGAGAAGTTTACGAGCCCTGTTAAGCCCAATGTTGTTGCGGACACGCTAAGAGTACACTTATATTTAAGAGCACTTTGTGCCTGTGGACACTGATGTATAAATGGCATAGAAAGAATCAACATACCACAAAATAAAAAAACACTCACCTGGTTGAGTTCATTTTGACTGAGATCTGTCCTAGCTGATAACTCTGCAGACTGTCGATTCTTCTTTTCTTTAACTAATTGTTCTCTTTCCTTATTTAATTCAGATTCCAGATGTTTTTCTTCAGATTTCATTTCTTCATCTAACTTTTTATGAAGTTTGTCATGCTCAGACAGATGTCTTTCTTTCATTTTCTCTTTCAAAGCAGCCTGAACATTGATGAAAGTCAAATATAAAAAATAAATAAAATCTTGTCCAAGTAAACAGAAAATTAATTGCAATAAAAAGTAAAATATTTATCTTTATTCAAGGTTGTGTCGATCATAATTGTTAAGGGACTGCATTGATCTAGAGTAAACAAACACTATATGTAGGTTAACAATTCCAGCAAAATGAAATAGATTCTACTATGGAGTGGTTTTACTAAAGCCAAAAAACATAGGACTACTCGTACTATATTGTACATGATGGTGTATACTTATGAGCTTTTGAGAGTAGCTACTCTCATTATCAAATATTACAACACACAGTTGTAATATCTGGTGATGAGAGTAGCTACTCTCGAAAGCTCATAAATATACACCATCATGTACAATATATATACACATGTATATTATCTTTATTTATTGCGGGTTCATCAATCAGTCATACAACTGTTCTTCCCTGAGGCCCTCAGTTCTAATACAAATGGTGATAACAAGCTTTCATAGTTCATGTATACAACAGAGAATACTAAAGCACAAAACAATTAACAACAAAAAATTACTACTGCAGAGAATTCTGGAAATGTTTCAGTATTGTGCTAACAGAGCAATAGTCCTAAACAACATGAGAAACAATGTGCATCCCAAACAGAGATATCAGTTTTCTTGTAATTCGTTCTGAACTTCGGAATACATACATCATACACGAAAGATCGAAGGCTCAACTTACAAACATCTTTTTTACGAAGAAAAGGCTTTTTGATGTGAGATGGTACTGCCTCGTAGTGATTTACAAACCAGACAAGCAGCTCTAAATTTTACTCTATCCTTAAAAGGCATCCAGTTCAACTGATGGAAAAGCCTATTACTTAGAACATAAACAATAGCACTAAGAATTATCCTTGCTGCTTGCTTTTGCAATTTCATTAGCTTATCCATGTTTGCAAGTGAGCTCATGCCCCAGACAGAAGAGCAGTAGTCCAGATGTGGTCAAATATATGCTTTGAAGAATAAATCACAAGTATTGAGCAGGTGCTTGTTTCGCCTTAGTATACCTAATAACTGGCTTATTTTAATGCTAACATTCTTCACATGTACGTTCCATGATAAAGATCCATCAATATAGACACCAAGAAGCCTTACATCTTTTACTTGTTTAAGTCCAGAATCTTTAAGTTTAACTAAGAACTGTCCATAATCAATGGTTCTTGGCCGTTGGTTGCTTCCCATGAGCATACACTTAGTTTTTATAGGATTGATAAACATTTGATTATGTTGACACCATGACTGTACATTGGAAATCTCAGTGTTGACAATTTCAATTAGTGTTAAAACATTAGTGAGGTACAAAACAATGTACATGTAGTGTCATCCGCAAAACATTAAATTGAAGCAAAACATTCAATTGAAGCAAAACATTCAATTGGAGCTAGAGAATCCTGAATTTTAAATCATTTAAATAAAGTATGAACAGCAGGGGCCCTAATATGGACTCTTGAGGTACCCCTGAGGAAACATTATTGAAAGTAGACATCTCTCCTCCCAGAACAACCCTTTGTTTTCTCTGTGATAAGTATGATTTAAAAAATTTAGATGCTGTTTCATGTGATTTGTAGATTTGAAACTTCTGTAGTATATAGTTATGGTTAATGGTGTCAAAAGCCTTACTGAAATCGATAAAAACGGATCCAACTATCTCACCATTGTCTATCGCACTGCACCATTTAGTAGCCATTTTAATAAGTGCTGTTTCACAAGAATGTTTGAGACATGGAGACATTGAACATTTCACTTATTTCAGCAGGGTTGTTTGTGTTATTGTCAAATTTATCTATAATAGATGCAATATGTGATTTACATTGTATCCTTAATCCAGTTGTTTATCCTCAAATCTATGTGTTCAAATGTGAATTAAAGCTTTTCATTTTCATTAAAAAGTCCTATTATTGGAGCAGTAAATCATCGGTCAATTTGTAAGTGGTGATTGGATTTATAGAGGTTAACTAACAAAAACCCGTGTGTTACGATGAATATTACGCAATTCGATAAATTTGAGAGTGACTATTTTCAAGAATGTCTGTCTGAAGAAAGACTCAATAGGGCATTGTAACATAACGTCATTAACGGCACCATCCCAGACCCTTCAATATATGGTTGCTGCTGGATGCTCTATCTTAACATCATAATGACTGATGACGTACATGTATTCCTCTTGTCACGTCAGTTTCGACAATTCTTTTGTGAGGTCAATACGTTACTTGGGTCATTATTTCACAAGATAATTACGAAAAAAATAACACACTGCGTAGGAGTGAAAATATTGGAGGTGTTGTGTGAGAAAAATATATATATACTAACATATCATCATGGCTTAACATAAGAATGTTTTCCCTCATTAAATAGTTACGAGTTTGTATGACTAACCTGTTCTTTTTTCAATGCTTCTTCTTGTGGATTTCTCTCAACGTTGACAGTGGGTAGGTGTAAGGTATCATCAGTGATTTTCTCTGCTATTGTCTGTTGTACCTGGTCACTCTGTTCATCTAATATTTGCTGGGCAGTCATCTGCTGAGATTTCTGGTGAGACAGTTTAAGACGTCGAGCTTGTTGTGCTTTTAACTTCGCCTGAGAAATACCAAGATTCATAGATATAACAAATAGTTCTATCATAAATATAAACTAAAAGCATTGCGAGGCTTAGTGGGTGAGGAAACCAGGCTCTTTGCCTGGAGCAAATCTCCACCTTACATGAGTGCCTGATAACTCAGTCAAATGTACATAAGAACTAAAAAAATCAGGTGTTTCGGTCAACGGCGTTAAAAATCCAGGTAGGTTTTCATTTTACTGTTATATATCCCTTTTGTCAAAAGATTGTGTGTGTGTGTGTGGGGGGGGGGGGGTTATATTTAGTTTATTATTCAGACCGTTACGTGAAGCAGGGTAGTTATATTAATAAACATATAAATCACCATTAAGAGAAATTTCTTGGCATTTGATTGGTCGAAATGCCCAGAATGTGAGTCTGCATCCGAGAGCTTTCCGTGTATATATTTGATTCTGTATTACCCCAGAGTTAAGATCTCACACACTGTTATGACCACAGAGTGTAGGTCTTTGTACGTCACAGAATCCTTCAGTCAAGACAAAATCCTATAGTGACGTCAGTTTAGAATGTTGTTCAGTAAGCATTGAACGCCGCTTGTCTCTTGAAAACCGGTATAACTTCGCAACCTCAAAATAGAATTTGATAGACCAATTGCCAGTTTTGCGGGCAACTATGAAATGACGCCGCGGCATCAATCTTACACCGGACAAACCCAGCAGTCATCTTGACTTTTGCCATATTCGGTCCAAATTCGTTTTCATCCACGATGTTTTCACATTACCAGATTCATTCAGATAAAAACTGTCCCAATATAGGTTTTCATGTCTTATATCTGTTGTTAAATTCAGAAAATTTGAAGTTAAATACAGACGGATCCCTTGTCTGGTCAACTACAATGTACTTACATACATTTATGGAACTTATCGAATATAGAACAGCTGATTGTACTCAGTTTTAAGTAAACAAGCTGCTCTGGATGGTGATAAATTTGTTATATGACGCCCGTGAGTGGGTTTAAGGGTAGATATTTGGTGTCTGACAAAAAATTTTCCTCGACGAAAAATATTAATGTCAGACACCAAATATCTACCCGTATACCCACGCAAGGGCGTCATATAACTAATAATATATATAAGTTTGACCTTTCAGTTGTACCTGGCAACTCGCAATGTCCCTATCAACATTTTAAAAAGCTGTTGTCGTAGGCCATCAAGAGTTGTTTCTTTGGATCCTGGCTGTTATCCCGCTCACTTACTCCTGCCCACAAACACATAACAAACTAACCTTGACTTCAGCTAGTTGTCTCTCTCGATCTCTCATCATCGTCTCTTCCAATTCCTCGTTACCACGGCGATAGTCATCCATCAGTTTCTGGACTTGCATAGACTGCATTCCAGGCAGCTGAACAAGATAAACACATAATCATAAAAAACACTCTACTAGATAAAAAGTCTGACTTTATTATATATAAAATAACATTAGAAGAATACAACCTACTTCAGAGTAAAATGACTCGACCTCTGACCCAAAGGCCATTCACTTTTTATAAAGAACAAGAGTTTGAAAGATCTTATAGTCAGGTGTAAACTATGTAGGCTGTCTTCTACCTAGATATTTCTGATAAACCAAAATTGTCACTTTCTTTTACGATGATCCTATTTTGTTTAATTTCAGGTCCAAATGTCTCCATGGTTATTTTAGTCAAGAAGATTTTTTCTATATCTTGACAAAAGTCAGGAATGAACAGATCATTTTGAATTGTAAGAAATTGAAAAGATTTTAACGTTGTAACGCTTTTAATTAAAACAAATATTCTCTATGAATTTTAAGTCTGACCGTCATAACATACATTATTCAGGAATTTCTGATGCTGTTCTTTGAGCGCCTTGGTATGTTCCTCGTCAATGGCTGTAGAGACTTTCAGTAAGTGAGCTTTCTCCTCCATCTTTAATTCTCCCTCTAATGCTTCACACTCATTCTCATGCATCTGTTTAAGTGCTGCCACCTGGTGGTCAAGTTGGCCATGTTTCCCTTCTTGAATAAGTCTGGTAGAGAGCTGAGCAACAACAACATTGATAACAAATACACTACAACTTAGCGAAAACATTTAGCTATGACTAAAAAATGATTAAAAGATATTGTAAAGAAATTATCAGCATAACTGATAATGATTCTTTTATGGAAATATTTAACCTTCTTTTGACCAACCCTCTAAACATTGCCTTATTCTACATTTGAATCACAAAATGGTAATGGTAACTTATACATGATTAAATTGATTGATGTTTTATGCTACACTAAAGAATATTTGGCTTATAGGGCGGCTTTGTCTGCTGTAGTGGGGGAGGAAACCCCTGACCTTTGGCGAGTATCTGGCCAAGTGAAGCACTAAGGCTCCATTGCGTCACAATGTACAAACAAATGATTTAAATGTCAAGCTGTTAAACATACCTCTGCTTTCTCCTTTTCTTGACTCTCTTTCAACCGTTTTTGTTTCTTTGCACGTCTCATACTCATTTTTTCCTTTAAAGGTTGAAGTCGTTTGGCTCTAATCATCATCTGTAGTTTGTTCAGTTGCTTTTGATTCTCTTCGTTTTTATCCAGCAGATGCTGCCAGTGGGCTGTCTCGGGTTGTCTCCCCTGAAAATAACAATTTCAGAATACACTTATCCATAGTCATACCACAACAGCAAAATAAATGTAACTAATGTCCATCAAGAGATTGGTCACAATAAATCCACATAGGCTGAATACATCATCTTCACTTGATGAATATTGATGGAAAATTAAAACAACAAAGAGATAATTCTCACCAAAGCGTCTTTCACCAACTGTGACATATCAGCCCATTTACGTTTAAACAGTTCTTCTTCCAGGTTCATTTCTGATTCCAATTCACCAGCCTCCTCTTCACAGTTAACGGCCTTCTGTAGGAACTCTTCTGCCTTCAGTTTGACTTCCGTGTTATCTTCAGTTTCTTTGGGAGGAGGCAAACCAGCTGCAATTGCCTGAAAACGTTCAAACATCAAGACAGTTTAAATTAAACTACATTTAACGTTAGAATTATACTCGTTAAATTGAAAACCTGAGTGATAAATAGGTCTACTTAATATTAGTAATTTTTATTTTGGATAAGCAATTCATCAGGATTAAACTCAGCGTTAAATATCAAGAAGAATTCATTTTCCTCCAAAGGATTTATTGATTGTATATTTACGCCGCACTCAAGATTTATTTCACTTATATGGCGAGCTACCAGGTTTAGTGGGGAAGGAGACTGGGCACATTGCCCGGAGGAGACCCCTGACCTTTGGCGATTACCTGGCAACTTTTCCACATTAGGCGATTGAGATAAAACTCCACTCAGAAATTTTTCAATTCTTATTTAGTCTGAGTGGGATTAGAACCCGAGTCACATCGATGGGAGGCCTGTGTCAGACTGAGCGACTATCATTGTAACCGACTGAGCCACTGAGGAAGTTCTCCTAATTGACAAGCAAAATCAAAAACTGTTTTACTTTAAATGCCACAGAAAGAACTGTTGATTGCAATGTATTCTGTGGGAAAGCGTTTGCACAAATCAATCCCAACAATAAACCAGACTTTACCTCAGCCTTGTGTTTGTGTTTAAGGGAAGCCTCCTTGTTCTGACGTTTATCACTAAGTCTTCTCCTTAATTCTTCTCTCTGTCGTTGTTGTTCTGAGGATTGTTTACCCAACAATTTTTCCATTTCTGCCTCATGCTGAACAAAGATAGCATTAACTTGTTCCTCACTTGAGACACCTGAATTTAGATTTATCATGTATTGATTACATTGTTTGAATCTATCTTGTATGAATAATTAATAATATATTACATCTGTAAATTAATTTGATACTCATTTTATTTAAAGTTCCATTGTGATAAACCTAATACCCAGACAAACTAGAACGTCATAGATGCATCTCAACAACACATTTAAATCTATTTCAACAGTTAAATCACTTCAAACATATAGTCACCATCAACTTTAAAAAGTCATGAAGCGTGCAAGAAAACTAAACCTTATTATTGTACCTTGCAGTTGTTCACTTAATGAAGATGAGAGGTGTTGAAGAAGTTGTTGTTTCTTTGAATGTTGTTCTTGGATCAAAGTTCCTACACTTGTCTGTTCCTCTTCAGATAATTCCTTATCCAACTGAACACGTTGTGAATTATGTTGTCTCAATAGGGTGCTATTAGTACCTGCCTGTAAACAGTATAAGAAGTATATCCTCAATGTTATCCATTGTCAATGTTAAAAGATAGGAATTAGTTTTCTCCATACCACTTGATCACCTTGTAGGTTTCAGGAAAGTATAAATATGTGTGATAAATGATTGATTACTGTTCAAATTTAGGTGAATCCATCTTTTGACATATAGTTCAATAACATAATGGGTATATCACAGTTTCTCACATGTTATAAACCTATTCTGTGCTAATTACATTATATTCTCTGTTTAACAATCAATCAATATATAACAAATTACATTATATTCTCTGCTTATATAACAAATTACATTATCTGTTTACAGGTGTATATAACAACTAACATTATATTCTCTGTTTATATAACAACTTACATTATATTCTGCGCTTATATAACAACTTACATTATATTATGTGCTAATATAACAAATTACATTATATTCTGTGCTTATATAACAAATTACATTATATTCTGTGCTTATATAACAAATTACATTATATTCTGTGCTTTACAACAAATTACATTATATTCTGTGCTTTACAACAAATTACATTATATTCTCTGTTTATGTAACAAATTACATTATATTCTCTGCTTGTATAACAAATTACATTATATTCTCTGTTTATATAACAACTTACATTATATTCTATGCTTATATAACAACTTACATTATATTCTGTGCTTAAATAACAAATTACATTATATTCTATGCTTATATAACAACTTACATTATATTCTGTGCTTATATAACAACTTACATTATATTCTCTGTTTATATAACAACTTACATTATATTCTATGCTTATAGTCTAACTTACATTATATAACCTATTTCATCCATTCAAAAATATTGTTCGATTGAAGCAAGATCTGGTTAAATATGCAATAGTTGGATTACCTCAGATGTGAAACCTGTTCCAAAGTTCAGATTTTGAACTGAAGTTTGACCAGATTTTGTTAGCATGTTAGGATCTATAGGAATCTGACCAGAGTTGAGACGATCAACCAACTGTTGTAAAGCAATCATTAATTCCTCTTCTCTGGAATTTACACCTATCAAAAATATAAAGTCAAATTAAATACAATAACATATAACAGAGGTAATCAATACAAGGAGTCAGTGGAAAAGCCAGATTCATCAACTGTTAAAAATGTACATAGGTGTGTGGTTAACTAGCAATATCATCTCAGATTAACTATGTGAATTATAACAACCCTACATATGCTTAAAAAGTTTTCAAAAAGTGAAATGGCTGTTAATTGGATTAGCTCTGGCTGTCGTATAGAAAACTAACCTGCAAATCTTGCTGGTTTCAATGAACCTCCAGCATACAATGAAGTGTTAACGATAACAGCGCCATCTGGTGAGGAGCCTTGTAGACACTCCGTCTGTCTTTGTCTTGCCTTTTGACGTTCTTCCAGCTCCTCCAGTTTAGCAGGGTCCATGTTTTGTAAAAGTCGCTTCAACTCATCATTTTGTTTTCCGATTCTCTCATAAAAACCCTGCAGATCTTCTTGTTGACGAGCAAGCTGAGAGGCCAGGTGCAGGTTTTGATCCTCCAATTTATCATAGAATACTCTCACATTTAACCCACCTAATTCACCGTTTTCCTTCAGGTCTGTTTGAAAAAATCACATCACCAAAAATACATTCAAATATTCAATTCCGGTTTCATATTTTAACGTCACATATTTCCATCTGAACATATAAACTATATGTAAACCTGAACAGTCAATTATTCTGATAAAATACAATGATATCCAACAAGTATAGTGCATCATTTCATCAAAACATAATTATACATGTAGTACATACGTGTAGAATACTCCGCCCCATCACCAGCAGATCGAATACCAAGACCCTTTGATGATCTATAAAGATAAAGATATGAAATTACTGCTTTTATGACTGAGGTTTAATGAAATCCAAATAGCAATCAAAAATTGAAATTCAGAAAAATATTTCAAAATACTGTAATCAAATCCAATACCAGTGTGTTTTATTACCTAAAAATTATAACAAGATTCATCAAAGGCATTTAATCATCTTTTTTATATATTCTCACATAAACTATCTTTTAGATATTGATAAATGAACATGAACCAATCCATGAAAATATAGTAGTTGATAACATACCCAGATTTCAACTCTTGTAAATGGTCAATATCATGTCTAATGTAGGAAGGTATTGATGGAGGAGCCCCTAAACTTCTATACATGGGTTTCCAGTGTTTCATTGGGTAGATACCTGCCTCCCGAGGACGCCAAACTATCACACCAACCACCAACAACAAAACACAGGCACCAAAGAACGCCAACAAACCTGACACAATCAATGGAATTTTTAGCAGAGAAAAAACAATGACAGCATTAAGCTTGAGAAAGATTCCATTTTGGAGCCAAACCAGGGTACATCAATTGAAATGGATTAGAGAACATCTAATATACATATAAAATAGTTTATAAGTTATACATATTAGCAGATATATTGTTGTACCTATGAGAAGTCCCCAGTCTGGTTCCTCATTTAAGTCTGTAGATTTGGCCACAGCAAAACCTGCTAGATTTGAAGGTGAGACTGCCTGGACAGCAGCTTCTCCAACGGGACAACTAGAACCAGTTGGCTGAACCGATATTATCACCTGTCTGTTGATGCAAAAACACAAGAAAAAAAAGTTAGATCTCTCAAATTAATTTCCAATAAAACTGCTTATAAGACTGAATTGGTTGGTTGATAGATGTTTCCACATTCTACCATGTTTTGGTCAGCTCTCAAATTTACTCACCTGAACAGATGTAACCGACTCTCTAGGTACACATAAAGCCTAGCGCACATGAGAGGCGCCGGCTGAGCTACAAGGTACGCATGGCCTTTCCCTCCTCACAGCTCAGCTGGCAGCTCACGTTGTGCGCACACGCATGATGCCTAATGGAATTCCTACTAAAGTTTGACTTAAGCCTAGTGCACACGAGAGGCGCCGGCTGAGCTGTCAGCCACGCGGAGCTGAGAGCTAAGCTGTTCCCCCCCTGTGCGCATAAATTTTGGTGAGATTTTCGCCTCTTGAAGCGGTGAGGAAAGTATCTGGCTTGTTTTATATTTTCTGCCTCTCGTGGCAAGAATCTCACCAAAATTTACGCGCACACAGGGGGAAACAGCTTAGCTCTCAGCTACGTGTGGCCGGCAGCTCAGCCGGCGCCTCTCATGTGCACTAGGCTTAAGTCAAACTTTAGTAGGAATTCCATTAGGCATCATGGTACTCTTAACACAATTCCACTTTCAGAACAAAAAACTCTTGATAGCAATTTGCAGTCGCTACACAAATTAAAGTCAGCTCGAAGAAAACAAGATCAAATGAACTTACCTGTCTGCACTCTGGGCATCCTTGAAAACATAGTTACCAGCATCCGGAAACACATGGGCAAACGAGGTTATAGAAATATTAGTGCTGTCTATATAGGTCTTTAGTTGAGTGAAGGCTCCATAATCAAATGTAGGGTTGTTATTAAACAGGTGGTTTTTCTGGTAAACTGGATAGTGACTTTGAGTTCTGTCTGTTGTGTTGATAGAAATCTTAAATAAAACCATGCCCTCTTCCTCCAAGCAAATAATAGGGTTTGTGATTTCATTAGTCGGTATAGAAGTGGCAAGAAGTCGACGACGGAATTGGCCCTCTGTTACTACTGTTTCTAAGTCACCTAGAACATAACGCAACAAAACACATTATGGCATATATTTTCATTACCATCCCTTCAAAAATCCTAGCTGATTTTTCAAGTTCAACTGTAAAGTGTATGATGAAGGCAATACTCAGTAAAGTGTGATTTATATTTCATTTATATGACAGTGTATCGCAGAGGTAGGAAACCCCTGACTTTGGGACTGACTGGCATTGGAAGGTTGGTATCCGTGTGAGCAACTGTCAATCTTCTGTCTTAGCCCTAAGAGTCTTTACATACATTTTCACTGAAGATTACACTTGCATAGTAATATATTTACTATATTAAACAAATATTTTTCTGAATATGAGTTACACTATATATATATATTGATAAAAATAGATTGATTGATTGATTGTTTGGTGTTTTACGCCGCGCTCAAGATTATTTCACTTATATGGCATCGTTGACCATTTTTATTGTTTGAGGAAACAGGGCTCTTTGCCCGGAGGAAACCCACGACCTTCCGTTGGTAACTGGCAACCGTTCCACATAGATCGTTCGAGTGAAAACCCAGTCAGAAAATTTTCCAATTTTTTGGGACTGAGTGGGATTTGAACCCCCGACCGATTGGTGGAAGGCTGTTCGGATTGAGCGTCCAACGCTCTACCTACTGAGCCACGGAGGCCCCCGGATAAAAATAGAAGAAGATTCCTTTATGTATATCTGTCTACCTGAAACGCCAGTGAAGGCTTCAGAGGCATCTCTGTACAATGATCCAGTAACTCTGTCAGGGTAGAAATTACAGATCTGTGTAGTGGCAGTACCCGTAGTAAACTGACTGGGACCTATTACACCGGAGAGAGTCTGTCATAATAAAAACACATCAAATTATACATTAACATCTTTTAGTCTTTTCAATATATTTATTTGTTGATCGGTTTTATGTTGCAGTGAAGACTAATTCACTGGTACAGTGGCTCTATCAACATTTCATTGCTGAAAGACACTTGTCCAAAAGAAAGTGACACACACATGGATCCTCAATCATCAAAATTGATCAAATGACTTAAATAAGTGAGGGCACATTAGTTTTATTTAGTCGCAATAAAACAGATGAAATTCATTCAAATGGTTTTACGATTGGTGAAAAGGGATGCAGACTATATAAAGATAAAGCATTTAAGAATAAACACATTATAAAGTTTTACCAGTGTTGAGACTGTACCAGTCTGTGGGTTTTTTATGGTCATCTGTACTGTGCCATCTGATAGAAGTTGTGTACCCATAGAGGGCATGGTAGTAGCACGACATGTTCTGTTACAAATCTCCTCTGCTGACGTTATTACATCACAGACACACCTATGTGAGAATAGAAAGACAAAATGATTATCAAATAATCACAAGGACTGGGGTATAAAAAAATCACCATGATCTATTAAAGACACTAAGCATGATTATAAAAAAATCAAATGGCTGAGGCATCTCCCTGATGTTTAGAGGTTGAATATCAGTTGTATTGAAAACGCCAGAAAATGTTTTGAAAACCCCAAAATGAAAACTTGTTTCTTACTAGTCATATAGAAGCATATACTGCTGTACATTTGATTTTGAACAACTGTATTTTTTTTTTAATTTTACAAATCATTATCTTCTAAGTGTGTGCTTACACAGAAAGTGTTACTTAACAACAATGTGTGTGGGTTATGTTAGGAGGGGGAATAATTAAATGTTCCTCACATGGCATAATCTATATTGATAGCTCCTCCTGAGTCCACACAACTGTCTGTACAGTCAAAAGTATCTGGATCCACACATTGCCTAGTCGTGGAGAGACGGACTTCACGTGTACTACATCTAGTATCTACTGCTGGTTGACAATCAATCTCACTGTTACCATCAGTCTCTATGCGATCTACTTCATTATAATACACATAGCCAGATCTACAATTACAGCTGCCATCGGATGGTTGGAAGGACCGGAAACTTCCTAAACAGGTACAGATAGAGCTTCCAGCGGTAGATGAAGATGACGTACCACAAGGGCGACAAGCCTTCTGACCTAATAAGTTATTATAGTAGCCAGCTGGGCAGTTTGCACAATCAGAAAAGCTTTGGGCTCTTTCTATATTTCCATACATACCCAGTGGGCAGGGTAGGGGTTGAGCCGATCCAAGTGGGCAGTAAGATCCAATAGGACAGGGATTTGTATCACCATGTCCTGTCCCCGCAGGACAATAATACCCAGCAGGGCAAGTAAGGCACACCTGTCTCTCTGTGTGATTGCCATAAGTACCACTGGGGCATATACCACAAGATATAGCAATATCATATCTTATACCAGGATGGTCATTAGCTCTATATCCCAATGGACAGTCCAAGGTCATATTACTACCCTCTGGACAATACTCTGGGTAAAAACAGGTAATGGGGGTGTCTGTGGCATTGGGACAGTAGTATCCAGCAGGGCAGATTGGAGGTACTCCAGTCAAACCTTTACAATAATGTCCTGGCCTACAGTCTATCTCAATGGAGGCGCCTTCTGGACACTCGAAGGTCTCTGCACATGGAATACCCTGGGTGTTGACTGTGTCATTGGGACAGTAGTAGCCAGGGCGACATAGAGGGCAATCCAAGGGGCTTATTGCCCCGGGGGTGTCCCTCATACGGCCAGCTGGACATAGGCTTGGTTCTTCTCCTTCCAAGCAGTAATAGCCAGAGGGACACAGCAGGTCAGTATAATTTGCAATACCTACAAGAAAATCACAATATATATTAACTTTCTTTGGTCCACTCGTTTATATACGGTCTTCTGCCATATTCTTTTTCTTAATTGCAACATGACAGAACAATTCATGTGAAAAATAGAACTTTTCATTAGTTCTTAATCCTAATTATACTTCCTTACCTGTATAATTGCACCAATAGCCTGCGAGACAAGCCTGACAATCAGTGAGGGTGGCTGCACCTGACGTGTCCCTATATGTTAACCTTGGACAGTCTGTCGTACCATTACCTTCCAGACAGTAGAAACCAGGAGGACAGGGGACAGGGTCAGCTGTACCTAAATACAAACAGCAAAAAAAAATTTCTAATGATAAGTCTACCGAAAGAGAAATCTGTCAACAAGGAAAAGTATTTTCCTCTGTAAGTACTACTTACAGTATATTTCAGTTTTTATATGTTTTTATGAAATGGGGTTGGGGAGAGGCGTGTGGTGGGGAGAGGTGTGTGGTGGGGACGAGTGATAATTATACAGCTTTTGCTTCCAATGAACTCTCAGATTAAAACGTCACTGAATGAGGAACACAGCATTGGCTGCCATCTACAAACCAAGGGAAATACATTATAGTTTATATTTACAGGAAATACAAGTTTCTTCTTTTAAACAGATAACTAACCTTCATTACAAAGAAAACCTGCAGGACATGGGTCACAGTCAGAGACCTGGGCACCTCCATCCAGTGATCTATAGCTGTGTTCTGGACAGGGCTCAGGTAAGGGGGTGCCCTCAGGGCAGTAGTTACCCCTGGGACATAGTCCGGCACATACAGTGTCAGCAGGGCATATAGTAGTAGGTGGAGCTCCATTGGGTGTGTAGTCATCAGATCCAGACTGGCAGAAATAACCAGCGGAACAGTTGCCCGCTAACTCGCCATACCGACAGAAACTTCCAGCAATACAGGGTAAACAATCCAAGGCCTTCTCTAACATTGTCATATTCTCGTATGTAAAAGTTCCATTCGGACAGGCAATAGGGAACTTAGTAGCTGAAGAATATAAAAAAGTGACCTTCAAATTCATGAATTAGTTCATTCTTACGAGACCATTTAGACTAATCATCTCAGGAATCTCTATTTACCAAATCACAGGTATTGAAAACTTAATGGATAGCTTTGCTTTTTACAGTTGAATGAATTATCCAAGTCAGGCAAAACACACACACATAACTTTGCTTGAAATAAAAAAATGAAGAATGATGATATTACCTGGTGGACAATAATGGAATGGTGGACAGGGTTGAGGGTCAGGTACTAATGAACTGCCACAATAATAACCAGCTGGACATTGTTCACAAACAGACTGTCCAGAATTAGGCTGACTTTCTCCAGCAGGACATGCAATAGGAGCAGCCGATCCAACGGGGCAATAATAGCCAGGGGGACACTCTAAGCCAGTGGGTGTTGATGAGACAGTACTGTGGTTAGCAGGGCAGTAATAGCCTGGTGAACAGGGGCCTGCTGGTTCTGTTGATCCTTGAACAGGACAGTACGAGCCTCCAGTACAGGGGAGACAATCCTCTAACCCAGCACCACCTAAAAACATCATAAATCCAATATGCACTTTGTTGAACACTTACTATCATTTTCAAACAGCTTTTAATAGAAAAATTTAAATCTTGTTCATGATATTGTTGTATAATGCAGTAATGTCCATGGCATATAACCTGTTTTGTAAACAGACTATTTTATTCAAACAAATGTATCGGTCAATACTTTACACCTTTAGTAGAAGTAGAGACTTGTCGTTGAAAATACATGGCCATTGTTTTGAGCATACCTGTAAAGTTCCTAAGGGTGCCAGCAGGACAAGGGATCTGAATGGGTGTACCAGTTGGGCAGTAGAATCCAGGGGGACATAACCCATTGTTTGGGTACAGTAATGAAGGGCCAGGGGAACTACTTTCTGCCCCTCCCTCACAGTAATAACCAGCTGTACAATCACCTGCACATAGAAAAGATCAAAGTTATATATGAAAATATGATAAATGTAGCTAAATGGCTTATGTTTGGTCATTTTTTTTATTAAATTGAAGCTTAAAAAGATACTAGATTTTAGAGAAAAAATGAAGCAACGGATATTTCAATGTTTTTATAATGTAGGATCAAACATGAAAAAAATGGAAGTGTTTACATACATGTACGACGATTCAAAAAGCAAAAAAACTAGCGTCAGATTTGAGGGAATAATCTTAGAAGTACAGACTAGAGAAACGACAAACAGATTTTTCCTAACAAGATATTAGACATTATTGAGTAATGTGTTACCTGAGGGGTTGATATTGCCCACCCCTTGACAATACATTCCAGGTGAACATGGAGTACATTGTGCCTCACTCTGTAGACCTGTACCGTTATTAAAGCTACCAGCAGGGCAAGACACAGGTAAGGAATTCTCAGGGCAATAGTAACCTGGCAAGACAAATAATCATGTCAGTTAAAAAAAAAACAGATTTAAAAGCAAGAGAGTGTAAGAAGAGGCAAGGCCTGCACATGGACTAGGTATATAAATGTGATCTACCAGCAGATGAAATGCTCTATCTCCCACTGCTTACTGGTAACATATACATGTATTACCTAAAGTACGAGTTTTGAAAATTGACTGTGTCGGAATTGATATAAAATGTATAACAAAACAAAGAGTTACATGTATTATGCACTGAGATTGAAGAAGGAATATATAGACTTAGTTTTCAAAATGGAAATAGAAATTCAGACAGGATTTATGGATGGAAAGCTGATTTTTTAAAGAAATAACAAAGTCTTTTAAATGAAAATAAGTTTATCAATTTACCTGACTTGCAATCATCTGGGGTTGTCATATTACTCTGTAGACACATATAGCCGGGGGGACAAATCGTGCAATTTGATTGGCCAATATTGGGTTGATATGTCCCAATTGGACAGCCGATTTCAATAAGAGCCCCTTCTACACAATAAGAGCCCGCAGGACAGATGTAGCCCTCCATGGGATCAGTTGGGGTGGGGGTGGTACTCCCTCCAGTACATACATAACTGAAAGATGTTAAATAATAATAATAATAAATAAGAATAAGCACGTACATAGCTGAGACATTTTAAGTAAAAATAAATACATAACTGATATATTTCAATTAAGAATAAATACATATATAGCTGAAAGATTTTAAGTAAGAATAAATACATACATAGATGAAACATTTTAAGTAAGAATAAATACATACATAGCTGAACGATTTTAAGTAAAAGGCACCCACTTAGTTTGATTTCGAAAAAAGCAATAACATTAATATATAAAACAAATATTAGGATTGAAATCTGAAAAATGTAGCTCAATTATATCAGCAAGACATACACAGTAAAACACTGGTATGAGCTGTAAACATTTCAATTGTGTTATCACGGTTTAAAGCTCATCGAAAAGCTAAAAAAAACAGGTTACAGAAAAATAAGTAACAAAAAGGCAACAAAAGACCTACCCGGGACTACAAGGTGGGGCTTCCACAACCTTTGTGAAGGCAATAACATTGCAATAATGGCCACGTGGGCATGGTTCACAATCCTCAGCCTGAGTTACTTCCCTTTGTGTAGAGAACGTACCGAGAGGACAAGGTTGAGGATAAGTAGTGCCGTTTGGACAAAAGTAACCAATTGGACAGCGGTCATTTCCAGTAAACGAAATGTTGTTACCATGGTCCACCTAACGAAAATAAAACAATTTTTCATTCATATTGACTTTTCAGATAAGTTGATATTTAACAAGGTAATGGTATTGAGTACAGCACATGCTATAAAACATCCATGCAAGATTACCTTTTTGCATCTAGTCTTATCATTTAATAAATTGGAATTATGAGCAGCCCCTTGATACCTGGCAATATGTTGATAAAATAAGTAATACCCAGTCAAATAATGATATGGCCTGAGTTAGATTGGGACATATTGGTGAAATGTTTGTAAGCATTACCGTCCAGATCAACAAAGGTCCTTCATAAATGTGTTGAAATTGAACATGTGTCCACTTATTTTGCTCAGGGTTATAACATGTTCCAAATGAAATTATACAAACTTTCATTTTTATTGGAAAGAATTGGTAATAAAATAATCTAAATGCACATATATATGTTGGAATGTCCAGGGTGTTTGTACAGACCTGATGGTTGACCGGTGTAGGAGATATAGCTGATCCCGTACAGTAAAAACCAGCATGACATTGACCAGTGGGTGAATCTAGACCGGCCCTCTCACAGTACAAACCAGCAGGACAAAGTACACAATCACCCTCTTTACTGTATAATAGATCAGCTCCATAAGTTCCAATTGGGCATGGGTTAAGTGTAGCCAACTGGGTGCCAGCTGGGCAGAAATAGCCCTGTGGACACGGCATAGGAACTGATATAGGATGACCTGAGAAAAAAGGATAAACTATATGAGAATAGCGTTTGCACATGAGGGACTACCCACCATTTGAATCCTCATCACATTAGTGCCCAACTGGTTGAAATACTGACAAACCTTTTATACCTTTAGCACTTTTCCCCAGTTAAGTCTAATTAACATGAAATAATGAGCATATAGATAAACTCAGGCATCTCAAACAAGTGACACATATCCTAAAGAAATAATGATAACAAGAACTCTTGTAACTCAAGTAAATAGAAAGCTCCAGTACTTATAGTAAACAAACGTATTTATAGTTGCAAAATAATCACTCAAGGCTGGGGTGTAGGAAGGGGGTGGGGCGGGGGTTGAGAAAATGTAAATGTCACATTACCTTCAACAATTGTGGCATTATCTGGAAAAAAAAGACAGTTCACAAAAATATTATTTCACTTGAAATGTACACCACGGTTTTTAAAATATTATTATAATTTTGTCGTTCAAATAACCTTAACTAGTTCAAATTTTTGTTGTTATAAAAATGAGTACACTTATTAAAAACTACACAAAGGTGAGCAATTAATGATAGATTTCAGTAAGAGAATAATTGCTTGTTGTATTACATTGCAGTCAAGATTGCTTACTTATAGGGCATGACCTAGAGATTATTGTATGTCCTTGAATCTATAACTATTAGCATGATTACAAAGTATAGTTACCTGCAGACGAGTCACAGTAATATCCAAGTGGACAAGTGTCACAATCTATCCGTCCTTCATTCATCTGATAAGTTCCATTTAGACAGACTTGAGGCTGGTTTGTCCCCTCTTCGCAGTAATGACCCACCCAACACAGGTACTCAATAGGGGATGGGGAAGATTGACCACCAGGGCAATAGTATCCACCAGAGCAGGAGCCATCTGGTAGGATATTACCATCACCTAGGTCAAGAAAGGATTTAGTTATTGTTTTGTATAATAATGTTAATCATATTTATTTCAAATCGATTACATGTTCATCCAATTAGGTCGATATCGTATCCAATATAAATATGAACCTATAATCCAATAGTAGATTGCTCAATAGGGCCATAATTTAAAACCGAATTTTAAAATGTTTTATCTTCTTACATTACTTAATATAGAATTTGCTATGTTATAAAACAGATCATAGCGATCACACTGTGAGGTAATTTGCACAAACCTTGACAGTACATGCCAGCTGTACAGTTAGCACAGTCTGTCAATCCATTATTCCCCCCGTTAGAAGAGAAGGTACCAGTAGGACAAGGAACGGGTGTGCCGGTCCCTGTGGGGCAATAATGACCCTGGGGACATATGTATTGGTCTGGTACAGAGCTGGCGGAATCACAGTAAAACCCAGACAAACAATCACCTGTAGATGATATTCAGGTATAAGGCTATCTTAGCATCACAAATAACTAGCTCAACGGTACAGAACAAGCACTAAATAATAATAATATAATATTAGTAATCATAATAAGTTTCTAGGTCCACAAAGATCCATTATATAGATGGGGGGAGGTGGTGGTGGGGGAGTAGGTTTTCAACTACATTATAAATATTATATACAAGACATTATTAAAAGATAGGAAACCACAGATTTATACTAGTAATAGCAGAGTTGATAGGCGATGGAAAGCTGATAATTGCCCCTGCTCCCTCAAAAAATAAATTCCTGGTATTGTGTTTGCTGATTTTGTTTCTGTTTGTTATGTATTTTTTACTACACTGAAGATAATTTAGCATTGTTGACACTGACATGCCAAATAAAGGAGGATATCCTGACAACAATTCCATGATAACAGATCCCACAATATTTCATGGATAATTAAACAGAGTAAGCTATTTCTTATAGAGATTATGATTATAACATACCTGTTGGTAGGGAGAGGCCTGAAGTAGGACAGTACTGACCAGGGTCACATGGGACTGGGTCTGATGTACCCAATGGGCAGTAATACCCTTGTGGACACACACCACTTGTGGTCATCTCAAATGAAGGGCAGACACAATCCCATAAGGGGGTACACGTCATGTTTGAAATAAGGTCACTGAAAACAACATGTTCATTAGTGTTTAGGAATTTCATGCTACAGTCAAATTTATTTCAAAGACAAAATTGATATAAATTTTAAAACATCTTATACAAAAATAAAACCATCATTTATGAATTGTTAGGTCAATGGAATGTACCTTCCTCCTCTATAACAATGGATATGATGGAAAACCAATGTCAATAATTGTTTTTCTATAGCAAAAGATAACTATGATTATTGCTCCCCCCAAAAAAAAAATGGTGGGACTCCGTGGCTCAGTAGGTAGAGCGTTGGACGCTCAATCGGAACAGCCTTCCACCAATGGGTCGCGGGTTCAAATCCCACTCAGTCCAAATAAAGTAAATTGGAAAATTTTCTGACTGGGTTTTCACTCGAACGACCTATGTGGGATGGTTGCCAGTTACCAACGGAAGGTCGTGGGTTTCCCCCGGGCACAGAGCCCGGTTTCCTCCCACAATAAAACTGGCAATACCGCCATATAAGTGAAATAATTTTGAGCGCGGAGTAAAACACCAATCAATCAATGAATCCCAAAAAATGAATCCTACATCAAAGTGCCATTTGTGGTAGATAACATCCCTGGATCATAAGGACGACGTTGAAATGCCCCTCCTTTACAGAAGAATCCAGGATCACAGAGTCCATCGGGCAGTGAAGTGCCAATACCCTCACAGAAAGAGCCTGGTGGACATTCTATACATGAAGAGGAATTATGGGATCCTGAAAAATACATAATCATGGATGAATTGCTAAAGTACACCAATATAAACCAGAATTCTCATTCAATATAAACCAGAATTATGGGTCATTGCCTTTACCCTCTCCCCCCCCCCCCCCCCTCCCCACCAAAAAAGATACAAAACAAACCAGAAACAAAAGTATATAATAAGCCTTCCACTACATATAGTGATTACACGCATGAATATTCTGGGAGATATGCTGGTTAAACAGAACAGCCCAAACCAACCTTCTATTTGCAGTTGAATCGGAAGACTATCTTCACTTTATGTAGTTTTCGTTTGAATGTTTTTTTAAATGCTCTATTACCAATGTCAATTCCATAAATTTTATCTATCAAGCCCAACTGTGAATTCCTACCTGTGTTGTTGTTGTATGTTCCTTGAGGACATGGGAACTGAATATCAAAAGTGGTTCCTTCAGGACAATAGTGGCCAGTAGGACAGACTGTAGGTGTTACTGTACCATTTGTACAATAGTGACCTAAAACATAAACACAAATTATTGTCTGATTAAAACAAAAATGTATGCCCTAATTTGGTACAGGGAAACTTATGGCTACTTATTTTCGATAATCTTGGCAAATGCCACAAAAGTGTTTTGTTGATTGTCGGCCATAACAAAATTTCATCTAGTGATGGCTTACAGCCTCACTTTGGTAGCATAATGTTATCAATGTTGAGTGAGCAATGTATAATGATGGAGATCTTTGTTTGCTATATTTGGAAAGTACCTGCTGGACACAGGTCACATTGAGACATCTGTGGTGATGGGGCATAGTAACCCAGATCACAAGGGACTGGTGTGGTGGTACCTGAAGGGCAGGCATGCCCCGGTGGACAAACATTACCCACACCTGTATGAAAGACACCTGAACTGGGGGTAGAAATGCTTACACCTGTAGAAAGAAAAACAGACAGATAAATAGATAATCAACTATTCCAAATATGTTAAAATGCTACATAAAACAGATTCCTTATGATAATGGCACTGTTTGACGTTATTTATGTTACGTACTGTACTTTGAACAGATTACTTAATCAATATCTGTATAGGCTTCATGAGAAGTATTACCATGAACAATTAAGGGTTTTTACTGGTTTGTATCACTCTTTTCACAACTGGTTGTTCAGAGTTTTGACCGTGATATAGGAACCAGCCTTCCATATTTTTAAAAAAACAAGTACAGCGACCAAAACCCCCACAGAGGCTAATGAACTCACCATACTGACAGTAATAACCCGGGTCACAGCGGTTGGTAGGTTGATCCAGGCCAGTAGTATCACAATACCATCCTCCAATACAATCACTACATTCCGTCTCATTTGTTAACATCAGACGACTTCCATAAGTACCTGAGATAGAATTCACTTGATATTCAAATCAATTCCTTACAGCTCGCTACATCTAACAGTGGAATTTATAGTATGATCAGGGGATACAAACAATTTTACAAGGATTTCTGATCCGTAAACAAAAATAAAGATATAACAAAATTACAAAGTCATAAGATGCAATAGCTTGAGTTTTACAAACAAAAAAAGCGTGATTCAGACACAAAAAGGAAATCTTTATCCTAAAAAGCATGCATCAAATTCTGCTTTGTCGGTAATGAGGCATTAATAAATCACAAACAGGGAATGTAGTGGATTGGACCTTGAAACCACTAGTTTTATCATAAACAGTGTCTTACCTATAGGACATGGTAAGTAGTTACTGTCAGTACCACTGGGGCAATAGAAACCTTGAGGACATGCTTCTAACATAGATCCTCCCACACAATAATAACCAGGTAGACAGGTGTAACAGGTAGAACCTCCTGTATGGTTCATGAAGGTTCCAGGAGGGCAAGGGGTTCCAGATACCGAACCAAGGGGACAGAACTCCCCTACTGGACAAATGTCACCAGTTACACCATCTGTTAAATAGAATGTTTAAAGTTAACAATAATAACCAATAAGAAATCAATCAGCCAAATGATTTAATTTACATATCCAAAGAGTAGTAATCTCTTACTACATTTACTTCTATGACAAAAGTTGTTGTAAGGAGAGTGAGACAAAGGTTGACATTGGTCTATGATATAATGAGGTTGTTACCTGTGGGTGTTGATACCTGGGCACCCGACTGGCAGTAATACCCAGGAGAACACTGTCCTGTCACAGAACTGTTACCAGATTCCAAACAGTAGAACCCTCCATCACATAAGACACAGTCAGACAATAACTGCTTCCCTGTCAAAACAATCACTCAGCATGTAAAGAAAGAAATTCTTATCAAAGTTCTCAACAATTTTTAAAAAAGCGGCATTGCCAGGTTTAATGGGGCAGGAAACATATAGGTCTTTGCCAGGAGAACCCCGACCTTTGGCAAGTACCTGGCAACTTTTCCATTTCATAGGGCGATCAAGTGAAAAATGATTAGCTTCAGATAGTTGGAATAATTTATGCAAGGGATTTTAATTTGTAAGTACATGTATATTGATCCAATACCATTACAATGTAAGTTTTAACATGCAAAAAAAAAACCCAAAAAGTACAGGAATTAGTATATTTGTATACTGGAGTTTAGATTGTGGTAGGAAGTGTCCACTAACCTGTACTGGGTTGATATGTTCCTTTTGGACATGGTATAGGTACTGGGGTACCAGTTGGGCAATAATGACCCACTGGGCAGGTAAAACCATATGATTCTGTAGTAGGGTTAGGGGTTATAGCTCCCAATTCACAGTAATGGCCGGCTGTACAGTCTTTATAAGGTTCAGTGAGACCAGTTGATGGACAGTAACTTCCAGGGTCACAGGCAATACATTCATTAGCATAACGTAGACCAGTAAAGTTACTGTAAGTACCCTCTGGACATGCCTCACCTGAAAAACAAAAAATCCAAAAAAAGATAAATGGGACATTGTCCAGCCGTTACACCTATTTCTTTCAATTAATTTATTAAACTATATACACATTTGTTTTCAGTAATGTAGCACAAAAAAGTGTATCTACCATGGTATTTTTCTACAGTGGCATAATTTAACCAATAAAAAACCACACTGAAACAAATATACCAATCAATATTGGCAAATTATTAAAAAGTTCATGCGAAACAGCTTTAACAATCGTTTTATACCATTGAAAAAGTATGAAAACTACTTGCCAACAACAGAGCCTTCTTGACAGTATTTTCCTTGATGACAGATATTGCCAGTGCTGCCATCTGTAGGACGGGGTGAGGAAGCACCAATACCACAGTAATAACCAGCAGAGCATAATCCTTCAGGAGCCAAGAGACCGGCAGCCTCACAGTAATGACCATGGCTACAAAACCTACACTCAACTGATAGCAAACAAACAAAAGCATTTCTCTTTAAAAACTGTATTTAAGAAGATCAAAATATAAAGACCACATCATATCATTTAACACAGCATTGATCCAAAAGAGGAACCATTGACATGGGGCTATTGCAGATTTTGTCAACATAACGATGTAATTCTACCTTTTAAAAACCAAGAACAAATATGGATATGGATTTCCAGTCATTTTTAGCCTTTTTGTATATAATATACATAAATTGTAAAATTCCATACATACCATCAGATTCTAGTTGATCTGCATCTCCGTATGTGCCTGGTGGACAGGGGTTCTGGTAAGCATGTTCTGTACTAGTGGGGCAATAATAGCCCTGTGGACAATCTACAGGGTTTATAATACCTGTAACATTACCCAGTTCATAAGGATCACAGTAATGGCGAGAAGGACAAGGGGAGCAGGAACCCTGACCTACAGAAGGCTGGTACAAACCTGAATAAATAACATCATCATGAAATAAAGATATGTTTGTTCTGACAAGTGAATTGCACGGACAAAACCTGATAATTGTATGTAAAAACCCTGAGTTAATGTAAATGCAGAATATCAATGGAAGGTTAGCGCCACATGAGAGACTACTGCTCTACCCACTCAGCCACAGAGGTACTAGATAAATTTAGACATAGCATATTTTGAAAAGATGGATCCATCTAGTCATCAATACTTTCATAAACTGATCCACAAAGAAACAATCTTTACCTCTTGGACATATTTCTGGGGTAGCACTTCCTCTGGGGCACCTACTGCCCAGTGGACAGACATAAAGAGAGGGTGTGGCCGAGGTTTGACCTTCAGGGCAGTAGTAGCCGGGGTCACATAGGTCAGTCTCTGTATCCAGTCCTGTACCATCACAATAGGACCCTAGGAAACAGTAAAACAAACATGTGTCATAGCTATTGTGAAAGTGAATACTTGAACTATCTCAGTTGATGTCTTAAAGAGGTAAAACCCAATTGTTGAAGTGGCATGTAGTAAAAACTTTAATAGGCTGCTATTGGGAACAAGTACAGTTATGAGTTTATACATGCTGTGTAACCTTTTGTTTGATATGAACAACTAAGGTAGTGCGCATACAGCAATCAGCTATATGACAACATGATATTTGTGATTTGATTACATCAGCCTAACCTATTCCAATCCTATCCATGGCTACTAATGAGCCATTGCCTGTAATTAAAGCTATTTACCTGGGGTACATGGTGTACAGTCGGTGATATTAGTGTTACCCGCCACACCAGAGAATGTTCCGGATGGACAAGGCGTGGGTGTGGGGGAACCCTCGTCACAGTAATGGCCAGGTAAACACAGGTATGTAACAGAACTGGACGTTGTTTGACCACTGGGACAAAAAAATCCAGCTAGGCAAAGACCTGTAAAAATTATACATAAAACCAGTTCCGAAACTTGATTATGATAAAGTGAGATGACACAACAAGAAAAGAAGCAAATTTTTCAGTTTGATAAAAAGATGTGAATGGTGTGTTTGGTTTCAATAATAAAATGTATTATAACAAATTTTAGTTCTTTGTGGTTTTAGTTTAAACTTCTCACCAGTATTTCATGGTACATGAGGTAATTTACACTGTAGACAGAGCTATTATCATGTGGACCAAAGATTGCCATGACACAATACTAGCCAAAAAAAACAACCAATAAGGGTTAGCTTTGGTTTCATACCTGATGGTGTGCTGAGTTCATAATCAGCACAATAGGAGCCTGCGTCACAGCTGATGGGTGCCGACGACCCAGAGGGACAGTACGTTCCTGGCTGACATTTCCCACCTGTAAAACCAACCTCAGGGCAGGTACACAGATCAATGCTGCTAAAATTACCTGGAGATAAAATATAAAATAATGTTAAATAGAAAATGCTACACTTACGTTCTTATTTAATAGCACGGTTGTGTTTTACCAATAATGTGAGACATAATTGCTTAGTTCCATAGCAAAGATGTGAAATAATATGGAAAAAGTTTCGTAAATGGGTAATCTATTCTTCAACCAATCTATTTACACTGTTGCAGGACTTTGTAGATGAGCAGATGATGAGCTGTAAAAGTGGATACGTACCCATGGTTACAGGTGTTGGGTGTGTGGCTCTTCCTGTACAATACCATCCTTCTGTACAGTTACCTGATGGAGCAGACAGTCCTGACCCTCCACAATATTCACCAGGGGGACAATCCAAACAGGCCAGGGAACTGGATTCTCTAACTGAAGGGTTATATGTTCCTGCTTCACACTTATACTGATCAGGATAGTCTGTACCTGGGGGACAATAGTGACCCGCAGGACAGGGGAATATGAACGGATCAGTGGTATTCTGTAAACAGTAATAACTACCTGGACACTCATTACAGGTTGATTGACCTACAAAAGATAACAGGAAATTTTAGCCTAAGAAATAAAAGCCATAATAAGTGTATTAGTCTGACATAAAAGTATGATGAGTATTTATCGCCGGCCGTTTGATTAAGGTCAGAGGAAAATATTCAGTCAACAAGTTGATTACCTAGAACAATTGGGTGTGGCTGGCTTGAATTGCCAATAAAAAGGATTCAATATGGCACAGAAATCAGCCCCTTCTGTAAATAAATTAAATTGCTTGTATAGATCTGAAGAAGTATATTTACCTGAAGATGTTGCATATGACCCAGAGGGGCATGGTATGGGTGTGGTCGTTCCCCTGGGGCAGTATGAGCCTGGTGGACACTCTCCACCAATCCCTGTGTGTGGGGCGGAGTCAGATGGAGTGGAAACATCCACACCTTGGGTACAATAATATCTTGCCTGACATTCCCCTTCTACATGGGCTAGACCAGGAGTACCACAAAAGAAACCTCCTTTAAATGTCAAGAAGAAAAATCAATACAAGAAAATACATTTGTATATGACAAGTTAATCAATGGTATATGGTGAAAGCTTCCAAATGCAATGTATAAAATAACCATAAAATATTAGTCAAAAATCATAACAAAAGAAAACCTAAAAAAAAATATAATTACAAGAAAATTGAGAAACAACAAATATATATTTCAAAGAAGATATCAATGAGTAACAAAACTGTCAACAGTATAAAATAGGAGAATACATGTACTTCAGTGGATCAGCTAAACTTTCCCTAATGCCTATCAGGTTAAAGTTCAACAAAAAACAGAAGACATACTCAAGTCAACACTACCAATGTGTCTCATAAAACAGAAGTCAACACTACCAATGTGTCTCATAAAACAGAAGTCAACACTACCAATGTGTCTCATAAAACAGAAGTCAACACTACCAATGTGTCTCATAAAACAGAAGTCAACACTACCAATGTGTCTCATAAAACAGAAGTCAACACTACCAATGTGTCTCATAAAACAGAAGTCAACACTACCAATGTGTCTCATAAAACAGAAGTCAACACTACCAATGTGTCTCATAAAACAGAAGTCAACACTACCAATGTGTCTCATAAAACAGCAATATAGCAATCAGGAAGAAGTGGATTATCAAACTGTATCACCAGTGAGATAAATTTCTTGGTGCGTTACAGAATTCTTCCGTCAAGACGAAATCCTATCGTGGCGTCAGTTTAGATTGTTGTTTGTAAGCATTGAACGCTATGCTTGTCTCAAAGATCATGAAAGCCGGTATTAATTTGCAACGTCACAAAAGAATTTATTTGTTCCGCGACGTCATTTAGACGTGACTCAAGCCTAATACACTTTTGAAGAACTTAGCCCATACATTTATTGAACTTCTCGAACAAAGAACAGCTGATTATACTCAGTCTTGAGTAAACAAGCTGCTCGGCTTCTCCTCTGAAAAATATAAATGTCAGACACCAAATATCTACCCGTATACCCACACAAGGGCGTCATATAACTAATAGTATAATACAATGCTTGTTTACCTAAACATTGTGTACACTGGTCCTCCCTGACAAGTCCTGTGGTGTTTCCAAATGTCCCTGGTGGGCATGCTTGTAGATCTGCCCCAGTCCCCTCTGGGCAGTAGTAACCCTCTAAACATGGATCTGCTCGATCTCGATTAACACAATAATGACCCTCGGGGCAGACCAGACAGCTCAAGGCTCCAGTATAGTTCATATAGGTTCCATTAGAGCAGGCTTGTGGACTGGCAGTCCCTTCAATACAGTAGTGACCAACTGGACATATGTCACCTGATAAAAAACATAATATCCACGTGCTTATAATACATGTAGAAAGACAGAAGTGTAACTTTATAACTTTACTGCCAATTAAAGGTGTCTTCTACAACTCCTTGTAAGTAAAAATGTTTACAAATTATCAGTATTGTCACTTCCACACAGAGCCAATATTTGCTCAAAATAGTGTTTATTCACAAATGTGTGTATGCACATAGAATAGGCTTTGTCTCTGTTTCCCTAACTGCCAAGAGCTTCCCCCTTCTTCACAGCACCTATGTCTTATTTTACACTACATCCTGATTTAATACGATACTCAAGAATAGTTTCAGTTTCCTACCAGTAACTCCATCAGTTGGAGTGCTTGAGTTAGCTCCCCTGCTACAGTAAAACCCAGCAGCGCAAGGTGCTGTCACATTGATACCTCCAGGCGAGTCACAGTAAAAACCTACAATAGAAATGGAAACATGGCTTTTTCAACTTTAATAAAAAGGTCAACAAGTTTTTAGATGAAATAAAGTAGCAAGCACGTTCCATGCCATGGCAAATGCATACTTTGAATGGAGCAAATGTGGCACTTAAGTGTTTATCTGACTATATATATCATATATACTTGAGCGTATGTGCTTTATGAGGAAAAGGGAAGACAAGGTGAATCGTTTACCTGGTGAACAAGGGGTACAATCTATTTCATGTCCCAATCCAGATACTGATGAGAATGTCCCAGAGGGACATGGTTCAGGAGTATGGGTACCATTTGGACAGTAGTGGCCTTCTGTACACAAATCCCCATATACCTGTCCTACTGGGTTAGGCTGTTCAGATGACAAGCTGCAGTAATGACCTATAATAGATATTCAGGGATGTAATAGTAATGCAGTAATACGTTATATATTTGTAAAGATTTAGCCACATATACATAATAATATAAAGTAATAAGATCACATACATTTGAAAACTGAAATATTTATCTGGATTTCTAATTAGCCATATTCAGGTATGTAGTTATTCTATTTTCATGGTTGTAGCCTACCTGCCCAGCATAGTCCTGAAGGAGTGGTCAACCCTGTCTGGCTACAATGGTATCCTGGTAAACACTGGTCACATTCATTACTGGTCATCAGACCCTCTCTGGCATTAAACGTCCCCACAGGACAATCTGTTCCACGAATGCTGCCTGACACACAGTAATGACCAGTTGGACATGTATCCCCTGTGATACCATCTGATGGTGTAGCATTATATGCTCCTGAGGTACAGTAATATCCTGCTGAACACAGTCCAGACGGCTCTGTATTTCCTATAAACAAAGATAAAAATATGCAATACAAATATCCTGAGAAAACAGTTATGATAAAACTTGGTAATGCTTAAGTGTCAGCTTTAAGTAAAAAAAAGGGAGGAACAAAGTGGATGCTAAATACCAAAAAAAATAAAAGCAAAACGTATGGATTACCTTCTCCAAGACAGTACATTCCTGGATCACAAGGTGTACACTGACCATCAACAGCCAGACCTGTTCTATTTCCATATGTCCCCATGGGACAAAGATATTCTTGTCCGTGTTTAGTATTCTCTGGACAATATGACCCCAGGGGACACAATGTAGGAACAGACACTCCTCTATAACTTCTGAAACGTCCTGTGAAGTTTCCAGAATCAGTGGCGTTGACATCATCCAACACCTGATAGTGTCCTAAAAATGTATAACAAAAGCATATTATTCAAACATCATATATTTTACAGAAAAAATGCCATTGTACGTGTACAACGTAAAACCTACTGGTGTTCAAATTTTCAATAAGTGAAACCAATTTAATAATTATAAAAGCTTCCTCTTGTCTAGAAGGAGAGTAGAGATAGTTGATTTGATTAGTGATAAATGTTGGACTCAATGACCAATGTCAGTATTATAAGCCTAGGAATTTGGTCCTGTCGTCAGAAATATTGAAAAGAAACAAATATCAACTACATTTCTTTTAACCAGCTAAGATATGCATGCAATATATATGATGTGTTATATTGTTTAAGACTCACCAAAAGCAAGACAGAAGTAGGCAGCAGGACAATGGTCACATGTAGACTGTCTCCAGTGTGGTTGATAAGACCCAGAGGGGCACCCTGTCTCATTCCAACTACCTTCCAAACAGAAATGACCTGGGCTGCAGGCATAGTTAACAGGTCTACGGCTGTCTTGACCACCTGGACAATAATACCCAGGGTCACAATGCCCATTAGGGAGGACCCCTCCATATTCCTGACAATACTGACCCGCTGTGCAGGGGAGACAATCACTCTCATTCACATTCTGCTCACGATCTGCATGGAAAAAATAATAACAATAATAAAAAGTATCAATAAGCTGTGAATTGAAAAATTATTATCAAATCAACACATATAGGATGACGTATGATAATACACTGTGATTAGCACACAGGCTCAGTTCTGTGTCTTGATAACAAAATGTTAGTCACAGTCAGATTCTGACTAAAGGTTTAAAAATAAGAATACAATTATAATACAGATATGGAAGTTTCTGACAGTTATTATCAGGAAGGGTATGATAATGGCTTACCTGAGAAAGTACCAGGTGGGCATGGTTGTTCTACAGGTGTGCCTGATGGACAGAAATGCCCCTGAGAACAAGGTTGAGGGTCAGGGGAGGCAGAGCTACCATTACAGTAAAACCCTGGAGAGCAATCTCCTGAGGGTGAGGATAGACCCATATTAGAACAATATTGCCCCGCTGGGCATTGTGTTGGCTGTGATGAGCCTAATGGACAGAAGGTACCTGAAACAGATACAAGATTATATAAATGGACAGAATGTACCTGAAACAGATACAAGATTATATAAATGGACAGATGGTACCTGAAACAGATACAAGATTATATAAATGGACACAAGGTACCTGAAACAGATACAAGATTATATAAATGGACAGATGGTACCTGAAACAGATACAAGATTATATAAATGGACACAAGGTACCTGAAACAGATACAAGATTACATAAATGGACAGATGGTACCTGAAACAGATACAAGATTATATAAATGGACACAGGGTACCTGAAACAGATACAAGATTATATAAATGGACACAGGGTACCTGAAACAGATACAAGATTATATAAATGGACACAGGGTACCTGAAACAGATACAAGATTACATAAATGGACAGAAGGTACCTAAAACAGATACAAGATTACATAAATGGACACAGGGTAACTGAAACAGATACAAGATTACATAAATGGACAGAAGGTACCTAAAACAGATACAAGATTATATAAATGGACACAGGGTCCCTGAAACAGATACAAGATTATATAAATGGACACAAGGTCCCTGCAACAGATACAAGATTATATAAATGGACACAAGGTACCTAAAACAGATACAAGATTATATAAATGGACACAGGGTCCCTGAAACAGATACAAGATTATATAAATGGACACAAGGTCCCTGCAACAGATACAAGATTATATAAATGGACACAAGGTACCTAAAACAGATACAAGATTATATAAATGGACAGAAAGTACCTGAAACATATACAAGATTACATAAATGGACACAAGGCATAGACTGATCCAGAGACATTTTGATACCTGTATACAGGTATGGGCGCCCAAACTCACAAGCAAAAAATCCGCCCAAATTCTTAAAACCAACAGATTTTAATGTCAAAATAGCATTTAATGTTGAATTTAGGGCCAGAGATGTTGTTTTTGTCTTATTGTTGGAACATTTTGAACCGAAATGGTATGCCCAAATTTTCCCTGGAACAGTCCCTGCAAGGTACCTGAAACAGATACAACATTATATAAATGGACAGAAGGTACCTGAAACAGATACAAGATTACATAAATGGACACAAGGTACCTGAAACAGATACAAGATTACATAAGTGGACACAAGGTACCTGAAACAGATACAAGATTATATAAATGGACAGAAGGTACCTGAAACAGATACAAGATTATATAAATGGACACAGGGTATCTGAAACAGATACATAGTTGATAAACTAAAATCAGACTAACATAAACATATGACAATGATAACATAAACAGCTTTGGCCAAATACATTAACCATAGTTTAGTTTGTAACATGTAGGAGTAGAATTTGGTAGAATTGTCAGTTTTGAGAAAGACCAGGGGAATTGGGTCTTTTAAGCCACATCTCACATATGTTAATTGTTTAGAAAATGGCATGACATGGGTCTGCATAATAAAGCTGACGAAAAGATGGACATGTACCGAAAATATGGATCAGTTAGTACCAGGGACAAAGTTCATATAGTCTTACCACAGATTTACATGTGGCATTACTTATGTAAGCTTAGTATGACAGTGGTACAAAAAACAGACCACCCATTGACTGAGAAAGAATGTTGATCAGATTTGATCTTCATGGTGATGTTTTCCTTCTAATGGTTCGACAAACCTACCTGGAGGACAAATTCCACCTGTGTCATTAAGAGAGTAAACAGGGCAGTCCACTTCAACACTGTACTGACTGGAAGAATTGACAGCACTTTGAGGTTTGTCAGAGTATGCTCCCCTTGAACAGTACCAGCCCTCAGCACAATAGTCTGTTGGTTCAGCCAAGCCATCTCCACCACAATACATCCCAGCTACAAAAATTACAAAATAGCATTTCATTCTAATATGTCAGCGCTTTGTGTTTGTATTTTATTGACCAAGTCAGTAACGGAATAGAAAGAATAAATAAAGAATGGTATGATTAGAGTATTAAGCAACCAATATATGGCATGGTTCATGGTATAATTATGTCACTCATAAAAGACTAAAAGCCTGGTCATATGAAAGATGGATGTTGAAGAAAAACAAATCTTTTACCCGCAATGTGGCTTTTATAGAAAATGTCTTTATTCCTCGTTGTTAATATCTGAAAGAGAATGTTACTCATAAAGGCTTAAGAGTATATTATTGACCCATGTTACACTCTCCATTAAAACTGTATTGACTTTACCTGTACAAGGGAGACAATCAAACTGTGTATCTGCCTTAGTTCTGTTATTATAGGTTCCTGCCGGACAAGGGAATTCCCAAGCGTACCTTGTACCCATGGGACAATATGCACCTGTATGAACACAATGATTTATTTCATAGGCTTGCTGAGACCAGAATAAATGATTGATTGATGTTTTACGCGACACTCAAGACTATAACACTTATATGGCGGCGTTGCCAGGTTTAGTGGGAGAGGAAACCGGGCTCATTGCCCGTAGGAAACCCCGAACCTTCGGTCAGTACCTGGCAACTCTTCCACATACAGCAACCGAGTGAAAAATCCACTCAGAAATTCAGATTAAATTAAGCTTTTTACAATAACAAATACTGTCATACTTTTTGTTTCTTTCAAATTTAACATACAGTAGATCGAAGGCCAATCCTGTACTGTATTAACCTATTTACTCTTTGTCGTTGAGTTTTTGCTTTAGGATTTCTTTAAGATTTTTTCAGACCTACCTCTTGGACATTCAGCTCCTAAATATGTGGTTGAGTTTGCAAGACAATAATAGCCTGGTTCACAAACATCACATACAGACAGACCAGTCTGGTCTGAATAGGACCCTGCACGACACCCAATAGGGTCTGGACTACCCTCTGGGCAGTAATGACCCACTGGACATTCCCCTGTAACATGAACATATAGTTTACCAGTTTCAGTTCTCAACTATATAGTGTTAGACTTGGATAGCCTATAAATTCTAAAAAAATGTATTATGATGGAAAACTATATATAAAAAAATATATAGATTGAACCTGCTCTTAAACCTTTAGGTTAGCAAATACGTTATTATTTTCAATATTCATAGTAAAGTTCCATTGGGCCTAATTTTCAAGATTTCAGAAAATTATGTGGTTCTCTTGTTCTAATATTATATTCCAATAAAATTATCTCCCCTTGATTAAGGATTAAATCCCATAGGTCATTTGACATTTACTTGCAAATAAAGTAATACGGTGACATCACAATTACTGATCTAAATGGTATACCAGACAAACAAAGCGTTTATGACAAACAATGAGTTCAAAGTAATGTGAGCAAATCATATATGAAATGGAAATTAGATCAATATGGAGGCCGGTTGGCTGAATGGATAAGGCAGTCTGCATTTAGTGCTGGCGATAGGTGCCATACTCTGGGACCCGGGTTCGATTCCCGTTTCGGGCGTCACCCAAAAATCGGTATAGAAATTTCTGCCATATTTTCAAGAAAGTGTAATCCCACGAGAATACTAGATCAATATGGCATAGGTCAAAATGAAAGCTGACCTTGTCCACGTGTAAGATTGATACCAGGGTGCCATGTCATTGTTGCGTACATAAGCGGTCTAAACGTTCATTCAACAAATTCACTGATTCCACAGCCTCATACTTACCTCCAAAGCCAGTGTTGTTGTTGTTGTTTGGTGTTGGTGTATTAACTCCACTCTGACAGTAATATCCAGAATTACAAACAGCAGTGATGTTAATTTGTCCTGGTGTATCACAATAGAACCCTCCATCGCATTGCAAACATTCTGAGGCTGACATTAACATCTCCACGGGGCTATAAGTTCCTACTGGACACAGTTCCATGTTAAAACCAGTCATCCCTGAGCAATATCTTCCCTTAGGACAGGGATCAACTCTGTCTTTATTTACACAATAGTAACGAGCAGGACATGGATCACAGGAACTGGCCTGAGTATGGTTCATGTAATAACCTTTAAAGAAACAGGCAAAATGTTAATATTTTCTACACATGGTTGACAGGTTTCTTATATAATTCCAGTCTTTTTTATACTGTAAGTGTGCTCCATATCATTGGTATAATAAGCTGCTATATATAAAACAATGTCAGCAATAAATCAAATTGTGTATTAGTATATGAGCGGTTTAAACATTTGGTAATGGTAATAGGTGCTTTACTCTGGGATATGGGTTAGATTCCCATTACAGAGCTGACACTCAATTGGAACTGAAACACTTATTTTTAAGTAATTTAAAAAAAAATGTTTAGCCCTAAGCAATGGCCTATATTACTTTTTCATGGAAAAAAACAACATGTTTCACAGGTAATAGTCCACACTCACCATCATTACAGGGCAGGGGTAGAGGGGAACCTTGAGGGCAATATGTCCCTGCAGGACAGATATCTCCCATCACACCATCAGTTGGGGTGCTTGTATTAGAGGCAGATTCACAGTAAAACCCAGCATCACATTCTCCTATAAAAACAGATATTCAGCAAGTCAACAAAAAGTTAACTGAGAAGTATATAAAATAACTGCTATGGCTATAAGCATACAAATAAATGAGCTCTGGCATTATCCCTGCAAATTAATCAAAATGAGTTTGACAAATGATATACCTGTAAAGTTAGCCAAGCCTTCCCTGTCACAGTATTTTCCTCCTGGACAATCCAGACAATGTAATAACGACTGTCTGCCTGTGTCAGGTAGGTATGTTCCTGTAGGACATGGGATTGGTAATCCTGTTCCCAGAGGACAGTAGTGACCACTGGGACATGCATCTCCATACGACTCCCCTAGTGGACTCTGTAATACTGCCCCAAGTGTACAGAAATGTCCAGGAGAACAATCACCTACAGGGGCGGTCAGTCCTGGAAGAGAATAATTTTTAAACTAAAAGGAGTTTCTCAAAGTAAAAATTCCACAGGTCTAACGATAATGCGTAACACTTAATGTGATGTATATGGATGTAAAAATTGTCTATCATAAACATTGGCTTGAGTGAGCATTCGCTTTTTAGTTAATTCTGTCAAACACAAAAGTTATCTATATACACGAATAGTACATAGTGGAACGAATACAATGATTTACTTTATTCATTAATTGCTCAGATAAAAGCAGAATCCTAATTGAGTCGATTTTATAAAGCACTTGGGGAAGAAATAAATCTCTTTCATCATACTCACCGTCAATGTGACAGTACTTCCCCGGTAAACAACTCTCACATTCAGTGACATTATGTAGCCCTGTTGAGTTGCTGAATGTCCCAGCGGGACAATTTATACCCTGGTCTGACCCTTGGGGACAGAACATACCCGGTGGACATTCAGAACCAGTGCTACCATCTGTAGGAGTGGAGGAGTTGGCCCTTCTATAACATACAAAGCCAGCCAGGCATTCTCCAGTGGGCTCTGTCAGACCTGAAATAAATAGTGTTAATGGTCATAAAAGGGTAACCAAAGATTCCAATTCCAATTCATGAAAAGCCCGGAGAAAAAGAAACATTGTTATATCAATCTATATCTATATATAAATATCAAATGGCAGACAATCTTAATTGCGACTCCTCTAATATCGTGTATGTTATCACATGCAAAAAATGTTGAAAACAATATGTCAGAGAAACTCAGAATTCTCTACGACAAAGAGCAGCCAACCATTTATCTAGTAAAAGACTTAAACATGATGTGCCCGTGGCACAACATTTCAATACTCTAGGTCATTCGGTCAAGGACCATTTTGAAACCATGCCTATTGAGAAAATCCCTTTTCTCACTTAAACTGCAGATACCAAGCACAAACGTTTGGATAGGGAAAGTTTATGGATTCAAACATTACAAACTATTTATCCTTTAGGTTTGAACTTGGACCAGGGGAGATGTCAAGAAAAAACTATAATACCATTTGTGTTTCAGTTTCTGTCTTCTACCTAAGTTTTTCTGGGAAAGGGGTGGGGTGACCAAAATTTTCACTGTCTTTTCTGGGGTTCAATCTCAGGCTGACGATATTCTTATCATAGCTTAAGATGCATAAGCATTGTCAATGTATTACAAAGTCTTCCAGAAAATTCTACTGACTAAGGCCAAGCTCCTGTCAGTCATCAACCTAATGATATATCATAGGTTTAGTTTATTACAACAATTTATGATGGGGTATAAAGGTCTAAATGATATACCTGTTTTTAATACAAACTCGGTGGTTATGTTAGACAAGAAGATTTTCCCTGTGCCCGTGTGTTTTAGTGTTCATAAATATAAATGATAGAATCCAACAGTACAAAATGAGTAGTAATTTATTTGCAAAAGAAGGAATAAAAGACACAATAGTTGCAAATCATTGGTTTTTACCTGGGTCTTGACAGAAGAAGCCAGGAGAGCACGACAGACATTGGCTATCTCTCTGTAGGTTAGTAGTATTACTAAACGTGCCCACCGGACAAGGGTAGGTGTATTTGGGACCAGTCCCCACAGGACAGAAATATCCGAGTGGACAGTCAATAGGATTCACAACACCATGACTGGAGACATTATACAAACTAGCAGCTTCCACAGGGTCACAGTAACTGAAAGTAATTACAGATAATATACAACGTTGTGAGTCATCTGGACACATAACAAATGAGATATTGGTTTCTTTTCTGTTTGATACCACACTTGGTATTATTTCCCTTATAAATGGGTGTTTCATAAAAATGGAATGAGATGGAGGGCTCGAAATGAAGAACTCCACAAAGCTTGTTACATACCAAATAACCAATTGATTGAGATAAGAAACTGGCAAACCTGGAGATAATGTTTGAATATATAAATCATAACGCACATATTTTGCGTCCAGATTAAGATGGCGTAAAAGTTTTATTGAAACAAAACTTACCTTCCAGAGGGACATGATTTGCATGAGCTGGATGTCACTTCATCTTGGTATTGGCCAGCAGGACACGGAATAGGCTGGGCATTTTCTCCAGCACAGAAATGACCCACAGTGCAATTATAACTATTAGGTGTGTCTGTAAACTGACCAGCAGGACAATAATACCCTGCCGAACAAGGGCCAGTGGGATAGATATTGGCCAGTCCAGAGCAGTAGAATCCTGGGGTACAAAGCTGACAGTTGTTGATGTTTGTATTGCCGGTGGTGTTAGACATGGTACCCTGAGGACATGGTGTAGGTACAGCACTGGCCTCCTCACAGTAATATCCTAAAGGACATGTAGAATCAGGAGGGTCAGGACGTGATGCACTTCCATTACAATAATAGCCAGAGCTACAATTCCCTTCAGGTGCTGATAATGCAAACTGCATACAATACTGCCCAGGGTCACAGGGAATGGGATAATGACTTGCAGTTGGGCAGTAAGATCCAGGCCAGCACTGGCCACCAGTGTAGTTAACTAATGGACAACTACATTCTGATACAAGTGAAGTATTTGATGGAACGGTTGGTTCAGCCATATAAGATCCACCTGTACAATACCATCCAGCTGTACAATTGCCTGATGTGGATGACATGCCATCAGCTGAAAACATAAGCATTGCAGACATAAGTTAACTTAACTTACCATTACCAGTATGTAGACCATTTGCCATAACATGTTATTTAGGGTGAAGTGGTGGCCAGATAACCTGGCTTTAACTCTCACTCAATAAAACTGAACAAGTCAACATAGACATGTTAGTAAAATAAGCAAATATTCAATCCATCTATCTATTTGCAAAGCAAGAAATACAAAACCTGAAGATGAATGGATATCTAATGAAATTTCACTTTTGATAGCAAAAAAGGCACTTCATCTTACTTTCACAATATTGTCCTGATGGGCAGACTAAACAGTCCTCCAAGTCTGTACTGGCAGTTGCTGGGTTATAGGTTCCTTTAGGACATGGATATTGGTAAGCAGAAGCTGTTCCTTGAGGGCAGTAATGGCCTGATGGACACACCTGACTCAGGTAATCTGTCGAGTTTTCCATACAATAATAACCAGCTGTACAGACAGTGCACACTGATTGCCCAGGACTGTCACTAGAAATGTCAAAAAATATGGAAGTCTCCATAAGCTTGTACTGTACATGTATTTTCAAATATTTATATATATAGTGTGAATTTTTATTTAAAAAGTGTAACTGTCAGTCGAGTGCCTTTCTTCAGCCAAAGCTGGCTTTGAACCCACCACATGAATAGGTCTGCCCTGATTTTAATTCTACATTTGAAATACATTAGCGTTAAATCTAAATTAGCCATATTCCATCGTTCAAGTGATTTTAAAATTGATTCTACTATTCAAGACCCATTTTACACTACATTGTATTTTGTCAAGTAGTGAAATACTGAATACTATGGGTATATAAAAATCACACATATACAGATCACAATTAGTAAAGCACACTTTTTATTTCAGGTATGTACTCTGTAGAGTCACCACTCTTATATATACCCTATGCTTCAGATGCTGTTAAACTTTTAATGGGTACAAATGCCACTTTTTAACTGGTGTGGAAGTTCTTTACCAGATATTTATGGTCAACTTCTATCATCCCTGCGTGGGTTTTCATTCCTTTTCAAAGCTTGTTGTCATTCCAGAGCATACAAAGAGACATTTTTCACTAGTGCACAGCAGTATCAAAAAGCCAGGTTAATTACTAAATTAGCAGTTATTAAATTAATCTATCATAGATACTAAGATTAATAGGTCACCTGTATGATCCAGCTTTGCAGGGTAAAGGGTTAACAGTCCCTTCAGGGCAGTAATGACCAACAGGGCATTCTCCTCCACTACCCTTGTTAGATCCTGATGGAGTGTTTGTATCAACACCTATGTTTCAAACAAAAAGGAGCAAGATGAAAAATAAGAAATAAACTAAAAGGTTGAATTGTAGTCTATTTTTATCTTATAAATTAATTTTATTAGTTTTTCTGAGACAACAATTTACTTGGCAGATGGGTTGAGCGTATTTTATTTCTTTGACACACAGGAATCATAAATGAATACTAGGGGTAAAAAAAATCCCCACTTATTGGTTTTAAAAAGATAATTAATTATTACCTGATTGACAGTAGTAGCCTGCAGAGCAATTGCCTGTTACTTGGCTCTCTCCTGGTGTAGCACAATATTTTCCACCCTCACATTGAGTACACTGACTGAGATCATACAGACCGTACAGAGGGTTATAAGTTCCAGAGGGACAGAGTTGGAGATCAGACCCTGTTTGAGCAGGACAGAAATATCCTGGTAGACATGGCTCTGCATGGTCACGGAAAACACAGTAGTATCCTGGTGGACAATCATAACACTCGGCAGCTCCTGTGTGGTTTGCATAAGTTCCATTTGGACAGAACTGATGGAACACTGATCCCTGTGGGCAGAATGATCCTTCTGGACAGATATCCCCAGTAATACCATCTTGAGGGGCAGGAGAGCTGGCACCAATTATACAATAGAAACCTGCATAGCAGGTCCCAGAGACAGCAGCCAAACCAGTGGAGTTACAGTAATATCCTGGCTCACATGGTAGACATGTACTAACATTAGTCATTCTAACATATGGTTGATATGATCCAGCAGAACAAGCAATAGGCTGGCTACTTCCTTCAGGACAATAATGACCAACAGGGCATTCATCTCCATATGACTTTCCCACAGGATTGGCCTCCTCTGATCCATTACTACAGAAAAACCCGGGCAAGCATAGTCCTGAAGTGGCATTCAAATCAGAGTCTGCACAGTATTCTCCAGGAGAGCAAGCTGTGCAATCTAACAGAGATGGCAGTTTATCCCGACTACCAAATGTACCCTTAGGGCATGATGTGGGGGTTACAGAGCCAGCTACACAATATGTTCCTTGTTCACATGGTCCTCCATTGGCGGACGGAGCTGGAGTTGGAGATGTCACTCCCGATGTGCAGTAATAACCAGGACTACAGACCCCCGCTGGTTGAGTTATATTAGTGGCATCACAATAAAACCCAGGAGAGCAAAGTCTGCATTGAGATAACAATTCTAAACCAGTAACATTGCTAAATGTGCCTATAGGGCATGGATTCTCTTGGTCTGTTTGAGTGCCATTTGGACAGTAAAACCCAGCAGGACAATCTTTTGGTGTCACCACACCGTGTGAAGTTGCATTTGTTCCACTTTGTCTTTCAGAAGCAGATTCTGTTACATCACAATACATTCCCGCTGGACAGTTCAAGCAGGTACCTTGTTCTGGTAATGGCTGGTAGGTACCTGAGTCACATGGCTGTTGTAAAGGGCTGCCAATTGGACATCTGTGTCCTGGAAGACATTGGTTTCCAAAAGGCTGAGGGACAACCATACCCTCTGGGCAAAACCAACCTTCATCACAAAAACCATTGGGAAGATCTCTTCCTGTCCCAGAGCAATACATGCCGGCTGTGCAAGACAGACAACTGGTCTTGTTATGATTCCTGAATCTATCACTAAACTCTCCTTCATCACAGGGTATAGGAAAGGGGCTTGCTATAGGACAATAATGACCTTTTGGACACGCATCTCCCGTTGGTTCATCAACAGGATTGGGAATAACAGCACTACCATTACAGTAAAAGCCAGCAGAGCATTCTCCAGTAACATTCTCTAACTTATCTGTCTGACAGAAATAGCCTGGAGTACATGGTTGAGGTGCAATTGACCCAGAAGGACAGAATGTACCTGCTGTACAATATCCACCTGTAGAAACCACTGGACAATCACACTGACTGGTTGTATAATTTCCAAGGACAGATGGTTTATCTGACCAAGAACCAAGAGTACAATACCAGCCAGGGGCACAGTGTCCTGCTGGTTCAACCAACCCTTCTCCAGGACAATAGGATCCAGGTATACATAATTGACATGCTTCGGGTCCTGACCCACGGGTTGCATTATTGAAGGTGCCATTTGGGCAGGGAAACTGTTCTGCGAATTCTGTCTTCTCTGGGCAATAAAAGCCTGAAGAAAAAATACATCTTTATTAAACAATGGAAACACAATAAAACAATTATAGAAGAGAACATTTACTATGGAGTAATTAAGAAATATGATAATATATTTACCTTTAGGGCAGTCTGTTAGATTACTGCTACCAGCTGTACAGAAATACCCGGCTGGACAATCAGTGCAATTAGACTGCATTTCTAGCAAGTTATATGTACCAGGAAGACAAGGTATAGGGGCTTGGGATCCTAGTGGACAATACATTCCAGTTGGACATGGACCCCCAGTCAATGCTGCCAGAGTTGGGGCTGATGTATTGGAGCCAGCAGAACAGAAGAATCCTGCATCGCATAATCCTGTTGGGTTCCAAAGGCCTGGTATATCACAGTAACGACCTGGTGTGCATACTTGACAATCTTCTCTGGCGTTCAAACCAGTCATATTACTAAAAGTACCCGCTGCACAGGGAATTGGGTTATGAGTCTGGGATGGACAATAGTGGCCTTCTGGACATACACCAGCATTTCCTCTTGTTAAACTTGTTGGTCTGCGACTGTCTGAGCCACTTCTGCAATAGAATCCTGCATCACATGGACCTGTTTCTGTAGTGGCATTAGAGACATCACAGTAGAATCCTCCAGAACACTCTGTGCACTGTGACTCATTATACAACCCTGCTGAACTGCTAAAAGTACCTGGTGGACATGCTCCCCAAATATAGCCTGTTCCTTCAGTACAAAAGAAACCTGGGGGACAAGATTCAGGGCTGGACCCTTGTGTACAGTAAAACCCTCTTGGACATATTAGACAGGTTTCTGTTAACTGTGTATCAGTGTAAGTGCCATCCTCACATGGCAATGGATGGGGTGAACCAGACTGACAGTAATGACCAACTGGACACACATCTCCTGTCACACCATCAGTTGGTGTTGCAGTGGATGAATTCCCTGTACAGTAGTATCTGGCTGAACAGTTACCAGAAGGAGATGTAAGACCAAACGAAGAACAATATTGTCCAGCTTCACACCCCAAGCAATCGACCTCAAGTTCAATGCCTGTAAAAAAAATAAATAAAAACATTTTCTTATTTCTATTTAAGGAAATATAGGTTCAATAATTTAGACATTCAGTTTGGTTTTTCATTGCGTGTAAATGATAAGCAAATTATCTTTTAATCTATTTAATGAAGTTTCTCTGAAAAGGAAGAAGACTTACCTTCAGAAGGGTTATATGTTCCTGGTGAGCAGAGAGAAGGAGATGATGAGCCAGGGGGACAAAATGCTCCCATTGGGCAAATGTTCCCAGTTGAATTATCAGTGGGAGTTGGGGAAGAAGCAGCTTCTATACAAAAGTAACCTCCAAAACATTGGCCTGTTGGGGCAGAAAGACCCTCTGTGAAACAGTACATCCCAGGGGTACACCAGGTACATTCTCCTGAAGATTTAAGACCTCCTTGAGAGTCAAATGTACCTACAGGACAGCCATACTCTGTGGCATACCTTGTTCCATTAGGACAGTAGTACCCAGCAGGGCATGTTTGAGGATTTTGAACTCCATGGGAGCAGAATGTATCATTCTGTAGTGTGCTGTCACAATAGAAACCAGCAGGACATACTTTACAACTCTCCTGAAATGAAAAATGAAATCTCATTAATTTTGAATCCCCACTGCAGGCTAATTCATATATTCCACTTGAGTAAAAAATTTAGATCAACTTTCTCTTTTTTCAACTTTTCTTGTTGGATCAATTCGTTGATGCAATAATTGAAAGATCACAGATTAAAGTTTGTGAATGGGTCAAATCCCTATGGAGGTGATAATAAATTCCATGTCTGCTTCAGATCTAGTAATGATGACTTCCTTTACCTGTCCAAACTCATCCTGATATGTCCCAGGTAGACAGGTACTTTCTATAGCACTGCCAAGTTCACAATAATGACCAGGTGTACATATGAAATCTAAAGGAGAGCTGACATTTTGCCCTGGAGGGCAGTAGAATCCTGCAGCACACATATCTGTAGGGGTTTCAAGACCATTTCCACCACAATAGTATCCTACAAACAGACAGACCAAATTTATCACCATTAATGGGTTCAGTGTATGCCCCTGTGCTATCAGGGTCAGTTGTTTCATGATTTGTTGTGATTCTATATGAGTTTTGACTAATTACAAAACAAGCTTTATAGATTGAGGGTATTAAATATATAGAGAATATTTTTTGTTTATCTGTAAAATGCGCCGCTTTTTCGAGTCACACTAAATATTTTATTGTATTTTTGTATTGTAAATATTTAATTTTATAAAACAGATTATAACTATAATAATATACTTATTTTGTAGGAGAGATCTGTGTCTACCTGCAGGCTGCGTGCAACTATCATTATCAGAGCAAAGTTGAACTTGATATTTCCTTTAGTTCAGTTTTAAACTTGAAGTGGCAAGCTTATAGTATTTTTAAATGAAGTTCTACTAAATGTAGTGAGTTGTTGTTGTTACCAGAATCATTGCCTTCAAGTGACAGTGACAGCCATAGCCCACAGTCTTTATTTCCAATGATTTGTGTCGGTTTTCAACGCAATTTTCTTGAAAATAAACAATTTAATTGTACCCTTATCCTTACATATATAAAGGGGTAAATTAACAACAGGTCAAATTAAGTTTAGCAAATCCTGCATAAGGTGCTACACAAAGGCCTAAGCTTAAAAATGTTTGATTTGAGTTAAAGCGCTCGTAGTGATGATATAAATGTTATCCGTAGAAGTTGTGATAACACTTACAACTTGTATATCAGATCTGTATATAGAGGTTAACTAACGAGAGCCGGTTTGTTGCGATGAATATCATTCAAGTCTATTAATTTTCCAATCTCTGGCGAGTAGATGAGAGTGATATTCATTGTAACAAACGGGCTCGAGTTGGTTAATCTTTTTCTCACAATACACAAAAATACTGCATTTTATTCTGAAATGCAGCTCCACATCACATCGTTCAATCCAGCCAACCTTTCTGGATTCTAATGAGGTCAGACCGCTTTACCGCGTTGACATGGAGACTGTATTCATTACGCTACACAAGAAAGGTCTCTAAAATCAAACAGTTTTGTTGCTCACCAATTCTTAAGAATAGAGAGATAAAATATTTATCCTACAAATGAATGGCACTTCTTAGAATAAAACAAAAATAACATATCAATAGTTCAATGTCTGCAAGCCGATGACGAAGTCAGGGTTTGTTGTAACCTCTACACCGACACAATTACGATAACTAGGTCAATGCAGGTTCTTTGAGAAACTGCGAGGCGCCAGTTTGGGTAGATTGATTGATTGAAAGTTTTAATTATATTGTATATGTCATGTATATTCAAAAGCTTTCCATATATGGAAGTAGCTATGACGTGATCGTGGGAAAATCATACTATTTTGCATAAATAAAGTCCGTTGTATGTAAACAATAACATGATTGGCTACTGACTCGCATAGTTGTGAGTTATACTGCCAATCACTTGTAATCTATCAGGGATGTCTTCAAGTTATTACATAAAAGGAAAACGAACGTATTATCCCTACGCTGAGAATGCAAGCTTGTGTTTTGATTAACTTGGAAAATAATGTTTTTTAACCAATCGGCAGTAAGTTGGACACTAATTTCACTTGTTCATTATGAAAACAATAACAAACAGCTTTGGAGTAGAAATATCGGGGGTGTAGTGTGAGAAAGCTCAATATCTAACTACTAATTTTATCATACGCAGCAGTACCTTACCTTGTGTACACAGCATACAGTCTTGGAAAGCAGTGTTACCCGTAGCATTAGTGAAGTAGCCAGCTGGACAACTGATAGGTACAGATGTAGCCTGGGGACAGTAATGACCAGCAGGGCAAAGTCCGCCAGTTGGGTCATTTTGTGGATCAGGTCGGATTGCACTCTGGGTGCAAAAGTACCCAGCAGAACAAGGACCAGTGGCTGCTGAAAGCTCATAATCTCCACAGTAATATCCTGAAGTGAAAAAGAGAGATATAATTATAAGGATAAAACTTCAATTAAATTCATTCATTATGGGCAACTCACTGAATACAATGTTGTGGACAACATGACAAGAACACATATACAAAATCCGTATTAATATCTACATTTAAAATTGAATATCTACATTTAAAGCATAAAACAATGTTTAAGATAAATACCTGGAGGACAGCTCTGTGGTTGACTAGACCCCAATTGGCAAACTTCTCCAGGTTGGCAGCGACCTCCAGTGATATTCACAGGACAGAAACAGTCTACAGCGTTGGTAAGATTCCCATAATCTGTTGGCTTTTCTGCCCAGGCTCCCCTACTACAAAACCAGCCTTCTGCACATTGGCCCGTTGGTGAAGAGAGTCCAGATGTCTCACAATATCTACCAGGGTCACAAGGTTGACAATCAGCTAAGCTCTGTTTACCAGATGCATTGTTATAATAACCCTTTGGACAAGGATATTCATCCCCATACCTGGTGCCTGTGGGGCAATAATGACCAGTCAAGCATGGATTATCAGTATAAGATGTAGAGTTTTCAGGACAGAAATAGCCTGATGTACACAATGTACAAGAGTCTTGTCCTGTTGTTGGATTGAATGTACCAGCAGGGCAACCAAGGGGATATGATGTTCCATTTAGACAAAAATGACCAATAGGACAAGGGCCTCCAGTTGCATCTTCTATGGGGTTGTTAGGCTCTGAGGATCCTCTTAAACAGTAAAATCCAGCATGGCAATGCCCTGCTGGTTCCACTAACCCTGTAATATCACAATACTTCCCATAGCTACAATCTGTGCATTCACCTGATGAAGTTAGCAAGATTTCATTGCTGTAGGTTCCCCGAGGACATGGTTGAGGTAGAGATGTTCTTTGAGGACAGAAGTGACCAGCTGGGCATGGTCCTGCATCACCAGTACTGTTGGTGCTTGGTGTAGGACTGTCAGATCCTGAGGTACAGTAATATCCTGCATTACACTCTCCAGTTACCATGGTAGCATTTGGTTCAATACAATAGTAGCCTCCAGTACATTGAGTACAGTTATCCACACTCCAAAGGCCAGGGACATTACTGAAAGTTCCTGGAGGACAAGATTTCCATACAACTCCTGTTCTTTCTGGGCAGTAGTAGCCTGGGGGACATATCTCAGGACTTAAACCGGTAACACAGTAATGACCTGGGGTGCAATTCCAACACTCAGTTGCCCCGGTATCTGTCATGTAGGTACCGTCTGGACATGGGAGAGGGACGCTAGTTCCTGTTGGACAGTAGTTACCAACAGTACATGGCCCACCAGTGACACCCCCATCATTAGGCATGGCTGTTGTAGCTTTTCTAGAGCAGTAGAATCCAGCATCACATTGACCTGATGGTTGAGTAAGACCTGTATCACTGCAGTAGAATCCTCCTGTACAATCTTGACACTCAGTGGAGTCAGCAAGACCTGTGCTATTGGACCACGTTCCAAGTGAACAAGGGCTGGGCACAACTGTACCTAATGGACAATAGTGACCCTCTGGGCATAGGTCACCCATCAGACCATCAATAGGGGTGGCTGTTGAAGATCCATTCATACACCAATATCTTTCAGAGCAATCACCTAAAATCATAGTTAAACATTCATTACAGTAAGCACAAAAATTAAAAACATAATGGAAAAAACAGCCGCAATGAGAATTTGTATTACTTTCGACATTTGAATGTTATTATTACTATGAACTCATTTATTTACAAAAGATTTTCTCTCATGGCAGATTGTTGATGAAGATGTAACTACTAACCTGACACCATATCCAGACCTATCCCATCGCAATACTTCCCAGGGTCACACTGAGTACATTGATCTAGTCTTTCAAGCTGTGTGTAGGGATTGTATGTACCCTCTGGACAGCCATATTGCTGGGAAAATTCTGTTCCATTGGGACAGTAAAAACCTTTCGGACAGGGGTAGACAGAGTAATCTGTCAGAGGACCATCAGCAAAAGCACAGTAAAACCCTTATAAAGAAGAACATATATGTATTATGTACTTATTCCAGTGATCCAACATAGTACAAAGGATTCATTTTTAACCTGTAAACAAATAAAACATTCAACATTTGAGAGCCTTTTAATTAGCTCTCATTAATTGATGTTTGTACCAAGGTAAAATAATAACCGCTTTAGACAAGATGGAAAAGGATTAACAATGAAATAAAAAATAATTTTTCATTTAACACTATATAATACAACATAATGTTTCATTTTTACTAAATAAGGTGCGACTGAAACTATACGACGTTTCAAGTCAAATAAAGAGTTACCTTGTGGACAAAGTTTACATGTTCCCTGGGCTGACTGGTCTTGGTATCTTCCACCCTCACAAAGTATTTCTTCAAAACTTCCTACAGGACAATAATATCCTGATCGACATGGGAAGGGGTTACTTACATTCTGACCAGAGGGGCAGTAGAAACCTGATGAACAAAACAAGTATATACATGTATCAACTATTAAAAGTTGAATGTTTGGTTGATACTATTTCACAAACACATATATAACAGGAGGTAGCATTTAGACAAATGTTCAGTCTAACCTGTTTCTTGTATTAAATTTATTCCTGAGCCTAGTCAACAAATATATTAAAACAAAACCAACTAAAACTCGTCTTCATATTGTAATATTGTTTTTAGGATATAAGACCAGAAATTTCCAATGCCTTACCCTCATCACATGGTCCTGTTGGAGCAGTGAGTCCTTCATCAGCACAGTAAAATCCCTGTGTACAGGATTGACATTGATCTATTGTAGAAAGTCCAGTCTGGTTGGAGAACGTCGCCCGGGGGCACCCTGGGGGATTACTGTCAGAACCAATGGCTGTAAAACACAACATGAAACATTTACCACTAACAATAACCATTGTCAATGTGTTACATAAGGATTCCAGAAAATTCTACTGACCAAGGCTAAGCTCCTGTCAGTCGTCAACCTAGTGAAATATCATAGGTTTGGTCTGTTAAAGCAAATTGTGGGGTGTAAGGGTCTAATTGGTATACCTCTTTTAAATACAATTAGAAACTTGTCTTCATGCTTTTTTTAGACAAGAAGATTTTCCCTGTGCCTCTGTGTTTTAGTTATCATAAATATAATATACCTAAGCTCAGGAAACATCTTCATTTAGTAGTGGGATATTGTTTTGAACACCTATTAGAATTGTATTAAAGTATATGGAATACATATCCATACAATTAGGATCATTGTAACGCAAACACCAACAAGACAATTAAAAAATACATTCTGTTTTAATATAAAAATTTCAACATTTTGCAGCTCATGCCACTTTAACAGCTGTTCTAATTTCCAGATTAAGATACATACGACAATATCGTCCTGGCGGGCAAACATCTCCTGTAATGGCATCAGTTGGATCTTCATGGGTAGATCCTTGGAGACAATAGTAACCTGTGGCACAGGGACCTGTCACATCAGCTAGTCCTTTAACAAAAATTATAAATATCATAAGTTACAATTTGTTGAAAAATCATTTCAACAGCAAAATGCAAAAATTAATTTTAGGTCAAGCCGTCCCATAAGTCAGTCCTTTACCTTTTACCAGTTTGCTTTCAGTCCATTGTTTTTTTGTTTGTTTGTTTTTTTATGGCATTTGAGAACCTCATCCTATGGCATTTATAAGAATTCAATATTCTGTTTTGATTTAGTTAAGTTTCTGTATATACCTGGAGTATCGCAGTAGTGTCCTTCTCTACAGGGTGTTGGTTTAATGGAGCCAAGAGGACAGTAATAACCCGGTTCACATTGTCCTCCTGTAGGGGCATCTGGACACAGACAATCACTGGATGTGTAGTTGGTATAATCAGTTGGCTGTTTGGATTCAGCACCACCAACACAGAAATATCCTACAAAATGGTCATCATTGAACAATTGGTTAGGTGGGGTATTCATTACTTCTAGTTTCACACAGCACTACAGATCATTTCACTGGTAGGGCAGCAAGAAATATTCTAAATCTGGCAAAAATGATTACAGTTTCTATTCCAGTCAGAGCTATTGGCAATACATGTCGTTGATTCTTGTATCATATATATCTTTAAATTTGCCTTTGGTAGGTATGTAATATAACACTTTATAAACTAAGATAGCTGACTGATTGATGTTTTAAGAGGCATCAAAGATAATTTCCCATATATGGCCTCTATGCCAGATTCAATGAGTAAAGTAGGCTCTTTGCCCAGAGGAAACCCCAGCCTTCAGCAGCTTCCTGGCAAAACACACAAATTAACATAAAAGCTTGGATCATTATAATGATATACAAAATCTTGATATAAACTAAACACTAAAAGCAAAAAACTTTTCAGACTTTGTTTGTTAACTTTAATGTATCAACAGAAGAGATAATGAATATAAACACACTGACCTTCATCGCAGGGTTCAGTAGGGAGAGGAAGTCCAATGGTATCACAGTAAAAACCTCCAGGACAAGTCAAACAGTCAGCGATACTCTGTCCTAATGTGTTATTTCTGTAGGAGCCTCTAGGACAGGGATACTCTGTACTGTAGCGAGTACCATTGGGACAATAATGACCGTATGGACAAGCATACAGTTCATATGATGTGACATTTTCAGGACAGAAGTAGCCAGAGGGACAAGAGAAACATTCTGATTGTCCTGTAAGGTTGTTATATGTACCAGCTGGACAACCCAATGGGTAAGAAGTTCCAAGTGGGCAATATCTTCCCTCAGGACATGGTCCACCTACATCCATGTCCGCACCTAAATAAATAAATCATCAATAACAGTTTTTATTTAAGTGCGAAGTAAAAAGCCCAGTGATAAAAAACAATCAAAGAACTTCAGTATTACTTTCTTCATATACAATAAAATATTCTAACAATATATGTACTTTTCAGTTTACCATTGATGCAAATCACATTAAACAGATAAAACCAAAATGTTGTTGGGAATCTTCACCTGTAGGATTTGGCTCAGAGTTGCCATAAAGACAGAAATAACCCGGGTCACACGGTCCAGACGAGTCAGTCAGGTTTGTTTCGCCACAATACTGACCAAGCTTACAAGAAAAGCAATTTGACAGTGCTTCCCCTTGGATAACATCTCTGTATGTACCACGAGGACATGGCGTGGGGTCCTCAGTCTGCTGTAGACAGTAGAATCCTGCTGGACAGGGGCCTCCAATACCACTAGAGGTCAGCTCTGTTGGAGTACTTACATTAACACCTTTAATAAACACAGAATTTTGTAATTATTAAAGAGACTTGATGTTATTTAAGAGCTGATTCACAAATCATATTGTTAACTGATGGCTATATTAAGTTTTAACTTCATGTTTACACATATCTTGCTTATATACCACTGATGTTTGACCGTAAAAAATTACCAAGTAGACCAAGCAGCATTCCAAAAGTGCTCTTGGAAGTGATTAAAACAAAATCAGCCATGCTAAGATAGCTGAAGAGATACCAACCTTGTTTGCAGTAGTATCCAGCAGAACAAGGTCCAATACCAGTGTCAGAGAGACTAGGATCAAACTCCACAGCTCCAAGCTTGTCACAGTAATACCCACCCAGGCAAGGTTTACAGTCAGATTCTACAGCCATTCCTAGATAAAGTAATAAGCGGTCGACCCACATTATTCAAGAGTAACAGTTTTTTCTTCTACGCAATATTTTTTTTACGATAGTGTTTCAAAACAACAAAATTATAGAAATTGCTTAATATTTTTGTATTGAAACTGTTGTAAACTCAGACACAAAATGATGAATTATCCCTCCTCCAAATAAATGTATATGTTAGTTTGGTTACTAAAATGATATAATAATAAAAGATAAATTATTGTTGTTTTTTTGCCTCACCTAGATCAGGATTAAACGTTCCTCTTGGACATGGTGGCTGTGCAGATGTTGTGTTTCCAGGACAGTAATGTCCTCTAGGACACCTCAATGGTACCTCCCCGTCCGTACAATAATACCCACGAGGACAATCAAAACAATAATCCAGGCCAGTTACATTGGTAAACGATCCAGGAGGACATTGGTTTGGTTCACCTTAAATCATGAGATATAACTGATGTTATTGTCATAAGAAGTTATATGTACATTATATCAAGCTGGCTTTCTCAATCAGTGGCAATAATAATTGTTATTTGAATGAAAGAGTATGGCATATCTACCTTATCAAACAAAAGACATGAACGGTCAACAATCTTTAACTCGGTCCTTTTTATTTGGTATATTTCTGTTCTGATCAGTAGCAAAAGCTTTCAATGCTCACCTTGAATCCAGTATAATTACATTTCGGTTGATTTATCTAACATAATTGGTAAAATGTTACAAAGCCATTTCATAAAAAATAAAATACTGATGAATCATTACTATTTACCTGTGCCTTGAGGACAGTAGTGACCAGTAGGACAGACTGATCCAGTGGCCCCACCATCATTAGGCTTGTCAGTCAGGGCTCCTCCACGGCAGTAATATCCAGCAGAACAGATACCATTAGGCTCTGTGAGTGCCAAGCCAGCACAGACACGACCAGGGTCACAGGAAATACAGTCTGAGAGAGCAGCATTGCCTGTGTAATTACTGTATGTTCCATTGGGACATGGTGAGTGTGTGTATTCAGCAGTGCCTTCAATGCAATAATATCCAGGGGGACAAAGATCACCAAATGATTCATCTATCGGAGTGGAACTATTAGCTCCTAATGTACAGTAATGGCCTTCATAGCATAGAGTGTTAGGCTCGCTCAATCCATAATACTCACAAGCATAACCCTGGGTGCAGGGATTACAATGTTCTTCCAGAAATTTACCTACATCGTTTAAGAATGTGCCCCGTGGGCATGGAGTAGGGTTTTCACTACCTTCTGGGCAGTAGTTACCAGTTGGACAAATAATTTCAGTGACAGTGCCTGTACCGTTACAGTAGTAACCTTGTGGACATATCAGACAAGATGATGACCTCTGGGCAGGTTGGTACTGACCTCTAGGGCAAGGTTCAGGTTTGAATGCTCCCTCTTCCGAGTAATGGCCAGCAGGGGTGTCAAACTGTGTGGGAACTCCTGCCCCTCCTGTGCAATAGTACCCTGGGGCACACATGTCTGAGGTTCCTGTTCCACTGGAGCCAGCACAATAAAATCCTGGATCACATGGAATACAATCAAACTCTGTCTTTGCTCCAGGGGACTTACTATATTTCCCCACGGGACATGGTGTTGAGACAGCAGAACCTGGAGGACAGTAACCCCCTGCTGGACACAGACCCCCAGTAGGACCCTCTGGAGGAGCTGAGGTATAGGCCTTCTCTCGACAGTAAAACCCAGCATCACACACATCAGTCGGTTCAGTTCTTCCAATACCATCACAGTAATAACCACCTGGACATGGGGTGCAGTCAGAGCTTCGTCGAAGACCTAGGGAGTAGCTATAGGTTCCTAGAGGGCAGGGTGAAGCATAAGTACTACCACTCACACAGAAATAACCAGCTGGACATATAATTGGCTCAGCTAATCCTTCTCTATCACAATAATAGCCAGATAAGCATTCAGCACAATCCTGAAATGATTCCTTTGCTGATCCATTTCTGTAGAATCCAATAGGACAAGGGAAAGAAAACGGGTCCCCTGTTTTAAGCGGACAGAAATACCCACCAGGACAATCACCCGCTGGGGAACTGAGACCTTCAGGAACACAGTATTGACCAGGTGGACAATCTTGACAATCAGACACTTGTTCCATTCCATATTCTCCATTGAAGGTACCATTGGGGCATGGCACTGGCCAAGGGTTAACATCTCCTCTAGGGCAGTAGTAACCTGTACGACATTTATCTCGAACTAAATCCGGAGCTCTGTCCATTCCTTCAGGGCATTCTAGACCAGCTGGGCAAACTCTGTAAGTATCCATGAAGATAAAACTGGTGGCATTTTGATCACAATAATGTCCAGGGAGACATGCTGAGCAAATGGATGCCCCACTATCTGAATAATTTCCCTTTCCACATGGAAGCGGTGATGTATTAGCTAAATCTGGACAGTAATAACCTGCAGTACAGTCAGAACAGTCTGCCAATACTTCACCTTTCTCGTCTTCTCTAAATGTGCCCCTAGAAAAAGAAACAAATGTATTATTGATAAGAATAAATGATTCATTTTAAAACAGACTTTGATTTACAAAAAATTTTAGGTAGTTAACATTTTGAAAAGGAAGACACATCATTTGCTGGCTACAGAGGAGGGTTAAAACATTTCCTTTCTGTGCATTCAAGAATAAAATAAAGAATCATGATATGAGTAAATATTTAGTAAAAGAAAGCCATACTCTGGACATGGAGTGGGTAGTTCTGAGGCTTTTGGACAATAACTACCAGCAGTACAGTCTTCACACTGCTCCCAACGGGTGTTTCCACGGCTATTACTAAATGAGCCAGCATGACATGGGTTACTATTCCCCATTGGCGTGCCTAAAAAGAAAATAATTCAGTTTTAAATTGTTTAATATTAAAAAATAATTCATTGTCAAATCCCACATAAAATAGCATAAATAGTAAGAAAATGAATGTCAGAATGAAGGCCATTCCCCTGGCAAATGAATATTCGTTCTCCATCGCTAAAAAAATGAACTAAAGAGAGCTAGTGAGATATTTAACATCTTTTCAGTTTGCTTTCCTTTTTTATTTACTTTTGTTAGACTAAGTTGGATTGCATGTAGTTGTCACATGTAATCATGTGAGTTCTTGGGACGTGACATCAGCAGTGAGCACTGTACGGAAACTAACCAACTTCACAAGTTTGTTTATATGCAATTTGGAAATGACACCTCTAAAACACCTTATTTATTTTCCATTGATATTTTTTCCTCAATTTTGTATGCCTATATTTTTGTGTGAAAAATATTTAAAATTGAGTTTCCACTTGGTTTTTGTTTTGAACTTGTTTTTATCACCAAATACTTAAACAGGTTTAATGCTGTTTCATTTCCTGTCTGATTCCTCTAATATTCCTTTATACATTTAGCGCAAGTTCCTTAAGAATAATACATGTAGTTAATACATCTGCTAATGAATACTTTTACAGCAGAGTTGACTTACCATCAGGGCACCAATGTCCTTTGAAACAGAGTCCTGTAGGAGCAGAAGACCCCTCTAAACAGTAGCTTCCTCTAGGACAAGTATAACAATCATCAGCGGATACCAGATTGGTAAGATTGGTGAATTTCCCAGCAGGACAGGGATATTGGTTTGGTGATCCAGTACCAGTGGGACAATAATGTCCCATTCCACAAGCCACTGGAGATTTCTGTATCCCCCCAGTCCCAGCTAAACAAGCTACAGATTCAATACAGACCTCACACTGCTCTACAGCAGTTAGATTATTATGATCAGTAAATGTTCCTGCTGGACAAGCATATTCAGTTTGGTTTTGTTTATAGTTCCCCCCAGGGCAGTAGTATCCAGGAGAACAAGGATAATTTGGTTTTGTAAGGCCATAATCAGTGCAAGCAAATCCAGCTGTACATGGTGAACAGTAGGTTTCATTCTGTCCACTGATCATTGGATTGAAAGTACCCGGGGAGCAAGGTGTGGGAGTTGCAGTGCCCTCAGCGCAGTAATGACCAGCAGGGCAAGATTTACAAAATTCGAACCCAGTACTTCCTTCTTCCTCAGTATAGAGTCCAGCTGGACAGGGTATTGGTGCTCCAGTTTCAGTTGGACAATAGTGACCCCGTGGACAAATACAAGTATCACAATATGGATCACTTGTTCCTGCTTGACAAAACCTTCCTTGAGGACAATTCTGACATTCACTTTGAGCTACAGCACCTAAATCATTGAAGAATGTTCCTGCTCTACACGGACTGTCCTTGTAATCACCAGTACTCTCTAAACAGAAATGACCTCTTGGGCATATCAGACTGGACCGTGGGGCACTCGCTGTTGCTTCTGGACAATAATATCCTTGAGGACAAGGTTTGCAGTCTGTCTCTTGGGTGTACCCTTCAGCATCTCCATAAGTACCCTTTGGACATGGTGTTTGCACTAAACCATCAGTACAATAAAAGCCCAGGCTACATTTGGCTGTGGAAGGGTTAGGAGAAGTACTTCCTTCTGGACAGGCATATCCTACATCACAATCTGAGCAAACTAGGACTCCAGCAATACTGTACTTGCCTTCAGGACAAATAACTGGACTTGCATCCTTTGCAGCAGCATCACAGAAATAACCAGCAGGGCACTTGGTACAAGATGTAGCAAAGCCCAAGCTGAAATAGCCATCATTGCAATCAGTTCCTGGAGTGAGGGTCGAAAGGCATTCTTTCCCAGCTTCACACTCAGTGCATTTAGTACTTTGTGCTTCTGCATAAGTCCCTGGTGGACATGTTATTTTATAGCTGTCATATTTAGATGGACATGCATATCCAGCCGGACACTCTGTACAACTATCTTGTCCACCACTACTATAGAATCCAGTATTACATTCTGTCATTGTGCTGGCCGTTGTGCTAGGGCATTCATAACCTGGAGGACAAACAGTACAGTAAACTTGAGAGCCTAAAGAATATGTCCCAGGTTGGCATGTGATAAGATTATCTGAGTCAGTGTTTGGACAGGCGTTTCCTGCAGGACAATCCACACAGGCTGTAGAATTCCCAACACTGTAAAACCCTTGAGGACAAGCCGAGTTTTGAGAGCCATCAGTGACTGGACACTGGGACCCTGCTGGGCAGGACTCACACATTGAAGATCCTGGTACTGAAAACTGTCCTGTCTCACAGGCAATCTGTGTACTGAGAGTGGTTGAAGGGCAGTAGAAGCCAGCAGGACATATAGTACATGACGCTTGGTTTCCAATTGAATAACTACCTGTAAAGAGAAAACATGTTACAAGAGCTTCAGTTTATAGACATTTTATTCGGATAATTTTATTTTATTCGGAGAAGACATTTTACAAGAGCTTAAGATTATAGAGAATTTATTGGGAGAGCATGTTACATGACAAAAACAATATAGGTTGATAATATCTAAACCTTAAACGCAAATAATCTCTTCATTACAACTGAATGAATTTGTGGAAATTGTACCTGGGGGGCAACTGTATGCATCTGAGCCAGTCTTTGTGGAAGGACAAGCTTGCCCAGCAGGACAGCTGGTACAAGACGTCTGACTTCCAACAGAATATGTACCAGGAGAACAAACTGTTGGTAATTGAGATGTGCTTGTACATGCGTAGCCTACTGGACAATTTATACATCTTGTAGATCGAGACAAACTGTAAGTTCCGGAACCACAACTGCTTGGAGCAATACTGTCAAAGAAAGAGATAATGGCAAGGATTAAAAGTGTGCATCAGGTGGTGTCCACATATATAGTATCACTTTGTCCAGAGGACATTTGGCTGTTACTTGCCAGTTTTCCACACAGGGCGACCAAATGAAAAATCCAGTGAGAAGACGAAAACTTACCTGGTATTAGGACATTCACTACCAGCTGGACAGGGAGTACAAGTGGTTTTTCCAGCCTGACCATTGGTATGAGTTCCGAGGGGACATTTAATGGGTGAGATAGATGGGAAAGGGCACATAAAACCCGGTGGGCATTCAGTACAGTTAACACTCCCGGAGAGACTATACCATCCAGTGGCACAGGCAGTAAGGGTATTCACAGAGGCTTCACATTCATAACCCGGATTACATACAGTACATACTGCACTTCCCTTCAAATATACAAATGATTTGGTTAAATAAACAACTGTCAAAATAGAGATGGGAGGGGGGGGGGGGTGTTGCAGGGTAACAAGGAAAATCACACATATAAATATAAAAGTATGATAGATTTGAAAAAAGATTGTTGTTGTGAAAATGTTGAACTAAATATGTGTGTGATACATAGTTATTAAGTATCTTTAATCTAAAATTTAGAACGAAGTCAAGTTACATCACAAAATCTTTAAAAAGGTCTTTCAGTTATTGTATTTTTCTGTTTGTTAGATTCAGTTGGTGTACATTCACGATATAAAAGTTTTTTTATGTATAGAATATGCAAGGCCAGAAGGTCTGCAGGGATCTTATGTTTTGAGGTACACAATGATAACTTACGAGAGGACTGTAATATCCAGCATCACAAGCTATAGGAGCAAGGCTGGGGTCAAGACAGCTAAAGCCTGTAGGACATTGGGCACAGTTTAATTCTCCACCAACTGAGTAATATCCCCTATCACATGGCGACGGAGGAACTCCTTTGTTTGGGCATTCAAAACCAGCAGGACAAGGACTGCAGCTTATTACCTATATTGAGAAAAACATAGATTCTTAAAATACTAATTAATTAAGGTAACATTTACCATGAACCGGAAAACAACCGGAATTAATCACCCCCAAATTTCTACCAGGCTGCAATCAGATTGTTTAGTCAAACCCTGACAGATGCACTTAGAAAGAAGAAACAGAATTGTGTACATTGTTCTCAAATTCTCAATCCATTCCATTATGCTAATCAAATTTTCTCACATGATGATTTTTTTGTTTACCTGTGGCTAGCATTATACCTTGGTGTGTGTGTGTGTGGGGGGGGGGGTATGTTCTAGTAACACACAGGAATCTTATGTGGTATTTTTGATCAGGTAATTAGACAAAGAAAGAGAACAAGAGTTCTTTATTTGGGCATGTGAGGAAGACTGAAGCAATCAGGGTGTCATGTAACAAAACAGTATGATTATAATATATACATGTAGGTATGGATTTAGCACAGAACTTCTGATTGATACTTATAACTCCTAGTGGTAATATTAAATACAAACTGAACAAGATTGTCCAAATATCAGTAGGTAAACTTACAGAACCACCCAGACTATAGAAGCCATTTAAGCAGGTATCTGGTGACTGGGAGGGATCCAGACAGGCGGATCCAGCAGGACACAAACTACACACAGATGATCCTGAACTACTATAAGTACCTAAACAAAAGATGGAAATGCTCAGCCATGATTATCGAGGAAAGTACATTTATTTTAGTGATTATCTTAGATAACAACAAAAAAATAATGAAAATGTTACTGAATTGATAGTGAACTCACCATTAGAACAGGGAAGACAAGTAGTTTGTCCAGTAGGGCTGTAAGTCCCTGGATCACAGTCTGTAGCTATAATGTATACACTGCCATCAAAACACTGTTTACCACCAGGACATATATTACAGGAGGATGATCCTAAACTACTGTAAAACCCATCTGGGCATATCTGTCAACAAAAAATCACCAGTTTTTAATGCTTGAAATAACAAAAGGAATCATGATTATTTAAAAACTTATGCATACTTCTTCCTGGTAAATCATATACATTATGTTATTATCTTCTTCACAATTATAACACAAATATATTTAACTTTAAAATTAACTTTAAAAAACTTTGAATGTAAAAGATGAAAAATCCATTTTAATGAGACCGTGATTCCATAGAAAGTGTACATGTCCCAAGGCACTTTAATATTACAGCAGATATGACAATGTATCCTGTACAATAATATCAGATGGAAAACAAGTAATAAAAGCACTTACTGTACATCCCACTTGACCTGCCACACTATAGAAACCAGCAATACATTGAACGGGACTAGCTGCCACATCAAAACATGAATGGCCTTGGGGACAGGATGTACAGGAAGCAGCACCCTCGGTATCTTGGTACGTTCCCGGAGCACAAATCTGAGGTCCTGACAGCGGAGAGGGGCAGTAATAACCCACAGGACAAGGGACACAACTTGTACCATTTGAATACTCCCCAGACTGAAAGAAAACACATATATTACATTATGTAGAGGCCAAAGTAAATTTAGAGAGCACTTTTCTGAAATGAATGTGACAAGATTAAATTTAGAATTTCAAAGCAGCACCCCTGCGATATATTACAAAAACTGTTTGTTTCTCTGTGAGATGGCTAAAAGAAACAGATCTGAACTTATTGGGCATTAGTTAAACTTACATTGCATGAGGTAGGTGTTCCTCCTGAACCACAAGTTTTTCCAGGAGGACAAGATGAGCAGCTGGTGGATCCCGCTGTAGAAAACTGAAAATATACAGTAAAAATATATACATGTTTGTGTTTTATTTAAAATCTAAAATGCACAGGGAATACGTTCAGAAATTAATATGGAGACGAGTGTAAAACAACCCAATAAAGTGTATTTAAAACTGTACAATACATGTATTAAAATGATGCTATCAAAGTCATGTATGAAATTAAGATTGATCACATTGACATAAATCAACCAGGATTACCAATAGACATTTATTGAAAATTTACTATATTTGTAAAACATTGTGGTCAACTGGAATCTAATAATTGATTTATTGATTGAGGCTTACCATCATCGCCCTCAACACCTAAGGTCACCAAAAAGATCACCCTCCCATCCCAAATCACAGACCAAAGAACGACAGGAAGGCTACTGTATTTTACATACAGAACCTGTATAGGTAAGGAAGTAGGTGGTGTTTACATTGAGAACCTACCTGAGAAGATAGACTTTGTGGAGGGGCAGATGTAGGGTCTGTGGTGGAGTTTACACTGAGAACCTACCTAGAAGATAGACATTGTGGAGGGGCAGATGTGGGGTCTGTGGTGGAGTTTACATTGAGAACCTACCTGAGGAGATAGACTTTGTGGAGGGGCAGATGTGGGGTCTGTGGTGGAGTTTACATTGAGAACCTACCTAGAAGATAGACATTGTGGAGGGGCAGATGTGGGGTCTGTGGTGGAGTTTGCATTGAGAACCTACCTAGAAGATAGACATTGTGGAGGGGCAGATGTGGGGTCTGTGGTGGAGTTTACATTGAGAACCTACCTGAGGAGATAGACTTTGTGGAGGGGCAGATGTGGGGTCTGTGGTGGAGTTTACATTGAGAACCTACCTGAGAAGATAAACACTGTAGAGGGGCAGATGTGGGGTCTGTGGTGGAGTTTACATTGAGAGCCTACCTGAGAAGATAGACATTGTGGAGGGGCAGATGTAGGGTCTGTGGTGGAGTTAACATTGAGAACCTACCTGAGGAGATAGACTTTGTGGAGGGGCAGATGTGGGGTCTGTGGTGGAGTTTACATTGAGAACCTACCTGAGAAGATAAACACTGTAGAGGGGCAGATGTGGGGTCTGTGGTGGAGTTTACATTGAGAGCCTACCTGAGAAGATAGACTTTGTGGAGGGGCAGATGTGGGGTCTGTGGTGGAGTTTACATTGAGAGCCTACCTGAGAAGATAGACTTTGTGGAGGGGCAGATGTAGGGTCTGTGGTGGAGTTAACATTGAGAACCTACCTGAGGAGATAGACTTTGTGGAGGGGCAGATGTGGGGTCTGTGGTGGAGTTTACATTGAGAACCTACCTGAGAAGATAGACATTGCAGAGGGGCAGATGTAGGGTCTGTGGTGGAGTTTACATTGAGAACCTACCTGAGAAGATAAACACTGTAGAGGGGCAGATGTGGGGTCTGTGGTGGAGTTTACATTGAGAACCTACCTGAGAAGATAGACACTGTAGAGGGGCAGATGTAGGGTCTGTGGTGGAGTTTACATTGAGAACCTACCTGAGAAGATAGACTTTGTGGAGGGGCAGATGTAGGGTCTGTGGTGGAGTTTACATTGAGAACCTACCTGAGGAGATAGACACTGTAGAGGGGCAGATGTGGGGTCTGTGGTGGAGTTAACATTGAGAACCTACCTGAGGAGATAAACACTGTAGAGGGGCAGATGTAGGGTCTGTGGTGGAGTTAACATTGAGAACCTACCTGAGAAGATAGACATTGAAGAGGGGCAGATGTAGGGTCTGTGGTGGAGTTTACATTGAGAACCTACCTGAGGAGATAAACATTGTAGAGGGGCAGATGTAGGGTCTGTGGTGGAGTTTACATTGAGAACCTACCTGAGAAGATAGACACTGTAGAGGGGCAGATGTAGGGTTTGTGGTGGAGTTTACATTGAGAACCTACCTGAGAAGATAATCATTGCAGAGGGGCAGATGTAGGGTCTGTGGGGGAGTTTGCATTGAGAACCTACCTGAGAAGATAAACATTGTAGAGGGGCAGATGTGGGGTCTGTGGTGGAGTTTACATTGAGAACCTACCTGAGAAGATAAACATTGCAGAGGGGCAGATGTAGGGTCTGGGCAGCGAAAACCTTCAGGACATTCTGTACATATTTCATTTCCAGATCCCAGAACATAGAAACCAGAAGGACACTAAAACAGAAAATATTTCAAAATATTACAATACTGGATGGTGTGAATTTTATTTTATAGTTACCAAGCTTCGTGCTAGAACGCATGAAGGTACATGTAGTAGCCAGAACCCAGTAAAAGATCATAGGTGTTTCATATTTACATTAGAAGAATTTGTTGGCCTGTGCCTTTTTCTCGTGATAAAATATTAATAATGGTGACACTATTTGTCCTAAATCTTTTAATACTGTGAATATTTGGTAACAATTAAATCTTTCAATACTGTGAATATTTGGTAACCATTAAATCTTTCAATACTGTGAATATTTGGTAACCATTAAATCTTTCAATACTGTAAATATTTGGTAACTACTAAATCTTTCAATACTGTGAATATTTGGTAACCATTAAATCTCTCAATACTGTGAATATTTGGTAATCATTAAGTCTTTCAATACTGTGAATATTTGGTAACCACTAAATCTCTCAATACTGTGAATATTTGGTAACCATTAAATCTCTCAATACTATGAATATTTGGTAACCATTAAATCTTTCAATACTGTAAATATTTGGTAACCATTAAATCTCTCAATACTGTGAATATTTGGTAACCATTAAATCTCTCAATACTGTGAATATTTGGTAACCATTAAATCTTTAAATACTGTGAATATTTGCTATCTATTACTTCTGTCACTCAATTTTCATTTGTAGACTTAAATAGCAAACTAATGGCAAATTTCTTCTCCGATATGGTCTTTTTCTTCCATTTGATATGAGAAATGACTTACATTTAAACATGCTTGCATTCCAGTAGAACCTTGGTACTGGCCTGCAGGACATGGTACAGCAGAGGCGGTGGAGGACGGGCAACGATTACCTTGAAAATAACATGCATGTGAAAGATTAACACTCAGTGAATTGATTTATATTTTTCACTGTACTCAAAATTATTCACTTTAATGGCAGCGTTATCAGATTGCTTGATAAAATAAAAAAATCTTTTTTCTCTGTAGAAACATAGGTTGATCAGATAAAAACCCAACCACATACGATGATCAGATGAAAACCCACCCACAAAGGGTGATCCGATGAAAACCCACCCACAAAGGTTGATCCGATGAAAAGCCACCCACAAAGGGTGATCAGATGAAAACCCACCCACAAAGGTTGATCATATGAAAACTCACCCCAAAGGTTTATCTGATGAAAACCCACCCACATAGGTTCATCAGATGAAAACCCACCCACATAGGGTGATCAGATGAAAACCCACCCACAAAGGGTGATCAGATGAAAAGCCACCCACAAAGGGTGATCAGATGAAAACCCAACCCAAAAGTTTATCTGATGAAAACCCACCCACATAGGTTCATCAGATGAAAACCCACCCACATAGGGTGATTAGATGAAAACCCACCCACAAAGGGTGATCAGATGAAAACCCACCCACAAAGGGTGATCAGATGAAAACCCACCCACAAAGGTTGATCATATGAAAACTCACCCACATAGGTTTATCAGATGAAAACCCAACCACATATGTTGATCAGATGAAAGCACATCCCCATAGGTTCATCAGATGAAAACCCTGTTGTTAATTCATTTTAGGTATGATTTACTTAACAATATTAATTTAACATAAATTCATGAAAAAAGTGTGACAAATGTTTTGTACTTTTTTTCAGAAAAATTGCCGAAGAACAACATTTCGGAAACTCATTCCACTTAAACATAATATACCCACCTTTTGGACATTCTGAACAGGCTGATTGGTTTTGACTGGTTGAGTACCAACCAGTGGCACATGGTATAGGTTCTATTAAACCATCATCTGGGCAGTAATGACCAATAGGACAAACAATACAAGATAAACTGCCATTACTGGAATAAGAACCCAGGCTACACAAGACAGGGGCTTGATCTTTGTTAGGACAGCTAGTGCCACCTGGACAGGGGAGACAACTCACTGCTCCCCCTAAAGAGTAATAACCATCCTCACACAGCTCTTCTGCAACAAAGAAAATACAGGAACTTGTCAAATACAGACAGCCAATTGACCATTAGAATGGCAAGTTTCCTTGGACTTTGATTGGCCAATAGGCCTGAATGAATAAAACCGCCTGATAAAAAAACATGGCCGCCACCACTTCAAATGTTTACTCGCTTTGAAAAGCCCAAAACAGGTATATTACAAATGATAAAAAATTAAGACATCACCATGTAGTAAGTTGTTGTGAACAACACAAGCTTTTAGAAAGAGTTAAGCGCCGTTGCAAGGCACGTGTAACAATTGACAAAGACACCGGTACACGTGTCGAAAGCTTGTGTTGTTCAAAACAACTTACTACATGGTGATGTCTTAATTTTTTATCCTTAGTATGGAACCCACGTTTAAAGAGAGTTTCAAACATTTCTTAGGTCTATTACAGTCATCTGAGCTTCATTAGTTGTGCAAAGTTTTTATTTCTATCTAATTTGACTCTAATTCAAATCTACAAATGAAAAAATGAAACACAAAATTCTCCGTACATCGATCAATAACGTTGCTAAGTATACAAGGGGCATAACTCTGTATGTCGTCTGCTCTATCCGTTTGACAGAGGTTCGTACATTTTGACTGTAGACGTATGTGTTAAATATCGAGGTATTAGCTTTAGCTAAAATGTATTTGTCACAGATAGAATCTGTGCAATAGCGGTTGAAACATGATTCTGCGACAATTCTCCGTCTATTACTATTAGGGGTTTCGGGATAAAAAATTCATCATAGCTTCGCCTCTGGATCAGGGTGTATGATTATCAGAAGGGTCATAGACATAATGATTCATACACCCAGGGTAACATATCAATAACTAATAATATATGGGGTAAGAAAAGCCTTACTTGCTGACTGAGTGGGACATTGATAACCAGCTGGACATTGTTGACAAGAACCCACACCTTCTGTATCTTTAAATGTGCCTGGTAAACATCGAGTGCATACTCTCTGACCCCCAGTACTGTGTAGAAATAAAAACACTTTTTATACATAAATTGATTCTGGCTGATGGGAATTGTAGCAGAAGTTCTATCAAATTCAGACATGGAGGCTACAAACAAATTAGTGAAAGGGTCATTCCAACATCATGTGGCTCTGAAAACTATGTAGATAATCCCTCTCTAGGGATCATTGACTTAAAAACACACATAAAACTCACCTATATTCTCCTGTAGCACAGTTGACAGGTTCTTGGATGTTGGTGGGACAAGCCTGTCCTGCAGGACACACAGTACAGATAGAGGCTCCTGGGGAAGACGTATACTCCCCTTCAGAACACGGAACACACACAGCAACACCTTCAGGGCTATATTCACCAGCTAAACAGTTCACAGCACTGCCTCCTACATCCGGACATTTCATACCTAAACCGTATAAAAAATCATGTTATTGGCGGAGAGCATTTTTTTTTTAAATATGTGAAATCCAGAATAAAACCATAAACATTTTGTCTGCCAGCTTGCTTTTGTTGACCGTCCTCTAATAAGGTCAGACATGCGGATCCTATTTCTGTTGTTTACATTCATTTTGATTCATGATGAATTGAATCAATAAAAGTTACAGAGCTTTACTTGAATGATTAGGAAGGTGCAAGGTATCTGACTTTACCTGCTGGGCATGGAGTACATATGGTTTGCCCTGATGAAGGGGCATATGTTCCATTTACACAAGGTTCAGGTGTAGTCATTCCATCTGTAGGACACTGATGACCTAAGGTACAATTAGAGCAGGAACTGGATCTACTGGTAGAATAAGTACCAGCCAGACAAATATCAGGAGTGGCAGTTGAAGGTCCTGGACAGGCATATCCCTGAGGACAGTCTAAACATGCCATAGCTAATGAATTGCTGTATTTCTCTGCTCCACATGGGGTTTGTGTAGATGTTGTACATGAGAATCCAGCAGTACATGGTAGACATTCTCTCATTCCTTCTCTATCACTGTAATGACCTAAATGATGAAAAATAAAAATTAAAAATAAAACAACAAAGAACATGGAGCTTATATTTACTGCATGTAAAGAGACCAAAATTATTTTTACAATGAAACTGTATTTGAAACAAGAAGATAGGCTTGTCCAACACACAATTTGAAAGAGTGGGAAAGTTTGTTACATTGTAATTTGGTTGGTTTATCAGGTACAAAAATCATTAGGAACCTTATTTAAGTATAAAGCTTACTTAGCAAGAAATATATTGTACATTATTCATGTTTCCAAAGTATTTTCCATGTATGGTGGCATCATTCATGCTTATTTGATTGATTGATTGGTGTTGCATGACACACTCAACCTTATGTCGCAGCAATGCCAGGTTAGTTGGGGGATGACACACAGCTCTTTGTCAGTGGGACTGACACTCAGCGCTCTCCACATGATTATTTGGTGAAGGAGACAACAAAAGATAGTCATGAACCTTACATTGTGTTTGTAATAGAGCATACATGGTACATGTAATGATGTGTTAAGTCCATATTTGTGTACTTTAAATAAACCAACAAATGTGTATGCAGATATAATGTTAAACCTCTATCAGACAATGATAAATACCTGTTGGACATATTGAACAGTTGGTAGAGCCAGCGAGAGAGTAGCGGCCAATGTTACAAATTGACGGTGAATCTGCTGGGTTAGAACATTCATGACCTTCTGGACATTGCAAACAATCTGATTGGCCAGTGCTGTTCTGATAATAGCCATCTGAACAACTGATACCTGCAGATAAACCTTCACTTGGACATTTAGAGCCTGAAAATGCAAGACAAACAAAAAAACATTAAAAATATGAGGTTAACTGTCGTATACAATAACTGCAAAGCACATACCAAAGAACATACTGCAATAATAGAGTACATTGAGAAAATCATTTGAAGGAATCTCACCTAAGGGACATGGTTGACATGTTAAATCTGTTTCTCCTCTGTATGATCCTACAGGACAAAGTTCACAGTTTTTTCTCTCAGTATCAGCCACTGAACCTGTAGAGCATGCTGTACATTCTGAGGCCCCAGAGGAAACAGCAATACTGGCACTGTCACACGTCAAACAATCAGCAGAACTGGAACTTCCTGACTGCTGATTGGCGGTTCCAGCTGAACATGGTTGACGACCTGTTATACCATCAACACAACTACAAAGTACAAAAACAAACATACTGGTCACACTAGTCCCAGAAATAATACCAAAATATCACCGATGCCAACAAAAAATTAGGCGGCCAATATTCTGTACCTGAAGAATGTATAACTATAATAGAAGGGTTACTTCAGGTTGACAAGGAGTAACATATGTAATGTTCCATTCACGTGGGAGGAGATGTGATGACAAGCACTAATTGTCTATGTCTTCGTAAACTGTCGGAGAAGGGCAATATCTCTGAAAAAAATGAAACCAGCGTAACCAGAATACGAGGTGCACATCCTCGCATGATTTTCAACATGTCCTTCAAGTTTCGAAGAAAAAAAAATGCTGAAAACTGTGGCAGGAGATGCGATGACAAGCACTAATTGTCTATGTCTTCATATACTGTCGGAAAAGAGCAATGACTCTGAAAATAATAAAACCAGCGTAACCAGAAAAGGAGGTGCACATCCCCGCATAATATCCAACATGTCCACCAAGTTTCGAAAAAAATTGATAAAAACCCTGGGAGGAGATGCGATGACAAGAAATGATTACGGACAGACAGGCGGATAGACAAGCTGATCGCTATATCCCCCCGCATTATATGGCAACTACTGGCTCTCGGTGTTGATAGTTTCGGGCATGTACACAGTCTTAAATAAAACATTTTGGTTGATTTATTGCAAAACAAAGTGTTGTTTTTTTTCCACCAATTATTGTAAATGGTATGAGGATATCCGATGAACCAGGCAGAAAACAACAAGATATTGTTTATATGATGTAACTTCTTTTTCCCAAATCTATTTTGCACCGACGTTTAATTTTCCCAATGGACCAACCATGGGCCCCTTCCCAAAAATGGTGGATTATGCCCTGCAGTGAGCATAATAACAACCTCAGTTAAGCTTGCTGGTAAACATGCATGCGAAAAAAATAAATGAATACAAAAGAAAAGGTGTACAAGTCGGGAAGAAGCAAACTGGAAATGCTCAGCAGATAGACCATCAGTGTCTGAAGACTTCCCATGCTTCATATTAACAATGCAGTCATAAATAAAATCAGGTATATCACAGGTGACTAACTAAAAACAGTTGATTGCTTCAAAAAGTTTAATACTTCGATCGCCTTTACATTTTTCTGAAGTGACAGAGTTAAGCAATTTTTCAAATTTTGCTTTCCAAAGCTGATTTATTTCTTTCTCATGGCAAGTATCATCTACCCTACCAGGTAACATTGTAGATTTGTCGTTAGACTTACGAACTTCCTTCCAGAATTCTTCACTGGAGTGATTAGTGTAAGCGGTTGCCATTTTATCAGCCCTAATAAAATGACCATGAAATGCGAGCTGAGAGATATAAAAGTGAAACACAGTGCATGATGTAATCCATTGTATATATTTTAGACACTAAAACACACCGGCACAGGGCGTTGACAGTTTTATTGTGGGAGGAAACCAGGCTCTATGCCCGGAGGAAACTCCCGACCTTCCGATGGTAACTGGTAACCATCCCAATAACAATGGAGACAAGTTTCCATTACATATAAGTAGTCAGCATGATATTATGTTTGTACAGTCAATGGAAGAAATCCAAATATTCCGACAGTCATAAATCTATAAATGACTAAGAAAGACACACCTGATTTAACTCAGTATATAAACATCTGGACAAGTGCCAAACAAACACAAGTGCACATTTCCCCGAATAATAATAATCCTCTAAATTTGTTCACAGGTAAATTGCAGAATCCACCACATTATACTTAGAAACAAGGTTTAAAACACTAAAATTGAAATTTTAGCAAAATAAAATATACCATATATTTCCTTAAGTCTAAGAACAAAATGCCAAGCATAAGCCAATGTTTTTTTTTTAGTTAAAAGTAAAACTTTCAAAGCATTGGAAACTTTATGGTATTAGCCATAACAAGCCATTGGTGAAGTCGCAAGGAAGCCAAAATTATATGTCATGCCACTAACAGCATAAGTAGGGTTTATTAGCATTAAGCTTCTTGTATAAGTAAACTACGGGCATATTTTCAGATGTAGTTATAAAACATTTACATTTTGTTTGTATGAAAGTAGTATAGATTGCCAAAATTTGGAAAAGATTTTTTTTGTTAAAATAGAAGTAAAAAGAGTTGCATTTTATCCTTTGATATAACCAACGAAATTGTTATAATAAAAACAATATAAAGGTCTCTGAATTCACAAACATTTTGAATTTGCTTTGTCCATTTCCCTTACATTATGACAGTATAAATTTCAACTAAAATATTTGTGTCAGTCGCCTGGTCAAAAATTCAATAGTAAATAGAAGATAACGTAAATTGTACGCGAATTTTTTTTTTTAATACAAACATGCAAAAATCCAAAAAGCAAATGTATTTTCCATAGACCGATGTCTGAACTTGTTAAGGATTAGTTATAAGTATATTTGGTTACACACATTTCCTAAAACCTGCTGAGGTTAAGAGTTGTTGAGGAAATAATGAACCCAATCAAGCACGACCATTGTCACCTGTTAATACCTTCAGGTGATATAAGCGTGTCTGTACACCTTACAAACAAGGTAAGAATGTCAAGTGTGGTAAACAACATTGTTTGATTTTATTTTACCTAAACAGGTAATTGTGTATTAAATACGACAAAAAAATCTTTTAGGTTCAGTAGGTCTTAAGGGGTTAATTTAGCTAATGGTTCCTAATTATAAATACATGTAAAATAAATTGGTCATTACTAAAACACAGGTAAATATCACTCACTTGAAAATCTCCATAACTAAAGAAAATTGACAGTTACATTGAAACTTTGAGTCAAATTTCACTTTGGTAAAAAGTGCTCTGTGGGCCATTTATTAAAAGGAGTTTTGGTTAAGACCGCCTTCCAGTGAGCAAGCCCGGAACAAAGATCGTTAAAATGTGTGCTGTTCGACTGTTGTTTTTATATAGATGAGGTTTCCAGATTGCCATTAGTAACTTTACTAGCTCCCACAAGGGCCTAATCTAGGCTGATTTCGAACCTCATATATGGCGTTTGGGTGTCTGCAGTTTGGGCGCCCAAACCAAGGTACGAGAAAAAAAAATTGCTAAGATTGTTGCTCCAAATATTGTATACAAGTAAAATCTGCTCTGGAAAGTATTAAAAACATAAATACAAGGACAATCGACATGTTAGACAAAAATGATGATTGAAAGTAGAAGTTCTCTTCATGCAGCCTTCATGTACCCTGGGATGGTATTGTCGAGCCGTGGGTGGGTGCCCAAACGTTTGCCCTGGATTATACACTGTCCACTGACTGCTACATAGCAAGTTTTAATTGGGGAATTCTTTGTCCGCTTCACTTACTGACTTAGAATGGACTTTAGTTCGGTGTGCAGTATAAGACCGTTGTGGGTGCACGTGTGGTTCATTTTTTGGCTGTTTGTTGCTGGACTGTCAGACAGAAAACAAAGCAATGAAGATTTTCCTAAATAACTCTTTTAATGTATATTTTTGGCGGAAAGTCAACTTACAGTCTTTCACCAGAGATCGATCACTTCTTATTTTTCTACTAATCTGAAGGTCAACGGAGAATCACAACAAACTTACACAGTGTTTTCTTGTTAACTTCACTGTCAGGTGCCAAAAAATCACAAAATATAGGTAATGTAGGTACAAAAATAAATATATGCTTCTTCTTAACTTTAAGCTTTATTTTTTGTCTATCATGCATACAATAAATATTGCCATATTATACTGAAGACAAACAAATAACACAGAATCTGCATACATTTATAAACGGAGTGTCTTAAAAAGTTTCAAGTTTCACCTGTTGGCTTTGTGACAAATAAACATCACAGTCTTTTGATGGTTTTCTACACATCCAAATTATATACCCAACCCGGAACATTTCTATTTTGTGTCACGCCCCTTTGAAAGCGACTCCACTGGTCTTTTGTGGTGAGCATACCTTCTTTAGTACAGGTACTTAATAGACTACGCCATCCAGGTCAATATACATAATTCTTTATCTATAGATTGCTTAGACATACATACTTATTTGAAAATCATAAAACATTACCTACAGAAAATGAAGGAGTCTTTTATAATATACTGTGGACATCATACATTATGCTCTATCATTAGTTCAACGGTAGTTTTCAGTCGATTTTTTTATAGCATGCCTCTCATATACATATATATTTATTCTGGAATATCAATATTTTTTAGCAAATTCTCAATTTTTACACACTTATATAATTCCAGAATTTGACCTATAACTCAGACACTAATTTTTTCAGCATGGACAAAATGGATAAGTTGAGGCGGCTTTCAAAAAATTCCACCTAAGTGAGCGTCTGTGGATAACAAACGTATTGAGAATTATTTTAATAAAAAAAGTATTTCTTTCTCATATTATGATGATTTACTTTTAATAATTGTATAGATCATGGGAGTTAACAACAGAGTAGTACGTCTGTAGAAAATTGAAAGCTGTATACTTACTAGTAACCGGGATCACACGGAATACACTGTTCTGTTCCAGAGTGGAAATACTCCCCTGCCCCGCAGGACACAACACAGTCAACAGTACAGTTACATACAGCAGAAACTGCAGAAAATATTACAAACATACATATGCAACTTATTACGTGTATTATATTAACATATTAGAGTCATTACCCTCTTTGGTAGATTTTACTGAACTTATGGTTACATTACATATATATACCATCGTTCGGTATACGAGTTGGAAATGCAAGGTTGGTGCAGAAATTACAAGCCATGAAAATATTAATATGGACAATTCATACCTCAGACTTCTAAAGAACTCATAAAAGATTATTATTGTCCTCTTCCATTATATGTAGCTTTTTTTCCAAAAGGTGTTTTCTGGTCTTGAACAACAACTAACTATCCTTTTTTCCAGACTCAGCCGCCATTTTGATCGAACTTAGAAATCGAACTTTTGGAAAAGCTACATGTACATACCGAGCAATTCCAACAGTATTTTCATGGCTTGTAATTTCCGAGTTAAGGTCTGCGGACTTTACCGGACGTTGGTATATGTAATATAACCATAAGTTCGATTAAATTGAACTACCTCTTTGGTAGCTGCATTTCAAATTCAAACAAAACTTATGATTATATTAACATTTATATTATTACAGTTATTGCCATCTTTGGTCACTGAAGAAAATATTTCAAACATAGCTACTTTATAATTTATATTAACTTTTTGGCACCTTGGGTCATTTTGAGTTCTCTTGAGAACTATTTTTTCTTTAAACATCTTTTCTTATTTTACGATAAGATATAGGCCTATCATTACCAAAACCCCAATACAGTTTATAAATACTTAGGCCTAGGCCTATAGTATTAATTTTTTTCCTTTAAAATCAACATTATTAAAAAATTATAAGTAAGCCTAACTAATACCATTAATGATAATTACTTAGAAATAGTTAAGCTAGATTATTGGTAATAATAATTAACGTCATCTTAAACTTGAATTTATAATATTAATTTAAATTTTATAAAATAAAATTTACTTTTAGTTTTATATTATAACTTGTTTAAATTTAACTTTGCGAGTTTAGCAATTTTTATAAAGAAGTAGAATAAATTATACTAATAATATTAAAAAAAACAACAACAAACACATTGAATATTCTTACCTGAACTTGAGAAATAAGCCAGAATAAATATACAAGTTTTGATTACATAAATCGTTTCGGCCATGCCAAACGTATTTCTTCTCCACAGTACGGTTAATCATGCGGGCACAGTTCTTGTATGTTGCAACAAGTTCAACCTGTAAATCTCGTGTTTACACTACCTCGTCCTAAAATACATGTCAAATGTTAGAGTGAAAACTGCCCTGTCTATCTGTAAAAAGGTACGTGAACATGCAATTGTTATAGAGAATGTTATACTTCAGGGACCCCAAACCGATCGGTTATTAGATCGGTCAAAACGAAACTCGGCAGATCATCGACACAACAACATGACCATAAAATGGTGACGTCACATGTAGATCAAAAGGCAGTGCGTCCTGTCGCATAGCAACCTTAACCTGAACCATTTCTTATTTAACACGTCTCTTGAAGTTTCACTCGGAAACTAGCTAACAGTAACAGTAACATGCAAGTGTTACGTTATGAACGGTATGAACAGCATGTTTTCATGGACACAGCGATATATTTTTTTATAGTTCTTTTATTGTTTTATATTTGCAATAGTCCAAAAAAAAAAACAAACATCGAAAAGACATTGTGATAAAAAAAAATCTAATATGCTAATAATAATAGTATAACAATAGCCCTATACTAGGCTATACTTCTATAGACTAATGTGTACTCGTTACGAGACATAGTAAAACAAACAAAATCAAATTAAAAAAAATAATAATAACCAACTTTATATATAAACGGTATAAAAAATATATAAATAAAATCACACACGAGAGAGGAAACCATGGGTAGCCTATAGGCTATAGCATATGGCTTCAGCATCCTCTTTTCTGCATGCCAGCATAGCGAGATATCGACCCGCAAAGTTTTCCTCACACACATTTTGATTGTTAAACAGCATCACACACAACCAACCGTATATAAATCAACGTAAACAAGTCTTAAATGGAACCTGTCATAATTGATTTTTATTTTTGGGGAGAGAACAAGTTCTATTTTTAAACAAATCTTCACCAGTTATGGGAGAACAGCGGGCATATAGGGGCCTAGGCATACACGTACATACATGTACTCGTTTTTTCTTATACGTTTTAAAACAGCAACATCAGGAGTCAATAATAAGTATAGGCCCTATCTATTGGAATATAATGTTAAATGATGTTAAAGCAGTTTTAGAGTAGAATTTTGTGTGACTACAAAGTACTTTATCTAAGTTCTTAATTCATCTGCAATAGAACTTGGCATACCAGAACAATTCTTCTATATACATGCTAGATACAGTCTTTCGGAAGAGCTGTATTAGGTTATTTTGAAAGATAACAAATTAGAATTAACAAATCTGATGCAATTACACATGTCACGTAAGTTTTATCAGGGTAAAATGTATTCATTTGAGCATGTCCCTCTTCAGAAACGATAAGAAAGTTATTAAAGATTTTCTGAAGAAAAAAAAAAAAAACTACTGAGGGCCAAGCCACAATGCCACATTGAACTCCGTTAACTCAATCAACGGGGAAAATTAGACACAAAGAAAGTCTACACCTATACCATTACAATCATTGGTACGGAGATTGTTGGCAAACTGATGTTGCAGAAACATAAAGCAGGGGCGGCGAAACCGCCCCCCGACCCCCCCCCCCCCCCCCACACCCAATGATCAAAGTAGGGGGGCCAGACCTATCTTTGCCCCCCCCCCCCCCCCCCCCAATAATTGGCCTATTAAAAAATTATGGAGTTTTCATTAGCGGCAATCTTAGATTAATACAGTTTTAAGCCAGAAATGGATTACAGATGTCGGCGATTTAGTACCCGCGAGCTCTCCGGGCTTAGGCAGCCCCTTATAGGCAACGGGATTGTGCTGTGATTTTGTCTCCCACGTAATCAAACTTTTTTTTCCAACTACGCCCAACAACTCAAACTGTTTTGCTGTAAGATTATTTTGTTAGTCGATCACCTTATCACAATATTTGCTACTGTAAGTTTGACAATTTCTTTTTGAAATGTCAACTTTTCAATGCCAGACATAGCTGGAAAGCATCGCCGGCAATCTGGAACCTTGCAGTTGCCGGGGCCTACATGGCCCTGAACCTGGTTACGATGCTGAGGGAGAGTATATTATCTGAAAGCCTTGAAAGTTTTTTGGGTGCGTACTTTATCTGCAACGTCAGTTGTTACAGATCCCTAAAATATCCAGCGCAATGGCCTTTAACAGATTTTTTTCTTCCAAAGTGAGTAGATCTCCGAGTTTAGGGCCTACAAGTCAAAAATCTTAACATCAAATTTCACCTGTTGGACCCAGAATGCATGGCATTCTCCTGTTTCAGAGCTTGCGGGGCCTAGACGGCCCCTGGACCCTAGTCTGTTGTGCTGGGATAGTTGCCCCCCCCCCCCCCCCCATATCAAAAATGTTCCGCCGCCCCTAATTAAGGGCAACATTCTGGCGATAAGAAATCACCATTAATGGCAATAAGCTATACAATTTGTTTAGGATATCATTAGCCAAATCAAACGTGTAGTTTGCCAAAATAAAAAGATGCCTGTATAAGTATGAAACTTATAAAAGTATGAGTCCATCTGGCTTCACAGGGCGAACATATTGAAGTAAAAATGTCATTTTGAGTGTGTAGAACCTATAGAGCAGAAGGTCAACAACGCGTAAAGCCTCCATTAGTCCGAATTACAGCTTCCAACCTGCGTCTCATCCCTCCAATGAGACGTCGGATCTGTTGAAGGGGTACCTGCCGCCAATACCGATGTAATGCGGCTTCCAATTCCTGCAGATTTTGTACAGGAGGCTCTAGCGCTTAAATGTTTCTGCCCATCCTATCCCAAAGGGGCTCTAAAGGATTCAAATCCGGACTCACGGCGGGCCAAGGCAGAGTTGTTACAGCTTCATTTTGGAAGTAGGCTGTTACTGCCCGGGAACAATGAGGTCTGGCGTAATTTTCATCTATGTACACAGGTCTTGAGCCTTATGGGTGGTTCTCAAATGAGGCACGACAACTGGTTGCAGGACCCCCCGAATGCACCGGTCACCTAAGAGGTTTCCTCGTATTTTGACCAAGGCCAGTTAGCAGTTGTGAGAGATGCACCCCCAAACCATTACAGAGCCCCATCCGTAAAGAACATATGAATGGATGTTCTTGGGTGTATACGCTGTGTTTTAGTGCCCACAAACCCTCGTTCACCCATTTGTGACGTTGAGCAACAAACGACTTTCGTTCGACCAATGGATTCTTCGGTCCTCAAATTCCAACCTCGTCGTGCGAAACACCAAGCCAAACGTATGCTCCGTTGATGGCGATCTGACAATAGAGGGTGTCTGATGACTCTGCTTGCCCTTTGGCCTGCAGCTCTCAATCGGTTTCTCATGTGTTTTTGGGCACAGACGTCGGTTGGGTAGCCACTGCCGCTTCAAAGATGGACTTGATGCAAATGGATGACGTCGTACCAGTGCCCTATCTTAACGCTATGATGTTACAGGTACATGGTCCACCCGAGCGTGGTCGGTCCTTCACAGCACCAGTTTCACCGTGTTTTCTCACCAATCTGCTTATCACTGTACAATGGTAGCCTAATTGACGCCCGATAGCTTTGTACGACATCCCTGCGGAATGCATACCGACAATTTGCCATTTTGCCCGTTTGATATCCTCCTTGGTGCAATGTTCACAGAAGATGAGTCCACGTTGCACAAAACCGGCGTTAAGTACAAAACATTTAAGGGGTAGCATACTGAATTTGCGTAATTGCACGGGGAAAAAACCATTTCATGTCGTATTTCATGCAGTGTTTGCAGAATTGACACCATCGTTCAATAGAACATCATTCTTAGGCCTATCATCATCATAACTGGCATTACAGTTAACATTAATGCAGATTTATGATAATTAATGTCAGCTTGGGGTGCCTAACTTTTTTCCTTAATTGTGTATATATTGGTTGGACAACCATGATGGAAATTCATGAAAAACAAAATGGAAGCCAAGCAGACTATGGTTTTCTTTTACTAGGTCCTGCCCAAAATATATACGCATAAATGATGGCCAACATATTTCTGGTGAAACAGGGCATAAGTTCTGGCATCATTTGGTTCACTCTCTTCCATTTTGCTAACTGTAACGTTCAATTGATAAAACATGTTTTGAGATTTCTATCACTGACAGGAAGCGTTAATGCGAACCAGGGCGAATTGTTAGTACGTTACTGGTGATATCCTTAAATCATTATGACTGTATATAAAGAGAAGAATGCAACGAGTTTACAAGTGTCGCTCGAAAAAGGTATACGGTAATACCTGAGTTAATTAGAGGACTATGCATGTTGCTAAATCCTCTATTACAAAAAGGTTCTGAATGAGATCTAAACTTTCCACACATTTCAGTCCAGGGAGATGATTGACCAGCAGTTAATCCTTGAATGTTTTACAAGCTCTCTCTTGAATTAAGATGAGAATTTGCACTCTTCATCATTATTCCAGCACTTGAATTAAATCAGACATTACCGTAGTCAGGAGTAAGAAAAATTAGAAGAATTATTTTGATAGGGCAGTTAGTTATAATTATAGCTGCAGATCTGACAGGGGCCCAGTCACGAAAATGTGCGAGTAATAAAGAAATGAAAGGAAATAAACGAGTTTAAGATGCTGGTAAAAAAATCAATTTGTGTCTGTCCTCACCATGGTATATGAAGTTAATGTGCAACCTTGAACTTGATCGGATAAGATATCATATGCATTCGAAAGATGGGGTACAAGCATTTGTGTTGGGCTGTGGGATGGTTGCCAGTTACCAACGGAAGGTCGTGGGTTTCCTCCGGGCATAGAGCCCGGTTTCCTCCCAAAATAAAACTGGCAGCGCCGCCATATAAGTGAAATAATCTTGAGCGCGGCGAAAAACACCAAAACAATCAATCAATTTGTGTTGGGCCCTCAAGGGGGTATAGAAATTGTACGTTTTACGGCTTCATGTTTGGTCGCCACATTCAAAATGACCGGCAATCTATTAGAGGGTATTTCACGCACGTAAATCCACGAAGTTTCAGAGTGTCCCGAAGTTTCAGAGTGGGTATTTGACGTAGGTAAATCTCCTAGGTTATCCGACTGATATTGGCCCTGAAAGTCACGTGATGTAAACAAGCTGTTGTGGCGAGTATAGGTAGGCACTCCAACACCGAAATGCACAATGTACTTTATCAGTAATTTTAAGCAACATATACGTAAATCATGTGCCCTTTATTTCATATAAAAATTTGGAAATAAAAAAAACAAAGCCAAATAGCTATTACGGCTAAACAAATAAATGTGGGTCACTCACTTGCTCTGCAGATAAAAAATGGATATCAGAGCTCTCTAGTACAGCAATTCGGAAACGCCATCTGGTGACTAACTTTTAAGAAAAGTTCAAAGGGAGTTAACAATTATTTAGGGGCCATTACAACTATCCAATTGGTTCTGATTCAGATTTCTGAACATGTTTGCCACAATATAATTAGAGACGTTGAGACGGCCCCTAATATACAACCACGTGACCTATAGATAAAATGGAAATGACGGAGACAGAAGGAGAAAGTTAGCAGGGAAGTTTAAATATGATATTTCGTTGTTTTTACACTAATGCTATCGTCCGTGTAAGCAGCTAAATGCGGCATGAAGAAATACATTCTTGTCCTCAGATAACGTGGACTGCATTGGAATAGGTATTTAGAAATTGATGAATGTTTTGGTTAATGAAAATCATTTTAGTCCGAAGAACTGATGTTGTTGTTGTAGTGTGTTCACATTGCCCTGTAAACGTATGCTATTTTTAGTTTCGAAAATTAATTTTTATTCAAGGATAAGCAGAATCCAGCTTATTCAAAACCGGAAGTGCCACCTGTTATTTCATATGCGCATGAAGGATGCGCTTTTAGAGGTTGGAATGCCTAGTATAGGTAGTGTTTCATCTGATTGTGAAATAAGAAATTGGAAAGGTTCTCATGGGCAAAAGCGTTAGGTTTGGGTCAATCTGTATCTTAAAGGTTCTTGATCATCGGCGGTTTTACTTTTAAAACAAGGCCCAGGGCTTAATTCAACAAATTATACCCTGCTGACGACATAATGTCATTATTAATGAACTGGTGATGAATATCAGACTCAGGTAAGCAGGTAAGCGTTTCACCACTGTTCACCTGTTCACTGTTGAATTGCTAAATTCAACAAATAAGAATTGCCCAGTATTTTCACTACAGTCTAATAGTAGTGCAGCATTGAACCCCGCCTAAGGGCATTTGTAAAGTTGGATTTAAAATTAAGTAGGCTCTGAAAGTTTGATGAAAAGATTTTTGGCATTGAAAAGTTGACATTTCAAAAAGAAATAGTCAAATTTACAGTAGCAAATATTGTGATAAGGCGATCGACTAACAAAATAATCTTACAGCAAGACAGTTTGAGTTGTTGGGCGTGGTTAGAAAAAAAAGTTTGATTAGCCTACATGGGAGACAAAACCACAGCAAAACCACGCGAAGGACCAGGGGCTGCCTAAGCCCGGAGTGCTTGCCGTTACTAAATCGCCGACATCTGACCTCACAATACTGTTATCCATCACTAAATTCATTATTTTGTTGAGTGTTATTTGTTTGTACAGAGCATATCTGATGGTGGAAATTATGTTACTTCATGTGTGTACTCAGCTAAGAAACAACACACTTTTAGCTTCATTTTGATTATTCTAATTTGGTGCTAAACATACTTTTTTCTGTATTTTATAGGTGTTAAACAAGAAGGTGTGGAGAGGTTTGAAAAATAAATTTTGACGCTTTAAGTTTATTATTTCCATGGCTTTCTCCAGGAAAAGAAAGAGACCTTCCAAAGTGCTGTATGCAAAAGGATTTAAACCCCCTTCAGCTCAACAAAGAGAAAAGGCCATCGGGGTTTCATTGGCTAAACCCAAATACAAGCATTTAAGGGTTTTGAAGAATGATAGTTTTTTCAAGGTGATACCCAAACCTACTTCAGTTGACGATTGGCTTGCTCAGTATAATGTTGAGGGTCAAAGTTTTTTGGAGTATCAAAGAACAAACCCTTGTTTCTCCAAAAGACGGGTTTCTGCTTGGAGACAAACATTCAATTCAGCAGGGTCTAGCTTACTAGAAAAATATCCAGAGGGGAAAATATACATCGTTCAGTGTTAGGAGAATTTGACGAGAAACACTTAGATATTCAGCATTTAATCAATTATACACAGATTTATTTTGGAGTTCCTGTTGTTGTGCTACCCAAAATCTGTTTCCAACATACAAAGCATCAGGTCAGTTGGATAAGTGAAAACAATTACAAACCAAAGAAATGGAGACTGAAGGCCCGTTACAATAAAACCACGGAACATATACAGTTACATGTAGACTCTTTGTTACAGCATTTAAGAGGAATAATTCCGTCCGATGCTTTCTGCGTTATGGGACTGACAATGTTTGACCTTTATGCAGAGGCCTCTGATCTGTTTGTTGCTGGAATGGCTGCCGGTAACAAATATGTCGGAGTTTTCAGTTTGTTTCGATATCAGCCAAACCTTACATTTTCAACAGAGCATTGGTATGATTGGTCTAATGAAGGTCAAATAGCTGAAGTCGAGATACGCCGTCTGTTCTTAATGCGAGCATGTAGACTCCTTGTTCATGAGATCGGCCACTTGTTTGGATTGGCACATTGTATTTACTTTGCATGCTGTATGAATGGATCTGGACATTTAGAGGAAGATTTTCAGCAACCCATGTTTTTGTGTCCTGTTGACCTTCACAAGTTACAAACATTATGTGGTTTTAATCCTCTGAAACGCTATCAGGATTTACAGAGTTTCTTCTTGGACCATGGCTTAACGGAAGAAGCCCAGTGGGTCTCCCAAAGACTAGATTTCATCCATACCATTGATTCTTAGTAAAGTCATCCTTAAATTAGACATTTGATAATAAATATGTTTGCTGATGACACCACACTCCACGTATCACATAGAAATATTGAAACTGCTTCCAGTCATTTACAAAATGACCTGGATGCTTTCTCAATATGGATGAAGAATAACAGATTAGTTTTAAATGCTTCGAAAACTGTATTTATGGCGATAAGAACAAGACAGAGAACTCAGAATGCCTATAATGTCCAATTATCTGTTTATAATACATTGATCCAACGAGTGTCCGAGGCCAAAATTCTCGGCGTTATATTCGACGAGTACTTGAAATTCCATTCACATATTAATTATATTTCGAAAAAGATTTCTCGAAAACTGTACAAACTACGAGTTAGTCTGCCACTGTTCTCAGTAAAAATGCATTATAATTCTTTAATCTTACCTAATTTTGACTTTTGTGATACTGTCATTGGAAATGCAGACACCACACAGACTAACAGATTATTGAAATTACAAAAAAAGAGCTGCTCGTATTATATTAAATGCCCGTCCAAGAACACCTTGTGAAATGTTCAAAGAGTTGCATTGGTTATCTTTCCCCGACAGGATTTCATTTCATAAAGCAGTAGTCCTGTTCAAAGTGTCTCAAAATACTTGTCCAGAATATTTATTGTTGTTATTTACTTCTGTCAAATCAAAAACATGGGCTGGTAATCGTGGTGATTTCCTCCTTCCTAGACCAAATTGTGAGCTCTATAAAAAGAGCTTGGCCTACTCAGGGGCTCACCTATGGAATAGTCTCCCACTTGATGTGAGACAATCTTCTTCTTTGCTAGTCTTTAAGCGGGCCATTTTAAAGCCTGGTATACTTTCGATCTTAAATGATAAGTGATAGTATTAAAAGTATATATTTGCAGGTACCTATTGTAATGTTTATGTAATATTTTACATGTACATGGGAATGTATGTGTATGTGCGGGTGTATGGATGTGTGCCAATATCTGTATATACTAATATGTATATTACTCCATGTTTAAATGAAATTATATTAATTGTAAATAGGTAAATATTCTTATATTGATATTTTTTTTACACAACTTCTATATTTTCGATGTGACTATTATGATAATAATAGTTTTGTTCATTCTGTGATCTAGTTCATTTATAATTATATTTATGAATTTTATGGAGATATTTAATCAAAAATACTTGCATATTCCATTCTATTGGATATTGTTTTATTGTGAATCGTCTCATATGTTTAATATGTTTCTTACTTGTGTGTTTTTGCCTTCTAACTAACCACTACTAACATTTGGGCCATTTGGTAGACTAGCCTTGCGGCTAAAAATGTAACCCAAGAAAAATAAAGTTGTTATTATTATTATTATTAAATTAACCACTACTAACATTTGGGCCATTTGGTAGACTAGCCTTGCGGCTAAAAATGTAACCCAAGAAAAATAAAGTTGTTATTATTATTAAATTTAAGTTTTTTAAAGAAAATATTTGGATGTATATATCAATGGTAAATTTTTATTTAAAGGCCTACTCTCTGCTAAAATCTGAAATACTGTTTACATAGAAAAGAGGTTTTTCCATATTTTTCCCAGACAGGAAAAGTGTTAGGAACTTTCTATTATTGCCGAAATTCAAGTTTATTATCATTTTTATTTTGCAATTGAAAATTTTATTTGTTAAGTACACATGTACCTGAGCTGTACAAGCCTGAGCACGTCGTAATGATTTGATCTATGTACGATTAACATATTTTCAAGAGCTATTCTGAGAAATACAGACAATGATTTGTTTTGCTAGACACAGGAAAGCCTGTCCATAAATTTGATATTGTAAACTACTGACAGAAACACCGACAGTGAGTAATCCAACACAGTGACATAAGTTATGTAGTTTTGGACCAATTGGTCAATGTTTGGGGTTGATTTTTACACCGTCATTTTAAACCTAATTTGAACTGCATAATGTTCCCCATGTTTAATGTTAGTGGTTTTACTCACAGCAAATGTCAGATATGCTATTGAGGTGTCTTTCAATCATTTAATACAAGACCAATGTACGATATAACATACTGAGTGGATTTAGTGGCTGATGCAAATCCCTGACCTTCAGGTGAGTACTTGGCAACTCTTCCACAATGGAGTAAAAAATCCACTCAGAAATTTATGGATCGAACAAAAGATTATGGAATGGGAATAGGTAAATTGGCTGTGATGACCGTCGTATACATCATACATGTAGGTTCTTAAAATGTGTTCCCATTAATTGTTTTCAGTTCAAGTCTCAAACTCTTAAAGGATAAATGTCAAGTTCTTTCTTATCACCTAGCGGTGATTTATTATAGTAAATTGACTAAATATTTATCTAAAAACATAATGTTGAAACAAAACGAACTTCCTGGAAGGTCTGAGTGTCAAAGAATCAGCAAATGAAAATATGCATATCTTCCATCTATATTCTTATTTGATGATATCATTTCAACCAACCATGAAGAAACCGGCTCAACGTCGTTTGTGTATGATGTCCCAACTATAGTAATCTACATATATTATCAGATGTCAACAGTGATCACGGATGTCACGGCGCTAAAGCTAATTAATTTCCGTATCTACAGGTAGGCTGTTAGAGAAAAAGAATGCCTTGAATTTTGTAGCTTTTGTGCCTAAAATCTCCTTTTGGTTTTGGCTGAGGGCATAGGTCTATATGGTGCATGTTTTTAAACAAATTGATTACCGTTTCAAGGATTGATTACCAAATAGATTGATTGATTGTTTTACGCCGCGTTCACGATTATTTCACTTATATGGCGGCGTTGCCAGTTTTATTGTGGGAGGAAATCTGGCTCTATGCCCGGAGAAAACTCACAACCTTCCGTTGGTAACTGGGAACCATCCCACATAGGTCGTTTGAGTGAAACCCCAGTCAGAAATGATTACCAAATAGGAGACATTTACTTGTCATTTCTCCTTCAAGTTCTGGAGCGAATAACCTTTTATACATAACTAATGCGGTGTATCCGGATAAGCAATAATGTCCATCCTTTGGTAAACTCCACACACTTCTTACCTTTTAAAATATGACAAACAGTTCTCAGGTTATGGAGAAGACAACAGATTTTACATTAGAAATAAGGTAAATTGAGCTGGAATTCTATTTGAAATTTTGTAGAATCTGTATCTGCAATCACGTCCACCCTTCTGATAAACATACTATTCATTTTCAGTGATATGATGAAGCATTCTTAAGTTACACAGATAGAGGCAAGCGCTCCTCCCACCAATAAATTAATCCCTATAAATAACAAAAGATTAACCTGTTCAGATTCCAATTAGACCAAGTTTATTCTTCAAACAGCTGACTGTATTGGAGAGCATAATTTATGAAGACTATTATAATTACTATAATTGATTTCCCAGCTAGTGTACATACAATGTTGATTAACCTTAAACGACATCAAGAAGATATATTGGCAAATACAAGACACTTTCCACCTCGCACAACCAATAGCCTGTTTCAAATGCAATTCAATAAGAGCAAATTTTTTAAGTTACTCAACAATATTTAAAGTTCAAAATATGAATAATTACTTCTTATCAGACAAAGATTACAATTATCCAACTTATAACTGGCGTTGTTGTGATAAAAGAAAAACTGCCAGTCTTTCTGTTGCAAACTATATTTCTAAATTTGAGAATGGATATTTCCTTTCTATAACATTCACTTTTATTGAACAAACCATAAACACGAAATAGATCAATTCAATCCAGAGATTATGGACTATGTGGAATGATTCAGACTTATCATGAACATAATTGTGGTGAGTTCATTGACAGTAACAAAGTGGTAGGGGAAAACAAAATCGATGAAACCATATCTAGAAAATACAATGGATACATCTGCTATTTACATATTCAGTAATGAAATTAAATACCGTTACTTCACATAACAAAAAAAATGTTACAAATTTTAAATTATTTACATAGACTTTTATATATTTATATATCAATATGTTATAGACTTAAAGCTTAATGTGCAATCGCAGGAGAGAATCCTAAGAGAAGATACTACATTTACACATTGTTTGACGGCAGATAGAAATTTGGTTGCCAAGAGATGACAAAGTGAGTGATGTATTAATGTCCTTGAACCTGCTGCTTGTGTAAAAGCGAAGTAGCAATAACTTGCTGCAGAATAAGCACATATGCCATGGCAGTTTATTACCTCCCACTCATGGCTGAGATATATATAGGAGATGTAACCAATGAAACACATCCACATCATCTTGTTCACATTATTTATTTACTGGGTTGATTTCACTAGTATGTATTCATTGACTTTGTTAACGATGTAAGAACTACATCGAAACGTCGTCATCCAATAAACCAAGAAGTTGTTATCCATAAGTAATTCTTCACCTTATTGTATTCAGAGTATATACTGCACGCATACCAATTAAGTAATTGGCCATAACAGACTTTTACCTAACATCTTAACAAATAGGTAAATATATTCATATATTATATCTTATACAAAAATGTTACACTGAATAATTTTGTGAAAAAAGACGTCTAATGCAGTAGGAGTGTTAATCTAAAATAACCTAGATGTGAACCACAGAACACCATACACACAGCCTTACAGTTTACTAGAACTTACAACTGATTTCACACACAGAGTTTAATAGTTCTCATTTCAGTAATGCTAAAGTGAACATCAACTTAAAAGTTTTGACAGAGTAAAAGTTGAAGTACATGTAATCTAAGAAATCAACTACTCTCATCCTTTGAACTAGTAACGGTTGCCACTCCCGTATTGTCCACTAACCGCCCCTCTTGCAGCATCAGAGGCTGCATTACCAGCTGCAGTTTGCACAGCTTCATTGCGTATAACTCCTGTTGCAAACTCTTGCTGTGCCTTTTGGAAGCTTGCTCCTGTGCTGCGATAAAGTCGGTGAACCTACAAAACAAATTACAGTGTTGAGCGAGATGTGATTAACTCTGAATGTTCCCAGATACATAATAAACTAAAAGAACAAATACATGTATACCCCTTTCCCCTCCCTCGGATTTCGAATGCACAACTGCATACTATGGGCAACATGTACACAAAATTGCATTGAACAAGCATCAAAACTACAGAAGTAGTAGTCATACATATATGTATAAATGTCTCAGACAAAAGTTTTCAAGGGAAACAACTCAGCAAATTATTCAGCAATAAATTTCGAATACAATGGGCAACATGTTTACAAATAATGTCAATGAGCTAGTGAAAACTGAAGTATTTGTCACTGAGTATACAGATGGGTACTGTAGACAGAGGACATGGGAATTCAAGTATACCCACATGAGCCCCTAACTCCCATACAGGGCCAGGGGCAGTATTAGTAATTGTTTCTCACAAACTTGTATTGATTGATTGATTGTTTGGTGTTTTACGCCGTGCACAAGATTATTTCACTTATATGGCGACGTTACCAGTTTTATTGTGGGAGGAAATAGGGCACAAACTTGTAATGAACTGGTGTCCTATGTTTGCAGACTTGTGAGCCCCAATAGGCACAGAGGATCACCCAAATAAATTTGCAACACAATGTTTTTTTCATGTTTGTTTTTACACTATCTTTTGTTACAGCGAAAGAATAAGTCTGCATAAAAAACAATTGTAAAAAAATGCAGATAGAATGTTTCAGGACATCATAAACAGTTTGAAATTTACAAACATTCCACATGCTTAGAACTAAATCTATGAAAAGGCTTTGCAGAAATAAAGAAAGTGGCAGAGATAATATTTGATTGATTGATTGATGTTTTAAACAGCACTCAGATTATGTTAATCATATAGTGGGCATTACCAGGTTAAGTAGGGGTGGAAACCGAGCTCTTTGCCAGGAGGAAACCCCTGACCTTTGGCATCTCTTCCTCATACGGAGATCAAGTGAAAAATTCACTCAGAAAATGTTCTATTTGGTCAGAGTAACAATCGATCTAGGTCTTTGTCGGACTGATGGACTATCACTCTAACTGACTGAGCGACCAAGTGAGTTTATAAAAAAATGTAACATTCAAGACGAGATTGCCAAATGTGTGATGCAGATAATAAATGAATAAGATAGGATCATGCTGGTTAATAACATTACAACCTTTGGCCATTTGTGAAAGAATGATCTTTGTAGTTATATTAAGAATTGTTAAATACAGCTGAATTCACAAAAAAAACCCCACAAAAAACATACATGTCAACTCGGAAAACTGAAGCTGCAGTTGAGCGACATTCAATATTTAAAGATCATTTAACTATGGCGTCAGTTTTCGGAGTTGCATTTCTTTTTTTTCTGTGTTTGTAAGTCCAACAATTGAACTCAAAACTTGAAAAAGTTGATCATGATTATATAAACAGAAGAAGACAATTCATTCATAAAAGAATATCGTCTAAGCTACTTTTTAACACAAAAAAATAAGCTAAAAAGAGAATGGCAACCTGGCAAGGCTGCCACATAGTCTTCAGTGTGGCGTAAAACATCAATCATTACAAGCAGAGGTCTATAAATGGGGAAGTGTGAACCATCCTATTACACCATATGCAGGGCCCTGGTCACTCTTGACCTGCTTATACAACATTATGTTACGTTTATGCGCGGTAGATTTGAAAATTGCCAACGCTTTTCAAATGCCAATTTCAAATTAGGAAATAAATCACTCTCCACCCAGTAAACGCAGTTCAGAGAATGCATTGGTTCTTGTAAAAGCTTTACCCGGCAGTAACTCGGATATCTCCACTTCGACTCAAATCATTCCAAACAAGGCTCCTTGTCCCATTTTTAACTACCGGTATGTGAAGTTCTTCAGAAACTTTAGCTATATCGAACACTGTTGTCATATCTAAACATTCACTATCTTTTCTTATACATCCTATAATAGCTTATACGTGGAAGAGAAGACTACCGCGAGGTGACCTCTGGGTCAAAAGACTTCAGTTATAAGGTAGTGATAGAAAATGGGTTTAAAGCCCAGTCTTTGCCAAGCAGCCCTACTACTGAACAAATGAAATAAGGCCCAAACTTCAAATAAGATACATGCATACATAGAAAAGATGAAATTGCAGCCTTAAAAGAATTTTGTGCCACCAGGGAATTCCTTATAATTATCATGGCAAAGACCAAATTATTGGCTAAGACACGAAACACCACTGACCCACTAAAGGCCAGGCTCTTGTCTATATTAAGGTTAATATCTAACGTAACTGTTATCCATCATTAATTAATTATCATCATTAATTGACTGTGCAAGTTATTACCCGATACTACTTTAGCGGCCAGATTGTATCAGCAGAAGGATCAAGCTTGTAAAAGCCCTAGGACCAATACAATGTAAAAATACGAGTTGAAGTCGTATTGGCAGAGTTTAACCCAGCTGCAGCTCTGAAAATTTTACATTGAAACAAACAAGAGAAGTTGATAACAAGTCGCGCAGTTGAATTTTCAGAAATAGCTTGCACAGTTAACTAATAAAAATTATTATGAATCAATAGCTTTCACATCGCAGTGACCTTCAATTGGGCGTATTAACCCTTGGCCTGCAGCCTCGGGACAATACGGCCACACTTCCAATACAAAAGCAACATGAAAACTCTTAATGCCATAACTAAAAGCCAAGTTATCGCAAAACAAATTCATTTTGGGGATTCTTCCATGGATAGCTATATGGATAAGGGTCTACTTCATTGGGTTAAAACAAGGCAGATCTATTAAATTCACAGTGAGCTTTTACAGACTGGTTATTTTTTTATGTCAAAAGAATGTCATTTAGGCTGAATGTGAGATACTTTCAAATGAGGTATTTTAAACCCTGGAACAGCTGAATATATCTGCACATCGATTAGTCAGCAACAAAAAGACAAACGTAAGTAAAAAAAATAGAGTTAGGTTAAGATATATAATAATTTCCCTCGGAGGGAAGTAGCTTTCACCATTCATGTGATGGTGGGAATCATATTTTGCATGAGTTCATTCATTCTTCTGACCAGTTAAGATTTGCAAAGAAGTTTTCTGGGAGGAACTCAAACCTAAAAGTTTCAGAAAAAGCCTAGGTAAGTGGTAGCTAACTCTCTAACAATTCAAGGTTCTATGACTGGTCAGTGGAGAGCCTGGGTAAGTGGTAGCCTAAGCTCTAACAATTCAAGGTCCTATGACTGGTCAGTGGAGTGCATGGGTAAGTGGTAGCTAACTCTCTAACAATTCAAGGCTCTATGACTGGTCAGTAGAGTGCCTGGGTAAATGGTAGCCAACAATTCAAAGTTCTATGACTGGTCAGTAGAGTGCCTGGGTAAATGGTAGCCAACAATTCAAGGCTCTATGACTGGTCAGTAGAGTGCCTGGGTAAATGGTAGCCAACAATTCAAAGTTCTATGACTGGTCAGTGGAGAGCCTGGGTAAGTGGTAGCCAACAATTCAAGGCTCTATGACTGGTCAGTAGAGTGCCTGGGTAAATGGTAGCCAACAATTCAAAGTTCTATGACTGGTCAGTAGAGTGCCTGGGTAAATGGTAGCCAACAATTCAAGGCTCTATGACTGGTCAGTGGAGAGCCTGGGTAAGTGGTAGCTAACTCTCTAACAATTCAAGTTTCTATGACTGGTCAGTAGAGAGCCTGGGTAAGCGGTAGCCAACAATTCAAGGCTCTATGACTGGTCAGTAGAGTGCCTGGGTAAATGGTAGCCAACAATTCAAAGTTCTATGACTGGTCAGTGGAGAGCCTGGGTAAGTGGTAGCTAACTCTCTAACAATTCAAGTCTCTATGACTGGTCAGGGGAGAGCCTGGGTAAATGGTAGCCAACAATTCAAAGTTCTATGACTGGTCAGTAGAGAGCATGGGTAAGTGGTAGCCAACAATTGAAAGTTGTATGACTGGTCAGGGGAGAGCCTGGGTAAGTGGTAGCCAACAATTCAAAGTTCTATGACTGGTCAGGGGAGAGCCTGGGTAAGTGGTAGCCAACAATTCAAAGCTCTATGACTGGTCAGTGGAGTGCCTGGGTAAGTGGTAGCCAACAATTCAAAGCTCTATGACTGGTCAGTGGAGAGCCTGGGTAAGTGGTAGCCAACAATTCAAAGTTGTATGACTGGTCAGTGGAGAGCCTGGGTTAGTGGTAGCCAACAATTCAAAGTTCTATGACTGGTCAGTGGAGTACCTGGGTAAGTGGTAGCCAACAATTCAAAGCTCTATGACTGGTCAGTGGAGTGCCTGGGTTAGTGGTAGCCAACAATTCAAAGTTCTGTGACTGGTCAGTGGAGTGCCTGGGTTAGTGGTAGCCAACAATTCAAAGTTCTATGACTGGTCAGTGGAGAGCCTGGGTAAGTGGTAGCCAACAATTCAAAGCTCTATGACTGGTCAGTGGAGAGCCTGGGTTAGTGGAAGCCAACAATTCAAAGTTCTATGACTGGTCAGTGGAGAGCCTGGGTAAGTGGTAGCCAACAATTCAAAGCTCTATGACTGGTCAGTGGAGAGCCTGGGTAAGTGGTAGCCAACAATTCAAAGTTCTATGACTGGTCAGTGGAGAGCCTGGGTTAGTGGAAGCCAACAATTCAAAGTTGTATGACTGGTCAGTGGAGAGCCTGGGTAAGTGGTAGCTAACAATTCAAAGTTCTATGACTGGTCAGTGGTGAGCCTGGGTAAGTGGTAGCCAACAATTCAAAGTTCTATGACTGGTCAGTGGAGAGCCTGGGTTAGTGGTAGCCAACAATTCAAAGTTCTATGACTGGTCAGTGGAGTGCATGGGTAAGCGGTAGCCAACAATTCAAAGCTCTATGACTGGTCAGTGGAGAGCCTGGGTAAGCGGTAGCCAACAATTCAAGGTTCTGACTGGTCAGTGGAGAGCCTGGGTAAGTGGTAGCCAACAATTCAAAGCTCTATGACTGGTCAGTGGAGAGCCTGGGTTAGTGGAAGCCAACAATTCAAAGTTCTATGACTGGTCAGTGGAGAGCCTGGGTAAGTGGTAGCCAACAATTCAAAGTTCTATGACTGGTCAGTGGAGAGCCTGGGTAAGTGGTAGCCAACAATTCAAAGTTCTATGACTGGTCAGTGGAGAGCCTGGGTTAGTGGTAGCCAACAATTCAAAGTTCTATGACTGGTCAGTGGAGTGCATGGGTAAGCGGTAGCCAACAATTCAAAGCTCTATGACTGGTCAGTGGAGAGCCTGGGTAAGCGGTAGCCAACAATTCAAGGTTCTGACTGGTCAGTGGAGAGCCTGGGTAAGTGGTAGCCAACAATTCAAAGCTCTATGACTGGTCAGTGGAGAGCCTGGGTTAGTGGAAGCCAACAATTCAAAGTTGTATGACTGGTCAGTGGAGAGCCTGGGTAAGTGGTAGCTAACAATTCAAAGTTCTATGACTGGTCAGTGGAGAGCCTGGGTAAGTGGTAGCCAACAATTCAAAGTTCTATGACTGGTCAGTGGAGAGCCTGGGTTAGTGGTAGCCAACAATTCAAAGTTCTATGACTGGTCAGTGGAGTGCATGGGTAAGCGGTAGCCAACAATTCAAAGCTCTATGACTGGTCAGTGGAGAGCCTGGGTAAGCGGTAGCCAACAATTCAAGGTTCTGACTGGTCAGTGGAGAGCCTGGGTAAGTGGTAGCCAACAATTCAAAGCTCTATGACTGGTCAGTGGAGAGCCTGGGTTAGTGGAAGCCAACAATTCAAAGTTCTATGACTGGTCAGTGGAGAGCCTGGGTAAGTGGTAGCCAACAATTCAAAGCTCTATGACTGGTCAGTGGAGAGCCTGGGTAAGTGGTAGCCAACAATTCAAAGTTCTATGACTGGTCAGTGGAGAGCCTGGGTTAGTGGAAGCCAACAATTCAAAGTTGTATGACTGGTCAGTGGAGAGCCTGGGTAAGTGGTAGCTAACAATTCAAAGTTCTATGACTGGTCAGTGGTGAGCCTGGGTAAGTGGTAGCCAACAATTCAAAGTTCTATGACTGGTCAGTGGAGTGCATGGGTAAGCGGTAGCCAACAATTCAAAGCTCTATGACTGGTCAGTGGAGAGCCTGGGTAAGCGGTAGCCAACAATTCAAGGTTCTGACTGGTCAGTGGAGAGCCTGGGTAAGTGGTAGCCAACAATTCAAGGCTCTATGACTGGTCAGTGGAGAGCCTGGATTAGTGGTAGTCAACAATTCAAAGCTCTATGACTGGTCAGTGGAGAGCCTGGGTAAGTGGTAGCTAACAATTCAAAGTTCTATGACTGGTCAGTGGAGAGCCTGGGTTAGTGGTAGCCAACAATTCAAAGCTCTATGACTGGTCAGTGGAGAGCCTAGGTAAGTGGTAGCCAACAATTCAAGGTTCTGACTGGTCAGTGGAGAGCCTGGGTAAGTGGTAGCCAACAATTCAAAGTTCTATGACTGGTCAGTGGAGAGCCTGGGTTAGTGGTAGCCAACAATTCAAAGTTCTATGACTGGTCAGTGGAGTGCATGGGTAAGCGGTAGCCAACAATTCAAAGCTCTATGACTGGTCAGTGGAGAGCCTGGGTAAGTGGTAGCTAACAATTCAAAGTTCTATGACTGGTCAGTGGAGAGCCTGGGTTAGTGGTAGCCAACAATTCAAAGCTCTATGACTGGTCAGTGGAGAGCCTAGGTAAGTGGTAGCCAACAATTCAAGGTTCTGACTGGTCAGTGGAGAGCCTGGGTAAGTGGTAGCCAACAATTCAAAGTTCTATGACTGGTCAGTGGAGAGCCTAGGTAAGTGGTAGTCAACAATTCAAAGCTCTATGACTGGTCAGTGGAGAGCCTGGGTAAGTGGTAGCCAACAATTCAAGGCTCTATGACTGGTCAGTGGAGAGCCTGGGTAAGTGGTAGCCAACAATTCAAAGTTGTATGACTGGTCAGTGGAGAGCCTGGGTAAGTGGAAGCCAACAATTCAAAGTTCTATGACTGGTCAGTGGAGAGCCTAGGTAAGTGGTAGCCAACAATTCAAAGTTGTATGACTGGTCAGTGGAGAGCCTGGGTAAGTGGTAGCCAACAATTCAAAGTTGTATGACTGGTCAGTGGAGAGCCTGGGTAAGTGGAAGCCAACAATTCAAAGTTCTATGACTGGTCAGTGGAGAGCCTGGGTTAGTGGAAGCCAACAATTCAAAGTTCTATGACTGGTCAGTGGAGAGCCTGGGTTAGTGGAAGCCAATGTTTTAACCAGAGATGATTCCTAAATAAATATTGATTATTTATCTGTTAGAGCCTACCTTTATTAGCATCAAGATATCAATAACAGCCATGATAGTGAAGAGCAATCCAATTACTATCATCATTATACCAGCTCCTTTATTGTCTTTCAATGTGCTTAAACCGGATATCCAACCTCTAAAAAAACACAACAAAAATCCAGACAACCAACCCAAGACAAAATAGATCCATGCTCTATCAAACCTCATGGTTATCATATCTGTTAACACAACCTATCCTGTTAAATCAGTAGTGTCAATGTCAAATGGGCCATGATACAGTGAAAGTAAACCAGCTTCCAAATGCTTAGCGTTCTCTTCATAGTTTCGTTTTTGTATTTTAAGAATATGTAAAAATAAGGATTATATAAGGCTGTTTAATGTAACAGATATGATCATCAGGTAAAATACATGCACATTACAGTCCCATAAAGGCTTTGTGGTGTTTTCACTACAGCAATATCAGAAAGCTGCCAAGAAGCAAAGCAGAAAAACACAAATACAAGGAATAGGTGAGTTTTAACAGAATGAACAAGGGTTAAATGATGTATGTCTGTGCAGAAAACTTAAAATGGTGTTCTTACAAATAACACGTAAAATTTTCCCACTTCATTCAGCTAAAAGTCGCCCTTAGTTTGTGGTAACAGAAGCAGGGATATGATGCGTGCAATTTATTACACACAAAAACCACCACAATATATATGCAAGGGAAACAACATACAAACCATGACTGGACTCATACAATGGTAGAATTACCTTTACAAGTGTAGCAAAGTTAATGATGGCTAGTATGCCGAAAAAAATTCCAATGAAAATCATGATGAGTCCAGCAGCAACATTTTCGCCTACAACTCCCAGCCCGTCAATTACCCCACTGGAATAAACGAGAGATTAATCAGAGGAAATTGTAGTCACTTACATAACACTTCCACCAATAGAATGTAGGGTGTACAGATGGAAGTTGAAACATTGCAAGGCTGTGTATTCAATATATAAGCCAGAAGGGAATAAAGACAATTAGAATCAGAGTTTAAGGGGTAAAAGGCTTTAGAACATTAGAACTGTTAAAAAGGTTCTGTTTGTAACTTAATGAATTCATATGAGAGTGTCCTAGAAAGTGAATGTTTAAGGGATAGATGGAGGGGTGGGATGGATAGGGGTGGCTGGAAGAAAACATGACCATACATTGGTCCATGTCCATTTTTAACTAAAATTTCCCTTGTGTGTGAATATATGACAGTCAAAAGGGTAAGCAGAAAGATAAGCAGGTAAGTATAAAGATAAAGATAAGCAGAAAGTAAACCATTTAACTCATTCAGTACCAAGTACTTCAATATAAAAACACACATGTTCTGCTTCAGAATCTGTTCCAAATACTTACAAATATCATTTTTTATGTGTATGTGGTGCTTTTGGGCTTGAACAGAACCAGGCACATTTTTAATACATGGTCATTTGGTACTAAATGAGTTAAGGGAATAAGAAACTTAAGAGACACAGGCATTTATAAGCCCTCAGACCATTCCAACACTTTTATAAACAGCAAATCATTTCACAAGTTTACATGTGATGTCAAGTATGCATGTTCTAAGAAATGAAATACTGTTTACTATACAATGGTAAAATGGAAGGGTCTTGCAGTGGGACTGCAACGTGTAATTCAATTTTACTTTAGAAGAAAAAAATTGAAGTAAATTGTAATTTTTTTTCTTCCCCAAATTGTTCAAGTCCAGTACAAGTACTAAATGAGTACTTTTATTGGCAAAGCACAAAGTTTAAGTTTTAAATAGTTTACATGTGAGCCAGTATAACCAAGCATGGTACTTACACTGAGAAGTTGGTGATTCCCAAACATTGTATTACACACATACAAAATTGGAAAAAGAAAACAAAGAAAAACACAAAGAAGTTGAAGGAACTGTCATTTCTGAAAAGAGAAAATAAAAAGGTTTAAGAAAAAGGTTGAATCATAAAAAATTTATCCTAATATTGGCGATTTTTTTAAGGTCAAAGGTAATAAAAATATAGAAGAAACAGAAACCAAACTCTGTCTAGTGAACTCGGGAATATATTGATAGAATTCTTATGCCACACTCATGACTTATGTACGTCACTTCTGTTGCAGCATTACCAGGTTAATCACGAAGGAAACCAGGCTCTATAATTGTAGGAGACCCACAATCTTTGGTGAGTACCTGGCAACACTTTCACATAGGGTATTCTCTTGAAAAAAACCCACCTGTCTTTGGTTGAGTGGGATTCGAACCCTCAACCCATTGACGAAAGAATAACGCTCTACCGGCTGAGACGTTGATTGATTGATGTTTTATGCCGCACTCGAGAGTATTTCACTTATATAAGGCATCAGGCGATCAAGTTAACAATCAACTCAATTTTCTAGATTTGTGTTTCAGTATTCTTTATATTTTGGGAATTACACTTTCTTGAAAAATTTTGGGAGACGCCTGGACTGGGAGTGAACGGATATGATAGTTGTTTTCAAAGAATATTACTACAAAAGTATCTCTTTGTGTGAAGTTTGAAACAAGGAACTAACCTGAAAGCTTTGTAGACAGGCCTATACCAACAGATAAATGAGCAGGGGGTGAATAAAACAAACCAAACAATAGATAAACCAAAAGTGGCCCCTCCGTCTTTATCCACACAGAAGTATGCCAAACTGCCCAAAAAGTTTATAAATAACACAAACACATGTACTGAAATAGATTGAAAAAGAAATGTTTTAATGGAGTAGAATAAATTGCTTAATACACTCATGGAAAGATCATGAAAAAAAATCAAAATAACTGGCCAAGGAAATTATTTCAACCGCATTAATGGTGTATTTGATATTTACTGGAATTTTTAGAATAACAATTTACAAATTCAATGCTGTTTATAATCATTTTTTGTCAATAATTTTAATGATCAAGTAGTTGATCTTCATGCATATATACAGTTTGTTGCAATTTGTTGCATGCTAGCAGAATAAAACATTATCAACAGCTTAATATTTAGGATAACTCTGAAGTGAATAGAAGACAAAACTTACACATCCATAAATAGTAGATGAACTTGACTGTTTTCTGGAATTCTAATGGTATGTCTACACTGAAATCTTGATAAAAACAGGGCCCAACAGGACATTTTTTGGGGAGAGGTGGCCAGTTATTCTGTCGAGCTGAAAAGTAATAAGAATAACTAATTGGTTGATTACTGGACATTTTACTCTCACTCCACAATGAATTTCAGATTTATGAAGTGACCGACTGGAAGAAGGCTGTATGAATCCAGGTATTTTTCACTGTACAAGCTGTGCTTTAAAATCATAGTGAGACTTGAAGAATAGCAATAAGTGCCACTCAAATATTTATTTAAATAAATCTACTTTTCTTACACTCATATGACTGGTTCCTCATTTCTTGTTCTTTCCTCTGAAGCTCTGCAGCTTTCTTTTCAAGTTCCTAAGGATCAAAATTTACACATATTTTTAAAAAAATGTAGATTGTACATAGGGTGAAAAAGTGAAAACAAAACTTTATAGATTTTGGGGGTAGGATTCAAACCATATTGCTCATGAAAGGTGAAAAACTGTTTAAAACAGTTAATTACTAATTTTATCATAAATTCTTGTGCTTTACTATTCCAGGGTAAGCCACGTTTACTCCATCACCTTCTATATACATAGGAAAATACCTACTTCCTGACGTCTTTGGAGTTCATCTGTATTGATTTTTTGTTGCCCCGTAGCCGAGTAGGGTGGTGGGTCCTCAGATGGGGTCATTATTGCAGGCTGGGCTGATGATCGAGGTGGTGCTGCAGCTGGCTGTAAAAATCAATCAATATTTTTATGCGAGCTTAAACTTAACTATAATTACTTTAAGAAGTACTTGTTGAACTTGATATTGATACGGCATTGCTTTTCTTATTAATTTGTATTCTGTCAATTGTTTTTTTGTTTGTTCTAAATGTGTCAATATCTCACAAACCATATCGGTATATAATAATACTTTTTCACCTTGCTCTTGTATAAATTATGCTTATTGAAAACTGTTCAGGGATAGGACCAGTCTCTGACTTTAGTCCCATCCATGATCCTACATTGTATCTCTGTGTTTATTTCTAATTTGTCTATTTTTATATACTTAGAAAAAATATATAAGAAAAAAAGAAAGATTACTATCCATACAGGTGACAGTTAAAAATCAATCAGTATTTTCAAGCTTAATACAAGTAACCTTATTACATACAGGTATCCCAAAGTAACTGAAAGAGTTATTTAAAGTTCACACACAACATGTAGGTTGTCAAAGATATCAGTCAGGTAATGAAGTGTGTCCCTCTTACCTGTCCACCTGCAGGTCTGGTTGCCTGGTTTGTATCAGCAAAAGGGTTGTAATCATCAAGGCCTCTTTGATTAGAACCAGTAGCTGCTTGCTGAACAGAAGGATCCTACCAAAACAGATACACATAGCTTTTTCTAGCAAATCCTTATATCAGACAAGAAATGAACATCTTTTAAAACAGGATTTGCCTACTTCACTCAAATAAAAGTCTTCATCTTTAATTTTATGATTTTTTACTTTTATTGGTCGTCGACCTTTACATGTCGTTATAGTAAAAGAAAGTATCGTGTCACTGTGAAAGAGGACTGTCAATAAAACCGAAATGGCTGAACTTGACTGATTTTCCATCAAGAATAGCCTAAATTTGAGCGCCGCAAATTCAGTAGTCTGAAAATCATACATCACACTCTATTCAAAACTGGCATGGGCCCAGCATGATGCGATACATGTACATCTAACTAACACATGTGTAATCTTAATCATTCTCATCTGATGCCAAGAGATCATTTTATTTATGCGAGGGCTCGCACTTTTAAATATTTTGAACGGTCGGCTGGTAATTGCATTCACAGTGAATGCAACGATGAGCTACATGTACAATGTTTCTGTAAGCTTTGAAGTTTGAAGTGATGGGGACAGAAAGTTTTAACCTACCTCTCTTTGTCTGAGTGTTCCTCACACTTTTCTTTTGTATTAGAATTTAACTTTTGGCAACAGATTTGAATTGATGTGTTAGACAACCGGTATCGTAGGCATATGTTCCGGTTAATACACTAGGTCACAATTTCCGATGTTTATGTCGCTGCCAGTGTTGCATAATATGCTTATTTTGGCTAACTACGATTCAAATCTATATATTTGTTGAAATGAATAACCGCCATGGTATTTTCGGATGCGTGTATCTAGACTAAACGCTTACAAGAAGTCAAATTATTTACTATAAATAAAGCTCAATTCTAAATCGACGTGGGTAAGGCTGATTAATTGTCGACCAGGTAACGACCAATAAATAACTAAACATAAATAACAAGATATCTGTAGACATTTATATTAATTATTATTCAATTAAGATTTGCCCAAATTTGGATTTGCGTTAAGTGAAGCTGCTCAGGTCGTTTAAATAACTACTAGGCTCCGGGCATTAAAATATCCGAAATAAATAATTAATGACGTTATTATGTAATTTACGATTTTGAATTATAATTTATAGTATTTGACAGGTCATCTGTTTTTTTTTTTTAATAGAAATTGAAATGTGAGAGAAAGGTAGATTCAGTTAGATGGCTGTAAACAATTTTAGTCAGTGTTGGGTGATTTTGTCTAAGACTAGAGAAGACTAATCAATAATATATTGAAACATTGATGTATGTATTGTACACAACAGCCGTGTTGACTGTGGAGACATTACCAATGCAAATTGCAGATTTGACGTCAAATGGCTGACACCAAACCAACTCACCGAAAACGGATTTGCAGCTTCTGGGTCTGCAAAGGGATTTTGGTCGAAGTTCGACATGTTTTTTTCACATTAAACAAAAGCCTAGAAACGTCAATCTTTAAATTCCAACAGGCCCTGCATCAGTAATGTTCGTCTTCCAACGATGAGACACCTCCTTGGGATATGGCACTCGACGGCAATATTCGTGAAACTTCCGCTCTCACTGCGCCTGCGCAGAGAAAATTAACTCACATGCTGTTGACGTCATTCTCCGTTTTTGTCAATGCCTTCCATTCAGACAGCCCCTGACAATCACCGTTAATGTAGCGACTCCCTCACACCACCTTGACAATATTTCAAATGCAATATATCTTCCCGCAGCATTAAAAATCAGAAATGATACAATGCCAGCTGTCAGCATTGTCACATGACTTCCGGTCGTCTGCCATATTGTGTAGACGAGCCACCTGGCATAGCCATAGGTGTGTTGACACTTCATCAAAAATTACAAAATGTCCAGCAACGGTTTTCAAAACTCTGGATACAGCAATGAACGACCTCCTTCATCAACGGGCAGTGGGGAGACAGACCTGGCTACAGACCCTGCCAGTAGTAGTTTCTTTACCAATGATTTTAAGAAGTAAGCTCAAACCTCGGCTCAGCCTCAAGTTCTCAACTCAACTTCTTAATCTCAAGGCAGGCTCAAGTTCAAATAGAAATCCTCCTTGGTTTATCAACTTCGGGCTGGAGCATTGTGGCTCTGCTTTAGCCATGTATGCTGACCCAGCACGGAGGAACATTAACTGTTCCACATACATTAGCCTTAATCCTGTCACTCTATGGTCTGTGGAGCCTATGCTAATGTCTAATGAGTAATGTCAAAATTTTGATCTGAGTGGGAGGGGGGGGGGGGGGGGGGGGCTGGGGGATCTTTTGGTCGTGTGGTACTTTTGTCACCATATAACCTTAGCTGTTGAGTAGGCAGTTAAGCCCCAATCAATCAATCAATATTTTATGTATCTGTTTATCGTCAGTTTATATACCGACACTCCTGTATCTCATCCTGTTAAATTTACTTGCCGGCCGAGAAGATACAGTTTATACTGAATACAAAATACATTGAAATTGACCGATTGCTTGATGACGTCACTTGGTATTTACGCGCAAAGCATTTAGGGGGATTGAGGGATCTGAACATAATTTTAAAATATGGCGGAAGAAATAATACTGTATCGAGAAGAAGACGTAAAAGGCGTAAAGTTACCAGAAATTTTTTTGGGATAATAACAGGTTATGTCATCAATGTTTTCCAAAAAAGTGACATCTCGCTAAGTACCAATCAACAAAATGGCGAACTGAGGTACATTTTACCCAGAAGGCTTTGCATAAATCTATGTGACGTCATCAGGCTCGGCGGTAATTGAAAGAGAAAATGGTATGATAGTGAGATAAGTAATGAGTACTGGTAGTTGTGTATTTATGCATTTTGTTTTATAGCGAGATGAAATCTGACAGTCTGTCAATCTCTCTGATAGTTACATCTGGGTACAAACCAGGTCGGGGATGCGCATGAATCGACGGATATCCGTGAATAGATGGACATTCTTTGTTGCAAAATGATGGATACACTTATACAGGATAGGCACCTGTCAAAAACGATAATAGTATTCAGTCTTCCAATTCTGACGCAGACGTCAGATATTACAGTTCAACAATGTGCTTTGCATTCACACTCTTATTTCATCCCAAGCTTCAATATTTTGTGTGTTTAAGACCTCTGCATCTGCATTTCGCCATTTTGGATGAATAATTTCGGAAAGGAAATAAACAATACACCCTTTCAACGAAACACAGAAAATGTGCGAGACTATCACCTGTAACATTACATCGATTATCTCCCCATGAATTTTGATCAAACATTCTTTATATCCTATTGATTAATATGGCACTTTGTCGTTTTTTTCTTATTTTGTGGAATTTGCGGCACTAAGGCCAATTTTTTAAAATTAGAAATATTAAAAAGGATTGTGTAAATTAACCATGACGAAAAAAGAAACAATATATTTACAAAATATTAAAATTTTAAAGCTTAAATAAAACTATGAGGATTTTCTATGTCATTGGTCATGTTTAAAATAAAGCATAAATTATTTTGACGATAAAAGAGTAATTTTAAACCTTTGTTGACCGTTTTAGAAGAAGAATTAGCCATTTTCTAATGCATTGATACATGTATATTCAGGAGAGAGCTCTCTGTAGGGATGTAGTGCCAAATGTTAAATCTGTAAGCTTAGAGGCTCTTTAAAGTTTATGCAATAGATATGACCTCATTTGTTCACATAAAAGTTTCAAACCTACACCAGGACATCGAGATACTGAAAAATCAGCCTTCAAACTTTGCCATTTCAGTAGCTGTATGCCATAAGAAAACCTGCCTTCATTGTTGACTTCTGAGAACTGTTAGAACCAATCAAACAATGCTAAGCCAGTAATGTATACCTCTCAGCCAATCAGATAACGACTAGAAAAAGTCATGTTCAAAGGGCTTACATTTAGGTGCACTATAAGGTGACAATTTAGGTAGTCTATACATCCCTACTCTCTGTATGCCTACATGTAATCTTCTATTGAATTACAGAGTTAAATTACGTAGCCTGAAAAATATCAACAAATTGAAACTGACTTTTTTTTTAGTCACATCGTAATCACTGATCTAAAAAATTGTGGTTTCGTAGTCTTTGTACGTCCGCCGTTAAGATCTCACAAAAGATGCGTATATAGTTTGAAGCATGACTTTCTAATCTAGGTCAGTCAATCAAGCGTGGACCCATCATTGATTTCAATGTCAGAGCTTAATATCTGACTTTTCAATGGAAAAAGCTCATTGTTGAAACAGTACATGTATTAATACATAAAGTATAAAATACGAGCTTTCAGTGTTGATACTCATCTGGGGTATGTCGATTTTATAACTAAAAAATACTCTTGCATCTCGGCTATTGGGTTTTTCTCGGGTACTGCAATTGCTCTAGCAGCTCAACTTTCCTTGACAACCAGATTTGATAAAAAAAATCTGAACTTTTGCAGATTTTACAAAAGTCCTTGTTTTGGCAGACCAATGGAAGTTCAAGTTAAAGATACTGTAAAGACAAGTCTCATCTTTTGGTTGGTTGGTACTTTTGTCGCCATATAACATTACCTGTCGAGTGTGACGTTAAGCCCCAATCAATCAATCAATCTTCGAAATAAGTAGTTACATGTAAGTTCAGTACTGTTGGGTGGTATTAGCTATTAATGATTATCAATTTTGTTTGGTTGTAATGTTTATTTAACCTCTCCCTATAAACATTGAACAGGCATGAAGATTTGAAAATGATGTTGGATGGAAACAAAGATGGTGTAAAATTGGAAGCAATGAAAAGAATTATTGGTGTAAGTTTTTAATTTTGTTTCAACATACAGCCATCGATTTTAGCTTTTCAAGTCGCCTTTAAACAAGTGAAGTGGTGACCAGTTTCATGAAAACAAGTTGCTTTGGTCAGCAACATATATCTCGACTCATATTTACTGAATAAAATAGCACACTTTCCCTCAGCTTCAAAACAGAAAAAAAAAATTTCTGGCTCATGAAAATCATCTTGACAGAATTAATCACTTGAGATTTTGAGCAACTGGTTGAGTTTTTCAATCAGGGAACTAGAAATTTGCTCCTTCGTAATCAAAATTTATGGATATATCCAGCTCATGCTAAAAAACTAATAATGAAAGTTTTCTTCTAATAAACAATAAAGAGCACAAATATATTTTTTCTTCAAATGTTATTTTACACAGATGGTGGCCAAAGGTAAAGATGCGTCCGACCTTTTCCCTGCAGTTGTCAAAAATGTTGTCTCGAAAAATTTAGAGGTTTGTATCTGGTATTCAATGAAGTTCTCCAAGAGGTTTGATTGACATATGAATCATGATAATTGAGAGACATTGTTGTTGATAGGCAATAGCTCGGAAGCCTGATGATGTCAGACAGAAGTTTTTGCAAAGCTTTCTGGGATCTTAAAACTGAAAGCTAAATAACTTTATTATATAATTAGTAGTGAGATATTGAGTTATACAGCTCTGATATAAGTGATATCACCACTTTTACCGATAACGTTTATATCATCACTGCCAATGCCGGAACTATTTCCATTGGAATATTATCTTCTCATTGTTAAATCTTTAATTTGTGAAAATTGCCAAAATTTGTAATCAATTTATAAATTATCGAACATTATTAATTGGCTGTTAAATACTTTTACACAAACCAAATATATTTTTGGCTTTGGCCTTTCTGTGATGCTTGCCGTATTATGTTTTTAACATAGGCCTAGCACTAGCAGCAGGACTCGCTAAACGAGAACATGTGAAGTAAATCAACCCCACTCTAAAATGTAAATAAAAGTGTTAGGCCTACAACTGGAGCATTAAAATTGCTTATTTTTAACAAAATGTATCGAGAACTGCCGCAAATCATAGAAAACGAAGACTGTGCGATACGGCAATCAGTGCTTGCTGATCGTTCCGCTCGCTTTGTCTAGAGTCTACTGTACTGTCACTGTCAGTGTCAGTGTAGAAGAGCCGACTCGATTGATTTTGGTAACAAACAATTAAAGATCTAATTTATCGTAGAACATTTTAACACACATAATCTAGTAAATCTTCATTTTAAAATAATAAGACCACGCCACTTAAAATTTTAATATAAAACTAAACAAAAGAAAATGTCAAGTTCAACTTCACCAACGATGACAGACCTCGAAGTTTGTCGTCGCGCGCACACCGTGTGTCCTTCCGCGCAGACAAACGCAGGTTTTTCCTCCGAAATAAGTATACTATTCGAACTGTAATTTGTTTCATGAAATCATTTTCTATCCAAAAATTGTAACTGCAACATGAAAATAAGAACTTTGGATGCAAAGTTATAAATTTTTATTGTGTTGAGCCCCCAAACGGTGCGCTATTTTATCCTACGCCGTACATGTATATGTGTGATGAGCCCAAATGTAGGTCAACTGACGACAGCGAATTGTTCAGTTTGTCGCAGAAATTCTCTCTAATAATTATATAATAAATAGAATATTTGTTGTTTTATCGGTAAATATCATTTATATTTCATCTCGTGGATAAACAAATCTTGTATTTTCACTCTTGGCTTCGCCAATCGTGAAAATACAGATTTTTTTATCCACTCGATGAAATATAAATGGTATTTACCGATAAACAACAAATATCCTCTATTTATTTCAACATCGATGGGTAGTAGTTCCAATCAAATTCAGTATAAAAAAGAAAAAGTGGAAAATGTTTGAGTGGGTTTTTTTTCACTAGATCACCCCATTTAGAAGAGTTGCCAGGTATTCACTGAAGGTTGCGGATTTCCTCCAGACAAAGAGCATCATTCAACTTCATTTCAAAAAGCGTAATAACAAAAATTGTACACTTTATCAGAAACCTATCAAGTATTTTAAATGGGTTGAATTTTTGTGAGTTTATGTAAAGGTATTTTGATAAGGTGAAATTAAGATGACAATGTCTGTGGCTGAGCAACCTATATTACAGGACTGATGTTGGAACAACATAATTTGTTTGAAGTTTCCATCAAGTATCCAATGCTTTAAGAGTGGACAAATTATTGACTGTAGGCATATGTTACACCAACACTAGAAACAGTGGTTTACCATATGATAAAATTTACATGTTGGTCCAATGTTTTATCAAAGTCAAATGCATGTAACTGTTGGACTAAACTTGGGCAAGTAAACAATAAAAGGCTAAAAGCTTGGTTCAGTCTCTATCCTATTATGGAAGGTTAAGGATAAAGATTGAAATATACTGCCGTGACATGGTATATAGATATGGTAATAAAACCACAGAATTAATACAACGGTCTGCCAAGTACAATTGAAATCAAACAGATGAGGGACCGTTGTATTACTTACATTGAGGACTCCAAGCACTGAATACCCACCTATTTACTCCATATTCTTATCTGACATCAACCAGACAACTGTCTATCAATTTGTATTCTATTGTTTTCAGATAAAGAAACTAGTATATGTCTATCTTACCCGGTATGCAGAAGAACAACAAGACCTAGCCTTACTATCAGTCAGCACTTTTCAGAGGGCACTCAAGGTAAGCCTTTCTAATGTACCTAATGAAGCACTTATGTTTCTATTATTTCGGAAATTTATTAGGTGTGAAGTACAACTTTTGAAGTGTATATTTTTCTAATGATTATATTAAGATACTTCATTTTAATATAATTAAGTATTATAATAAAATACTTTAAGATTTTTAAATATATAGAAACCTTTTGCAAATAATTACTTAATGTGATAGGTCAATCTGGTTTACATTACATGTGTTCATTGAAAATTGATTTTGTGTTGTTTAAATCAGGATCCAAATCAGCTGATTAGAGCAAGTGCTCTTCGAGTTCTCTCAAGCATCCGCGTACCAATGATTGCTCCTATTATGATGTTAGCTATAAAGGAAGCTGTGATGGACATGTCTCCATACGTTCGGAAAACAGTTGCTCATGCCATTCCAAAGTTGTACAGGTATATTCTGCTACCTTATTAATATGAGTTTTGATGTTAATTGGATGCAAGAATTTTTAGAAGAGAGGAAAAGGGTAACAAAATATATTTCTTCGAGATGCTGCCAAAATACTGACTTTTTTTCAACAAATACTGATTATCAACTCAAAACTAAGGTTTTAAATTTGTAAAATCAAAACTAAGGTTTTAAATTTGTAAAATAAACTATAGGCCTATGATTGACGTTAAAATAAGAAATATTCATGCAGCTTGTACTGTTTAATCTTTAATAGTGCTTGTAAAGTCAATGGGTCTTTTTAAAAACTTGGGGTGGATGAACGATACAGGACCGATAAAAGAACGACAGAAGATTAGATATAGGGAGTGAATCAATAGATCCCTAACAATTGATTTATTGCAAAACATAAACATTCTTTATTTCATTTTCAGTCTGGATCCTGAACAGAAGGAGCAGTTGATTGAAATTATTGAAAAGTTACTTGGAGACAAAACAACAGTAAGTTTTCATTGTTCGTTAAACTGCTTTTCTACATTTTTTTTTTCAAATGTTAATTGCTACTTATACTGCTCCTGTTCATGTACATTTTTTATGTCTCCCCCAACATATGTTGGAAGACATACTGTGGTTGTGCTGTCCGTCGTCCAGCGTCCGCAAACTTGCGCTTGTCTGCAACATATCTTCAGGACCACTGGGTGGAATTTGATGAAATGTATATTACAGCTTATTTGTGAGGACATTCAGAGTTGATCAAGGGTGTGCTCGAAACGCCAGTCCCGGACGTTCAGGACACCCCTACAGGTTTCGAGTGCCCCAGTACAGCTGTCCAGAACGTGTTCTAGCTGTCCAATTCGCTGAGGTGGTGCAGACGGGAACAAACATATCGGCGGTAGTTCACGTGGTATTTGATTTGCATGGAATGCCGCCATTACTAGGAGATGGTGCAATTTCGATCCACATCTGTTATGCACGCGCGCTTCAACTATTAATGGCAGCACGTTTTACAAAATCAGATCCAAACCAGCCAATTAGAAGTGTCCATTCCACGCATATATATAGTTCATTTGTTCGGACAAGCGATGCAACAAATGTAGGCCTAAGCCTTTTTATACGCCCGGCTTGAAAAGCGGGCTGTATTATGGTATCATCTCCGTCCGTCCGGCAGGACGGCAGTCCGGAAGTCCGGCAGGACGGCAGTCCGGAAGTCCGGCAGTCCGGGCGTCCGCTTTCCCTTCCGCTGCATAACTTCTAAAGTTTTGATTCCATCTGCACAATTTTTTCTAAGTATATACCTTATGGGTAGAAGGTGTGTCGCAAACTATTTTTAACATCACTGGTTACATAATATGGGAGTTATATTGGATTATGTAATATTCCCTTCCGCTCCATAACTTCCAAAGTTTTGATTCCAACTTGACAATTTTTTCTGAGTATATACCTTATGGGTAGAAGGTGTGTCGCAAACTATTTTTAACATCACTGGTTACATAATATGGGAGTTATATTGGATTATGTAATATTTACTTTTTCTCTCCATAACTTTAACAAATATGATCCGATGTTTTCAAATCTTTCATGTTACATACCATATTAACAGACAGTGTGTAAAAAAATTGTTTATGATATCAACTATTGCAAATTATTGGATTATGTACATTCCCTTTTATTCTTACTTTCATTTTCATGAAAATAACCTTTAAATTATAAAATGGCTTCTACTTTTCCGATTCTCATCAAAAAAGGATTTTTTCAAACTGCAATAATGTTTCTAAATTGATTAAAACTATTCTTAAATCAATATATAATGTTTTAATCAAATGAAAAATACATATAAGGATCAAAGTTTTATCTACAGACCAAGAGATAAGTATCCCAGCTTTGGTCTATTTACCTTGTCAACTTACAGTTAGCTCTCAGTCTCTAGAGCTTTTATGGCCTAAAGATTTATGGCCTCCATAAAACAGTGTGTGACATTAGCAAAAGACCCATAGCCAAATCTATTGTAAATCCATTTGGTCTATGATAAAATTAGAAGTAATAACCTGTAGGTATTTGGGGAGATTTAAAATATTGTCAAGATGTCTATGGTGAAAATTATGCCAATGTCAAACACTGATAAAATTAAATGTAGGCTATTAACATGCCCAACTGTTATATATTTTTTGTAGCCAAATAATGTAGATAAAAAATATTATGAGAAAAATTGTCAAATCTATTTGAATTGGTGTGAGCTGCGAAATTGCCAATTAATTACATTTGTTTAAGTATGATTAGTAAATTATAAACTGCTTTTCTAAAAAATTTAAACCTTTTAGTGCAACCTATATTGACAACAAACAATGTTTAACATCATGATTTAACAGCAGCGAGAATTGATGACTTGTACATGTACCGTGTACAAATCTTGTTAATAATTGTTGATCCAAATAGCCCATTTTAAATTTGATACAGATGGATTTTAAAGGTTTTAGTGGTAATATTTCATTTTGCTGACATAACATCACCTTTTTACCAAGCTTCACCTAATAAAACTGGCATTGCCGCCATATACATGTAAGTGAAATAATCTTGAGCGCGGCGTAAAACACCAAACAATCAATCAATCAATCATTTACCAAGCTTCAACCTCTTCCCTCTGAATTTTGAAAATTAAATTCAAATAAATATGGAAGGATTTGTTTTGGTATGGCTGCAGTTACTGTGCCTTTCCGGGCGTATTTTGGGTTTCCCGAAACTCTTGTTGGTTTCACGACTTCCTGTTCTCGTGCATTCGGAACGGCTTGTAAGAGGGAACATAAGGGACATGTCCAGGACTGGCGTTTCGAGCGCACCCCTAGTTTTGGCGCCTGTACGCCCGTCCGATCTTCTGTTAGCCTCCGAATTGGATATTTTCATTGGTTGTTGCTTGTCTACAAGATATCTCCAGAACCACTTGGCGGAATTTGACGAAATTTTAATTACAGCTTATTGGCGAGGACATTCAGAGTTGATCTAGTTTTGGCACCTGTACGCTCGTCCGATCTTCTGCGAGCCTCCGAATCGGATATTTTCATTGGTTGTTGCTTTTTTACAAGATATCTCCAGAAGCACTGGGTGGAATTTGATGAAATTTTCATTACAGCTTATTGGTGAGGACTTACACAGTTGATCACCTGTACACCCGTCCGATCTTCTGTGGGCCTCCATCAGACAGGGATTGAATCTAAATTTTTGGTTTGTAAACTTTGGAATTCTATGAATCATTCATAGAATTCCAAAGTTTACGAACAAAAAATTTAGTTTTTTTATGAGGCAAAATTGAAAAAATTTACCTCCCATTTTCGAATGAATGAAAAAATTTTTACAAGCCCAATTAATATTGAAGTAAACTCCATTATGAATCGTTCAAACTGATGTGTGTCGCTAAGAATCCCGAAACCTGCCACTCTGTCAAAGATGGGTTTGCAAGTTTTTTTACTGTTCATATTTTCACTTACTAGGCTAGGTACTTTCTACAATTGAAATGATACTAAGTTATGCTTAGAGGCATTCAGTACCTTTTATCATTAACATCACTGCGGGGGGAGACATATGTTTTGGTCTCAAAACCTTCTTGTTTTTCAAAGGTCAACTGTTAGATATACTGCTCGTGTATTTTTTTTTCATGTCAGTACAAGTGAAATTCACTATGAAATTTAAAGATAAATTTTCTGCTCAATATAAGTTTTCCTCTTTTTTCTACCAGTTGGTTATAGGTAGTGCTATCCAGGCATTTGAAGAAGTGTGTCCAGAGAGAATAGACCTAATCCACAAAAACTATAGGAAGTTGTGTAACCTTTTGGTGGATGTGGAAGAATGGGGACAGGTGGTTCTTATTAATATGCTAACTCGTTATTGTCGCTCACAGTTTCTCTCACCAAATCAAGATGTAAGTATATATCACTAGTTTTGTTCTCCACTTACCTGTTTATGATCACTCAAATATATCGTCAGAAACATTTCAGTTGACAATTTTGTAATACATCGGAAATAGCCTTACCGTAAATGCTCGACCCTTTCAGCGATTTTATGGGGAGGTGGGGGGAGTGACTCTGACAGCTCAAGTCTTCTATTTACTCCCGATCGACGAAAACTTCAATGACGCCGACTAGAGAGGGGTGGGTAATTGGTTTCACGCCTGTGTCGGGTAGATGAACAAACATCGCGCCAGGTGGGCACCAGTTTGAGAGCCACGTGTGGGTCTATAACTGCCTAGCATCAGCGGACAGTCGTGAGACACTTTGTCCATTTTCATGTTTAAAATAACCATCTGCCTTTCAATAGGTTGATTTAGAAAAAGAATATAAAAATTTCATGTAGAGTTTGGTTTATTTTGCGTACAAACCGTGTAGTCATGTCCACAGGTTGCACGTGAGCGTCCGTAAAAGTGTCACAAAATGACCGCAATTTTCAATGACATTTCATTTTCCCATCATTTTCCCATCTTGTTTTTTTTCACAGCTGCAGGTTGATAAATTATTCATGGGAATAACAAAACAATAACAGATATTTGTCACTAATTCAAAACTGTTGACAATTTCTGCCTACATGCCCTCAGTTCGGCAGAAAACGAAAGTTTGGTGACGTTTGCAAAACATTTCAAGCTCGAAGGAGCAATCATTGTTGGGGTTCAGTGAAAAAGTATGACCAATACTCACATAGAGTTGTATGAAATAATGGTTGATCCCTTTCGCGGAGAAAAATTGATTTGGTTTGTGATCACATCCTTTTATGGTGTGTTTTGAATTATTTTGACAGAAATTTTAACACTGTTTGGGTAAATTATAACTTTAATACTTTTCTAACTCTTTTGTCATTCAATGACATAATTTCACAATTTTTACTAAAAATTCTTCTATCAAAAAAATGTCTCACGACTGTCCGCCGAAGTCTTGTCAATACTGTGCCAACACATGGTTACTTTCACTAGTCTGTGGTTTAATCAATCAAGTTTTTAAGATTTTTATTTGTATATTTTTAAGACTAATGGCCTAGTCAGAAATGTGCAGGGCTTTGAATAAAAATTACCAGCCGACTAAACCAAGTGAAAGCATTTTTGGTTAAAAAGTGGCTCACGACTGTCCGGCGATGCTATATCCCACTGACGTCTTTTGGCGACAGCCTCCAGTTGACTCTTTCCGTTCGCAAAATTTACCCGTTAATAAACCAAATAAATATTTACTATTGTGTTTTTTTTATATGTTGGGAACATTCTTTTTCGTTTAAATGGAAAAGTTTCACCCGTAAAAAGGATGAGAAATCACGTAAAACGTAAGGGTTGTAATTTTGTTTACTGCCGATATGACTTAAGTTGCACGGTAAAACGGTCGTGTTCATAGAGATATTATAGATATTTGCAAATGCCGACATCGCCCAAATTTAAACTGGATAAACACTTATGAATCTGATGTAGACTTTTGTTTGGTTTTTACAATCTGGTTGTACCGAAAACAATATATCCGATATATTTTCTGACTGGTGTTTAGTCGATCTCTTGCTGGCTTTACACAAGCTCCATTGTCGATCTGACAGCGCGCCCCTCAACAAGCATATTAAAGTGGGCTATAAGCTGCACAGTGAGTGGCCTACTTTATCCATATAAAGCGGCCCGTAGTTGAACTCTAGTCAAGGCGGCAAATTGTCCGATGCGTGAACTGCTGACTATTTTATAAACCGCTTGTACTTCGTTATTTCGCCCTTGTAATTATCATTAACTCATTAATTATGCCGATATTGAAAATACTCCCACAAGTTATGATTATCGATTCCCATGAAAACACAACAGAGTTAAAATATATTGTTGATAATAAAAGAAATATTTGAATTTATGTAGAACCACCGGCCTAGGCTTATATTTTATTATTATAAGCCTGACTTGCATAACATTAACAATCAATCAACCAAATTAACGTAGGGTTTGGAATTGTATGAAAATTAAAGCTTATAAAAACACCAACAAATTTCACGAGTATGACTTTATTTGAAAACCACATATGGTAATACGCATAGGCCTACCGAGGTGAAATAACTATCGGCTGTTGTCGGTAACGGTAACCCAGACTACAGTTATAAATACGGGGACAAATCTCAAATTCATTCCTCAATCAAAATCTTCATAGCCTTTTGTTTTTCTAAAACCATTATCAAATGCGATTTTCCCCAGACTTTGTGAGATTAGTCCAAATTCCTTTCCGATAAACCACAGCCTAGATCGAAGAAAAAAAACAACAACAACAGCAGCAGCATCGATTAAAATGCGTCAAAATCGAAAACAAGCTAAAAGAAAATTGAATTAATCGGCATATCTTTACAGATTCATTTTTTATAACAAAATAGATGAACGTATTTTCTCATTTCACGCCACAAACCGGTACATTGACGAACGAATGGACTGGCTTGCAGGTTATTCCGTTGTCACTGTGTGAGCTCAGGCACTCTGAATATCACATGTGGGTTGTGTATTGTGTGTTTAGCACAACACCAATTTACCACCTGTGGGTAGGCCATTATACTTTTTCTAGTCTGCGAAACGGATTATCCCCACATTCCCCATTTTAGTTTCTATCATATGCTCTCTAGCTTTTCGGCGATATTCCCCCCTGGCATCGCCGAAAGGGTCGAGCATTTACGGTAATAGAAATGTTGAAATCCCCAATATACAGCCAAACCTTTCAGTTTGTAAATCAACTTCTGTGTTGTGTACATCTGGTGGGAGGTTCTGATAAAGTAAGAAAATGAGTCATCTTTATTGAAGCTGCTGTGGAGCTGTGGAGAACAAAGTACCTTTAAGGGTACGTACATGGAAAGCGTTTGATGCGAAGGTATATGAGGATAGAAACGAATTTACGATGTCACCAACTACTGGCAATGTTATTATATACAGATTTTTCTTTATCCCTCTGCCAATGAATGTGATTTTATAGCGGTACGTTGGTCTATGTTTTCATCAAAAAGCATAAAAAAGTTGTTAAAGAGCGAACTATGTGTTTGTAATTTGTCAGGTAGCATTGTTTGAATATAAGACACATGTTACTTTCTCCATCAAGTCGCTTATTATGGTAGGCCTATTGATAAACTTGTACTAGACTCTCGTTGTTTTGACATTTGCATGCAGTTTAGAAACTAAAATGTATAATGCTACCAAATCACAACTACCAAGTAACCAAGGTTGCATGTAGAAATTTGTTGATTTAAGCATTTGGTATTTTATAACTTTCCAACCTATACCGGGACACTTGTAAAATCAATCTGCAACTTAGACCTTTTCTAGCAGTTGGCATATCATATGATATCTGTCACCATTGCCAATTTCCAAGTGTAGACACACCCAATTAATTGTAGAGTTTGGGATTTTTGTTACGACACAGCATAAATTAAAAGGGGCTTCACTCAGATGCGCAATTAGGTGACCAGTAAGTTATACTCTACATCCCTACTTTTAGAAAGTTAGTAAAACAGTATTTTACAAGTAGGCTGCTCCTTAGGGGCCTATAGGCCTTGGTTGTTTTTTAAAGAAGCTTGTACTTGGATATGAAACAAAAAGTTTGACCACTTGCAATGATATTAATATGTTCTTTAATACCCTAAAACATTAGTATTCTGTGTTTGTATATTAAGGATTTGACTGAAGAATCTGACAAACCATTTTATGAGGATTCTGATAAGGAAGATGCTGATAAGGAAACTGAGGAGAATGGAGAAGAGGAAGAGAAGAAAAAGACATATGTAATGGACTCTGACCACAGAATGCTCCTCCGTCAAGTTAAACCTCTTCTCAACAGTAGAAATGCTGCAGTGAGTTCACGTTAAAACACAAAGATACCCTGATGGCCAAAGAATATTTTTTTGTTTATCTTTTATTAAAGATCCCACACTTTTATTCAGTTATGCTCATTTATCTTTTCTACTTCAAAAATTAGAGGGAAATTTGAAGAAAATAGTTGTTATTCACTTTCAGGTTGTGATGGCAGTTGCCCAGTTGTATCACCATTGTGCCCCCAAATCAGAAGTGGGTGTGGTGTCAAGATCAATGATACGACTTCTGAGGAGTCACAAGTTAGTATCTTTCATAGTAAATTAAAAATCTCCATTTAAAAAACGCTTTAATTATTTTAAAAAATATTGTTTCCATCTAAAATAGTTATTTCCCTTGTTGCTTTAATGTGCTTAATGTCAAAGATATGTTCATTGAGTAGGCAATACAGCCTTTTATTAATTGACTTTCAATGTTATTGGCAAAATACGGAGAAAGGGTGACACTCATACAGGGCTTACCAGGGCCAATACGAACAAACTAGGCTAATACGAACAAACAAGGCCAATACTGGAACGAGATCTAACATGGCAACCGTTTCATTGCTATTACATCAAAATCCTAATGCCATTTTTCGTGAAATCACCAACAGAAAAGAGGTTATAGTCAATGTATAGTTTAAGAAAAACAACTTTTCCGTCTATGTCATTACATAAATTAAAAATTGCATCAATAATAATCTGTAAAAATAAAGAAATATGTTCCTATGTTTTATGTACAAAAGGGGGGACAATTCTTCGTACGCTACAGCTAGCTCACTTTATGTCATCATAATTTAAAGAGAACAATTATCAGCTATATGAAAAAAAAATAATAGTCAACTTTCCTTGCGAATTTTATGAAAAATAACATTGATAGCCAATTAATAAAATTTTTATAAATCAGGATATTCCCTATTGGCATTGTCACCGGTCCTCAAACAGTCGTATTAGCCCTCGGCCTTCGGTCCTCGGACCAATACGGCTATCCTCGGACCTGTAACAATGCCAATAGGGAATATCCTGATTAATAACATTATAATATTGCTGATCATGTGAATATAGGTTTTGTTTATTTCTGTTACAGAGAAGTCCAATATGTAGTATTGAGTAACATTGCCACAATGTCCATTAAAAGAAAGGTAAATTTCCCTTTACTTAGAATTGCAATCTATATGTATTATTATTGTTTTAAAGGTTTTTGGTGCTCCATTCGAAATAATGGCGTGCACCACTTCAATACAGATTTAGACTAGCATACTCCCAATCATTTTTATACGCCCGACTTAAAAAAAGTCTGTCGTATTATGGTATCACCAGCGCCGTCCGTCCCGGATTCCCTTCCGCTCCATAACTTGAAGAGTTTTGATCTAATCTTTACAATTCTTTCACAACATATACCTTGTGGGTAGAAGGTGTGTCATGAACCATTAAGAACATTGTCCATAGCATAATATGGCTTCTACATTGGATTATGTAATATTCTGTCTAGTCTATATCTTTGTTCCCTTTCGCTCCATAACTTGAAGAGTTTTGATCCGATCTTTACAATTTTTTTACAACATATACTTTAGGGGTAGAAGGTGTGTCATGAACCTTTTAGGCTATTGTCAAATGCATAATATGACTTCTACATTGGATTATGTCATATTCTGTCTAGTCTATATCTTTGTTCCCTTCCTCTCCATAACTTGAAGAGTTTTGATCCGAACTTGACAATTCTTTCAGAGTATATACCTTATGGGCAGACGGTGTGTCGTGTACCATTTCGGACTTCATCCGTTGCATAATATGGCAGCCGTATAGGATTATGTAATATTCCCTTCTGCTCCATAACTTCTTTTGTTTTGATATAATCTCTCTCTAATATTATAATATATATAATATTAGAGTATATATATACCTTATAGGTAGATGATGTGTCGCATACCAAATTTGATTTGGGTCCACATTTTTTTATCAGAAATGTGTACCTGATGTTTAGTATATATATATTAATATATATCAATGCTTTTTTGAGTACACTTGGTCCAGAGTAATACTGAAAGCCAATTAATTTATACATTCTGAGACTGTTTTATTAGATAGTTTAATATGTGCCATAATAACAAAAAATACCATTTTCACAGCTATATTACCCATCTGGTATTTATCAGAGTGGCTGTTTAAATAGAGATAAGGGCACAATGACATCCACTGTTTGTATATTTACACACCATCATAGCAGTGGTCAGCCTGAAGATTGTTTGCTTTGTAATAAAACTATTACAGCCCAGTCCAATAAAACAGTGTCCAAGTCAAAACTGTTAAAATTCAAGAATTGTATAAAGCTATTGCTGATTGCTCCTTCTCAATTATGGAACATAACAGCCACAATATTTCGGTTTTTGCAATTAAAATGTGATCATTGAATTTACCTGAACAGATAACATACGTGTACTATAACGTACTGGTATTTTGTTGCAGCTTCATCAAATTCAGAAAAGAAAAACTTCTAATGTGAAGAAGAAATTTGAATTAAAAAGGTTATATTAAATGGAAAGTTGTTAATAGAGCGGTTCGACTTTGCCACGGCGGGCGTATGTTGAGTTTACTAAAACTCTTGTTATAAAGGGGAAAAATAAAAAATATGGAATCTAAATGTAAAAAATTAGGCACAAATTATTTTTTATTGATATCATTATACATTATTACTTTATATATGGAAGGAAAAATATATTTCATGTGACTGAAATTTATTGAACAATATACTGTTCTTCATTGAAACTGATTTGACAATTGTGCCCGTATGATCTTAGTTATTGGATGTGACGTCTGAAGATGGTCGGAGATAAAATACAGGAATATCTTGGAAAAACGAGTTATCTTTCATACTTCACTGTGAGAGATTACCATGTAGTCTGTATTTTGTCTGTTTTGTAGGGTATGTTTGAACCTTACTTAAAGAGTTTCTATGTCCGGTCAAATGATCCTACACATGTAAAGCTTCTTAAGGTAAGATTTAAAAGCTCATTAAGTTTTAATTTGAAAGGAAAGGGTATTGGGGGCATATCAAGATTGGTACATCCGTGATTGACTTGTCATACACATAACTGTACTACTTCCATTCTAATGTGGTGCCTTGATGGCTCAGCCTATAGGGAGACGGTCCCTCAAGCCAACATAAGCCTTCCATTCATTGGTCACCACTTCAAACCTTAATCAGTACTAAGAAAAAGCTCTGAGGGAGTTTTTACTTCATTTTTTGTTTGTACTTGCCAAAGGTTTTTGTTGGTCAAAGAGAGGGGCTTCAGTGGCCAGGCGATAGTCTCTCAATTAGACTAAGGCCTTTCATAGATTAGTCGCAGATTCGAGTAGCCATATAAGTGAAATGGTCTTGATTGAGGCCTAAAACATCAATCAATCGAGTCAGCACTAATCCTGAAAATACCATCATATAAGTGAAATAGTCTGGATTGGGGCCTTAAACGTCAAACAATCGAGTCCCCACTAATCCTGAAAATACCAACATATAAGTGAAATAGTCTGGATTGGGGCCGAAAAAGTCAATCAACCTATGGATTTCTAAAGAATTTTATTATGAATGCCTCTATCACATAACTTCACAATATTTCATATATGTAAACCAAAACACATACATGTACATATAGGACAGCTCATGCTTTATAATACATGATTGTACAACTTGTCCTAAGTGTTCCACTTCATGGTAGAATTTAGGTAGCATCTCGTTAAAGCATATATATTTTTTTTAATTTCAGTTGGAGATCCTGACAAATTTAGCCACAGAGACAAATATTTCTACAATATTGAGAGAGCTACAGGTTATTCCCTTATTTTTTCTTTTGAAAATCATAAATGTGCTCTATTTTAAATGAAATATACAATATTTCATTCTAAATATATATGTTTGGGGTGTCTGATTTTTATGCCCTACGCACATATTTATTGGGTGGTGGTGGATGGGGTTGGTCTGTGCTTACAAACTATTATTACCTTGCTATCATTAAGTTTTTCCATATGTTAGTTGTAAAATGGGGTGAAAATTTGCTCATTAGTGTATACCATGGAACTGATTTTCAGGAAAAGGGAAATGATCTTGGGTTGCAACATAAAACATCCTTCAACCATGTGTATGATGGTTATTCACTACAATACCACTGTGACTCTGCACAACTTTGCACATTTCCCTGAAAATCCTATGCTTCTGCAAACCTTTCGGCAGAGCACTACTTTTAGCTTGATGTTTGATGTGAGTAATACAAATGAAATTGACAATGTAAATTAACTTATACCTTCCGGCAGAGCACTACTTTTAGCTTGATGTTGATGTGAGTAATACAAATAAAAATGACAATGTAAATTAACCTATAAATGAGTTTGTATTTGTGTTGTACTTGTAGACGTATGTAACTAGTAGTGACAACGAGTTTGCTGCAGCAACGATCCAGGCTATTGGTCGATGTGCCAGTACTATCAAAGAAGTGACAGATTCCTGCCTGAATGGCCTTGTTCACCTCATGTCCAACAGAGATGGTATGACAAACTTGATAATAAAGTGTGTTTCTAGAGAAGAGGCATAAGCTGCCAAAAATCCCACCTTTCTATCCTCCCGGCATAAAATGCCAGGTGATATAGCCATCAGCATGTCTATCCGTCTGTCTTTCCATAATCATGTTGTTATCAAAGCACTAAGTTCTAATATGTTATCGTACCGCAGCGGTTCCTGAAACTAAAGTCAATGCTGCTTTGAACTTGGTCCACTTGGTAAACCTACAAGAGGCCCGGTCGTTCTTGTGAGTGTACATTGAATGTGAAACAGCTGTAGTCTGCATTCCCTCAGCTTTGCTGCAGTCTCTCCACTGTAACTGTGATGTTCTCAGAATAGTTATATCTTTATACTGAGAAAGGCAACCAAAATACACTAAAAAGCTACTTAAGACTATTTTAAGTCTTGGTTAACGAGACACTTACAAAGATTAAAGCGAAGTAGTTTACAAAAAATACGTCTACAAGCTAGCTATGTTTAGTCTTCTGTAGCATGTGAGCCGTTTTTGCGCAACGTCAAGTTTTGTCAACTGAAGTTTCGTTGTTATTTACATATCTCATTCTTTATGAAGGTCAGTTTGTTTAAATTGTCACTTTGTGTTGACCAAATGTGTCGATAGCCTCTGTCTGCTCATTACTTGAGAATGATTTGACTTATGACATCACTTATGAAACTTGAATAGTGTATTAAGCTCATGGAAAGGACAAATGAGATTACTTTCAGGATTCTGTGAATTATATGACAGGCTCAAAAGCAAATTTACCTTATTCTCTTGTATGAATTTGGTGTTAGCTCCTTAGCCTGAGAAGGCTTTATTGCATGCCTACGAAACTTGAATAGAGTGTTGAGTTATGGAAAGGACGGGTGGGATTGCTTTCTGAGATTCTGCGATTGCTATGCTGGCCACCACAGTAAATTACCTTATTCCCAATCTATCAATTTGGTGTCCACTCCATAACTTCAGAACGCTTTATTATATCACTTCGAAACTTGAATAGATTATTGAGTTATATTTAAGGACAAGGTGGGATTGCTTTCCGAGATTCTGTGATTTTTAGGCCAGCCAAAACCTTAAATTATCTTATTCCACCTCACACTGAATACTTTCTGTTCATTAGTATATTCCATATTACGTCGCCGTGCTAATCCATACATGGCTCCATACATGACTCCATACATGACTACCATATATGGCTTGTGATGTCATGTCTAGACACTTGTCATTCAAGTCTGGTCGTGCCATACATATGAGAAAATAGCTTTTCTGAGTTCATTTTCTGCCTTTTATGAAAGTCAAGTTTGAGAAAGAAGGGTAGAATATCGTACAAGTTAGGTCTTCGGTGGGATAACGCCCAATATTTGTTTACTGATCCCATATATTTCCGTATCCCCTCTCAACAAACCCTGTAGCTAATATTATTTCCAATCTATCAATTTGGTGTCTGCTACATAACTGCTGAGGTAACTGGAAAATGTTTTGCACTATCTTTTTCAAATTTGAGTTATTCCTTTCGCTCTATGGAGAAATTTCATATGAACGTATTTTACACGATTCAGTAAAATTTACCCTGGCTACCAAAACCAATTTACTTCATTTCTAATGTATAAATCTGCATGCCTCACCATGACTTGAAAGTGCTTTGTCATTCACTGTGGAGCTTGTTCTTTGGGCAAAAACAAATTAGATTGATTTTCCATTGTCTAAGCCACAATTTCTAAATTGGGGGGGCCGGGGTCATACACCATCTTCTGATGGCTCTTGTTGTTATTATTTCAGAGACTGTTGTAGCGGAAAGTGTTGTTGTGATAAAGAAATTGTTACAAATGCAGGTAGGTCTCTATACATTAAAGAAGCTTTTAATTGTATCTTTGTCACTATCTGTGTTCTATTGCAGACTCTCTTGTGCCATAAAGCTTGCATGACTTGATATGCTTTGTCGTAACTCATAAATAGTGTTATGCATTTATTGCTGCTTGTCCAATTCTCTGGCTGGGGGCATTGTGGCTATCCTTTACCAAGGAGGAGCATTGACTGCCAGGCTAACTGTTAATCAATCAATCAATAAAGTATTGCTGATTTTTTTAGCTGGTCTTGGCATGACAACAATCCAACCCAACCTACATTTAAACGTACCTTAATTTGGGCAACTTCTTTGCATGATGATTAAATTATTTTATAATTTGTTGCATGCAAAAAATGTTATTGGATGGCTTTATAATTTATTGTTAGCTCTCAATCAAAATGTCCTTTTTGTCCTTTTAAATGATTTTTAAGAAATATATTTGCTAGCTTTTCCCTCATAATCTAAATTTTCGGTCCACTCGACCCCCATCAAATAAAAAGTAAAATCCGATATACATCAGATAGGGTCCAATTGCTGTTTTTATACGCATATCAGTCTAATTAATTACCTTCAATTCCTTTGTTGTTCTATGTATTGTTTGAAGATTGTTAATTTTAATTAATTGAAATTGATTTTCATCCTTTGCCAGCCTGTAGGAAAAGGGGGCAAAAAGCTTCTCTCGGTAGATAAACTACATTTTACTTCACCCTTGTTAGTTTGGGTTTTCTACTGCACATTATCATTTGTTCTGGTTGGTTTTTGTCACTGCTAATTTTGCCTTTGATTTACCTTGGTTCTATTCATTCTTTGAGATAAACTAAAGATATGAAAATTCAACGAGATATACATTTTCCTACTCCCAGCTTTCAAATAAAGATTAGACATAAGATGAACTTTTTTCACAATTCTTTATTTATTTCTTGTGTATTTCATTGTGCATTGTACATTAAAGAATTCCTTATTAAATATATATTTTGATGTATTACTTCACCTTCATAATTCAGCAAATAAACCCAAGAATAATCAAATGAAAATAATTTTGTAGCACAAAGTTCTTAGGAATGTTGCTAAAAAAGTAGCAGAACTTGGGGATAAAAGTCAGATAGAAAAAGCATTATTTGACTAAATATAACTTAAATACAGCAGGACCCACTTAATGGCATTGAGCTTAAAGGAATATCATGTTTATTTGAATTAGATTTCACAGGATGGAATTATTCCTTGTACAAGCCTGATGTTTTAGGTCCTCATAAAGGGTTATCGATTAAATGAATAAACTGCTTAATTGCATAACAAACATCCTCTAGTTTGAGATTTGTCCAGAATAATCGATAGGAGGGCCTCACTTTCTCTGGGATTAACCCTCTCGGACTACCAAACCCGAAACGCAAGGTCGTCATAATTCCCTGCTTTGTAAAACGATCTTATTATCAAACACAGAAATAAGTACGTACTTATTACAATGATTTTTTGTTGTGTATTTGATTGCGACATCATGGGAGACAATTGTAGAAGTCTGCTATTGTTAATCCAGCTAAATGGTCAACCCATTTAATCACATATTTGGCCCTCTGAGCCAATGCACATAAGCGGGTCCTGCTGTTATAATCTGGGTCATTCTTTTACCCTCTTCCATTTTAACTTGTTATATTATTTGAACTCCATGAGACTTTCTGTTGTTTTCATATACATCACTGGGGTGGTTGGGATAGATTTATTTTATTTTCATTGATATTTCTTTTTAGATTTACGTGAAGTTAAACAACTAAAAGATCAATGATTTCTTAAGTTCTGAATTTGTATTTCATGTAATATTTTTTGACGAAATTGATGAATATAATTTATTTGAAATAATAGAAACATTACTGCTGTAGTTTTGACAAATTGGTATGTGTATGTTATCTTTAATTTTATTTAAAAAAAATATATATATATATATATATAAATTATGAAAAATGGTTTGTTTATTTTCAGCCCTCTGAACATAAAGAGATAATTATTCACATGGCTAAAATGATTGATCGTATCACAGTACCCATGGCAAGAGCTAGTATACTTTGGTTGATTGGAGAATACAGCGAGAGGGTGCCAAAAATAGCACCAGATGTCCTCCGCAAAATGGCAAAGTCTTTCATCTCAGAGGTAAGGTTATTCAATTCAGATAAAATTACATGTATAGTGATGATACAGATGAGAAATATAAGAGGTTCATCAGAGAATAAGATACAAATGTCTGTAAATTCCTGTATTCTCGTTATTTTGGGATTACACTTTCTTGAAAATATGGTAGAAATTCCTCTACCGATTTTGGGGTGATGCCCGAAACGGGAATCGAACCCTGGCCCCAGTGTATGGCACCTATCGCCAGCACTTCCCGTTTCGGGCGTCACCCAAAAATCGGTAGAGGAATTTCTACCACATTTTCAAGAAAGTGTAATCCCAAAATAACGAGAATACTGTTATACCCACTTTCTAAAAGACAATAATTAATTAAACTCTGTAAATTCCTGTTTGAAATAATTGGATAAAGTAGATTATTTATAAGACTATAAATTCAAAATTGTTATTTTCAGGAGGACATTGTGAAATTACAAATACTCAACCTGGCAGCCAAACTGTGTGTTACAAACACTAAACAGACTGTTTGTAAACTCCTCTGTCAGTATGTCTTCAACCTGGCAAAGTATGATCAAAATTACGATATCCGAGATCGATCAAGGTTTTTACGTCAGCTGATCTTCCCTGGTGAGAAAGGAGGGGAGTTATCAAAGAAAGCCAAGAAGATATTCCTGTCAACTAAACCAGCACCAGTATTGCAGTCCACTTTTAAAGGTAATCTCTAAAGTCACATCAGTTAGGTTTAATCCATTTTTGCTTTGCCTACATTTATATTGCCACCTCAAAACTGTGTGTTGTCTTAGAATCAATTTATCTATGTTTCATGGCTGTGGAAGGGTCACAAATTCAGTAGCAGTAATGTTTTGAAAGGGTTTATGGTGTGATTGTTGGTGACTATCAATACAAAATTCATGTATTTGATTACATCCATAATAATATTGTCCTCTTCAAATGAGCTTGCACCACAGATAAATAATCATATCACTTAGCTTTCAGTAGAAAACTGATTGCATAATTTTACACTTATTTTACATTGTGAATGGATCTGAATGTTTCGTTGAACAACGGAGCTCGCAAATAATTTTTCCCAATTTTTCTCTATATTTGCAGATCGTGATCAGTACCAATTGGGTACTCTATCACATGTACTGAACACACGGGCTACAGGTTATCAAGAACTTCCAGAGTGGCCAAGTGTTGCCCCTGATCCATCTGTAAGGAATGTAGAAGTTACAATGCCCTGGACGGACACCAAGCCACTCAAGAATAAAAAACTGCAGAAGAAGAAATCCTTCTATTCAGAAAGTGAATCCAGTGGAGATGGTAAGAATGTGAATTATATCAAATTAATTACAGTTTAAACAGCAGTATATATTGATGCTGGAATTTCCTTGTATAACTCCCGTTTGGTTCACATTCTTTATTTCTGGTTACCATGTTAGGTTAAGTGATTGTTTGAGATCAGGCAACAAATAATCACCCAAATTCTACTGACTAAGGCCAAGCTTCTGTCATTTGTCAACCTAATGAAATATCATAGGTTTAGTTTATTACAACAATTTATGATGGGGTATAAAGGTCTAAATGATATACCTCTTTTTAACACAATTAGAAACTTTTCTCTGTGGTTATTTTAGACAAGAAGATTTTCCCTGTGCCCTTGTGTTTTAGTGTTCATAAATAATCAGCATTTATTTTGTTTTATGAAAGATGATAGTGATAAGAGCAGTGATGACTCTGACAGTAGCAGTGACAGTTCTGATGAAAGTGAGGAGAGCTCCAGTGACGAGGGGTCCGGGTCGGAGGAAGACTCCGGTTCTGGGGCTGTCTCTGAGGATGAAGCATCTGAACTCAGTCAGCAGGCTAATAAGAAGAAAGTCCACCACAAACCCGCCAGTCCAATCAAATCCAACTCCTCTGGAAATGAAAGTTCCTCTGAAGCATCATCAAGTGAAGATGATAGCTCGGACTCCAGCGAAGAAGAGGAAAAAACAAAAAAGGTAAGAAATTTTGTTCTTCATGGAAACAAATTAAAGACACCATCAACAGTAAAGATATTTTTAAGGAGGAGAAATCTCTAGAAAAACATGCCATGTTTGTTACAGCAAGGGACCCTCAAGCTAATAAATGCCATCCTCAGTGTGGCAATTTGGTAGTGGGATTGGATTGAGGCTTTCAACAAAAGTATATCTATTATTGTCTTTGTAAATACACGTTTTATAGTCACGTTTGATTGCAATAGTTCTTTTTTTTCTTGAGGAATTATCGAAAGTTAAATATTTTTTTAATTGTTCACATTGATAGTTTTTTTTTCTTTTTTTAAAAAGTCATTTGGGTTAATCAGCTAGCCAGATTCCATGTTATTTATTTTAATTTTTAGCCTCAACCAAAGACGAAAGAAAAGAAACCAGCAAAGTCTGGTAAAAGAGAACAGGAACCTAATTTACTGTTGGATTTAGACGACTTGACTTCACCAACAATGTCAGCTGGAACCCCATCAGTTACCCCTGCAGATATGCTTACTCCTATGTTAGCATCAGATATGGAAAATATGGCCATTGGAGATGGGTCAACGCCCTCTAGTGTAGTGAGTGATCCTGTTATCATGTCCATTTTGTCTTTTTTAAAGATACATTCATGATTCTTGACAGTGGTGGTGTTTCATTGATTTCAAATGGTTTTAGGAAGTCATTATTCATTCCCTTTTAAATATAGATAAAAGATATATAGCTTGTATATCTAGAATTCATGTACAGCTATGATTTACAGAGTTTTGTTTTACTTTTAAAGGTGGTACCCCCAAGTCAAGTGGAAACTAAAACCTATGAACTGTTGAATCGAATCACTGGAAAAGGATTAGCTGTCTCTTACAAATTTACCAGAACTATATCAATATTTTCTCCAAAGATGGCTTCCATTGAATTGACCTTTACAAACCATAGTGACAAACCACTGACCGCAATTCATATAGCAGATAAGGTAAGCCAAACAAGTGGATGATATCTCATGTTCTGAAGCTATACAAACCTTATGTTTGAATCACACTCACTCCCCCAAAAAACTCAATCACCACATGTGGGATGATTGCCTGGTACCTGCAGAAGAGGTTCTTCAAGGTACAGGGCGTGCTTTCCCTTCTCCACTAAACCTGGTGATGCTGCCATGTAAGTGAAATTGATACGACATAACACATCAATCAAACAAATCTACTCTGCCCAAAAACATTAATAGTTTTGCAGCTGGCCTTTGATATTTTGGGGAATGGTTATCAGATACCATCAGAATGTCTGAGGGTTTATCCATGCAGAGTGTTTCATCATCTCCCCCAATAAACCTTTCAACTTGGACGTGTTTGTGAAATCCTATAAAGCACTAGAAAACAATAATCGATCATTTTTATAATTTAATTGTAGGGATTAAACTTGATATCATTTCTATTTAAATTTCTGCTTTAGTTATAGGGAAACAACCATATAATGATGTTTGTCCTTTATTGCAGACATTACAATCAGGGATGGAAATGCAAGATTTTCCAGAAATAGGTAAAAAATCAACATTAAAATTCACTCTATTCAGCCTGGTAAGAGGTATTAGGGCCTGGGAGTGTCCCGAGAGATTGGGTGATATCCGCTGACAGATGACATTTTTTTATGACGTCAGTTTTTATTCAACAACGTCAGAACTCATAAAGGCTCATGATACTCCCGTATTCACTCAGAACGCTTCTGTTTGCTATAAATGATTTTCAGGATTTACTTCCTTCAGATTTTTGTACAATTAAATAATGTGTTTTCCCTGCTGTATTACTGCCAATGCTCCCATATAAATGAAATAACTGTGAGGGTGAAAACTAAACCAATGCATTTTAAGTACAAATCATCTTAAAAATGTCCGAAAGTTAGTGTTTGAAAAATTATATTTTTTGTATTTTTCTTTGTTTTAGCTAACCTAGGAGCTGGTGCTACCACCACCGTGTTGACAGCTGTTAATTTTAATGATACCACCCAGCCAGCAAAGTTTGATTTAATGGTCTCTGAACAGAAGTACAACCTGAGTATAACAGCTCCTGTAGGAGAATTATTACTCCCACATACTATGAACGAAAAAGGTTTCCAAACACAGCAAGGTAATGAAGAAACCTTTGGTGACAACAAGTTGGTAGTCAGATAAAAATCACTAAAAACGAATACCTTGTACTTAATTTTAAGGACAGGATTGACCCATTTCGAAATCCTGCATTTTTTTTGTGGCAAAAAGTTTGAAATTTAAAAAGTTTAACAACAGTATGCAATAGATTTCTTTCAAATACATTCAGCTTTTATTATTAATTATTACACATTCTGTGTTATTGCATGACAAAGTTTTTATGCTATGTTACAGTTAACTATTACATACTAAATACCCTGTCATTGGTTTTATAATTTTGTGCTATTGTTTTACAGCTAAACTATCAGGGATGAATGAGAATACGGCCACTGCTAAATTATCAGAGGATACTAATAACCCAATGGCTGTGAACATGTGTGTTTTACGAGTGGCGAATGTGCTACAAGTGCCTTCATCTGAGGAAAACATATTCAAATTTGCAGCAAAAACGTTAACAGCTGGTTCAATTGTACTCATTTCTGTGAATTTGTCCGATAACCAAGGACGAGTTACTGTGAACTGTGAGAAAATGGTTATTGGATCCATGTTAGCGAAAGACATCAAAGTGTCGTTAGAAAAAGGCAAATAATATTAAAAGTGGTACAGATATACTAATTTATATATTAACTAATTATGTATTATAATTAAATCATCCCATTCCAGAGATTCTAGCTATATATCATACATAATTTTTTGGATTTTGACTAATATAATTCAGTCTAAAATTACCTTTCACATCAAGTAGTAGTTAAAATTTTTCATAGATTTCAGCTTAAATAAAAAAAAACCTTGAATATTATACATACAAGTATGAATGGTTTTGAAAAACATACCATTTTTATGTTTCTTCAGTAACATGCTTGCTTTGGGGATCTAAATTGCTCTACGAGTTAAATATACATGTGGATGTAAATGTAGAATAATTGTTGTAGTAATTCATGGGCAAGGGAAACTGCCCTGTAACATAAACAAATATGTTTGTTTTATAGTTGACCTGTTTGTCTTGTAGGTTTTAACAATTCTCTAGTTAAACCACTCAACCAATCAAAGTATCTCTGTTGTTACTGTGGACTCGCTGTAAATGAAGAACCTCTAATGGAATTTAAATCCCATGCCTGCTAAAGCCAAAAGGCCCTTTTTCACAGTGCGGTTTGTGGTACCAACTTGTAGCATGTGATTTACAGCATTTAACAAAAATAACATCCATCAACCAGTGTCTGATATCGCATTATCTTTATCATTTAAGAGTTTTTGAGGTGAACTAATTAATTATGCCTTGATGGTATAGTCAATTCAATTGACCGATCAAAATTTTGTACATTTCCATTACGCAATCTCTTTGGACCATTCAATCATGCTGCTGAAAAGGGAGATCACTACGCAAGGAGTCATTTTTACATGTTTTAATGTTACAAAATATGTACAACTTCTCCGCCCTCATTGTACATGTGTTAGCTGGTTCCCATCGTGTGACCGGGCCTTTCCATGTAACTACATGTACTACATAAGATGTAACTTTTGTTGCAAACATAAGCATGGTTGCAAGACGAGCCTTGTTTCACTAAGGTAAAGATCTTTAATACTCAGTGATTTAATAATAGCTGACATTCAATGGCCGTCGATCCAATACTGACCATATCTGAATGGTAATAACAAACTACACCTACCTGTAGACATGTAATATTGTTGAATTAGAGAAGCCAATATTTTAGAACTTCCCAGTTGGTTAGATAGCATTGTGGACACTTTATGACTGATATATAAATACTTGTCACGTAGGTCCAACTGTGATTATATATGTATATCCTTAAACAACTGATATCATGTAAAAATAAATATCTGTGCAATCAATGAGAATATGTTGTTATACATTTTCCTACTTCCCAGTATGCTCCACAATCTCATATCTTGTGAGTCGACTTTAAAAGGGAAAAGTTACAAATGACAAGATTTATTGGGCTCTGTATGACTTTCAGCGGAACAAATATTTACATATCATATATCACACTCTCTTGACCCCAGTATACAGCTGCCTTCATGTAAAGGCGGTCGCGGGTTCGAATCCCACTCAGTCAAAAAAAAATTGTAAAATTTTCAGGCTGGGTTTTCACTTGAACAACCTATGTGGGATGGTTGCCAGTTACCAACGGAAGGTAGTGGGTTTCCTCCGCACATAGAGCCCGGTTTCCTCCCACATTAAAACTGGCAATGCGGCCAAATAAGTGAAATAATCTTAAGCGCGGCGTAAAACACCAATCAATCAATCAATCATGTAAAGGCAGATGATATATTTCATAGTGACCTGAGATTTACTCGTGGAAGAAAAATTTCCAACCTGTGTTTAATCTTCATTATTATTCAAGTCAAACAAGTTTGTTATCTGCTCTACAATTTTGAATTGAAGGTATGCCATTGGAAAAATATATCCTGAGGCATAGTTATTCTGAATTCATATTACTGCTAATTTTGTTGTCTTCATAATGGTTAGTTGCATTAATTTTCAGTGTTCGTTATGAGCAAATGAGCTGCCAATGATGTAGCCTGGAGGAGACGCTCTCCCTCCCAATTTATGCTTAGCATGGAGGATAGTGAAAGACAAAATATATACAGCATTCCTGACCACCACTTCATATAATAGACATGATTTTGAGTACAGCAAAGAGCAAATCTTTCAGTCTATCCTTGAGGGTCTCTGTGAGGAGAGTGATAGTCCCTCAGACCTTCCATCAATGTGTCAGAGGTTCAAATCCCACTTGGCTGTTGATTGGAAAGTAATGGTCTAGAGTCTGTAGTGAGTATTATTGACTGGGGTGTTGTATTAAAAGACAGATGAATCAGTGCTTTTTATTTACTCATAAGCCTAGCAATGTATTTTTGCTACATGTAATAATAAGTAACTCAACATAATAGAGGGTCAGGACCCCCCCCCCCCCCCTCTTTTCTGAGCAAAAAAAAAAAAGAGAAAAAAAAAAGAAGAAGAGAAAAATAAGAAGAGATAAAAAAAAAAAGGTTAGGAGAGGATAAAGGAATTAACACAGATCAAAACGTACCATTATATATGCAATCTAATGCAAGGTCTGCCAGTTTCATGTCATCTTTAGTTTGACGGTAACCACTAACCACGGTAACTATGGTGATATGTTTCTTTTTTAATATTTTGCACATCGTAGTCCGTGTTGCAATGTTAAGCAATGTGTTTCATGGTTATAGCATGGTTCTGAATTTTGAAAAATGCAATTTCTGGATGTAAAGAATGACACAAAATTCAGTGATCATCTCGTCCCACAATCGGGTTTCATACCTAATAAACCTATATTCGATTATAAACACTGAAATGATGGCCTCATCTGATAGGAATATGGCAGTCAAGAATAGAGAACAAAACTATATACACCGTTCTTTGTTTAGACATATCTTCGGCCATGAAGAGCCTTAGAGCTTCATCAAATATGGCGGATCGTCGATGATTTATACAAGATTTCTCTGAGAAAGTGTCTTCAGAACTGCAACTGTTACTTTCAAGAAAGTTTAACTAAAGTCATGGACAGGGTTTTGCTTGATGATTTTAAGAGTCCAGGTGGTCCGTGGACCCACGCTTGTATATAGGCCTACTGGGTTTCGGTAGTCTGCCACCTTCCCACTTTCAATAAAGAAAACTATCCACGGACCCTTTTATGTAGCACAAGTATGTTTTCACATATAATTGCCGCAAAACTGCGGGCGCTGCTCCTCTTATTTTGTTATTTTTAAGAATTAGGGAAAGCAAAATCCAGAAATTATTTACTTGCAGAACAGCTGCCTGATGCGTTGGGATAGTCATCCCCTCCCCGCTTAAAAAACGTTACAAGACTTCATCTATAACTTCGGAACATAACGATTTTACTGTTGTTTTTTTAGAAATTAAGGAAAGCAAAATCCTGAAATTATTAGCATTTTTAGTTGCAAAACACCCTTAGAACGCTTCTTAGGCAATCAAGAACTCCAGAGCTTCCGGGGCCTAAGCGGCCCTTGGACCCTTGCCTAACGCGTTGGAATAGTCACCCCCTTTTCCATGCTGTAAAGCGTCACAATGCTTCACTTAAAACTGGGGAACATAACAGCTTTACTGTTATTTTTTAAGAATTAAGGAAAGCAAAATTCAAAAATTATTAGCAATTTTATTTGCAGAACACCCTCAGAATGCTTCTTAGGCAATCAAGAACTCCAGAGCTTCCGAGGCCTAGGCGGCCCTGAACCCTCGCCTAATGCCTCTTTTAAATTTGTTATGTTTCTGTAACCAAAGGGCCTGGGACCCCCTCTTTCGTCAAAAGCTGGATCCGCCCCTGTATACTCCAGGTAATACATGAGCAATAATCTTGAGTGAAGGATTTAAAACCCATAAGTAATCGCTACACATTATCTCGCTTACATCAAGTTAAAATGAAAATAAAATCACACAAAACAAGTAAAAATGTTTTTTTCTTGTCGTCCTCTTTATAGGGATATAAAAAATGTAAAAAGTATTTAAGGTCATTGATTTTTGGAGAGGTCTAACTCATATTCATATGTCCATATTGTAATTAAACCTTTGAAGTATTTGTAAGGTTTATAATCTCTACATGAAAATCCTGATTTTACATACAAATTTCTAGCTGCATGATGAACAGTAGTTGTTATCAACTCTATTTTATCATAGTTTTGAGACTTGCAGAACTCAATGGTTTTGTTAACCAGCGCTTTTGCCACACCCTTTCCTCTGCTGCACCTTAAAACTGCCATTCTTCTTAACCATGCAATTTTAAGGTTTGATTTAACACCAGTCTCCTGTTTCACTACTGCTATGGTGCCAATTATTTTTTTGTTTGCCTCGGCAATCAAAAATGTGCCATCTTCATTTAATAAATAATTTGTTGTGACATCTTTCATATCCCATAAAGGTGGTCCATACACATAAAATAGAGCAGATATCCAAACAGCACTGTAGATACCACATAATACCACTGCTACAGTCAATAATCCAGCAAGAAAATTACCAGTATGTCCTAAAACAATGGCTCCAAGAACAACAATCAATGCTATGATGCGTCTCTTCATCATTATGGTCATAAAGGAGATAGGTACATTGCTAAAACTGCCCTCTTTAAGAACATCCCACACTCCAGTCTCATCACCAGGCCTCCACATGCGAATCACAAAATCTTGTTGTGACCTCTTATGTTCACTTATGTTGTCACAGAAAGCAGCCATTGTACATATGTGCCAAAGTTTCAAACTGAACTCTAAATTATCACCTGTGAGTTAAGAAATGGGAAAAGCACCATCTGTTAAACAATGGAATCTCCCAAAGGTCAACAACAGATCATAGATCTACAGGCTAGTAAACTGATAATATCTACCACCACTGCCTTCAGAGTTACTTAAATTTTATTTAACAAGAATAGAGAAATTTGAGAAAAACTCAGCCGCACACTAAAAATGTTGATTATTTTAAGGAAACATGTACACTAGCTGATACAGTTCCTACAATACAAAGGCAATGACTAATTCAGGACAAGATACAGACTCATATGTGCTACTAGAATAGTTGCATTAATTATTATTTGTAAACACTGTCATGATCGCCAGGCGGTTAGACTAAGACAATAGTATTACTATTACTATTAGTAAGTCCGGGTTTGTAACTGTAACTTGTGTAAGAATTATAACGGACAAGTCTAAAAGTAATCGTCGTTCTGGTTCATTTCCAAATTTAGTGTTCATTTTAGGCTCATTTAGAATGTTAAGATGGATATTGGGTGTTCATTTTCAACCTCTGTCATTGATATCCACAACCAGTTAACGTCTGAAGTTTTCGGGAACAAACTTAATGAAATGAAGAAAAAATAACCCATGTTGTTGTTGGAGCTGCTCGTACTCTGAACAAGTTGTGAAATGTACGAGCTATACCGCACGTTGTTTGTTGTTGTCACGAAGCGAGACATAATCGGACTCTGAGTAATCGACGGAATGGCTGATCCAAGAATTAAATCACTTTCCATTAAGACTGGAGTTGTTTCAAGGTTTGTATTGTTTAATTATGGGGCAATTCTGAATCTGCCAGTTTTGTCTGTGTCTTGTTCTGTCCAAAATAACAAAATAAAAAATAAAAAAACAATGTTACAACAACAACGACCGAAGTACAGTGTAGCTGGAGATATCCAAACTGTGGTAAAAGTATATTGATGATGTGTGGTCAACAGATGTGGATGACGTTCAATATTGAAACATGTAACTCTTTAGAATCTCCCAATTTTTCTCTAATTTTCTAATTTAAGCAATGCAACCCGTCCAAACTTTACACACATCCCATTATAATTTTATATCCTTCACTTTGCCATTCCACAAAAAAAGTAAAAAAAAAAAAATAACTTTTTTGTCATATCCTTGCTGAGTTGAATTTCAAGGAACTTGGGAAGATAGTTAGCCGCACACATTTGTCTCATCCTGTTTTACTTACTTGTCGGTCAGTAATAGCTACATATTATGTCGATCAACAGACTTTTCAAAACCCTGCAACCACGTTCAGCCTATGGCGTATAGATAGGTCAACTTGTTCATGAATATGCATGTACCTACAACTGTCAATTAAGAGACTGCGTATGCCTATGTTAAAGTAAAGGGTTTCATTGTCAGTTAGGGTCGTGTGCATAAGGGTTGGGAAAGCCCTTTTTAAAAAGCCACATGACTTGGTAAATTCTTGACAAGCTGCAAATCATGTGATACGTTGTAGTTGTACGAGGAGACTTTGAAATCTGTCTAACAAATTTTTTACACTGTTTTTTACAAAGAGGGATTTAGCAGATTAACAAACAAAATTCGAAGAAAACAAGGGGTACAATGAAAAGAGGAATGTTTAAAATGTGTGTTAGGATGTAATAGCTGCTGAATAATGGATAGTTTAGACTTTAGTCGAAATTCTGAAAGCCGAATTACAACAAACTATGTCGATTTAAAGCTGTAACTACAGTAAGTCAGAGATGCGCGCAGTCTTCTAGCATACATGTATACTAAATAGCATCAAAGTGAATTTTTGAATGCTTTTTTGTTTTGATGGAACAGCAAACTAAAAGATGGAATGGGGTGTGTGTAAAGTTTGGACCGGTTGCGTTGCTTAAATTAGGAGAAAATCAGAGAAAAATGTGTTATTCTGAAGAGTTACATCTTTCAATATGGCACGTCCTCCAGCTCTGTTGGCCACAGATCATCAATATACTTTGGCCACAAAGTTTGGATATCTCCAGCTTCGACTGAAGCAGTGACTGTGAAGCTGAAGTGAAGATGAATATAATACACGACAACTGATGTACTCAGAAGCAACCCAAGACAACAGATTCAAACAACCCCCCAAAATAGACTATCTACTTTTATTCTGAAGCCTTTAATCAACACCTTTATATTGAAATGTTCTATATAATATGTATGCAAAGCATCATAATAGACCAGGAATTTCCTTAAGGACTCTTTAAATGTAACTTTTTGAATGGAAAAGTGACTATGCTTGACCATCCTTCTAGACTGATTTCTGCTTATTTGACTTAAATTCATAAATGTGGCTTGAAGGTGATGTTTTCAAAACATATTTGGATGGTCTAATACTACAAATTTTAAATAAGAAAGTCTGTGCTGGCATTTTTTATTAAGAAGATCTTAGTCAGTGATTCTTCTAGTTTTTAATAAATGTTTTTTTTCAGGTTAAGCAAAGAGAAATTAATGTATGAACAGGAAGTTGTGGATCAAGGAAAAAAGATTGAGAAGATGAAAGCTGACCAAAAAGATGAATATGATATAAAAAAACAAGTAAGTTATAATGAATTAGTTAACAGTTGATAATACAATTGTTTCCATTCAGTGATATCAGAAGGTTATGAATGGCCTAGCTTTTGAAATTGTCAACGGTTATGCAATTTCAAATCCGAAAATAAATTCACTCTCCACGTACTGGACTATCTACATTCCCAATATCTGCAGTTTGAAGAAAGCATTGGTTCTTATAAAAGCTCTACCGGACACATGACTGAGATGTCTCCATTTCGACTGAACTCATTCCAAACAAGGTTCATTGTCTCATATAAAAGCTCTACTGGACACATGACTGAGATATCTCCATTTCGACTCAACTCATTCCAAACAAGGTTCATTGTCTCATATAAAAGCTCTACTGGACACATGACTGAGATATCTCCATTTCGACTCAACTCATTCCAAACAAGGTTCATTGTCTCATATAAAAGCTCTACTGGACACATGACTGAGATATCTCCATTTCGACTCAACTCATTCCAAACAAGGTTCATTGTCTCATTTTCAACTACATGTATATGAAATTTTCTGGAAACTTTAAATCCAAGTGCTGTTGCATCCAAAATGTTGGCCATCTTTGTTTTCTTATACATGCCATAAAAGTTCATACGAGGAAGAGAAGAAAAGTCCCGGTTTCTGACTGACTGAGAGAGGGCGCTGTTTAAGGTGACCTCTGGGTCAAAAGGTGTCAATGCCCTGAATATGATGTAATGGGACTTTTCACACTTCCCCTTTCATAGACTTCTGCTAATATATTATAGTGTAACAAGTTATATGTATGAAGGAATCTTTGACATATTATTTCACTATTTTTGTGTTTAGGTTGAGGTATTACAAGAGTCACAAGCTATGATACCTGACTGCCAGAGACGATTAAAAGTTGCTTTTGAGGAATTGCAACAATTATTGGTGAGTCGTCTTTGATGACCCAATGTGGAGGGGCGCGTTCTCCACTAAACCTGGCAATGCCATCTTATAATTGAAATAATCTTAAGTGTGGCCTAAAACATCAATCAATCAAACAATTTGAGACATTGTGTTTCTGATTAACTGACTCAAAACCTTATTGGCTGTCTCGATGGCTCAGTTGGCAGAGTGATAGTCCCACTCAGACCAAATGAAATTTCAAAATATCCGAGTGTGTTTAACTCGATCATCATATGCGTACGAGTGGCCAGATACTCGCCAAAGGTCAGGGGTTTCCTCCTACAAAAAGCGTGGTTTCCTCTCCAGCACTATATAAGTGAATTAATCTTGAGGTTAATACTATCAGAACATATTGAAGCTATATTTCCTGCACATATTACACATTATTGCATTCCTCTGGGCACAGAGCCCGGTTTCCTCCCACAATAAAACTGGCAACGCCGCCGTATAAGTGAAATAATCTTGAGCGCGGCGTAAAACGCCAAACAATCAATCAATCACATTACTGAAGGACACCGAATTAACAACATTGTCATAGGTCTTTAATTTAATTCAATTCTATTATTCCCTACCTTAACTACATGTAGACAATTGGTTGCCACTGACTTTTAAGAACCTTCTATAATTACTTTTAGTTATTTATTTAAGTGATTTATTTGCAAGGGAAATGAATACATGGTACAATGATTGTGTGCACTGAACATTCCCATTACTGATTATTGATCGTAAACTTGATAACATTATTAATTCAGATATTGAAGTTTGATATACACTTACCTCTTCATAACAATTAGCTATGGTACAAAAAAAAACACAAAAAAACTGAACAGTATTTTATCTATTTTTATAGGCTGCAGAGAAAGACTTAAGTGAGACAGAACAATACAAGAAGGCAGAATTAGCCATACAGACTTCAATGCCACAGTTAGCATGAGAACATTCCATGATACCAAACAGCTTATTATTAACAAATAACATCATCTATTGCCTTTCATTGATTTTGCCATTTTTGTTAAGGCTTCCTCTTGCTATTTCCTATGATTCTGTTGTTTGTCCTCTGCATATTCAAAATGTCTCTATTAATTAGTAGACCATAAAAGCCCAATAACATATTTAAAATGGCTTATCTGTTGTTGTCCAGTGTCAGAATTATTGTTCAAGTTAAATTTTGTTTTATTTTTATACAATTTTATTCTGTTTCTAAATATACCCATTTAAAATGTTTTAAAAAAGTAAAAATCTTTACGGCTTTATCGCTTATGGTGTAAAAAAATGCTCATATCTCTGCATGTAGTTAGGATTCGGGAATTTCAACATGGCTTAAGAAGGGAGACAACAAAGGTTAATATTACTTTAACGTTAGAATCCTCATCTTTTGGAATCACGTGACAGATTGGAATATCCTTTACTCTGTTAACCAATGGGTACCCAGGTGGAATGTCGTGTCAACAAGACATCGCTTAATAAGGGCGAGATGGATTAGGTTTTTGTGATGTTTTTTGTAAGATGTTTGTCTTTGGAATTAATAAACAATAATTTATTCTTTAATGATCTTTTCTCTCTCTCTCTCTGAATTTGCGAGATGTGTTCTTTTTCTTTAGGAGGTAAGTATGAAATATTGTATTTTTGGTTTTAGAATCCTTTCCAAAAATACGTCATTAGAACAAGCATGTCTCTCTCTAAAACGTGAAAGTCTGCATATTAAAAGGTGTTAAGGTGTGTTTCCACGGACATGCGTTAACGCGTGCGTTGACGGATGCGATTTCCCCCAAAGAATGGGAACTACAGAAATACGCTATAGTGTTTCCATGGTCAGTCGGATAGTTTTTAACGCACGCGTTAACGGACGGAAAATGGAGCTTGTCCCATTTTTAACGCAACGGACGAGGGATTTCGCTAATCCTGACGTCATTGAAGCCGGGGTTTTCCGATCCTGATGACCTTTTGCTGTCAAATAGAAATCCACAGAAACACCGAGTGAGTTTGTTTACTCATTTTTACTGACTTGTGTTTGTGTTGTAAATGTATTTTGCATGAAAAAGCTATGTAGATGTCCACTTATTCACATTCTTTCCCCAAACCGAAAAAAACATTTGTCAAGGATATGACCTTGACTGTTAACCGTAACCTTATGACAAATCGCACTGTCGATCGCATGCGTTGACGCAAGTCCGTGGAAACACTTCATCCTATCCGTTAAACAATCGCATCCGTCAACGCACGCGTTAACGCAGGTCCGTGGAAACACACCATATAGTTATAGGGGCGGAGAATACTATACTCCCGGAGGTATGTGTATATATATATTTATTTTTTTACCATTTCCAGACAAAAAAGGCGCATTTTCGTATTCAAACATGATGTGATTTTGAAGAAAAAAATCGATGAAACTCATTTTAAACGAAAATTTTGCTTTTGACGCTTTAAATCATTTGTCCATTATTGCAACATAGGCACTGAGCTGGCCGCAGACGTGAGCTCCTATAACTACTGATGACTTTAAGTCTGGTCAGTTCAAAGCCACACATACAACCTCGTTTGAGACGGTTATAAACATGACAGTCTATCCGCTTGGAAGCAGAGCATATGTATTTCGTCACTTTACCGGTGCCATTTTTCTTGTTAAAATGCCCAAAGTACATAATTCCGAAAATTAAAATGGCCGTTAGGTTATATTAGTTACATGTGTTGCCCATATACGATGATCATACCCCATATTGAAGACTGAAGTGGAAATAACTTTCGTTGGGTGTATCCCTACTTGTTAAGTTGTATAATTTAAGGGGCAAGGGCTGTTAACATTTACACTTTTTTAAATTCCAGTTGATAGGGCACTTTGAAGGTTGGAAGTTCTAAGAAAAACAAAAAAATCATCGAGCCCGAGGTCTGTAGGAACGAAAATTTTGCACGGAAAGAAAACAAGACTTAGAAGTGGCACGAGCTGCCAAATATAGAGAAAATTTCGTTGAAACAAATTTTGCTAATTGTTCGTTATTTTTATTCAAAAGTACAAAATAAGAGGTTTAACTTGACACAACAAAAAACCCAAAATGAACTCGTACTTCCCGTCTTTTTGAATTTGGCCTTTTATTTGCCCATCAATTATTTTTTCAAGGTACTTCACTAGACAATTATAGAAACTTGTCTCGGCCCTTGTCTCAGTTTTTTCTAGTAAAACGAAGATCATTCTTGTTAAAGGCACACTTGCCGCGAAAAACAGGAATATTGTTTACATTAAAAAAGAAAGACCGTTTTCTGTATTTTTCCCAGACAATATAAGTTAGGAACTTTCTATTTTTACCAAAATCTAAAAGGTTGGACGTCACAATTTGAATTTGAAAATTTGAATAGGTGCCCGTAACGTAAACAAACCAAACTGCTCGCAGGGGCGATTTTATGTTTCAGTCGAGTGAGTGAACTAACGGCACAGTGTAATTTTACGTAGGCTTATTTATCTGAGAAATACAGACTGGCGATCGGTTAACAGCGACTGGAAAAGCCTGCTGATAATTGTTTGAGTGTAAACCACAGATAAAAAGGCCTGAAATGAGGGTTAGCCAACACGAAAGTTGACTGACACTGATCGTTGTTGTTGTAATCAGGCTTCGATTCTTCGTTTGTTTTTCACTCCATTTCTACATTCTAAAGCTAACTAGACCTGTTTTATGTGTCCTATGTTTAAGTTTAGTGGTATTAGTCGTAGTAAGCTCATGTAAATTGGTTTTCTTAGCAAATTTAAACAGGCCACGGCGGCAAGTGGGCCTTTAAAGCGCCAGTGTTACTACCCGAAAGCGATGAATGATATAATTTAAGGTACAAATTTCTTGTATACCCAATGGTCAGCGAAATTAAATTTACACTAAATATGGGGCAGAGCATATGCCAGCTAATTTCGAACTGGTACCAATTTTATTTGTACCATATCACCTCTCACTTTTATTTGTGAAGTGCCCCATCGCGTCTTACTTTTATTTGTGAAGTGTCACACCGCATCCCACTTTATTGTGTGAAGTACCATATCGCCTCTCACTGTACTTTGTGAAGTGCCCCATCACGTCTCACTTTTATTTGTGAAGTGTTGCATCATGTCGCACTTTATTGTGTGAAGTGCCCCATCACGTCTCACTTTTATTTGTGAAGTGTTGCATCATGTCGCACTTTATTGTGTGAAGTGCCCCATCACGTCTCACTTTTATTTGTGAAGTGTTGCATCATGTCGCACTTTATTGTGTGAAGTGCCCCATCACGTCTCACTTTTATTTGTGAAGTGTTGCATCATGTCGCACTTTATTGTGTGAAGTGCCCCATCGCGTCTCACTTTTATTTGTGAAGTGTTGCATCATGTCGCACTTTATTGTGTGAAGTGCCCCATCACGTCTCACTTTTATTTGTGAAGTGTTGCATCGTGTCGCACTTTATTGTGTGAAGTGCCCCATCGCGTCTCACTTTTATTTGTGAAGTGTTGCATCATGTCGCACTTTTTTGTGATAAGTGCCCCATCGCGTCTCACTTTTATTTGTGAAGTGCCACATCTCGTCTCATTTTTATACGCCCGCTCTTAAAGCGGGCGTATATTGGTATACCGTTGTCCGTCTGTCCGTCCCGGATTCGTGTCCGCTCCATAACTTAAAACCTATTGCCTGAATTTATTTTTTTTCTTCTGGTATATGTTGCTTATGGGTAGACAGTGTGTCGCGTACCAAAATTAAATTGGAGTCTCAATATTTTTGGCGACCAAAACAGTCACCAGCCTTTTGGCATTGAGTTTCTCTGGAACTATTCGATGGATTTAATTTTTTTTCAGATATAACTAGCTTATGAATAGATGGTGTGTTCTGTACCAAAATTAAATCGGGGTCTTGGTATTTGTGGCGACCAAAACGGTCACCAGCCTTTTGGTATTCAGTAAACCCAGAACTATTGCATGGATTTTGAAATTTTTTTTAGTTATAACTGGCTTATGAGTAGATGGTGTGTTCTGTACCAAAATTAAGTTGGAGTGTTGATATTTGCGGCGACCAAAACAGTCACCAGCCTTTTGGCATTGAGTTTCTCTGGAACTATTCGATGGATTTAAATTTTTTTTTTAGTTATAACTGGTTTATGAGTAGATGGTGTGTTCTGTACCAAAATTAAGTTGGAGTGTTGATATTTGCGGCGACCAAAACAGTCACCAGCCTTTTGGCATTGAGTTACTCCGTAATTATTTCATGGATTATAATTTTTTTTCTTCTAATATATGAAGCTAATGATTAGACGATGTGTCCTGTACCAAAATTAAATTGGGATCTCTATATTTGTGGCGACCAGAACAGCCACCAGCCTTTTGGCATTGAGTAACTCGGTACTTATTGCATGGATTATCAATTTTTTTTTCAGATATACCTATCTTCTGAGTAGACGGTGTGTCTAGTACTAAAAGTAAATTGGAGTCTCGCTATATTTGTTGACAAAAAACAGTCACCCAGCCTTTAGGCATTCAGTAATTGAGGAAATGGCTTTTATTCTGTCTGTGGTTTCACAGAATAGCTTAGTTATATCCAAACAACTTATTTGATAACCAAGGTGACCAAATGAGTTGCGACATTCTGTCTATTGTTTAATCTGTAATTAAATGAAATTGATGTTGTATGCCTATGTGTAGAGTAGACACTTTTGCAAGTAGCTTTGGTACAGCTTTCAGATAAAGGTAGCAGCTTATAGGTATGTGATCTGTCAAATACCAAAATTCACCAAGCCCCAGTGACTGCCAAAATTCTGTTTAAAGCATGTCTTTAATATTGAATATTAAGATAGTGTGCTACAATGATTTTGCCACACCCCGTCTAAATTTCATTTGTCAAGTACAACATCGCGTCTCACTTTTATTGGTGAAGTGCCACATCATGTCTCACTTACATAGTTCTTACATAGTAGAGAGTATGCAATTGCTAATTAATGGAAAAGTTTATGTAATGCTATATATCGAGTTGTTTCCGGCCAATTTCCGTTCTCTCTGAACTTTCAGTGTAATTGAACTTGCCAATAACTTAACCCATTAGCACGCAATAAAGTAAATAGCCTCTCAACAAATTTGGTTCTGATTGTAGCATGAATAATGTATAACATTGATAAGATGATGGCTGATAGCGAATTGTATTTTTATAGCCTTTTATGTCCAGTCGGGAAGTTTATTGTATAGAGCATAAAGCTGCTATACCTGATCTGTTTGATTCACTAACACTTCTGGTTATACGTAATCGCTTATATGGCGGCGTTGCTAGTTTAAGTAAGAAAGGAAACCGGAATTTTTTCGTTGTACCTCGTCCTTTTACTTTCGTTTTAATTTTTTAAAGGAGGGGGATGGGCGGGTAGTAAGATCTGAATCCCAGACTACTCGATGGAAGGCTTGTGTCGATCGTTGATGTTTAATGCTTTAACCCACTGGGTTAATAAATTGTTGTTAATTGAGTTCAACTTAAATTTCAAGATTAAGATAGAGCAAGTCCGAAACTTAAGAATGGAGTTCTTTCAAAGTCAAATTAAGCATATTAGTTCACAGAAATTCTCCTTACTGTGGAATGAAGAATTAAATTTTTATGGTCATTTTGAGGCAGAAATTTTACTTTCATGAAACCATGAATATCATGAACATGGACCAAAAATAAAATTGCCACCTTTGTTTCTTTTTCTATAACTGTGAGCTAATACCAGTGGACAACCAGAGTATCATGTGTTTACCTGTAGTAGATGTTGCAGTATAGTGAAATAACTTTCTCATCGATGCAGCGTGGGATCTAAATCCCACTCAGACCAAATAAAAAGTTGAACAATTTTTGAGTCGATTTTCACTCGATGTGAAAGAGGTGGATGCAGTGTACTGGCCGAAGGAGTTTCCTTCGGCAAAGAGCCGTTTGTCTTTGTTTAATTGAAATAAAGTAAAAAAATTCTCGTTCGTGGCCGACTCTGCTCAGACTCCACCATCGAGTGGACTGACTATCGAAAAGTAATGCTGGCGAGAGGTTCCTTATAGCAGAAGTCTATGAATTTGCATAGACTTCTGCTTATAGTAAATGGGCTATAATAGGTATAATTTGGTGAAATTTTCCTTCTGAAAGCTCGAGGGTTTAGATCACTGAAGAAGCGTTCTAGGCCATTAAATATAAAAAACGATCAGCATCATTTAGGACACTTTTCTGAAAAGCATTTAGTCCCTTACGATCGACCACAGTGGCACAATAAGGCTATAGGTTCAATGGCCATCGAGGCCTAATAAGCTTTAGATTTTTTAATCAGGCTTGTTATGTTCTTTTTAAGGCAATTCTTCTCGGGGGATTCTGCTAGGTTATTTCGAGGGATCAAATCTGACGCATTAAGACAGATAATTTCCCTCCTTCGACCCCGGCACGCTTGCTTCTCATTCACTGGTGTATCATTGCAGCCCAGGGTTTTTTATCTGGTGAATCAATGAAATGCCTAAAGGCGCGATGGAAGCTCGATGAATGTGTGCCAGGTCGTGGAACTTTTTTCGTAGAACAATCCTGCTACAGAAGTCTAATGGCAGAGAATATTGATTGCGACTCCTCTGACATCGTGTTATCGGGTGCAGAACGTGTCTCAAGCAATACGGAGGCGACAAAGAGCAGCCAACCATTTATCAGGTATTGTTACGTTTTCGTCGTAACAAGCGAATTATATTATCTATAGAAAGACAACCAGTAACAAAGACACATTTTATATGTCAGCTCATCGGCTTTATTTCCAAGTTGTAGCTGGTACTTACTTGAGCACAACCACACCTTTAGAAATCCATAAACCGAGAGGGCGAGTCGCCCGGATGTGCTCAAGCAATATACATAAAAACGTAACCAAGAAAAGGAACGATAACGGGGTAAATGTAACACAAAAGTAATGAAATGTCAATTGAAAACTGAATAAACGCGTCCAACATTACACTGCTCTCCCTTCAGAAAACTCGATTCCACTCGAGCTCAAAGGTCCAATCGTCTAGGACATGTAACAGGGCGACCACATCTTGTGCGAGGAATCTGGTCATCCCTTAATGGGCAAACTTGATCACAGGGAACGTTCCGCCGTGGAACCTTTCCTGAATCAGCGGCTTCTCGTCTGTAAGTTGTATTGATGTCACCAGCCGGGATCCGCAGTGGATCCATCTCTGGATCCTCAATCTGTTTTTCTGGTTTACTTTTTAATTGCTCTATCTTCCTGGAGTCGGTCATTCTCTGTCTGTCTCTTTCTTCGCAATCACCGGGTTGGGCCAGTTGTAAACCCTCAGACGATTCATTTAAATGTTTGCTTGCTTGGTTCAGAAGAGGTTCATGGTTGGTCGTCTCCCATTCTCCCCGGATACGGTGTTGTAAACGTCCGGGTAGGGTTCTGTAAGAAATTGCAAAACGCTCATGGCTATGACCTGGCAAACAAGGTACTGTTCCAGTATGGTTTTGAAACGCTGACGTTCCCTCAGGGCGGGACCAGACCAGTTTACCAAGATGGGTGCATTTGTCAGGTTGAAGAAGTTTTCTCTCCAGGTTAAGAATTCGTACCGGTATTTCAGGCTTAGTCTTCACAATAATGGAGTCAATATACACCTCCCATATGAAGGAACCCGGATCAAACACCATAATCTTATCGTCAGTTGGCTCTATAATCTTTTCACTTTCAGCAGGGATGCCGACATCATCCACAAGTGTTGCTCTGGAAAATGCCGATGTTGCAGCGTCGCTGGCATGACCTGATAAGAGTAGCCCTTCAATTAGCAGGTCACCCTGCTTGGCCAATACAATAACATCGTTCTCACTTAAGAAATCCATACCTAAAAGCACTTGGTCCCTTATGGGTGCCACAAACACATTACTCTGCCATTCCTTATCAGCTACTCGGAGTGTCGCAGTGACACCGCCGAGCGCCATCATTTCGGCACCACTTTCGGCGTTGAGCAGTTTGCATGTTTGAGTTCTACTAACATCTAAACCAGCTTCCTGTGCAAATCTGGTTGACACAACTGTTGCATCAGCCCCAGTGTCTACAACGGCAGATGCAAACAATCCGTTTACAAGAACCGGCACAACAATGCTTTTATACGAACTACCCAAGCGAGTAACTTTCACAGTTGAAGAAGGGTCAGTGGGTGATAGGGTGGGGTTTATGGTCTTGGGTGTAGGGCTTGGGGAACGTGATCTTACGGGACAATCTTTGCGGAAGTGGCCAGTATTTCCACATCCATAACATTTAAAAATCTGGGACACCTGTGGTGGCTCTGGGGTTTCTTGTTGAGTTTTGAATTTTGCCTCCACTGTGTTACAAAACTTGGTAAACATATTCTCTAACTTTGTAATGCGAGCATCAAGTTGTTGGACGGTAACGTACGTCGGCGTTTGAACCCGTTGTACGGAGTAAACGTCGTCTTCTGGGCCAATAGGGTCGGCCCAACTAACACGTCTGGTTCTTTCCCTGCGACTGGATCGTCACGACCAACAGTTGCACGGTAATTGTAACTAATTCAATGGCATCATTTAGATTTAATGGATTTCTGTTCAAAACCTCATATGCTATCCTTGGTCTCTTGTAACCTCGTAAGAAAGCTTCTGCGGCCAATTGGTCCTGCATCTCCTGACCAACGCCAGGGTATGCTTTGGAAACTAAACGGCTGATTTCTTCCGCAAATTCTTCATTGTTATCTCCCTTTTGTTGCAGTTCCATTAACTTTCGTCTGGCCGTCGTTGGCGGATCTCTATCGCCAAAACGATTAGTCAAATTACCCCTCAAAGCAAAGTAGTTTTGTGACACCTCTCGTGGAAGAGAGCATACAAATCGCATGGCTTTACCTTTAAGACACTGATAAAGACGATCAACCTTCTCTTGTTCCCCCCACGAATGCCGATCAGCCATACGCTCGAAAGGTGTTAGAAATACATCGACCTCTTCTGCTCCATCGTACGTCGGCAATTTTGAGCTGGGAGCGCCATAATATATGGTGTTTTGTCTGGATTCGGATGATCTTTCACCATGAAAAGAACCGTTACCAGGGGTTCGCCGTTGATGTCGATCAATGACGCATCCATTGGAAGTTTGTGTCGGCTTGAGAGGCGATCGCTCAACCCATAGAGATTACATGGTGATGGAATTGGTTTGTGTAACTTAAATGTTTTCCCTTAATAAATACTTTCTTTTTTTACTATTGGGTTCTCTTCGATGTCCCCACACGTGTCCCCCACCTCGCATCTCTGAATAAATAAAACGATCTGAATGGTCTTGGTACTCTGAGCATAGTGCATGTGAATATCTTATAAAGCTGGCTGACTTATAATCACGTCGGACGTAAATCTGTGTTAAAACTTAAAACTATAAGAACTTTTTCTTTGGACGCAAGTTTACGCCAGCTTTGCCATAACGTAAGTACATTTTTTTTCCAAAGCTGATTTTTATTGATTTTTACCATAACATTGAAAGTTTCAAAGTTAACATTGCTGCCTCACAAAATCACATAAAAAGAAATTAATATCATGTATTACATCTGAAAAATATAAAACATGAGGATGAAACAATTCAGATACTATATTTATACTGTGAACCTAAGACAATCTGCCAATTCTTACTTTAAGGGTCTCATATAATTTTGACCATCTGGATAAAAAATTATCAATAGAGTTATTTCGAACACTTATATATTTTTCCAGCTTAATAACAAATTCTAACTGATACAAGAAATGAGTGAACTGAACTTTTCTGCTGTTTATTTTACATTTATAGATAAACCATTTAGCAATAAGAATACAATGATTTAGAAGGGTGTTTCCAGTGAGTTTATCAATACCAAGAATTATATTTGCCCTTGATATAGGCTTAATATAACAAACATCGCATGACCAGAAATGTCATAACATTCGTGCATTCATAAAAAAATGACATAAAGTTTCCACCTCTTGACACTGTTCACAGTTGAAAGGATCGTAATTTACTTATATTACATATCTTTGTGAGTAGGGAGCAGCTATTATATAAATCATCAATGTTTGTATGTAGAATATCTTTCCATTTGTTAAAGCCAGTAGGTCCTTTTACAATGCTTTGTATTAAATGCCAATAAAAATCTTTACATCTCAAATTGTATAGTTATATTCCTATTGTACCATAGGCTCTGGTTACCTTTTTTGTATCAGTGAGGTCAGTATTGGATTTTATGATTTCACTCCAATTTTCCAGAATTTCCTTGTAAAAATTCAGCAGAGTTTTTGGTATATCTGTTTTTGGAAAATTACATTGTGAAAAGAATTGTATATTGAGGCTAGCAAAAGAGGAACTTGGTATGACGCACCAGTTGGAATTAACAGAATCCATCTGGTGTTTGATCCACCCAAGCTTTGGCGCCTTTACCATAGATGGCACATGGGTCATTTTTAGGCCACCCACACATATAGGTTTGATTTGTTACAACAATTTATGGGGTATAAAGGTCTAAATGATATACCTCTTTTTAATACAATTAAAAACTTGTCTCCATGGTTATTTTAGACAAGAAGATTTTCCCCGTGCCCGTGTGTTTTAGTGATCATAAATATAATTGAACTGAGTTTAACCTTGTGCTTTTTGCCATCCCAGAGGAAGTCATATATCAGATGCTCTGTTTTCCTAATAATCTCGTTTGGAGTCTCTAATACAGAAAACAGCTATATAAGTTTGGAAAGGGCGAGGGATTTTATCACAAGTTCTTTACCAAGTAGACTCAATCTTCGTCTTTTCTAACAGCAAAGGATGTTCCTTAAATCTTTGATTTTGTTTTCATAATTATTGTTTATTGTATCTGAGGTTTTAGGGAAAAATGTTATTCCCAAAGTAGCTATTGGTGAACGAGAGCATTTAATCCCTCTAATATTTCCATCCTCATTTACAACAAACTGACCTAATGGTAGGCATTGTGATTTCTGCGTATTGATCACTAACCCAGAACATCGAGAGAAATCCTCTATCAGAGACAATGTATGGTCAGCAGATTTAAGATCAGCTACAAAACAAGTTGTATCATCAGCGTACAATGTTAATTTGACTTCCGGATTGTTTTTCTTTACACCTTGGTGGTCAGTGGATGCTCTAATTTTCATCGCCATCAATTCGATAGCTATTATAAACAGATACGGAGACAGAGGACACCCCTGTCTAACCCCTCTACTTACTTCTAAGAATTCTGAGCTAAAACCGTTATTCAAAACAAAGCTAGAACTGCAGTTCTGAATCCTCTTAATCCACTTCATAAATTCATCACCAAACCCAAAAAGTCGCATAGATCTGTGGAGAAAATCCCAATTCTGTTTGTCAAATGCCTTCTCGAAATCTAAAAACATGACTAGATATGCATCTTGAGATTTTTCGGAGTTTTCAATAATGTCCAATATGAGTCTAATGTTCTCCCCAATGTAGCGATTGTGTATGAATCCAGTCTGACCACGATGGATAATCAAGTTAAGCATAAGCTTCATTCTATTCGCTAAGGCCTTGGATATGATTTTATAGTCAGTGTTTAATAGCGTATTTGGTCTCCAATAAGTGAGCTTGGTTCTATCTTTATCTTTTTTTGGAAGGAGAGTTATAACAGCGCGGCGCTGGTCCATAGATAGATTCCCGTTTTCCTAAGCATAAAACACTTTCCATTACAGGATCTTTAATATCGTTCCACATCAGTTTGTAGAATTCTGCTGGGAATCCGTCACAACCAGGACATTTGTTATTCTGTAACTCTTGTATAGTGCTTCCTTGCACTCTACTTCTGTTATTAGTTTATCACATTGTTTTTTAAGCGCAGCAGTTAATTTCGGGATACGGTTTAGGTTTTCTATGAAGTATGAAATAGTTATAACGTAAGTACATGTTGCCATGACTTCGGGTGTAAAGTTTTTGAGAAACAGCCACTAGGTCCAGGGTGGACTTCTGATGTTGCAACTACTCATAGGACACTATCCAACACTTGTATGATCAAGTAATAAATTATGATTCAGTTCGATGCATGTTAACATTCTGGGCCAGTTTTACTTTAAGTTATTATTTGGTTGCGCTTGAACTGTAGACATGCTTATCTTGGTTATCTGGATGGGCAAACATGAAGGGGTTTCCTTGTTAAAATATAATGGTTTTAATTGAGTGAGTGTGCGTATGTATTGCTTCAATCTACAAGGCCGTGTCCGACCATACAGTTATACTCTTTGGTCAGACTCTATTAAAGGAGCATTGCTATGTAAGCTGTCTCTCCTGGTGGGCTGTCCCTCTGCTTTTCTGTGTTGTCCTTTACCAGGCGCTGTGTGAGTTGGTCCTTTGCGTTTTAATGGTTCCACACGATCACTGAATAAACTGCCTTCCCTTATGAATCCAATTTGGGCTGACCGTTTGTCAACATTATCTGAAGCTGAACGATTCTCCCACCTTCGAGATTTCACGAAGACACGACAGAATGTGTCTCTCACCATAGTTATAGAATCAGAGGCAACGGGATTCCGGCCACCTCAGAAACGGCATTTTTAATTCTATATCATAGGATATATATATACATTAGAAAGGAGCAAATGTCATTATATACTTAAACTTTTTAGGTAAGTTGAAAGTAAAGCAAACTTGTAAAAAAAATCTTATGACTGAAAAGCAACTCGGCGGAGTCCGTATGAAGGACATGGCAACTGAGTCAAAACCACAAGAATTTTGTACATATGTGCAGTTTTTTTAGTATACTCTAATGGACCCGATGCCTTTACTTCCACCATAGTTTGCAGGACTAGAGGTTACAGCCTTTGCTGAGCCAGAAAAGGCACCTTTATCTCGATATAACAGTTTACGGTGACATCGTAGCCTTATAGCTGCTAAAAGCATTTCTTTAGTCCCCTACTGGCGAAGCCGAAGGGGACTATTGGTTTGCGCTCCGTCCGTCCGTCCGTCCGTCCGATCGACTTTTTTTTATATGCTTTCAGATATTCAATTGATTTTTTGTATGTAGGTCCTCCATGGTGGGTTACAGATCAAGTTTACGTTTTGTTCCGCTTCGTGCATTTTTACCGAAGTTATCGCCCTTGGACTTTAGAAATATCACAAAACTAACAGTTTTCCGGACTTTTTTTCTATATGCTTTCAGATATTCAATTGATTTTTTTGTATGTGGGTCCACCATAGTGGGTTACAGATCAAGTTTACGTTTTGTTCCGCTTCGTTCATTTTTACCGAAGTTATCGCCCTTGGACTTTAGAAATATCACAAAACTAACAGTTTTCCGGACATTTGTTCTATATGCTTTCAGATATTCTATTGCTTTTTTGTATGTGGGTCTACCGTAGTGAGTTACAGATCATGTTTATGTTTTGTTTCGCTCCGTGCATTTTTATCGAAGTTATCGCCCTTGGACTTTAGAAATATCACAAAAGTAACATTTTTCCGGACTTTTTTTCTATATGCTTTCAGATATTCAATTGGTTTTTTGTATGTGGGTCCACCATGGTGGGTTACAGATCAAGTTCACGTTTTGTTCCGCTCCGGTCATTTTTACCGAAGTTATCGCCCTTGGACTTTAGAAATATCACAAAAGTAACAGTTTTCCGGACTTTTTTTCTATATGCTTTCAGATGTTCAATTAATTTTTTGTTATGTGGGTCCACCATGGTGGGTTACAGATCAAGTTCACGTTTTGTTCCGCTCCGGTCATTTTTACCGAAGTTATCGCCCTTGGACTTTAGAAATATCACAAAAGTAACAGTTTTCCGGACTTTTTTTCTATATGCTTTAAGATGTTCAATTAATTTTTTGTTATGTGGGTCCACCATGGTGGGTTACATATCAAGTTTACATTTTGTTCCGCTCCGTGCATTCTTACCGAAGTTATCACCCTTGGACTTTAGAAATTTCACAAAAATAACAGTTATCCGGACTTTTTACTAGATGCTTAAAGCTACTCAATTCTTTTTTTGTATTTAGGTACACCTTGGTAGGTTACAGATCAAGTTTAAGTTTTATTCAGTCTCGCGCATTTATTACGCAGCTATCACCCTTGGACTTAAACATTTTATACAAATAACAGTTTTTCTGACTTTTGTGCTAGATGTTCACATACATTCAAATTGTTGTTAGTATGTGAGTACAACATGGTTGGTTACAGATCAAGTTTACGTTTGTTCTGCTTCGCACCAATTTTACGGAAGTTATCGAACTTGGACTTTAGAAATTTCCGGACTTCTATACGAAATGTTTGTTTGACATTTAGCTGATGTTTGGTATACATGCGAGTACACCATGTTGGCATATAAGCCAAATTTAGGTTTTATATGTCTCTCGTTTTTTATTTCTTGTTATTTTACTGATCAATTGTCTATTAAGAACTTCTTATGAGGGATCTCCATGAACAACAGGTTAATCATTAAAATAGTAAAGGAATATTGTTTATTTTGGGCACCATTTAAAATATTCATTGAATTTCATACTGCTTGATAACCTTCCGGTAGGGGACTATGTATTACTATGCAATACTCTCAGAATGCTTGTTATTGTACCCAATCTGGAAGGTGAGCATCGATTTTACATTGAACTTCCAGTTAATGTCCATTGACTTTGGCCAAGTTGACCATGTCGTGGACTTATATCAGCCATGACTTTGGGTACAGTTCATGTACAGTCTATTTTGTGATTCTATAGTAATATTTAAATCAATTTGACCAAATAGGGTTTTCTTTCGATTACCGTATGGGTTCTCAATGAGATCGGCGTATAATACCATATCAGTTGGTACAGTATTGTCGTCCTTTCTGAGCACGCTCTGTAAACACTGTTCGCTTTTTTGTTTGATTTTACTTTTTTGGCACATGGTCTAGAATGAACATGACCATCAATATGTTATATGGATTAGTTTATTTACGATCACTCTCGCCACTTCCTTTGTTTATGCATTGGATAAGGTATGTTGACAGTAACTACGACGCAGCTTAACTTGATCCAAGCTGACTTCCGCAATCATCTAAATGCCCAAAATGTTGGTTCATTTGGTTGCCAGGTTACGTGAGTAAAACTGGTTTTCAACAGAAAAACACATCTTCATTATATATCGTCGATCTGTCGCTCTGAATCCCTGTTTGTAATTCAGGCACGAAGCTATTACCAAAATAGCCCGCCCCTCCGAACTGAGTGATCAGAGGTGTAATTCTTCATCCAAGACTGATTAGATATATACAAAAAATACGAATAATTGCACAAATCGATATATTGTATCCCCCCCCCCCCACACACACACATGTCACACGTACCTCGTAATTCCCGTTATGGAAACTCCGAAAGAGTGGTGACCTAACCTTATTGCATAACATCATCTATGAAATTTAAATAGGGTACGGCTGAAGAACAAGATTTCTCGCCAGAAGCGTGATGATTGGAAGAAAACGTGAGGGGTTTCAATTCTGTTCAAAACGTTCTGTCACCAAAAAAGGAAAACATAATTTGACCTGAAAGACGTTGTCCATATATGTCCAATCTGTCAATGGTATTAGACTGTGACATTTGAAAGCAATTTATTATTGATAATCTGCAGGGCTTTTGTACACTTGAACAACAATATTAAGTATCTGAAATCTTTCTTAAGTCTGTCCAGTCTCGAACAATTGTGTGATCTTCATATCAAAACTCGACACAGCTAATGTTGGGTATTCATTTTCTTCAACTCACAAATTAATGAATAAAAGAAACAACTGCGCGTGAATAACAATGTTGTATGTTGAGTTATAGAATCACTATGTTCTATTCACTCATGTTTACATAAAGCGTGTATTTCGATTGGTTCCGCTCTACGCGAGCACGTTCGTCAAATGACTTGTCACTTCCTCTTTTTGGCGCCCAATCCTCACGTCTGTCAATCTCAATCAATGTTTGTGTGAAAACTAAGGCGATGTCATCACTAAAAGGTCTATGATCTCTTGTAGGATCAGCGTGCAGGGCTTTAGTTCTATACTGTTCAACAGCGATAGGCGTATTGGAATTTTATCAAAGATCGACTTTAAAAGAGAAACAATTATTTTCGTGATTCCAGATACAGACTTAATCCTTCGACGATTTCCAAGCTGAAGCATGTGAAGTTATGAGCACCTCATACTAAATATGGTAAGTTGACGTTCTAATTTGCCACATGGTTAGAATTTGACAATTAGTCTTTTTTAGTCTGCAGACTCTCCATAATTTGCATGTCTGCGGGATTGTGTTTCGTTAAAGTGGCATGAGCTGCCAAAATTCACACTTTTTTCATAGTTTCTGATCTTCACGACAGTAAGAAGATTTGAAGGCCATCGAAAAACTAAATGATTGGCGTTGGAATGAGGAAAATCCATGCAGTATGTGGCCTGTACGAACCGAAAACGTGTTCGAAAAGTAAACAAAATTTAAATAACCGGGACGACCATTCATTCATTCTAAGGCAAAGTTAGTTTAAAACAATACTTTATCGTACATTTTCGAGACTAGAAGCACTAAAAAGCTTCTGAATTATACGTCTTGAGAAAAACAGCCCATAATTTCAACGTTCTGTGTTAACGTCAAAATATCAACATTTTGGCAGCTCATGCCCCTTTAAATGGTTGTTGAATAAGTATGATAGCTTCCATAGCTTATTGTTATCGCCATAACAAGAACTCAATTTATCACCATTGAGAGAAATTTCTTGGCATTTGATTGGTCGAAACGCCCAGAATGTGAGTCTGCATCGGAGGGCTTTCCGTGTATATAATTGATTCTGTATAACCCCGGAGTTAAGATCTCACGCGCTGTTATTACCACGGAGTGAAGGTCTTGGTGCGTCACAGAATTCTTCAGGCACGACGAAATCCTATTGTGACGTCAGTTTAGAATGTTGTTTCGTCAGCATTGAACGCTATGCTTGTCTCAAAGATTTGTTTCGCGACGTCATTTAAACCTTGATCAATAGGGCCTAGGAGTCTACCGAGAGATTTCGCGATATCCGGTGACAGGTGACGTTTTTTTATGACGTTTTCAGTTCGATTGACGTTTTTTGGTCCAAAACGTCAGAAATGAGCGTCATATTCGAACGATAAAAGGCTTCCCACATGCGTAATGACAACGCCGGTGACAGGAAATTTGTGGAATTGTCACGTGACTCCCACTCCCTATACACTCAACCCAAGACATTTTTGTGAACCTATCGAATAAAGAGCAGCTGATTATACTCAGTTTTAAGTAAACAAGCTGCTCTGGATGGTGATAAATTCGTTATATGACGCCCTTGCGTGGGTATACGGGTAGATATTTGGTGTCTGACAGATATTTTTCCTCGGCTTCGCCTCGTAAAAATATTTATGTCAGACACCAAATATCTACCCGTATACCCACGCAAGGGCGTCATATAACTAATAGTATAGATGTTGTGTCACGTAACCATTTGTGATATTGTATTAGTACCATTAAGAGCTTGGATCACAGACAATCAAAGAGCATAACATGTATAGGGATTTGTCAAAGCCTTCAGATTCGCTACTGATCTTTTGTTCAGCTTCAGTATGCGCTTTTGTTTCCAGTTCGTTGGCGTTTTCAGCGAAATCGATTCTACCGTGAATAATTAACGCGCATCGCCCGTTTACATTCTAGCGCATCCTTGATATTCACCCTTAAGGAAACACGGGAAAACATATTCTGTCTGGTTGTACATAATTTACTAAAACAACATACCAGACAAACAATTCTGACGGGCGACAGAAAAGAAAATAGTTTCTCAAACCGGCTCGTATGTGATACGAGTTGTGATTTAGCCAGTGAATTAAAATATTGATGAATTGTTCAACTGTAACACGGTTTTTAATTTGGAGAGCCTTTTGCATGACGGCAATTTTTTCGTTTGGAATATGTGCTCATCAATTTTTAAAAAAAATTTCTGGTCCAATTGACTGATGGACGTATTACACCCCACTATAAAAGTCAATTCTCTGATATGGTAGATTTGTAGTTATATATGCAACCGGGTTTTTATAGGGTCTAGACAAGGGAAACTCCAAACTGGCCAAACAGACTTTTTTCTGCTCGATTTTGATATAAAATTCATTAATACCATATTCATATTACAGATCTGTTATCTTTTATTGAAAGTAACCAAATATACAAAAATGGCCAGATTTCAGTTTATGTTATATTAAAGCTTTCTGTATGTATGGATCTTTCCAGAAAAAAATATTTGTGGTATATGAATAACATTATCGCCAAGAAGCCAACAGTGAACTGGATGTTTTAAACAGAAGTGTCCATGTCTTTTAACTCTTCCGTTAGTATCAGGCGGTATGTATTTTTTTAATTTTATTATTCGAAAGAAAATAATTAATAAGATGCAGTCTCAAACTATTTCTTGTAAATGTTTTACTGGGTGGTCTGTAGGAAACAGGGATATTGTTATCAACGACCGAAATGTGCGCTTGGCTAATTCGCTAAACTGTTTATTTTCTTAATTTTCAGACGAAGGTGTGTTTCTATATATGGTTGTTTTAGTACCTCTTACAACCATTACATTCTTCTGATCGGGGGAAACATGGAAGTTATTGAAGCTATGTAAGACTCATCTTTAAACATAGATATAAAAATGCCAACTATAAATGTGGGTATCATAAAATGTCACGTGTTTGACTAATGCAAACTGTATGATATTGCTATACCATGGAAAAGTCCAATGTTTAACGGATACCCTTGAAAAGCTTTCGACCAAAACACTTTCATGATGAACTTTCTGGACGAGAGAAGAAGGAACAATACGTCATTTTTCTGTTTGACACATGGTTCCGATGTTAGTATCATTTTTGAAACGGTATTCGAATGTTAATTGTCGACAGCAACCTCTGTAGCCAGTGAGTGTTTACGTATTTTTTGTCTTCCATGGTTCGAGTAAAGACTGCTTTTAACCTTGACCTCCTGGTCCAAGATGTTAAGCAACCGAATTATCTTTCTTGTGGTCAGCCTCTATCATCTCCCCAAGTCATCAACCGGTAAGTCTGGACAAGTTTGCCTTTTACGTACAGCCTATATAACAATGGTTTTCTATTTGTATGGGACTCAATTAGTTGTATTAAAATGAAAGACTTTCCAATTCAGCCAAAATGTTTCTTATGGACCTTAAATTTTTATTGGACCCAGTAAACCTTCAGACAATTTTTACTAAGGTTTATATAGATTGATTAATTGGTGTTTGACGTCACAGTCAAGAGTATTTCACTTATGTGGCAGCTTTGCCAGGTTAAATGGGGGAGGAAATCGGGCTCTTTTCCTAGAGGAAACCCTGGAAACTCTTCCACATACGGCGATCAAGTGAAAAATCCACTCCGAAATTTTTCAATTTTTATTTGGTCTGGACGTGTCGCATCGATGGAAGGCCTGTGTCGGACTGAGGGAGTATTGCTCTAAACGACTAAGAGCATATTGAGAGAGAAAGCTGTCCTATATCGTACACAAAATCTCGATTACTTGTTTTTTAACGTCAAACGGCGGGTGTCGTAATTGAGATGAACGAGTATTATAATAAAGTCGTCTACTTGAACCTAATTCCTTGATATTTAAAGAAATTTACAGACACATGCGAGATCATTTCGCCTTTACAGTGACATTCAAACTATTTGGAGAGGAAATTGGACGGAAATGATAATGATGAAAAATTGTCATTTGTTGGGCTTTATACATATATCGGGGCCTCGATGACAGTCTATTAGAGTGATCGTCTCTCAGTCCGACACAGGCCTTCCATCGATTCGAATCACACACAGACCAATTACAAATTGAAACATTTCTGAGCGGACTTTTCACTCGATCCCCGTGTAGCCAGGTACTCGCCAAAGGTTGGGGTTTCCGACTCCACTAAACCTGGCAAAGCCACCGTATAATTGAACTAATCTTGAGTGCGACGTAAAACTTCAATCAATCAACAGATACGAGTTTTGATTCCTGTAAACTGCTACTTCTCATTTATATACAGGCACATGTGGGGATAATTCCAAATTCTGCAATTTCTGGGCAAACAAATACGAATGCTACCACAACCCCAGGTATATGGCCATCACTTGTGCCTTATCTTGCCAAAATCCTGTGTTATGCGGAGGAAGTGAGTACAATTTTCTGTGACACTGTTTTTAAACACAGTAGGCCTACTCATACATTTTACCTTCATCTATGGTTTTATTTCAAGCTGCTCATTTTAAGAGTTTAATGTTTATTTTAGATCTGTTTTCTTATATCGTCGTAATCCACGGATAAAACTTTCATTCACGATGACAGCGAGTTGGTTGAGATTTTAACCTCTGCCCCAAAATGGCTTCTGACTGGCTCTTATTTACTTATTCCACATCTCTATCTACGGAATATTGTTGGTGTGAATTCTTGTTGCATAGTCGGTCCTTGAGAGACATATTGTTAGGTAGCCTGTATTGCTGAGGTTTTGTTTCTGGTTTTGACTTATTCAAAATGAAAAAGACGGGCCACTGTATCATCGTCTTATTCTCATTGCTTGCATTTCTTGTTTTACAGATACAAATGACACAGAGGCCACCTGCTGGGCCAGAGCACTAAACGGAAAATGCGAGACAGACACAATAGTAAGATTGGTGCTATGTCAAACAACCTGCTCTCTCAGACAAGGTAAAACTATAATCGATTTTAGTCTTTATTCATGAGAATAAGTAAGTTGGGAAAAGTTTTAACTTTCCGGAAGTGCTGCCATTTTTAATTTTACCGGATTCACGAATGTCTCATAAGAGCTGCCATAAAAAAAATACACGGCGACAGAGGTCCGACGATCTTATATTTTTTGTAATATTGGATCCAGGGTTGGGTTGAGTAATTTTGTACAAATTATCAAAACCATTCCAAGTGGCCGAAGAAAACTGACGTTTTCGCTGCAATTTGCGTCTGCGAACGAGGAGTTTCCCCCTCACTTTTACAAGAGCATTCCTTACGACCGTAAGTTTAATCATTCCGGTGGTAAGAATCATCCCAATCATTCCTCTAGATCCATCTTCATGGGTTGGGATTGATTATTGACCAAGTTCAAATAGACGACGTCACCTTTCAGCGAAGACGATGTTGGTTGATGTCACCAAAATACTCAAATCGGAGAACAGTGTTTCCATTACTTTAACAATAATAATTTCATTCACAACGAATAATCGAAACTGTTCTGAAACTGGATGAAAATCGACTTTAAAATGAAGTTTAACATAGACCTAGGTCTATAGTTGGCCACTTCTATTACTTTAGGTACATCCAATGAAACTCGCTACATATCCTTATACTGTCCGGACTCGTGTAACATGTAAGGAAAAATCTGACTTTTGTGCAAAGGTTAGTGTCATACTCGGAAACAGGAAATGTCCTTAGATTCTACAAAAGATATATATACATTTATCCTATCGAATATGATACATTGGCCATTACATCTTCTTGTATCATGTGATGATGAGTTGTGTTCTACCATATGTCCCATGGGATGATGAGTTGTGTTCTACCATATGTCCCATGGGATGATGAGTTGTGTTCTACCATATGTCCCATGGGATGATGAGTTGTGTTCTACCATATGTCCCATGGGATGATGAGTTGTGTTCTACCATATGTCCCATGGGATGATGAGTTGTGTTCTACCATATGTCCCATGGGATGATGAGTTGTGTTCTACCATATGTCACATTGGATGATGAGTTGTGTTTTACCATATGTCCCATGGGATGATGAGTTGTGTTCTACCATATGCCCCATGGGATGATGAGTTGTGTTCTACCATATGTCCCATGGGATGATGAGTTGTGTTCTACCATATGTCCCATGGGATGATGAGTTGTGTTCTACCATATGTCCCATGGGATGATGAGTTGTGTTCTACCATATGTCACATGGGATGATGAGTTGTGCTCTACCATATGTCACTTGGGATGATGAGTTGTGTTCTACCATATGTCACATGGGATGATGAGTTGTGTTCTACCATATGTCCCATGGGATGATGAGTTGTGTTCTACCATATGTCACATGGGATGATGAGTTGTGTTCTACCATATATCCCATGGGATGATGAGATGTGTTCTACCGTATGTCACATGGGATGATGAGTTGTGTTCTATAGTATGTCACATGGGATGATGAGTTGTGTTCTACAATATGTCACATGGTAATACTGAGTTGTGTTCTACCATATGTCACTTGGGATGATGAGTTGTGTTCTATCAATGTCACATGGGATGAGGAGTTGTGTTCTACCATATGTCACATCGGATGATGAGTTGTGTTCTATCAATGTCACATGGATTGAGGAGTTGTGTTCTACCATATGTCACATCGGATGATGAGTTGTGTTCTATCAATGTCACATGGGATGAGGAGTTGTGTTCTACCATATGCCACTTGGGATGATGAGTTGTGTTCTACCATATGTCACATCGGATGATGAGTTGTGTTCTGTTTGATGAACCAATTCAGGGGCTTTCTGGTGCATGATATTATACCACCTTCTAACTCTTTAAACAAGCGAGAGAGGGAAAAAAACATTGCATATTTGTATCTTTGATGGTATCTTAAAATGTTTATTCTTAATATGAAACATGACTAACCCATGACTAAACAGACGTTGCCCCCTATAACTAATACGGTACAGTCATTTATATTTGTATCAAGATAACATCTCTACTATAAAGTTCTACTTTATATTTCCAATGTTTCATATCTGATACACAAAAAGTGCTGCCAACAACACCATCCTTTACTACGACCACCAAGCGTATTATATATGATACACATTTTATAGTTTTAACGGTTTTTATAAGCATACACATTTTATATTTTGAACTGTTTTCATAAGTAACAACACTAAACTAAAACTCCCAAAAAATATTTATCTATACAAATTTCCAAAAGCTATATGAAAAGTAAATTTCAGCTTGAACTAATGAATAAAAATTAGGCAACTAAATATTACTAACATTTTCTCTTAAAAAATGTCTTTTATATAGTTTTTATAAGGCCATTGAAACAGATGTATCATACATATATCGGAAAAGAAATATCAAATGGGATGCAGAAAAATCTTAATTGCGACTCCCCTAATATCGTGTATGTTATATGCAAAAAATGTCGCAAACAATACGCCGGAGTAACTCAGAATTATCTATGACAAAAGCAGTATTATCTAGACTTAAACACGATGTGCCCGTGGCACAACTTTTCAACACTCTATAGGCCATTCGGTCAAGGACCACTTTGAAATCTGCAGACACCAAGCACAAACGTTTGAAAAGGGAAAGCTTTTGGATTCAAACATTACAAATTATTTAGCCTTTGGGTTTGAACTTGGACCAGGGAAGATGTTGTGAAAAAACTATAATACCATTTATGTTTCAGTATAACCATGATCCTATGGCTTCAATCTCAGTCTACCGATATTCTTTTCATAGCTGAAGATGCGTAAGCCTTACAAAGTGCTCCAGAAAATTCTACTCGAGATTATTTCGCTGATATGACGGCGTTGTCAGGTTTAGTGGGGTAGGAAACCGGGCGCATTGCCTGGAGGAAACCCCCGACTTTCGGCGAGTGCCTGACAAATCTTCTACATATGGCGACTGAGCGAAAAATCCACTCAGAATTTTTTATATTTTTTTTATTTGGTCAGTGTGATTCGAACCCGCGCCGGTCTGTGTGGGACTGAGGGACAAACACTAACCCACTGGACCACCGAGGCCCCCTAGTGACTAAGGTCAAGCTCCTGTCAGTTGTCAAAAGAAGATTTTCCCTGTGCCCGTATGTTTTAGTGTTCATAAATATATAACACCAGAAGTCTATGAATTCATAGACTTCTGATAACACTACAACACACGGGCATTTACGTATGCCATGCAGTATAGGGATATGAAACGCTATGTATCGTTTAAACACATGATCAATATGAAAGATGTTCTTTTTTACAGAAGTACTGTGTGACCCTCCTCCAGAAGTTCCTTACGCCAGTCACAATATAAAGAGTGACTATCGTTTTATGGACCGGGTTTTGTACAACTGTGACGAGGGGTATGAAGATACAGTGGCGAAAGTCGAGGGTTATGGCAGGAAAGGAAGTCGTATTTGTTCAGAAAACGGAGAGTGGAATGAAAGGTTATTACGGGAAGGCGCCATGCCTGAATGTAAAAGTGAGATGATTTGTACGTTCTATGTCTTCCGTTAGGAGTGGGGTTTTCACTGGATCGTTCTGTGTTGAAGGATTGAGTTGTTAATGGCACACTCCCCGCGAAAATCCATACTGTTTAGGCCTACATAAAAAAAAACAGTAGGCGTTTTTCTGTATGTTTCTCAGACAGAATAAGTTTGGAACATTCTATTTTTACCCAAAAAATTGAAAGTGTTCTCATCATTTAGTATCTTTAATTTGAAATTGAAAATTAGATTTATCAAGTACCCGGCATGTATACAAACTCCGAATATGTGCATGCTCACAAGCACCCACGTTTGAGTCGTGTGAGCGATCTAACGGCACAGTATAACTTGGCTTACTTAAACGGAGAAAAACAGACTGACAATTAACTAAGAGGGACTCGAAAGGCTAAAAAGGGCCTGAAATGAGGGTAACGCAACACGTAAGTTAACCGACACTGATCGTTGTTGTTGTAATCGGGCTTCGATTCTCCGTTTGTTTTCCACCCCCATTTATACACTCTCAGCCTATTAAACTGGACATGTTTTATGTGTCTTATGGCAATTTTTAGTGGTTTTAATTGTAGTAAGCTCGTGTAAATTGATTTTCTGAAGAAATGTTCAACAGGCTACGGCGGAAAGTGGGCCTTTAAATAATCCCCGAAGTTGAAATTAATCCAACAGACTAAGATGATTTCCAAATGTTCAATAAAAACTATTAAATAGCAAAGATTGCTAAATTTAATTATTTTCGCAAAAGACTCAAACTTTAAAATAAAAATGAGAAGAAATTTTGAAACCAGGATCGAGAATGTACGTTACTATTTAAAGATATAGTATTTAGATGTAACAATCACCTCGAAAATATAGAAAACTATTTACATAAAACAAGAAGACTATTTAGTTACAAGAAGTAAGGAGCTTCCTTAGCCAAAGTTCAAAGACTTAGACATCATTTTGTTTTTGAGACTTTAAAAAAAAACCAATATAGCGGAAATAAATCGAATAAAATATTGAAATTATGCGGTTTCTGATTGATCGATTGGACTAATTTAAGGCTTTACGCCAACATATAAACATTTTAAATGTATTTTATGCTTGTCAAATATATATAAGATAAGATATCTGTATTTAATGTGGGTGTTTAGAAAAGTAACGTTAGTCCATAAGGAACTAGCATTACCGCCAATAGACTTTTTATAGTACATAATAAAAATATAAAAAAACGATTTGGACAATAAAAGACAACAGACATCGGAAGAATAAATTAATTTTAATCAATTTCTTTCTATACAGCTTTTAATAAGCATATTCTGTTTAAATTCAAGTGGTTTTACTTATCGTATGAATGAACATACATCCATCTATTTTAATAAGTTTGGTTTTCAATAGCACGGACTACTGGCCTAGTGGATAGTTTTTTATTTGAACGTGAATCTCTCAGTTTTGCGATAAACCAAAAACCCTAGAATGGTTGCCACAACCGCAATCAAATGTGTATTATATCATACTGACAGGTCGTGCAATTTCAATGAATATTATCTTCGTTGTTTCTGCCAACCCCAAGCAGAAGATATTCCTTTAGAATTAAGTAGGCCTAACCCAAAGTAAACCAGGACATCTGCATCATCTGACATGCTTGTCGGTTATTGGATCCAATTTTCTTTCAATGTTGCGTAAACAAAGTTGTGCTCTGACACGAAGATCCACTTAATTAGGGATTGAAGTAAATATTTTTTTGTTTCAGTTATTACGTGTGGAGAGCCCCCGACATTGAATCACACCGAGATGACATACAACGGAAGTCTCTTCCGGGATGTGGTGACCTATCGATGTGGGGAAGGTTATGAGAAATTGTCAGGCGACGATGAGAAAACCTGTTTGGCAGATAAAACATGGAACGGGTCAGATCTCATTTGTACAGGTAGGAATATGTTGTAATATCTGACCTTTCTTCATTCCTCGTGCAGCCATCCCAATTAACTGCATGAGGGAAAATAACATAGAAATGGTATAATCAAAAGGAAATGGCGCTTGTTTATTTATTCAGTAGGAGCTATAACCTCCCAACGATTCTGGTGACGCCCTCCAAATTAAAAAAAATATCTAAACGGCGGTTACGTCATAAACAGGACAGTTTCTTGTACACTCGGAACTCCCTTCGGCTATATTCGCTCGCTACCGGTCGGCTTTGACACGCCTCGGGCAGTCTGTGCTTTTTATACGGTAAATCAACGTATTTTTGGGCTGAATAAAAATGGCGTCGAAATTAAATATCAAAATGTTTCACTGCAGACGAAAAAATAAAATAAAAATAATTATAAATTTATTAAATGCTAATATCATTTAGAAAGATATTTGATTATATATTATATTTAGCCCGGTAAAGCACAGGTTGTGTAACGCAAAGAAGAGACGCAGTTTCGGTACATTCCAGGAATCCTCCAATACTTCAATTATAAAACTGGTCGCGCCTGAAAGTTAAGAAACAGAGTAATTCGGTCCCTTACATTATCACGAGGACACTTTCGATGGGCCATGAAGAGGATATGGAAATTGTACGTTACACGGCTACCTTTTTGGTCGCCACATTCAAAATGACCTGCAGTCTATCAGAGGGTATTTCACGCACGTAAATCCCCGAAGTTTCAGAGTGTTTCTTGTATTCTGTTGAGCATGTTCACATCTCGATTGTTCCTAATATTACCAGCTGTGTAATTCTCAGCCTTCAAATACTGCCCCCTCACATCTTCGTTGAGTGTAGTCAGATTCTGGCGGCTTAATATTAATGCTATTGAAATATAATAAAAGCACAATCATTTTTTTAAATTTTCTATTTTCATTCTCTAGAAATCCCTTTGGTGGAAAGCAGTTCCATAGACGTTGCTACGCTTAACGTGTTAGAGAAATTGCTCTCACCAACTCCAGTTCTAGTTCAGACCCCAATGGAACCTTCGATAACAGATTTTTACCAACAGTATATATCTTTGACGCCCGAAGTAGCAACAAGAAAAACATCAATGTTTTCACTTTTTATAACGGACCTTTCGTTTTCTGAAGGTTCCGTAGACGTATTCTTATTACCGACTCCGTCTGTGGAGAGTTTTATGAAAAGTGACTCCCTTTTAGTACCCACTGGGACAATCGTTTATCTCGACGAGGTGTTTCTTTCGCCGACTGAATCTCCTTTAGTAGAATTCCATACATCATCATCAACGGAAGCGGTTTCAACAGAGCTATTGATAGACAGATTAAGTGAAGTCAATGAACAATTCAGTTTAGTTTCACAATCCATAACACCATCATTAGACTTGGTTACGACACATCAGACTTCCCCGTCGTCCATTACACAATACAGTAGTCTATGCAGATGCCAATGCAATGGTTTAATGGCAACCGCCACTTTCAGTTCCATGTCTTTTGAAGCGATAATGAACATGACACCTTCAGTTAAGAAGTTTGTTCCTAAAACTGTGGAAGCGGAAGGTGCGAAATTTGTGGGTGCCTCAGCAATAATTATTCTAGGCTGTACTTTTGGACTGTTCATTTTGATGGACCTTGTGTCACTCAGTCGACATATAAACCTTCTAAGATTTAATCTTAATTACACAGACGTTAATCCGTTAGAGAAAGTTACCAAAACTAAAAAGTAAGACTATGTTTATATCTGAAGATAGTTTGTCTACTGGGATGAAAATGTCCACCGGCTGAGTTGCTTCAATAACGAAAAAAATAATTCTGTAAGATAATTCTGTAAATTACATTTTTCAACGCCTTATGACTTCAGACTCTAATGGCCAGCACAACATAGACATATTTTGGCCACAGCGTTTTGGCATTTTCAACTATCATTACCTTGGATATTATGCTCACTAAAACACACAGAAACAGAGAAAGTCTTGACTAAAATAACGATGGAGACAAGTTTATAATTGTGTTAAAAAGATATATATCATTTAGACCTAATCATAAAACGCTCTAATAAACTAAAACCCATGATATGGCATAAGGTTGACGACAAACAGGAGTTTGGCCATAGTAGAATTTTTGGGGTAGGGAATATCGGTAAAATGAGATCGAACCCAATAAGATCTTGAGAAAGAAATTTAAAAATGTGAGATGTCCAGAAATACCTCAGTAGAAGACGGGCAAGTGTGCTCAGCCCTGACTGGTAGATGTTTCAAACACTTGTTCGTTTTATACAATCATACTCTCCCGAGATCTCCTTAGTTGCTAGTGTCTGAAATGTTCGATAAAACTAATGATATCTTGAGAAGAGTGCAAGAGAGTAAGTGAAAAAACAGGGCATAATCTAGGGCAAAAGTTTGGGCACCCATAGTACGGCTTGACAACACCATCCCAGGGCCCATGAAGGCTGCATGGAGAGAAATCTTACATGTACTTTAAACCACCATTTCTTGCTTATATGTCCCTAATATTTATGTTTTCAATAATCTGCAGAGCAGTTTTTACTTCTTTTCAATATTTAAAGCAACGATCACAACAACATTTTTTTCTCATGCCCTGGTTTGGTTGCCCAAACTGCAGAAGCCCAAACCCCATACATGGGGTTCAAAATCAGTCTAGATCAGGCCCTGGAAAAGCCCTCTCCAATCCCATTCAAGTCTGGACTTTAGGACCTTTGGGTTTGCGCAGTCTGTATTCTTCTACTATGATCTTGGTCATATCGATGCTGGAATAGTATACTTAGCGCCATTAAAAACGCACGACCCAAAGAATGTAAAATATTTTGAGAAATGTAAAGTGTAAAATATTGTAAGTACTCTTAAATTGAAGAACAAGGCATTGGTCACAATGAGACAAAGAATTGACAATATTTGAAACCCTAGTGACTTTCATTCCTTGCAAACAAATCGTTGATACAGAAATTGAAGGTGTCATCATTCAATAATGGGTATGTCTACCTCGGGCATCAACGCAAGCAGTACATCTGCGACGCAAGGACCTGATGAGTGTGGCTATTCTGTGCTGTGGGATCCGGTCCCACTCTTCATGCACTACATGGATCAATTCACGTCGGTTGCGTGGCCTGGGTTGATGTTGTGCAACGGCATTCTTAAGCTGATCCCACAAGTGCTCTATGGGCGATAGATGGGGCTGGCCTTTCCATGATGTTCAAATTATTCTGTTGCAAGAAGTCTTGTGTCAACCTTGCAGAGTGTGGGCGCGCATTGTCTTGCTGAATCGTTGTGACGCCAGCATTGGCTTGGAGGAATGTAAGCAGCACAGGTCGAAGGATGTTATCCACGTAACTCTGAGCATTCAGGTTGCCATCAACAACGACAAGAAGAGTTCGTCTGCGAGAAGTGATGCCTCCCCACACCATAACACTACATCCACCCCAGCGATTTCCTACCCTCACACATGCATTTGCGAAACGTTCACCACGTCTGTGCCACACAAGTTGACGTCGGTCAGGACGATCAAGGCAGATACGAGACTCGTCAGAGAAAAGGACAGAGTTCCAATCATACGCCATCTCTGATGATTTCGAGCCCATCGTAAACGGTTTTGGCGTGCGGCGGGTGTCACTATGGGCCCTCGGTAGGGGGTGCGTGCATGCATCTGTATCTGTTGGAAACGGCGTCGGATGGTGCGGAGGCTTACCCTGGGCCTTCCAATTCCCACAGTCTCACGAGCAGTCTGTGTCGCAGTGCGAAATCGGTCACGTGTGTGCAACAAACCGATGTACCGATCCTGGCGGGCTGTAGTGACTCTTGGCTGACCAGGGCGTGGTCGGTCGGCAACATTGCCAGTTTCATGTTCCCTGATTCTGAGGCGACTACTTGTGGAGGGATGACACTGCATGTGACGTCCTACGACGGCACAACTGAGACCCGCCTGTAACATGCCGATGGCACGTTCCCTTTGCTGTGTCGTAAGTCGGGGCATGGTAACGTTTTCTGATTTTTTTTCCGTCTTTATGCTGAGCTTCGTGTAAAGTGTTGAACCCACGACAAATGAGCCCTGAAAGCTGTTCTCAGTGACGGTGAAACATGAACGTTATTAGGAAATGTTGCGTAATGTTCACGACAGGCGCGTCGGGAACACCACAGGTTATCCAGTTATTGCAACTCAACTCGAACTAACAATAAACAACAAAACGTAAATGGCCAATAGCCTTACTGGGGTAGATACAAGTAGTTACTCTGTCTTAATATGAAACTTTGCACAGCAGGGAGTCCTCCCAGATACGTGTAAAAAATCGATATTTGCACAGCAGGGGTACTGACGTAAGCGTAAAAAAATCGATAGGATGACGTAATAAATGACAGATGGTGTGTGTCAGATGTCAAGAAAATCAATACCATGCTCGTACTATAGTACGGGCACAAAATGTGAACTTTGATCAGGAAAATTGAAAGAAAATGAGTAAAAATGAAATAGTAAATGACGTTAAGAAAATGGATTTCGGTCGAGAACAATAGGATGAAGGCGTTAAGACGTTGAGCGATAGCGTTAAGACGTAAAGAAAACTGTTAAGAAAACGAGTCTAAAACCATAATTTATAAAAATATCAATAGCATTCTCGTACTATAGTACGGGCACAAAATGTGAACTTTGATCTTGAAAATTGAAAGAAAATGTGTAAAAATGAAAATAGTAAATGATGTTAAGAAAGTGATTTTCGGTAAAGAACAATAGAATAAAGACGCTAAGACGCTGAGCCATAGCGTTAAGACGTAAAGAAAACTGTTAAGAAAGTGAGTCTAAAACCATAATTTGAAAAATAATATCCTCGATTAACGTCATGTCATTAAATCAATGGTATTCATCGATAGGATGACGTAATAAATGGCAGATGGTGTGTGTCAGATGTCGAGAAAATCATTCTCGTACTATAGTACGGGCACAAAAAGTTAAATTTGATCGGGAAAATTGAAAGAAAATGACTAAAAATAAAATAGCGAGTGACGTTAAGAAAGTGGACAATAGAATAAAGGCGGTTAAGACGTTGAGAGTTGACGTTAAGGCGTAAAGAAAACTGTTAAGAAAGCGAGTCTAAAATCATAATTTGGAAAACAATATCATCGAGCAATGACAGGTTGTTACATCGTATGACGTCATATAATCACTGGCATTCTCGTACTATAGTACCATGTAAATCAATTGCAGATCATGGTCAAAATGTAAACTTTAATCGAAAAAATTTAAAGAAAATGAGTAAAAATGAAATAGGTAATGACGTTAAGAAAGTGATTTTAGGTAGAATGAATGCGTTAAGCGTTAGCGTTAAGACGTAATGAAAAACAATAAGAAAGTTAGTCAAACATTTTACAAAAACATCGTTTGAAATAGTTTTAAAAAGTCACTAGCTAGAACGATAAATATACAACCGAGGTGACACGTGGTAATTGCGCAGTCGCGACAAAGTGACGTATTGGATCGATAAATCCATAGTTTGCCAGCGAGTCAATGACATGTCAAAACTTGTTAGACTAGCACGTGTTACAAAGCTTTAAATCATCTATAGTTTGTCAACGAGTCAATGACATGTGAAAACTTGTTAGACTAGGATGTGTTGCATCGATTTTTAGAAAAAAAAACAATGTAACATGGAGGCGCTTCCTGTAAAAATTCCTGCTCTTAAGTCAAAATGGAGGCACTTCCGGTAAAATCACGTACTAAAGTTAAAATGGCGGCACATCCGGTAAAATCCAGCACTTCGGGTGAGATGGCGGCATTTATGGTAAAATTCAACACGAGTTAAAATGGTCGTGTGACGTCATTAAATCAAACACCTTCTCGTACCATGGAAATGACCAGTGAACTTTGATGACGTCATACAATAAATAGTATGTTCGTACGCCGTGTAAAAGGCCAGTGATGAAATATGAACTTTGATGGGCGAAATCGTGTAAAAAAACATGGAAAGTGGTCAATTTGAATAATATCCTCAAACAATAGATGTTATCGTTTGCATGGCGTCGCAATATATAATGGTAAAGTCTAATATTTAAATGAGTTTGGTTAAGACGGACGATAAAATAACCAACCTATAAAAAAACAATGAAGCACAAAAGTGGATAAAACAATAGAATTGTCAAGCATCGAATAAGTTACCACGACCTATAGCAAAACTAAAAATCTTATAAAAAAAGAAATCTTACCTTCAGGATTTCTATCAAGCGCTGTTGTTGTTGTCCACACTGCGTTAGTGCATACGTCATATCTCCACGTGAATTAACCATTAAAGGTGACATTTGAAGCGAAGTGGAAGTTACTAAATAGAATAATAAAATAACATTAGAAGGAGCATGTTATGATGACGTCATTGATAATCTTTGTATATGGTCTCAGGTATTGGACCTTCAAATAATCGAGCGAAAGGTGATGACTAAAAACGAATATCTAGAATTTAAAATTGCACGTTAAATTAAGAAAATGATGTTTTGGCACAGACCAATAAAATAAAGTTAATCCGCTAACTATGTAATGTGTGAGTAGACTCGACAAAGTAAGATATGGCCTCCAGGTGTCACCAAGTTACGAGCATGCATATACGTGTTTAACGAACACATGTTACGTCGGTTAAACTTGTATTAATATGTTTTTATGTAATGTAAAGAGAATCAAAATAGCCCCCAAAAATCAATGTTGAAATGACTAATTATTGAGAGACGAAAGTTAAACTCACGACGTAAAGTAAAGCCACAAGAGAAGCAAATCGTATGACAAGATTGAAAACTAGAATCGTCAAAGAGAAGGTTCGAAATAGTCAAAACTGAAAGGTGTTTTGTAATGTCTCGAAACATTACATTAGCATTGTAAAGAAAAATGTTGAAATTTACTCATTGAACTCACTACGTTAAAAAGTCAAAGTCAATTGAGTGAAGAAAATAACCTATCGATTGTTTGTTTTAAGCAATCAAAAATCAAATAGATTTTATAACCCTATTTTAACAAAAGCTAATTTCAATTCTGTTAAGTAAAGGGTCTAACTATTTAATACTGAAAAGTGTTCCACATTCAGGTATAAGTGAAGTAATGTCAAAACATATTTTGAAATGTTCCAATTATACAATATTGGGACAAAATAAGTGAAAATGCAAAAATGCAAATTAGGTGATATACACTATAACAGAATTTCTAAATTAGAATCAAGTTTCGAAAATATACTGTAATGGATTGCTGTTAAAATCCCCAAGAATTAACAGATCAGTTTATACCTGAGATTTTTTCGGACAAGACAAATGGTGTTGGTTAAGGGATGTAACTTGTAGATTCGCAATATATGTCAACAAATAAATACACGAACGGAGACCACTCATAAACTTGTAATGAATGGTTATCATCAATTTAAAAACCAGTTATGACCAAATCTTCTAGCGCGTTTACCATCCTTGTGATCGTTATGATACTTTGGTATGAGAGTTTATAAACACATTATATTTCCATCAAGGAAAAGTTACTCCCCTTGTGCTCTCTATTGAAAGGAGGAAGCATTTCTCCCCACTCGTCAGATTTCTGGGACGGGCCTTGTGTTAAATGGATGGGGAATTGTACAGAAAACAGTAAAGATATAAATAATTCATTAAAACCTAACGAAATTATCTGTAAATAGATCTCTTTCATTGTTTACATTGCTTTGCATTATAACGAGAAGGAGGCTGTCACACTCCTACCACCAAATGCACCTTCACTTTGAAGAGTTCTACTAATGAGAAAAGAACGTATTAGCTCAACTGATAATGACATGTATCAGCAAAAGTAATTTACACAAGAAAATATAAAGTACACGAAACCTCTCTTACGTAGATTATGGGAATTCGCTGTAGGTATACACATATATATTTACATCTTTAAACCCCAAAAATGAAAAAAAAATAAAGAAATAAAGCCCTCGTTCAATAGTTGTTGCGTGAATTTTCAATGAAGAGAGCAAAAGCTTCGACGGAATCAGTAATTGTTCGAACTATACATGTCACAGCAAAATTGGTCTTGACGCTAAATCAATTAGGGCCTAATTACTGATTATGTACATTGCGATCATTTTGAAAGTTCTACTTTTCCAGGCAGATTTACGTTATATGATATAACATGGTACCACATTCTCAAAATTATAACCTCTTCAAAGCATATCCAATTGGAACAAAAATGATTAATCTCTATCTTTAGTTTAAATGGATTTGTCTATTACTAGTATCGACACAAACTGCAACAACAACTGTCATCATAATCAGACTATTAAAATAACCAATTGAAAAAGTCAGAAAATCAGCTTAATTACCAAAATATGGAATTTGAAAACTGTAAGCCATGAGTTATAAATAATCGCACAATAAAGACACAAAAACTATTTCTAAGTTGGTGGCAACAGAACTTTCAGCATACACATGTTTAGAGTTATGTCCCTTGATTTTTATAGATTTTCTGAATATGACTTGACTACCGAGCTGTCATACTGCACATATGTGGATTTTTGGAAAATAATTATGCATAACTAATAAAAGGTAACGATAGAAAATTAGAATCAGAAAGGTACAAATATTTTATACCTAAAGCTGTTTTAAAACCTGAATACGATATAAACAAACACTACCAACGAAATTTTTGAACATTTAACAAAAATATGTACCGTGTAAGCGTAAATAAGAAAAGTATATGGTCAATAAGGGACGTAACTCATATCAAACAATGGACACAGTAAGGGAGGTAATCCATGAATTTATGATAAATGATGTTGCAACAATAAAAAAAAACTAAAAAAAAAAAAACTTATTAAATTTATAAACATAACAAAAAATAAAAAAGTTAAACACAATCTCAATGTGAAAAAAAAATACTCTAAATGCAATAACCAAATTAAAACTCATCGATTCCTTTGAGTATATGGTCAATAAGGGACGTAACTCATCAAATCACGGGGAGCAATGAATAAAGTAAGGGAGGTAATCCATGAGCTTGTGGTTCATTCGAAGCAATCTTCGGTTATTTCCGCCAATTTCCGGTCGGCTTCAACATGCCTCGGAAAATCTGCACTTTACCAGGTAAATCACCGTAAGTTTTTGTAAATACAAACGGTGTTCAAAAATTCTTACTGGCATATTTAACTATTGACCAAAAAAATTAATCAGATGCTAGAATTTTCGGTAAAGTCACCTGTATATATACATGTTTATCCCATAAATGAACCATTTTTGGTGTAATAAAGCTAGTGCATAAATTTTCGATATGCCCCACGGGCAATAAATATCCTCGGAATTTGATTGGTCGGGCAAAACTCATTCATCACGATTAGCCAATGAAAAGGTACAAACCCAAAGCCGGACTACTTTTTTGACAGCTGTCAAAGTCGTCTGCAGTTTTCACTGTGGCAAAATTCAATGTTTCATCATGACAGACTTACAGATTGGCGACGTTGTATAAGTGGACAAAAAAGAAGCTGGGCGAGTGAAAGAATTTACAGATAACCATTTAGTTTAAGTTCAAATAATCGGTATAGATTTTGACACGTCGCCACGAAGATTGACAAGGATACCATCAACGGTTACATTGGCGTCCGACATCGGTCAAGGTAGGCCTATGGAATTATTTAAGTAACTTAAATTTAAAATATCTGAAATACTTTCGCATATTAATTTTTATTGTTACGTGGTACTTCGATTTGCGAGCAAGACATTAGTAACAAGACATTATTTTTATTTCAAAACAGATTACATCCAAGGGACCGATGTCAACGGCCGGTTAAACGAAGCTGGCGAGCAAGGCGCCGCCGGAGAGAGGCCTCAATCCCGGGTGACTGACTGCGCAGACAAGACGAAGAACCGTAGGTTTATTCCCGTCAACGAATGAGATGTGTTCAACATCATACGAACCGAAGAAAATCAAAACACGGCAAAAAAAAAAACATCGTATGATATGAAATTTCTTCAGATGACAAATAATGGAGATATGCGAGAAATTTATGACATTCCTCCAGGAAAATTATGCAAAATTCTGAGTAAATTTTTCGTAAGCGTACGTAAACCTGACGGCGAAAACTATGAGTATGAGCCCTCCTCTTTAAGATCGATGTTAGCCAGTTTCGAAAGGTATCTGAAGAGACATGGTTATCAAAGTTCACTAATCACTGATATGCAATTTTATACTTTACGCGAAACAGTGAAATCTAAACAAAAAGAATTTAAAAGAGGCGGTAAAGGTAACTTACACCAAAAAGGCAGATCCGGCTACTGATGAGGAGATCGATCATCTTTGGACATCCGGTCAGTTTGGCGTTCATAGTCCTCAAGCCATAATTAACACTCTCTGGTTTTTTTACCACAGTACACTTTGGATTGAGAGGTGACACAGAACATAGGAATCTCCAGTCAGCAATCCATGTCTCGAGTATCGAGTACGACCACAGCCTCAAATGTCGCGCCAATATTTGGAGGTCAAATTTCTGGAGGAGTATTCAACGTTCATGTTCATAATCATTACAATTATGAAGCACCCAAGCGTAGCAGAATTCGGGTCATCGAATCTTCACAATCTTCAGATGAGGATTAATCCGCTGTTTTACACTGATATTATGTTGCCGATATTAACTGTTCTAATCTTCTGTTAGATTCTTTCTCAAGTTTCAGCGCGCCATGTTTACGATTTATGTTTGCCTGACGAATGGCGTGTTGACACTGTTGTCTGTTGTCAGTTTTGAAATATCCCTTTGGAAAGTTTACTAAATTGCAGTTTATTGTTTTTACTTTGTACAATAAAACTAATTTGCTTTAAAAATGATTCGTATAAGTCGTATCATTTATGAATGCTATAATTATACAATTAAACAAATTTGTATTGCACTGTTTTTCTTCCGCTTTCAACTGTTTACTCAGCACGACTGTTTACTCTGACCGCATTCCAGTAAATCAATGCGCGTTATCTATAGTTTCACTGAGAGACGACGGCGACAGTTGGTTTGTTTTTTGTTGAATTTAGATCTCTGGTATTTATGGGATAAATAGGATCTCCACCTCGTGACCCTGAGATATCAGATTTATTAAACTCGAGTAGTAATTTTCATTTGTTCCTCGCCAGAGGCTCGGAACAAATGAAAATTACTACTCTCGTTTAATAAATCTGATATCACAGGGTCACTCGGTGGAGATCCTCTATATATACATTATTTAGCACGGTAAATAACATCTTGTATTACACAATCGGTGACATACGCAGTTTTGGTACAGGATTTCACCAGTGCCGAAATTATAAATAATTAAGATTAAAGGTCAGCAAATAGGTTTCTCATATAGACCAATTGCTTAATGACATCATCTGAGGGATAGAATGGCCCATGAAAACTAATCTGTACAGACTTGATCTTGATCCCTCTTCTATCCCATAAGTTTTCTAGTGACGTCATTAGGCTTTTGGCCTGTTATTACTGGGACACTTTTGATGGTTTGCCAAGAGGTTATGGAAAATGTTCGTCTCGCGTGTACATTTTGATCGCTACATCAAACCGCATTTAAAATGATCTGAGGCCTGTCTGTAGGTATTTGACGTAGCCTACGTAAAAATGACCCGGGTACTTATGGCTATAAGTATATAGATATACTTATATAACAGGAAATAACTTATCCAGTGTTTTGTTCGATCGTGGAAGACACCTATGTCTACCACAATGCAACTCGTTAGTTTCGGGTGACGTCATTATGCGTCAGACTTACACCCATTAAGTTTGAAAAAAAATATATCAACAAAAGTGTTTCTAACCGAGGCCAAACATCCGAACACCTTCCAATGGACGAGAACATTTGTTAGTTTTTTGACAGGTAGGTTATATAACGTTCCGGGAAATAAGCTCCTTTCCAGTTTGGCGAAAATCCCGGGAAATCACGCGAGAAAGGAGGTATAACTTTTACTGACCAGCTGTCTATTAAACATTAGTGTATGGTGATCGGCGGTTTTCGTTTTGTCTTTGATTATTTATTTTGTAAATCATTTCTTTAATCCAAATCTTTTTGTGAAAACACAACGGACAAAATCACAGACAAAACAACAGGCTTACAGCTTATCTCCATAAGCACTAATGCTTATCGGACAGCCGATCGGGGAAAGTTATACCCCTGAACACGGATCTCGCGTGATCTCGTGGGACTTCGGCCAAACCTTAAAGGGGCTTATTGAGAGTCTTGTTAATTTGTTAGGTATGCGTAATGTCAGCCAAATAGAAAACAATGAGCTTGGGGATGATTTGAACAGTACTTGCATAGTCCAATTGAGCCAAATATCATATTTAGGGACTTAATCAGAAAGAAAAAAAAGACAAAGTGCTGTTTTGAGGAATACAAAAAAACGCCTGCCGATAAATTTAATAGTCTAAACTAAAACCAAAATAGACCCGAAGTGGATGTAAAAGAACATAGAAATTACACGGTTTCACACAATCGTGTACATTTGATCGCTCTATGTGGAAAATGTGTCAGTTACTCTCTAAAGGGCGGGAGTTTCCTCCTGGCAAAACGTCCGGTTTCCTCCTGGCAAAACGCCAGGTTTCCTCCTGGCATAAAACCCGTTTGCTTCCTGGCATAAAACCCGGTTTCTTCCTTGCAAAAGCCCGATTTCCTCCTAACAAAAGCCCAGTTTCCTCTACCCTAAACCTAGCAACGCAGGCATGTAAGTGAAATTAACTCGAGTCCGTCGTAAAACATCAATCAATAATAACCATGCAAACATTTAAAAACATAACTCGACGTATATAAGGTGACCCTATACTGATTTAGTGGGCAAACTCGTGTAAATTACATAAAGGCTACGGCGGTGAGTGCGCGTTTAAGGTAGCATGAGCTGTCAGATATAGGGAAACGTTTGTTCTTACAGAAATGGATACATTACATGTTCTTTATTTATAACAAGATGTACAAAATAGCTTTCAGCTTATACCAAACTTGAAGATGTACGTTATTAAACATTAAAAACCCTATACATCGCGGCTATTTCAATTTCTGTCCGTTATTGGAACGCATCCCCTGTTCGTATGGGTTGTCGCCTATTTGTTTTATCGTAATTTCAGTCCCTTAGTTTTTAAAAGTGATTCACACCTTCGAATTCTCTTAACAATCGGAATTTAGGGGGAAGAAATCATAATTTTGACAGCTAAAGCAATCAGTTAATTGTGGACTAAGGTCTACTATTGGATAATTAATGGCGCCGACAGAATTGATTGAATCCATTTTGACTAAGACAGGACTTTTGTTCATATCTTTGACTGTCATATTTAAAATACAGAATCAAAATCCTTGTATACTCAGATTTCTAAGATCCCAAAACAATAAATAAGCACTTGAAGATTCACACAAATGTTTAAACTGTATAAAGTTCAAGTTATAATTATATAACAGTTTCTCTTTTAAAAGTTTATTTAGTTTTAAAAGTAAAATAAATGGCACGCTTTTGAATGCGCTAATAATTCAATCCATTATATTCTTCTCCGAAATACTAAATAATCACACGAGACAGTGAAACTTGAAATGTACGAAATAAGTAACTGTACAGAGAAAAAGCATCGTGTTGACCGTAAAACTGACGTTATTCGCGGGCGTTATTCTTAAAGCGATTTGGTTGAGTGCGTGCTAGTATATAGTTTGTGGAATTCCCAATTGTATTCTTGTCACTTATCCAGGTACTAATTTAAAAAATTTGAAATAAGTATGCAACAACTTACCGCGTTTACAGTATAGATTTGCTATCCGACAGGAAAACCTCCAGTGTATGTTGTCTACGCGCTTTAATTTTCTAAGTGAATGAGGTCCTGCAAACATTTCCAAAAGTGACCACTAGCACCTGTCGCCCACTCTTAATGTGGTATAACAGGCTACCCGCGACATCCAGGTGAGAAGTCCGCTTAAGACTCGTGAGGGGGTTACCTATGTAGGGGGAGGAATCAATGACTGAAACATATACATGTACATTACCCGTTCAGTTTGGTTACAATAAGCTTTTGAAGAATCCCTATAGGGCTTTCAAAAGCTGTGACAACACTTCAAGGCATTGTAATATGCTGTTTTGGTAGCCCTCTTGTAATTGTTTTTTCCCACTTACTGATGAAAACCATCCATATCTGCAAAACTGCAAAATATATGTAAAGTACGTTACTATATGGTTGCCAGTTACGAACGGAAGGTCGTGGGTTTCCTCCGGGCATAGAGCCCGGTTTCCTCCCACAATAAAACTGGTAACGCCGCCATATAAGTGAAATAATCTTGAGCGAGGCGTAAAGCACGAAACAATCAATCAATCGATCTGATAGACAGCCTAGGCGGAAAACTGAAAGATTTTTTATAAAAATGAATACAAACTACGGCTGATCAGCAGATTACGTGTCAAAATTATTGATCGAATTTATAGGTATTATGTCTTTTGTTTTCGCAAAAAATATGCTCAGGTCCATTTATTCATCAACTTTTACGGTTTATTTGGTCAATGATGACTTGTCAATACAAAACGACTATAAAGACTTAGCTTTTATTATCTAAAATATCATTCTTGTTATGACTTGGAGGCTTTATTTTCAAAATAATGATCATTGCTACATGTAGATTTTAGTAAAGAGTTGTCAGCGGTGTAAAATTAACAAAGCAGGTAATTCTTTCGGTATCGTTCAGTGATATTAATTAAATTGTTATTGTGGTATTATCAGTGAAAATCAACCAAATATTTATCGAGTCCGTTTCTCGAGTCAATCTATTTCATAGGCTTTACAGTCATTGATTCCTCCCCCTACATAGGTAACCCCCTCACGAGTCTTAAGCGGACTTCTCACCTGGATGTCGCGGGTAGCCTGTTATACCACATTAAGAGTGGGCGACAGGTGCTAGTGGTCACTTTTGGAAATGTTTGCAGTACCTCATTCACTTAGAAAATTAAAGCGCGTAGACAACATACACTGGAGGTTTTCCTGTCGGATAGCAAATCTATACTGTAAACGCGGTAAGTTGTTGCATACTTATTTCAAATTTTTTAAATTAATACCTGGATAAGTGACAAGAATACAATTGGGAATTCCACAAACTATATACTAGCACGCACTCAACCAAATCGCTTTAAGAATAACGCCCGCGAATAACGTCAGTTTTACGGTCAACACGATGCTTTTTCTCTGTACAGTTACTTATTTCGTACATTTCAAGTTTCACTGTCTCGTGTGATTATTTAGTATTTCGGAGAAGAATATAATGGATTGAATTATTAGCGCATTCAAAAGCGTGCCATTTATTTTACTTTTAAAACTAAATAAACTTTTAAAAGAGAAACTGTTATACAATTATAACTTGAACTTTATACAGTTTAAACATTTGTGTGAATCTTCAAGTGCTTATTTATTGTTTTGGGATCTTAGAAATCTGAGTATACAAGGATTTTGATTCTGTATTTTAAATATGACAGTCAAAGATATGAACAAAAGTCCTGTCTTAGTCAAAATGGATTCAATCAATTCTGTCGGCGCCATTAATTATCCAATAGTAGACCTTAGTCCACAATTAACTGATTGCTTTAGCTGTCAAAATTATGATTTCTTCCCCCTAAATTCCGATTGTTAAGAGAATTCGAAGGTGTGAATCACTTTTAAAAACTAAGGGACTGAAATTACGATAAAACAAATAGGCGACAACCCATACGAACAGGGGATGCGTTCCAATAACGGACAGAAATTGAAATAGCCGCGATGTATAGGGTTTTTAATGTTTAATAACGTACATCTTCAAGTTTGGTATAAGCTGAAAGCTATTTTGTACATCTTGTTATAAATAAAGAACATGTAATGTATCCATTTCTGTAAGAACAAACGTTTCCCTATATCTGACAGCTCATGCTACCTTAAACGCGCACTCACCGCCGTAGCCTTTATGTAATTTACACGAGTTTGCCCACTAAATCAGTATAGGGTCACCTTATATACGTCGAGTTATGTTTTTAAATGTTTGCATGGTTATTATTGATTGATGTTTTACGACGGACTCGAGTTAATTTCACTTACATGCCTGCGTTGCTAGGTTTAGGGTAGAGGAAACTGGGCTTTTGTTAGGAGGAAATCGGGCTTTTGCAAGGAAGAAACCGGGTTTTATGCCAGGAAGCAAACGGGTTTTATGCCAGGAGGAAACCTGGCGTTTTGCCAGGAGGAAACCGGACGTTTTGCCAGGAGGAAACTCCCGCCCTTTAGAGAGTAACTGACACATTTTCCACATAGAGCGATCAAATGTACACGATTGTGTGAAACCGTGTAATTTCTATGTTCTTTTACATCCACTTCGGGTCTATTTTGGTTTTAGTTTAGACTATTAAATTTATCGGCAGGCGTTTTTTGTATTCCTCAAAACAGCACTTTGTCTTTTTTTTCTTTCTGATTAAGTCCCTAAATATGATATTTGGCTCAATTGGACTATGCAAGTACTGTTCAAATCATCCCCAAGCTCATTGTTTTCTATTTGGCTGACATTACGCATACCTAACAAATTAACAAGACTCTCAATAAGCCCCTTAAAGGTTTGGCCGAAGTCCCACGAGATCACGCGAGATCCGTGTTCAGGGGTATAACTTTCCCCGATCGGCTGTCCGATAAGCATTAGTGCTTATGGAGATAAGCTGTAAGCCTGTTGTTTTGTCTGTGATTTTGTCCGTTGTGTTTTCACAAAAAGATTTGGATTAAAGAAATGATTTACAAAATAAATAATCAAAGACAAAACGAAAACCGCTGATCACCATACACTAATGTTAAATAGACAGCTGGTCAGTAAAAGTTATACCTCCTTTCTCGCGGGATTTCCCGGGATTTTCGCCAAGCTGGAAAGGAGCTTATTTCCCGGAACGTTATATAACCTACCTGTCAAAAAACTAACAAATGTTCTCGTCCATTGGAAGGTGTTCGGATGTTTGGCCTCGGTTAGAAACACTTTTGTTACTTTATTTTTTTTTTCAAACTTAATGGGTGTAAGTCTGACGCATAATGACGTCACCCGAAACTAACGAGTTGCATTGTGGTAGACATAGGTGTCTTCCACGATCGAACAAAACACTGGATAAGTTATTTCCTGTTATATAAGTATATCTATATACTTATAGCCATAAGTACCCGGGTCATTTTTACGTAGGCTACGTCAAATACCTACAGACAGGCCTCAGATCATTTTAAATGCGGTTTGATGTTGCGATCAAAATGTACACGCGAGACGAACATTTTCCATAACCTCTTGGCAAACCATCAAAAGTGTCCCAGTAATAACAGGCCAAAAGCCTAATGACGTCACTAGAAATCTTATGGGATAGAAGAGGGATCAAGATCAAGTCTGCACAGATTAGTTTTCATGGGCCATTCTATCCCTCAGATGACGTCATTAAGCAATTGGTCTATATTAGAAACCTATTTGCTGACCTTTAATCTTAATTATTTATAATTTCGGCACTGGTGGAATCCTGTACCAAAACTGCGTATGTCACCGATTGTGTAATACAAGATGTTGTTTACCGTGCTAAATAATTTATATATATATATATATATACAGGTGACTTTACCGAAAATTTTAGCATCTGATTAATTTTTTTGGTCAATAGTTAAATATGTCAGTAAGAATTTTTGAACACCGTTTGTATTTACAAAAACTTACGGTGATTTACCTGGTAAAGTGCAGATTTTCCGAGGCATGTTGAAGCCGACCGGAAATTGGCGGAAATAACCGAAGATTGCTTCGAATGAACCACAAGCTCATGGATTACCTCCCTTACTTTATTCATTGCTCCCCGTGATTTTATGAGTTACGTCCCTTATTGACCATATACTCAAAGGAATCGATGAGTTTTAATTTGGTTATTGCATTTTGAGTAATTTTTTTTTTAACATTGAGATTGTGTTTAACTTTTTTATTTTTTGTTATGTTTATAAATTTAAAATTTTTTTTTTTTTTTAGTTTTTTTTTTATTGTTGCAACATCATTTATCACAAATTCATGGATTACCTCCCTTACTGTGTCCATTGTTTGATATGAGTTACGTCCCTTATTGACCATATACTTTTCTTATTTACGCTTACACGGTACATATTTTTGTTAAATGTCCAAAATATTCTTTGGTAGTGTTTGTTTATATTGTATTCAGGTTTTAAAACAGCTTTAGGTATAAAATATTTGTACCTTTCTGATTCTAATTTTCTAGTGTTACCTTTTATTAGTTATGCATAATTATTTTCCAAAAATCCACATATGTGCAGTATGACAGCTCGGTAGTCAAGTCATATTCAGAAAATCTATAAAAATCAAGGGACATAACTCTAAACATGTGTATGCTGAAAGTTCTGTTGCCACCAACTTAGAAATAGTTTTTGTGTCTTTATTGTGCGATTATTTATAACTCATGGCTTACAGTTTTCAAATTCCATATTTTGGTAATTAAGCTGATTTTCTGACTTTTTCAATTGGTTATTTTAATAGTTTGATTATGATGACAGTGGTTGTTGCAGTTTGTGTCGATACTAGTAATAGACAAATCCATTTAAAGATAGAGATTAATCATTTTTGTTCCAATTGGATATGCTTTGAAGAGGTTATAATTTTGAGAATGTGGTACCATGTTATATCATATAACGTAAATCTGCCTGGAAAAGTAGAACTTTCAAAATGATCGCAATGTACATAATCAGTAATTAATTGATTTAGCGTCAAGACCAATTTTGCTGTGACATGTATAGTTCGAACTCGAAGCTTTTGCTCTCTTCATTGCAAATTCACGCAACAACTATTGAACGAGGGCTTTATTTCTTTATTTTTTTCATTTTTGGGGTTTAAAGATGTAAATATATATGTGTATACCTACTGCGAATTCCCATAATCTATGTAAGAGAGGTTTCGTTTACTTTATATTTACTTGTGTAAATTACTTTTGCTGATACATGTCATTATCAGTTGAGCTAATACGTTCTATTCTCATTAGTAGAACTCTTCAAAGTGAAGGTGCATTTGGTGGTAGGAGTGTGACAGCCTCCTTCTCGTTATAATGCAAAGCAATACAAACAATGAAAGAGATCTATTTACAGATAATTTCGTTAGGTTTTAATGAATTATTTATATCTTTACTGTTTTCTGTACAATTCCCCATCCATTTAACACAAGGCCCGTCCCAGAAATCTGACGAGTGGGGAGAAATGCTTCCTCCTTTCAATAGAGAGCACAAGGGGAGTAACTTTTCCTTGATGGAAATATAATGTGTTTATAAACTCTCATACCAAAGTATCATAACGATCACAAGGATGGTAAACGCGCTAGAAGATTTGGTCATAACTGGTTTTTAAATTGATGATAGCCATTCATTACAAGTTTATGAGTGGTCTCCGTTCATGTATTTATTTGTTGACATATATTGCGAATCTACAAGTTACATCCCTTAACCAGCACCATTTGTCTTGTCCGAAAAAATCTCAGGTATAAACTGATCGGTTAATTCTTGGGGATTTTAACAGCAATCCATTACAGTATATTTTCGAAACTTGATTCTAATTTAGAAATTCTGTTATAGTGTATATCACCTAATTTGCATTTTTGCATTTTCACTTATTTTGTCCCAATATTGTTTAATTGGAACATTTCAAAATATGTTTTGACATTCCTTCACTCATAGTTATCTGAATGTGGAACACTTTTCAGTATTAAATAGTTAGACCCTTTACTTAACAGAATTGAAATTAGCTTTTGTTAAAATATGGTTATAAAATCTATTTGATTTTTGATTGCTTAAAACAAACAATCGATAGGTTATTTTCTTTACAATACTAATGTAATGTTTCGAGACGTTACAAAACACCTTTCAGTTTTGACTATTTCGAACCTTCTCTTTGACGATTCTAGTTTTCAATCTTGTCATACGATTTGCCTTTCCTGTGTCTTTACTTTACGTCGTGAGTCCAACTTTCGTCTCTCAATAATTAGTCATTTCAACATTGATTTTTGGGGGCTATTTTGATTCTCTTTACATTACACAAAAACCTATTAATACAAGTTTAGCCGACGTAACATGTGTTCGTTAAACACGTATATGCATGCTCCTAACTTGGTGACACCTGGAGGCCATATCTTACTTTGTCGAGTCTACTCACACATTACATAGTTAGCGGATTAACTTTATTTTAATGGTCTGTGCCAAAACATCATTTTCTTAATTCAACGTGCAATTTAAAATTCTAGGTATTCGTTTTTAGTCATCATCTTTCGCTCGATTATTTGAAGGTCCAATACCTGATACCATATACAAAGATTCTCAATGACGTCATCATAACATGCTATTTCTAATGTTATTTTATTATTCTATTTAGTAACTTCCACTTCGCTTCAAGTGTCACTTTTAATGGTTAATTCACGTGGAGATATGACGTATGCACTAACGCAGTGTGGACAACGACAACAACGCTTAATAGAAATCCTGAAGGTAAGATTTCTTTTTTTAAGATTTTTAGTTTTGCTATAGGTCGTGGTAACTTATTCGATGCTTGACAATTCTATTGTTTTATCCACTTTTGTGCTTCATTGTTTTTTTATAGGTTGGTTATTTTATCGTCAGTCTTAACCAAACTCATTTAAATATTAGACTTTACCATTATATATTGCGACGCCATGCAAACGATAACATCTATTGTTTGAGGATATTATTCAAATTGACCACTTTCCATGTTTTTTTACACGATTTCGCCCATCAAAGTTCATATTTCATCACTGGCCTTTTACACGGTGTACGAACATACTATTTATTGTATGACGTCATCAAAGTTCACTGGTCATTTCCGTGGTACGAGAAGGTGTTTGATTTAATGACGTCACACGACCATTTTAACTCGTGTTGAATTTTACCATAAATGCCGCCATCTCACCCGAAGTGCTGGATTTTACCGGATGTGCCGCCATTTTAACTTGAGTACGTGATTTTACCGGAAGTGCCTCCATTTTGACTTAAGAGCAGGAATTTTTACAGGAAGCGCCTCCATGTTACATTGTTTTTTTTTCTAAAATGTTTGACTAGCTTAAAAATCGATGCAACACGTCCTAGTCTAACAAGTTTTGACATGTAATTGACTCGTTGACAAACTATAGATGATTTAAAGCTTTGTAACACGTGCTAGTCTAACAAGTTTTGACATGTCATTGACTCGCTGGCAAACTATGGATTTATCGATCTAATACGTCACTTTGTCGCGACTGCGCAATTACCACGTGTCACCTCGGTTGTATATTTATCGTTCTAGCTAGTGAGTTTTTAAAACTATTTCAAACGATGTTTTTGTAAAATGTTTGACTAACTTTCTTATTGTTTTTCATTACGTCTTAACGCTAACGCTCAACGTCTTAACGCATTCTTTCTACCTAAAATCACTTTCTTAACGTCATTACCTATTTTATTTTTACTAATTTTCTTAAAATTTTTTCGATTAAAGTTTACATTTTGACCATGATCTGCTATTGATTTACATCGTACTACAGTACGAGAATGCCAGTGATTATATGACGTCATACGATGTAACAATCTGTCATTGCTCGAGGATATTGTTTTCCAAATTATGATTTTAGACTCGCTTTCTTAACATTTTTCTTTACGTCTTAACGTCAACTCTCAACTTCTTAACCGCCTTTATTCTATTGTCCACTTTCTTAACGTCACTCGCTATTTTATTTTTAGTCATTTTCTTTCAATTTTCCCGATCAAATTTCACTTTTTGTGCCCGTACTATAGTACGAGAATGATTTTCTCGACATCTGACACACACCATCTGCCATTTCTTACGTCATCCTATCGATGAATACCATTGATTTAATGACATGACGTTAATCGAGGATATTATTTTTCAAATTATGGTTTTAGACTTACTTTCTTAACAGTTTTCTTTACGTCTTAACGCTATGGCTCAGCGTCTTAGCGTCTTTATTCTATTGTTCTTTACCGAAAATCACTTTCTTAACATCATTTACTATTTTCATTTTTACACATTTTCTTTCAATTTTCATGATCAAAGTTCACATTTTGTGCCCGTACTATAGTACGAGAATGCTATTGATATTTTTATAAATTATGGTTTTAGACTCACTTTCTTAACAGTTTTCTTTACGTCTTAACGCTATCGTTCAACGTCTTAACGCCTTCATCCTATTGTTCTCGACCGAAATCCATTTTCTTAACGTCATTTACTATTTCATTTTTACTCATTTTCTTTCAATTTTCCCGATCAAAGTTCACATTTTGTGCCCGTACTATAGTACGAGCATGGTATTGATTTTCTCGACATCTGACACACATCATCTGTCATTTATTACGTCATCCTATCGATTTTCTGACGCTTACGTCAGTACCCCTGCTGTGCAAATATCGATTTTTTACACGTATCTGGGAGGACTCCCTGCTGTGCAAAATTTCATATTAAGACAGGGAAACTACTGATACATAAAATTCAACCGTGCGTTTTTAATGGCGCTAAGTATATATAATAGATTGATTACGACATCTTGAATCGGTTTGATAAACGGTTTGAATCCAAAAACTGTCTCTATCTAAACGTGTGTGCTCGGTATCTGCAACGGAAACCAGAAAAGTGTTTCTAATGGGCATGATTTCGAAAGGGTGCTTGAAATTAGTCAAAATTCTTAATTTTCTTAAAGTTTGATTGTCAGCAGAAGTTCAGCGTCAATAAAAAAGGATTAAATTCAACGTTGGAATAAAAAAATATTGGTGAAGTTACCCACACGAACCGAAAAGAATCAAATCGCCTGGATTTAAGAGTTCAGTTTAGGGCGTTTCGCTCCTTATAGAACTACCAAAACGTACATCTGAAAATTTGATATGAACAGAAAGATCTTACTTTGTACAGATTGATATAAATGACAAAAAATACCTTATTCTGTTTCAATTATAACAGGCAAAAGGTTGAAGGCTCTTTCTGCTAGATAATTCCGAGCCTCCTCCACGCAAGGCTAATTGCGACATTTCCTGCATGTGACAACATATGCACCCAGTCGGCTGAATGGGCTTCAAAGGGACTCATTGACCAGTACTGTTTACAATTTTCATAATTATTCTACAAATTCGAAAAATGTGAGTAATAGACCTTGGATGAAAAGTGATAGGTTGGTTTTCAGTGAACAATTTACAATTAAAGGCAAACTCGTCATCGTAACCTCTCTGATATTTGTGAAGATAGAAAAATTAAAATACGGGGCACATAAAGCCTGACCAGTTATATTCAAATGCCTAACTGACGGTCTAAAACACGTAAAAATAAATGGCCCCCGACTGAAATCAATTACACTCACTCCGCAGTTCAATCTCTTATTTGTCGACTTTTCCGTGTGCCATAAAACAAATCTTTCGACTGTATTTCTCACAACTGGTCGTTAACTGGCTCAGAAGATCCAAACCATTAGGCCGCCTCTGCACTGTTGAACGTTTGCTTACATTGTGGGTACTTGACAAAACAAATTAAAAATTGAACTTGTAAAAGAAAGTTTGTAGGTTTTTCTTGTCATGGAAAAATACAGATAACATATTTTCTTTAAGATGTAAAATGTTCCACATTTTTTTTTACTTTAACGAGTTCTTAGTGGAAATTAGAGGGTACTTATTTTCTGATGGATGCTTTCGGGCTGATGTGAACAGAAGTCCTACCATGAGTGAACATCACGGTGAAAGGGCCTTACTAATATTTATCTCTGCTAACCTAATAATGTTCTAATTATGACCAAAAAAAAAGAGAGAAAAATAAAAAGAAAACTACTGATTGATGTTTTACGCTCGACACTTCACTTTGTCAGGTTTAATGGAAATCCGGCTCTTTGTCCAGAGGGAACCCTCGACCGTTGGCGAGTACCGTGGCATCTCGGAACTCTTTCGCATATGGCGATTGAAAGAACAATCCGCTCAGAATTTTTTCAAATTAATTTATCTGAGTGGAATTCGAATCCGCGCCGAATCTCTTGCAACCAATAATGTACTACCCAACCGATGTTGTATCACATTTCGACCGATAGTGTATCCCCAATTTTTTTAACGATAATGTAGTAAATGCTTTTTTAACCGATAATGTAACAACATATTATGTCGACCGTCTTCGAACACACTTCTTCAAAACAATTAAAAGCACACTTGCCGCGAAAATCCAGAAGACTGTTTACATTAAAAACAGTGGACGGTTTCTGTATTTTTCCCGGACAGAAAAAGTTAGGAACTTTCTACTTTTACCAGAAATTGAAAGTTTTGACATCATTTAGTATTTTTAATTTGAAATTGAAAAACAGATTTTTGAGGTGCCCGTAATGTCAACAAACTTCGAACCTGATCGTGTGCAAAAGTGCCGTAAGGGTTTGAGTCGTGTGGGCGATCTAACGACACAGTATAATTTTACGAACTTTATCGAAGACATACATACTAACGATCGAGTAAGAGGGACTATAAAAGCATGCCGAGTGCAAAACACAGACAAAAAAGAGGGTAATCCAACACTTAAAGGCCCACTTGCCGCCGTAGCCTGTTTAAATTTGCTAAGAAAACCAATTTACATGAGCTTACTACGACTAATACCACTAAACTTAAACATAGGACACATAAAACATGTCTAGTTAGCTTTAGAATGTAGAAATGGGGTGAAAAACAAACGAAGAATCGAAGCCTGATTACAACAACGATCAGTGTCGGTCAACTTTCGTGTTGGATTACCCTCATTTCAGGCCTTTTTATCTTTGGTTTACACTCAAACAATTATCAGCAGGCTTTTCCAGGCGCTGTTAACCGATCGTAAGTCTGTATTTCTCAGATAAATAGGCCTACGTAAAATTACACTGTGTCGTTAGTTCACTCACTCGACTGAAACATAAAATCGCCAATAGGGGGCAGTTTGGTTTGTTTACGTTACGGGCACCTAACAATTCAAATTCAAATTAAAAATACAAAGTGACGTCCAAACTTTTAAATTTTGGTAAAAATAGAAAGTTCCTAACTTATATTGTCTGGGAAAAATACAGAAAACGGACTTTCTTTTTTGATGTAAACAATATTCCTGATTTTCGCGGCAAGTGTGCCTTTAAGTTAACCAACACTGATCGGTGTTGTTGTTGTAATCGAGCTTCGATTCTTCCTTTGTTTTTCCCCGTCATTTATACATTCTAAACCTAATTGGACATGCTTTATGTGTGCTATGTTTAATTTTAGTGGTTTTAGCTGTAGTAAGCTCGTGCAAATTGGTTTTCTTAACAAATGTCAAACAGGCTACGGCGGCAAATGGGCATTTGAAGTGTTTTATGCGTATTAAGTTAAGTCGTGGATACCTCCGTTCGTTCGTAACGCTTTATTTTATACGCTGATAACTCAAGAACTATGAAACGGATTTTGTGCATAATGTTTTTCAACTTTTTATCAATGTGTGACTTCACAAGACAGAATTCCTTATTTTCAAACGTAGATAACTGAAGAACTGTTGTAAAGATATTGAGGAAACTTACTGAGCATAATGTTGTTTTAGTATCGGTTGGAAAAGTGTTTACTACATTATCGGTTGGTGATACTTTATCGGTTAAAATGTGATACAATATCGATTGGGTAGTACATTATCGGGGATTGTTACATTATCGGTTGCAACAGCATCGGTGGAGGGTCTGACTGTGTCAGACTCGGCAGAAGAAGATAAAACAACGGCCAGACTTAAAGCATTCAAGGCCCGCTCTTGGGCCTCTAAGTAACGTCTGGTTAAAACCAGAACTTAGAAGTAAACAAATCGGCTGCAAAGGAATTCAAAATGTCACCAATAATGAACTCAATACCTTCTCATTACAGTCAAATGTGAGATTATTCAAGAAATATCCCTCTTCAATTAAGTTCAGAAGTATAGAGAATGTGACTTGATAATAGACAGATAAAAGCTGCGAGAAAACCTAGCCGAGAAATCTGGGCTTTCTCTCCGTGTTCGTCATAAGGCGACAAGACACATTAGCAGCCATATAATACCAGTCGCCGTAAGACCGATAATCCGGGCTACGAGAAACCAGGATGAACGTAAAAACCCGTGAGTTTTAGTGATCATAAATATATTTAACAGTTAATTAATGTTATATTGCAGAGCGAAAATTTAGGGTCTACAATTTAAATTCATAGTAACAAAAATAATTGTAAAGATATGGATTAACAGTTATTATCAGGTTAAGAGGAATTTTAACATCTATGATCTAGTTATTCTTTTAACTTTACACATTCATTCATCTGACCAATCAGACTTAAGGCAGGATCTCATTGAAAATGAACTGGACTGAAGTCAGATTGCCCTCTGATAATTGGAATTCCTGAGTTTAGTGTTTTTTTGCAATATAAGCAAGTTTAGTCAGGGAGGTTTTAAAAAGGATATAAATTGAAATAAAAATAAACATATGTTTGGACTGCCAAAAACAGACCATCGGCAATGTAACTATATATTTGAAATAACAACTAATCAACCTTTAAATATACAACTATTTAAAACTTTTTATAGAATGGTTTATAAAAAATATTCTCTGTTTTTGAGTATTTACAGGTCAATAATTATGTACATTTCTCTTTGAGGGATTGAGGGGGGGGGGGGGGGGGGGGGGGGGGAGGGGGGAGACAAATATTGACTATTTACAACTATAGCAACAAAGAGTTATTTTCTTTAGTTAATAAAACTTCTAATACAACGCATCACAGTCCTCAAGCACGATTAGAATCATAACTTATTACATTATAACAACCAGGGTAGATACATACCAAGGACAATTGAATGATTGATATAAGAATACTGAATTATAATGGATTACATTTCAATTACCAAGCTGATTTGTAATAAAAATTGATTGATTGCAACGGAGGAATAGCTTGTCAAATTTATCACAAAAGATGCAGAACCAAAAGTATAAACATTAAAAATCCTAATTTGGTATCAAAGAACAGTCCACTCTTTTTTGGCTTTCTACAGTAAGTCTTATTATACAAATGATCTATAAATTGTCGGATGCATAAATTGCTTAACACTTCTTTTGTTTCTTAAAGTACATCCCTGCGCTCTTTGCAATAATACAAAGTAAAAACCTGCCCTGAAATGTTCTACTGGAATTGAAGACCACTCATTTACATTCCTGGAAGATCATCAGTCCATTGTCAAAACTGTTCGTTGAATTTTAACCCTAATAGGCTAAGCAGAGTACTCTTAAAAATAGAGTTACGTCCCTTTGCAAATCGGAGAATACGGCAGTAAATGAACAAAACACACATCTTCGACTGTAAGATAAAACTGGGTTCAAAAGCAGAAGTGAAACTTTTGAAAGTCATTGGAAATGCTATTTTCTTGAACATACTATATATTTTTTCAGAAAAAGTTGGAAGCTTTGCTAAAAAAAACCCCAGAATATCCCACATTTACTCCCATGTTAAGTCACTTTTTGAAGGGTGCAAAGGGAAGTAACTTTGTATGGAATGACGTCCCTCTGCGGAGCCCTATATAAACCCTATTAGAAAACTACAAAAATACTGCTCATTAAGCCTGTAAGTTATCTCAGAGATTTCCCGATATATGGAAACAAGTAAACTATGTCTTGAGGACATTGTCATTCCATCAAATTGGAAAGTTAAAGGTAAATCTTCACCACTATGATTAGGAGGCTGATCTATACTTGTTTAAGTGGCATTTAGAAGTTGAGCATAATAATGAAAGAAAGAAAACTCTTGCGTATGGATTTACAACTTCTAGGTTTATTGGGAACACGACGTTTCCGTGTAGCTCCTAACACCGTTATCAAGTACTAACGGTGTTAGGAGCTACACCGAAACGTCGTGTTCCCAATAAACCTAGAAGTTGTAAATCCATACGCAAGAGTTTTCTTTCTTTCATGATAGATACTTGTGGAATGCTTTCAACATTGTACAGGTCTTGTTCAGGGCAGATAACCTAATAGCTACAGAGCTTCAAAAATAAAATTTAGAAAAATATAGATGCGGACTAAAACATTGAATTATTCTAATTAACAGTTTGATAGCCATTGCTAGAGGATATTGTCACAAGTTCTTTGGTTTTATTAAAGCGCTTTTTAACACAAACAAAGAGTCCACCAAAAAATATAATGATAACTGGTAATCCGAGTCCCGCAGAGATAATCCCGATGACTAAGACGGATATAGCATCAGCTGGTGGTGTACCATAACCTATGTTAGCAGTCCTGTCAACAAACACATTCAAATTTCAATTACACAAATTACTAACTATCATACATATGCTATTGAGTTAAACTAGTATTACTCAAGAAACAATTTAAAACAAAGGTACATGTATATATTAGCTGCTGATTTTTAATTTTAAAACAAAAACCATAAGTCTCATGGTGTACAGGTCAACTTAAAAAAGAAGGTGGTCGATATTTGAATTTGATAAAAATCTGTCCAGAAAAACTTAAATCACCTAAGCAAAATTGATGGGTAAATTAGCAGTATATACAGCAACTTGTATAACTAAGTCATACAAGAGTAGCTAATATGTTAAAATGCAATGCGGTTATGCAGTAAGTTTTCTGGTTGTCTGTCAAAATTTAAGCTAAACTTAAGCCATAAGGCGTATGTGCCATGATAGATTGTTATTTGACTTGCTTTTCGCCGCACTGAAGATTACATGTATTTCCCTAAAATGGCAATATTGTGTGGTTAAATGGGGAGGAAACTTCTGACCTTAGGCGAGTAATTGGCAACTCTTCCACATAGAGCGACCATGTGGGATACAACCCGCAACCCATGATGGGACACATTAATGAGTGTCATAACAAAGATATACCATAAAATTATACAGTCACAAAGTTATGTTGGATATGTTTTGAGAAACAGCCCCCCCCCCCCCCCCCCCCCGATCCCTGGAGACAATCAGGTTGTTATGCCACATTATATACATGTATGTGTTGCTGATGTTCTGTGGGGGTTAACCTTACCAAACAGTGTAGTTAGTTCCTGTATACCAGCCATCTTTCCCCAGCCCAAATGACACATTCGTCAAGGTGATAGCCAGATCTAGTTTGGACTGTATAGTTTCACCAAAGTAAGCATATATAATTGTGTCTTCCAATATTGATACTGCAGTGTCCCGGTGATCAGTATCATCATACAAGGTATAGGTTTTTACAGAAGTAGCATCAGCACGTCCTCTAGATGGCTTCAGGTAACACACAGGTTTCCATTGTATAAACCCTTCTTCTGTCTTGCCCGCAGGATTCGCCAGTAAATTAACTATCTGAAACCCATATTAATATTGGTTATCAGGTCTACTCGAGAAATCCTAAAATTATGTTTATAAGAGAAATTGGTCAAGCATCAAGCATGATAATGGATAGATACATATCATACATCTTGGCTTTTTCCTCTATTATTTTTAGAACATCACAAGAAGTCAACACATCTAAGCCTTGGTATAGACCATTTATTAACAAGAGTTTTAGTAAACTCAACATACGCCCTCCGCTATTACTGATTAATCTACATTATAAAACCTATTTGTTTAAATATCAGCAATTGGATTAAAACTATTCAAGTTATGGAGCGGAAGGGAGCGAAGATATAAACTAAAGGGAATGTTACATAATCCAATGTAGATGCCATATTATGCACCCGAAGATGTCATAAATGGTTCATGACACACCTTCTACCCATAAGGTATATGTTGAGAAAGAATTGTAGATCCGATCAAAACTCTTAAAGTTATGGAGTGGAAGGGAATCCGCGACGGACTAACGGCGCTACGGACACCATAATACGACATACTTAAGTCGGGTGTATAAAACACATTATTTGTATAGTCTCTCTGCCAGTGAATGTTTTAAGGATACCAACAGAATATCTTACCTTAAAGACTCCGGGAGCATATTCATCATCTATGGACTGTATTACATCAAACTCCATGGGTTTAAAGTATGTGGTTGTAATAGAACTGAGCACAATTAACTCTAAACCTAAGCGAGAGGTTTTGAACGTTGGTATGAGATTGTCAATCACGAAATCTAACTGGGCAATGTTATCATTGAAGAGCAGTTGTGGAAAATGCAGTAAGTTTCTCCCAGTATGATTATACACGGTAAACTGAAATAGACCAATCAAATTACATCAGATAAATCTAAGGAAGAGAAACCTAGAACAGGAACTTTTAACAAAAAAATTAAGACATGAATCCACCAAAAATTTCCTATTTCGAGCGACTTCCAAGCTGTGAATGGTTGCAGTAACGTACATCACATGTTGTAATCCCGAGTTGCTTAAATACAATCTTTAAATTTAAGTTAAAGTGCATATAAGCATTGGAATGATTTCGGCCTCAAGAATGAATGTAGCCTAAAATAAATGAATGTTCATCTCATTTATTGAAACTTTGAACACTAATTCCGTTCACATAGGCTAAAGCACAATGAATATTTTCATTTTTACATCAACCATTTAGTAGGCATCAACCTGGTAATGTATTGATATCCAAATTTATGGAAACATTGAGAATTTTGTCAGCTCATGTATTTAGAATTGCTTTAACGTGACAATTGTAAACCAAAGAACAATTTATTGAACTGACCTTCAATGCCAGAGATCCATTAGCAAACATTGTCGTGTTTGTTTCTGCCTCAGTTGTATTCAAAACAATAATATTTTCATCTGATGCTGGACCATCAGCCAATGGCTTCCACATAAACTGTCCAAAATGATGGACTATCCCTTCATCTGTATCGTTACTAAAATTCATCATAGCTTTATCTTCAGCATCTTTGTATTCATAGAGCTGAAATCAAAATAAGAAACAATCAGTTTAATTAAAGGTCTCCATCCTGTAATATCATCCATTGATTGGGGCTTTAACTTTCACTCAACAACTAAAAGTCATATGACCACCAAAAATCGTTTAAAGGAAATTGTCTTTTGATTAATGATTTCCAATAGTGAAAATCTTGATGTTATCTTGAAATCAGATGTTATTAGTAGGTAAGGTTTACAACCACATTTCTCTTACCTTTGTGAAGATAAGGCCATATGAATATAAGACAGGTTTGTTAAAGACTATAGCTCCGGCAATGCTTGTTTTATTGTTCTGATCAGCTAGTCTCATCCAGTCTATGGAAAGTGGGTCTGGCCCAGGACTTTTATCTGTCTTGAATATCAGGATTGACGGCAGTCCGATGGAACTTATTAAATAGTGCAATGTGTCATTCTTGCCTTCAGCCTTCACATAAGCAATATTTAATGCACCCTCGCCATATTCTGGCTTACACTCCTCTATATTACATCCGGGGTTATAGATTGTTGTTAACTGTAAAATAAAATCAATTAGTCCTCAGTGAATAAAATATCTTAAGAACTTTCGCTAATTCGTAAGTACATGTATCAGTTTTGTAAAAAATGTATCTTTTCTTGATATGATGGTAACAGAAAAGGTCCTATAATGCTGTTATTTTCTTACCCGGTAGATCAATCAAGGACAAGTTTTGTACAAGTCAAATAAAGAAATGTTTAAAAAGTCAATTTGGACAACATTTTCAAATAAAATTACTTTAAACGGTCAAATTGGACAAACTCTTCAATTAAAATTACATGTACTTTAAAAAGTCAATTTGGACAACATTTTCAAATAAAATTACTTTAAACGGTCAAATTGAACAAACTCTTCAATTAAAATAACATGTACTTTAAAAGTCAATTTAGACAACATGTTCAAATAAAACTACTTTAAACGGTCAACTTGGACCACATCTTTAACTAAAGTTACTTTAAAAAGTCAACTTGGACTACATCTTCAATTAAAATAACTTTAAAAGGTCGATTTGGACGACATCTTCACTCAAAGTTACATTAAAAAGGTCAATTTAGAAACCTTAATCAAATTTCTGAATTGATGATTCTTTTACTTTCAAATTTAGCAAAAAAAAGGTCTCTTCCGAACATGGAGATAGCTGGTACAGGTATACAGAATGGCCAAAAAGAGCTACCGACTGGTCATGTAGCATAATTTAAATTTTATAAAAGAAAAAATACAGAATTAATTCGAAATAACTGCTTTTCTCCAATCTGGAAGTTTACTTTCATTTTTAACGAGGTATTCAAGCTCTGATTACAAATATCCCAGGAAAAAAAACATATGTTATAAAAGACTACTACCATGTGATTTTTTACATTATAATTTTGTCGCAATTAACTTATGCTTGCATGTGTAAGTAGTTACTTCCTATGATTGCACACTTCATTATGTTGTTTTTAATAATGACCTTCTGTGTGTTTTGATTGATTATTTCACTTATATGGCGACGTTGCCAAGTTTAGAGGGGGAGGAAACCAGGCACATTGCCCGTAGGAAACGCCCGACCTTCGACGAGTTCCTGGCAGCTGTTCCACATACGGCGACCGAGTGAAAAATAATTTTATTTGATCTGAGTGGGATTCGAGCCCGCGCCGTATCGAAAGAAGGTCTGTTTGGGATTGAGGGTTGATCATTCTAACCCACTGGACCGAGGACCCCCTGTGTATTTTGAAGAAATAAATTATCTATGCAACCTGGAAAAACTACGAATGCCCATATTTTTGTCTCCTAAATGAAACAAGCTAAAAAGCAGAAATAAAGTTGTTTAGAATTGATCATTTTTAGCATTGACATTCAACTAATCGCTGGTAGCGTTTTTTTTAGCTATTATGCCCTCAACCTCAGAGTGGTAGTAATTCAACAAGACGAAGTAGAATCCGACTTGACCACATAAGGATTATCAGATTATAAAACAAGGAGGCTGGTATGGAATTTACAGTTGGGGAATTAAGAGTGGTGAAAAACAAATCAGTGAACTCCATTTTGTTTTCGAGCTGAGCAAACTCCAAACTCGCTGAGCAGACGTTTTCAACCACCTTCTAATGAACAGCCTTGTTTTCCCACTCATGACATCACACTGAAATCAAGGATACTTGTTTAAAGTTATGATAGTTGTTTGCAACTACATGTAGGCTACATTGATCCCTATAAATCTGTTACAATCTAAAATTGCATTTACTCCAATGTCAATTTCCATCGCCTTGAAGCTGTAAAGCATTAGGGATGTAACTGATTTTTAGTGAACTTCGCTGGGACCTAAGAGATAATTCTGTAGCGTAGAGGTGTAGTTAGCTGGTTAGATTACATTATATGCGAATATTTCGCGTTTGCATTCTTAGACTAATGCCGGAGCGAAAATGTCAGGATGATGGGACGTGTGGCTATGAGACAAAAATTAGAATTTACACACGTTCCACATGAAAACTCATTTCCTACTCTCAATAGGGTCTTCAGTGATACACTAGATGATCGCGGAAATCCGACTTACTTCAAAGAATAAATTAACTACAAGAAAATGTGAGTTTTGACTTGCTTCAACTACATTTATAGTGCAATAAATGGCTGACAGGTACAGTTTGATAATTATGAATCTAACCATTCCAAAATGATGGACCACAAAATGACGCTGAATGTGAACCTGAAATAGTTGAAAAACTGGAAACGACCTTTACCAAACATGGAAGAGCAAATGTCAACTAAGGTCATAGAATAGCTTCCAGTTCTTCAACTTTCTCAGACTCAATTGGACATGGATTTAGGCCTCGTGGTCATTTTAGAAAACTATAGAGCAAGTGCTACACGAGGATAGGTGAAACATGTGAGTAGATATTTTGATTTATTTTAAAACACATGCTTAGAAAGGCGATTGACACTTTTAAGAAATAAACTTTTTAAATGGCTTAACCACACTCAGCAAGTTGATCTTGAAGGTAGAACTAACCATTCATGACAAACTTGGAGGCAAGCATGCATTGTAATATGTTATATTTCCATCAAGGAAAAGGAGGAAAAACTTGACAGGCTATAAGATCAAAATAGTTCTTTGGATTTTTACCTCAGATAGTAAAACTAAAAATATAAAGATATAAATAATTCATTAAAACCTAACTAAATTATCTTTAAATAGATCTCTTTCATTGTTTGTATTGCTTTGCATTATAACGAGAAGAAGGCTGCCCCACCAAATGCACCTCCACTTTGATTGTTTGTTTGGTGTTTTACGCCGCGCTCAAGATTATTTTGCTTATATGGCGGCGTTGCCAGTTTTATTGTGGGAGGAAACATAGCTTGTTCGAGTTAAAACCCAGTCAGAAAATTTTCCAATATTGTTGTTTGGACTGAGTGGGATTCGAACCCGCGACCCATTGGTGGAAGGCTGTTCGGATTGAGCGTCCACCGCTGCAGTGACCATTGTAGAAGAGTTAACGGCTTGGGTAACGTAAAACTTGCGGTTAGTCATTTCATTCATGAACTAACCTCGCTGTGATTGAGGCGTGACTGCGGTTGATGACTTTTGGCACTTTGCCAGCCAGCTCTTCTCCAGAGACGGAGGTTCACTACGGTGAGTCCCAATTGTCAATAACTTTGGTGAGGTTTAGGCATGTTTTATTGACAAAACATCAAAGACGGACTTAGGGTTAGGGACGGGTTTATTGACAGAATAAGGTTAGGTTTAGCCATGTTTATTTACAAAACTGAAGGACCCCCTTGGATTAGACCAAATACGTCATTGCTGGTTAAAGGGTATATAGATCTCAAGTGCGCATGCATGTATCACAGTTCCTGTTCCTGCGTTGGTAGTTAGTCTGGTGGTAAGATGCGCATGTGGTTCTGCACAGTTTCTCATTGGCAAGGTAGGGGTTTGAGACCCGTTGAGTGTGGATGCAAATAAAAAAAAAGTATTCTGTTAACTTAGGTGTGTTGCAATGAAGGACGTTATCTACCGTAAGAAGCTAGGTGGCACTGTTGTCTACAGTAAGAAAATACTATGAAAGAAGCAGTGACGGTTCCAGACGTCCCCATCTACTACTTTTATATACTCTTAAATAATTTAAAGCATTTAGTCAAGAACCAATGAATACGAACCAATTAAAAACTTTCCCCAGTTGCTCCGCCCACAATGGTTTAACTGGTATTCTTTACACATCCAAAACTTAACATGGACCAGCATTAAATCCATATCGTTGATTTCTTTTCTTAAATAAAATTACAGTTAACACTGCACAGACTTACAGTGTATACCATAAATGGCATAGATTTTAGCCTGAAGCTTTCCTTTCTTGATATCCACTCATTCACAGTACTTCGCTCAAACTTCAACTGGTCTGTAGTGTAGACGACCCGCCGATTAGTTGGAGATCTCCGAACTCTGTGGTCAAAGTTTATGATGATGGGTGACCAACAGAGTTGGGGGACCTGCGATATTGAAACATGTCGATTTACCGAAACAAAACTATTTCGCTAAATTTCTCCTAATTTTAAACAATGCAACCGGCTCAAACTTTACACACATTCAATTCGATCTTTTAGTTCGCTTTTTCACCGAAAAAAAAAGCGTTCAAACACTCACATTTATGTTGTATCATCGTCGTTTTACCAAGGACAGCCTGAATCTCCCGCTCGCCTCCTCGTTTACTTCGTTAACTTGGGCAATGTACGACCTATGAGAGCCGCCCTTTCGTATTTTCTTGATAAACATACCATACTCCTTGAAACATACGAGTTCGAGTGAAGTGTTATTTCCAATGCGTACAACAACATACGAAAGCGCGGCTCTCATAGGTCGTACATTGCCCAAGTTAACTTGAAGTAAGGAGGCGAGCGGGAGATTCAGGCTGTCCTTGGTAAAACGACGATGATACAACATAAATGTGAGTGTTTGAACGCTTTTTTTTCGGTGAAAAAGCGAACTAAAAGATCGAATTGAATGTGTGTAAAGTTTGAGCCGGTTGCATTGTTTAAAATTAGGAGAAATTTAGCGAAATAGTTTTGTTTCGGTAAATCGACATGTTTCAATATGGCAGGTCCTCCAACTCTGTTGGTCACCCATCATCATAAACTTTGACCACAGAGTTTGGAGATCTCCAACTACCCGCCGATAGGCGAATTCCCCCACCCAATATAGACAATAATTAATTAGAAACAAGTGTGTCAAACGATAATTTCCAAAAAAAAGCGAAACAAAAAGACATCTAAATTAAATACTTACTTTCCGATTGGCTGAAATTAAGCTGAAAGTTGAAATTACAATAATTAGACACAAAAAAACTCTAATTTGAAATTCCTGTCGAACCATCATCGCCGCCATCTTGTAATCACATGACTAAGAAGTCAGCTGACTGGTGAGTAGAGACAAACTTCGGCTGTCTTCGCTTGCTACCGGTCGGGTTTGACGTTTCAGATAGTTGAAGTTCTTCAAACTCTGTTGCCAAGATATTGATGATGGGCGGCAAACAGATCATCAATATCTTCGCAACAGAGTTTGAAGAACTTCAACTACGTTTCAGACTGCTGACTGGTTTGACCATCGAGATCTACAGAATAATTTTGTTCGAATAGGGTGCAAACGTCAGTGAGTGTAGCCCTATATTAGATTCTCATATTTTCGAGCCATATGATATAGATGAAAACCTGGATATTATCGACACAGGTCGCGTTTTATTTAGAATATAATTAAAACATAAGCACTGTGGTTTTCTGAATGATTCTGGACATCTGTAAAAATAAGAAAATCCGTTCCAATATCTTATCAGCAAATCGATAAATTTAATCGCCTACAAATAACCCTTATAGGACCATCTTTGAAACTCCTTCAAACACAATATCATAATAGCTACTAAATGCGATATCTTGCTATAAAGTAGGCCTTTATAGCTATAGTTTAACTCCAAATAAATCCAACAAACGCAATCTCTACATTTCGGCTGTATTCGCGCTGTAATATGATTTTCTTGAGAATTATAAATTTATAAATAAAATTTACTGAGATGCTCAGAGAATACATTGGAAACACAGCTAGGGCCTATTTTGGTTTAGGCCTAAATAGTTAATGGTAACCTGGGAGAATGTTTAAGGACCATTCGTTGTTTGAGATAAAACCAGCATAACAAATAGTCTCAGGTGCCTAGAATCTATAGAAAATGTAGGTCTATGTCTTTTAATTTTTTCCAATCAGGTAGGCCTATATGTACTTTGCTTTTTAATGAACTTCCACCAGGGGGTATTCAGTTAGATTGCTTCGACGGATCAAATTTGATGTTACGTGCAAGATCGTGGGACCGTCCTTTATCGAAGGACAGGCCGAAAGTGACTTGTGAAATAATTAACCATGCCAATAACAAAATTAGTTCAGTCTTCAGAGAGTCACTTCATATTTCTAAATTAAACCCCGAATTATATGTGCAAATCCCATCAATTACTCTCCGTTTAACGTTGTCTCCATTGAGGAGTAGAAGTCTGGATACATGCCCCAACGTTACAAATGCTAGCGTAGCAAGGGACTGGGGTACTTCGCAATCGTTTAAGAGATGTGCCACAATTATCCAGAACGTCCCATGGCTAGCAAGGAGTCCGAATCAGAATTTTCTGGATCAGATAGGCCTACTAAGGGGCGCAGGATACAATGTTGGGGTCCTCCTTCACACAAGTTGCAAGTAGGCCTACTGGAAGCATGCACTGCATGCGGAGTGACCTTAGCTGCTCATGGAAGCTTTGGCGACGTTCAATTTTGACATTTCAGCATAGATTCTATACTTATTGGGTTCTCCTTTTCTTGAATTTTCATTATAAGTTTCCGTATGCCAGAACGTCATGGCATTGCTCAAGTATCTTCACGTTCTAATTATTCACAGACGTCTGGTTCAATATTCATTCTGTTTTGTTTAAACTCATGTTTACAATACACTGAATACAGTATATAAGGTATATAGAAGTTTTGGTGTTCGGAGTGCCACTCTATTTTCGCTATAAAAGATGCATTAGTCACGACTCGGGACTAAACTTACTTGTCTGTCTTCTATCTGTAGGAATTTCTGATCGGACCAAAATGTACATTTTCACTTTCTTTTCGCATCATCATATTCTGTTCAATTTCAGTTTACTCGACTTGTCATATAGCTGAAGATCCATACAAGTATTCCCAAAATTGTTACTGACTAAAACTCCTGTCTGTCTTTAACCTTATAAAACATCATCGGTTTTGGTTTATTACAACCTATTTGATTGGCAATAAAGTTCTAAAAAGTTCTTTCATACAATTAGAGACTTGTCTTTTTAGAAATTGTAGTCAAGAAGATTTTCCTTGAGTTCGTGTGTTTTAGTGTTCATAAATATATTTGGAGACACTAAACACTTTCTAATTGTATGAAACTAGAATTCAACTGAAATAGTCGAAGTGTCGCCTGGTAGGATAACTGTATCACCATTCATAAAAAAATTATTTGTGCCTATATGTAAGGTGTTACCTGCACATTTTCTACAATCAAAAGCCTGTACAGTAATTATATAAATAAGCTCAGATTTGAGCAAAAGTCGAACTTGAGGTATTAAGGTATAATTATTTTTTCAAATCACGTATTTTCAAAATATTGGACGGAGACTAATTTGTGTATTATGACCCATGCAATCAAAGGCCTAAAATAAATAAATATGCGAAGATTTTAGCTAAATTCGAACTTGAGCGAGGTATTAAAGGCACACTTGCCGCGAAAATCCAAAATACTGTTTACATTTTAAAAAAAAAACAGTGGGCGGTTTTCTGTATTTTTTCCAGACAGTTAGGAACTTTCTTTTTTACAAAAAAGCAAGTGCCTGCAATGTAAACATACCCTGAACATACGCAAAAGCGCCCTAATGTCTGAGTCGTGTGAGTGATCTAACGACACAGTATAATTTTACGTATTTTATCTGAGAAATACTGACTGACGATCGGGTAAGAATGACTCGAAAAGCCTGTCGATAATTTTTTGAATGTAAACCACAGACAAAAAGGCCTGAAATGAGGTTAATCAAACCACTAGGTTAACTGACACTGATCGTTGTAATCCGGCTTCGATTCTTCGTTTTGTTTTTCACCCCCATTTCTACATTCTAAAGCCATGGACATGTTTTATGTGTCCTATGTTTAATTTTAGTGGTTTTAGTCGTAGTAAGTTCATGTAAATTGGTTTTCTTAACAAATGTTCAACAGGGTAAAAGTGGACCTTTAAAGTGGCAGCAGCTGCCAAAAAGTTGATATTTTGTCGTTAAAATGGAACGTTGAAATGATTGCCTATTTTTCTCAAGACGTAGAATTCAGAGGCTCTTTAGTGCTTCTTATCTCGAAAATGAACGATAAAGTATTGTTTTTTGCCTAGAATGAATGAATGGTCGTCCCGGTTATTTAAATTTTGTTTACTTTTCGGACACTATTTCGTATTTGTATAGGCCGTAGACTTTATGGATTTCTCTCATTCCAACGTCAATCATTTAGTTTTTAGATGGCCCCCAAAGCCTCTTACTGTCGTGACGATCAGTAATTATGAAAAAACTGTAAATTTTGACAGCTAATGCATGCCATTTTAAGGTAATTAATTCCTGATTTAAATTCGAACTTGAGCGGGGTATTAAGGTAATTAATTCCTCGTTTAAATTTTTATCAAATCTAGTCAGCAGTTTTCAAAATATTGCACGGAAACCAATTTATTTATTATCAGCCAATCAAATGCCTGTAAAATAATTAAATATGCGAGGATTTTAGCGAAATTCCAACTTGAGCGGGAAATTAAGGAAAATTAATTCCTCATGTAATTTTTTTTAAATCAACTGAGTAGCTTTCCATATATTGAACGGAAACCAATCCGGACGACTTTCTGAAATATATTGACAATTTGTACGGATCTTCAGCTATGGCATGGAGTCTGGTAAAATGAAATTGAACAAAATATAATGTTAATGGAAAAAGAAAGGGGAAATATGTAATTTGGTTCCTAGGTAGATTGATTGTTGTTTTATGCCGTACTCAAGATTATTTCACTTATGTAGCGGCGTTGCCAGGTATAGTGGGGGAGGAAACCGGGCTCATTGCCCGGAGAAAACCCCCGACCTTCGTCGAGTACCTGGCCACTCTTCCATATATGGCGATTGATTGAAAAATCCACTCAGAATTTTTTCTATTTCGCCTGAATGTGATTCGAACCCGCGCTGCCTCGATGGAAGGTCTGTGTGGGACTGAGGGGCGATCACCACCGAGGCCCCTTCTTTTTAAAAGGAATGACTGGCCGTTGCCTCAGAGGTAGAGCCATTCTACTGTGAAGCGGTTTGTATTCTGTTTTAACCTGGGTAATATACACGTTGTCCTTTGTACTGAAACACAAAAATGGTATGAAACACAAATGACATAATATTGTTTTCAAGACACCTTCCCGGGTAGACAGTTTGTACCGTATAGTGAAGACGAAATGAAGATGAAGCGTAGTGGAAATTTTATGAAAATCCCTGGCCAAAAGGACTTGATTTGCCATTCACCGCGTTAATCTGCTGACCGGCACAAAACAAGATCTCTAATTTTAGTGAAATTCGAACTTGAGCTGAGTATTGATATGCACCCGATCCTCGCGTTGTTAGCAGCTATTAGCTCAGTTCTGTTATCGCTGTTACCCCGTTACAAGCAGGTAAAACGGACAGGCCGTAGGCCGTGCGGCCTGCCAAAGTATAACAAATCCAGCTTCAAGCTTTAACTTTCCTCGGTAGTCAACGATTGGCTGGTCCCCAGTCAACTCTCCTGTTGCATCATGGGTACAGTACCCAGAAGCGGCGACAGATAAGATGGTGATCCTGCTAAAGGTGCATGATCATAACAAAGGTATTTCTCCTCACATATAACTGCCGGCCTTTGTGCAGGTTACTAGTACAGCCCTCGCGGTCGTTTCCTGTTTCAGTAGTTTGTCTATATGACATATCGCTACATTAGATCATAAGATTAGTTTTACATTTGTTCATGGTGTTGTTGTTGTTGCACTTGCAGATTTATTGTTTTATGTTTTTAATACATTGCACTCTAGATTGTTTAACTCACACTATATATCATGCGTTTTCAGGTTTATTGGGAAAGAAAACCGGACTCGTTGCTCACAGGACCTGATCTTCTAATTCAAGCAACTACACTGGTTGAAATTGACCGTGCATCCTGGCTGATAGATCTTTTACTTTGTAGTTCGCCGCTCACATCAAAACAATTATGCAAATGCCCACAAGCTACGTAAAGTACCTTTTTCATATTGTTGAATTACCCCAGACACACAAGTGCGACTAAAGCGGTAACTGAGTATGGTCAAGATTGAGTTAGAAAACAGTGTGTACTCCCCCCTCTTTATTCACCTTTAAGTTAAAATATCAACAGAAATTTGGATGACAAAAATTACTTACAGGCGTAAATAAAACTCCATGGAGCTTGTTCTATCCCATAAAAAATGTTTTTTGGTATAATTCTTGTGGACATGGTGACGTCTTTTGAAAAATTAAAATAACATATATACAGACAAAAGAAAAGTACATCGAACATCGAACAATGTTTACAATAAAAAAAAAGTGTAGTCAGGCCATAAAAACAAAATTTTGTTTGGCTTTCACCTCAGCTAGTAAAAATACCAATATACTAGAGATGAAGTGTCAAATTTTCAAGATTGAAGGCTCTTTGAAGTGTAGGCAATAGATATAGCCTCAGTTGTTCGCATACAAGTTTCAAACCTGCATCAGACATTGAGATTGTGAAAAATCAGCCTTCAAATGTTGCCATTTCAGTAGCTGTACCGATATGCCAAAAGATAACCTGCCTTCATTGTTGAGAGCTCTTAGGACCAATAAAACAATGCTAAACCAGTGATAACCTCTCAGCCAATCAGATAAAGACTAGACAAAGGCATGTTCGAAGGGCTTACATTTAGGTGCACACTATGGTGACAAGGTGAGGTAGACCACACATCCCTAATAAATACAACGGTTTAATTAAATAAATAATAAAAAACCTACCGAAATTATCTGTAAATAGATCTTTTCCCTTCTTTCCTTGTTTGTATTCCTGTGCATTACAATGAGAACGGAGCTTCCCCACTCATACCACCAAATGCACCTCCACTTTGAAGAGTTCTACTAATGGAAATAGAACTCATTGGGGGACGGGGTGGGCAAAGAATGAGATTAATTTCAACTCCTTGAGATGGTTTGAAGAAAAAAATCAATTTATCCGGTCAATATGAGTTATATGTCATTCATAAGGTTGCTTACAGAGCTTTAAAAACAAAACACTTGACTTATTTAAAGTGACATGAGCTGCCAAAATTCATAGTTTGGAATAAGGAAAACTGTGTCCAAAAGTAAACAAAATATAAATAACCTGAACAAATGTTCATTCATTCTAGGCCAAAGTCTGTTCAAAACGCTATAATAACGTACATTTTCAAGACTTGAAGCGCTAAAAAGCTTTTTGAAAGAAATGGCTCCCCAAAAAATAAAAATTATTTTTCGCTCAAAAATATCATTTTGGCAGCTCCTGCCACTTAAAAAAATCATAAAAATTTACAATTAGTGTTTGAGACTTTCGTCAATATCTTTCTTTTGTCCATGTCTCATATTTTGGTTTGCAGCGTAGAACATCAATAAATCATATTTTGGTAATATATGAATTTGAAGAGTTTTGAGTTATCATTTTGACATTTCATGGTATTACTGATAATAATTCTTTGTACCGTTTCATTAAGGCAAACAGACCTGCAATGTGTTGGCATTTAGTGTCAAACACCCCAGGGACTTCATTGAGATTCCATGCCATCACAATCCAGATCATAGCCTTGATGACCTCTGACAAGATTCCATGCCTTTGATGTTTTTAATGAGGTAACATAGATTAATATATATAAGTACATGGAAGTGGCTTTAGAGTTTGGTGGTTTGCCAATTTTAAAGTTATATATGTTATTGTCTTGAAGCTGTTTGCAGTTTCTTTCTTCAATTTAATTATAATCTTGCCACCCTGTGTGTGAGTAATGAAAGATCAGTGGTATAAATAATCAATAATTGTTCTCCCATACTTGTATCTTGTTTTTAATCCTTTAGGTGAAAAAAACGTTTTATTTCTCTTAGTCCAAGACAACAATCTTCTTGTTTGGTGCAGACTTGTCAGAAAGAAAACTTCTAGAAAAGTCAGCAATCCACAAAGCATGAAGGACAATTTTCTGTGGACGAAAATATCTTTGACAGTACCTGTAGGGTTTCATCTTAGAACTGTAAAATCATAGAAGGTAAGCGTGTATTATGCCAATACCAATGTTTTCAATGGTGTTAAGGTAGTAAGGTCATTGTGTTGCATGTAGTGCAATCTGATCTTAAAGGGACTGATTGTGTATTATTGTTTACTTTTTATTTCAACTAATTCGAAAACTTAGAGTGATTTGACTTTGGTTGAAAGGTGGTAGGTCTTTTTTCAGGGAAAATGTAAAACTTACGAGCTGTTAGTGGGAGTTCCGTGTTACAGTCTTTATTATCTGACCGACGGTTTCTGGTGGATGTAAATACATAGATGACGACAAAATAGTCAGCCAGGCTGTAAGCATTTAATGGCCCGCTCTGGAGCCTGTGTTAGAAAAGCCTGTCTGGCTAAAACTAGAAGTAAACAAACCATCTGCAAAGAAACTCAAAAATCATATTAAGCTCGTCATTAAATGGTCTATCAGGGGAAAGAACTTTACCAGTGATCATCCAAACCCCTTCCCAATATGTATACAACAGTAAAATCTGGACATATTTTAGATATGTAATTTGCCTCAGCCAGGGAGTGTTATATAAATAATTTCTTTATCTTAGAAGTATATTTGTTTTGCTTTTCTCAGGGGATATATTTTGAGGAATGACAAAAATCCAAAAAACAGTCTTTAAAAGACAGAAACCACATCAATATGACCAGAACTAGAGTTAATTTAAATAGGTAATAGACCAATTGCCTAATGATGTCATCAACTGTTAGCCCTGTGAATTATGATGGGATATCAGAAGGGGGTTAAAATGTTTACAAGATGGCCAATAGTATTGTGTTTTGTGCGGCTGAGAAGTGCAAGAAAACTATATAAGAAATTATATAAGAAAACTGAGTTGAAAAGAATAATGAGACAGGATTGTTTTTATGGATTGTTTCTATTGCTACATGTAACCTAGCCAAAACAGTTTTTGTGTATGTTTGACCCATGTAGGATATCTGTGAACTGATGAGCATGTTTGTTTACAACATGGACCAAGAAAATGGCAGACTCAGATCCCTCTAATTTTCCAACAATGTAGCTCATTAGTTTCAGTTGTTGATGTCATTAGGGTTCCAGCTTATACACATTTAGGTAAAACTGATTTATGATGGCTGCTGTGTTTTAAAAAAAAGAACTCTTAGTAGTTTTGCATAGATACATGTCAGTACAGAGTATATGACCATGTTTTATTCTCATTTTCTTTCAGCTTGTAGTGTTACTGTGTTTTGTTTTCTTTGTATATTTGTTTGGGTGTCATTTCTCAATTTCATCCATAATACCTGATTAGAGTATTACTGATGAATTGAGAGTTTTCACTTTTATTTGGAATGTAGAAAGTTTAAAGCAACTGCTGTCTTCCACCAATGTGGTAGTCTAGAAATCTCTTTGTTGTACATGATAAAATGTGTTGGTGATTTTACAAAATGGGGGGTTATATGTGTACCTCTTGTTTTCCTGTCAAAAAGTTTAATTGAATACTGGATTCATCTAACAAATGAACCTATAGCATATAAGTCCAACCTGGGACTAATATAGAAGGGATATGAAACGCCTTTGTACTACAGCCAGTGTGATAAGTCACTGATCACACTCGCTATTGTTTGTATCAGACACCTGGTGAGGGCATTTGGATCCACTCCCAGAATAGCCAAAGTCCTGTTGTGTATCGATTCTTTCCGAAACTTTCCCATTTTGCAAAAACTATAATACCATTTGTGTTTCAGTATAACAAAGCTAGCATCGCTATGGCCAAGATTATAGTAGAAGAATACAAACTACTTCAAAGTAAACTTGCTCGACCTCTGACCCAAAGGCCAGTCATTGCTTATAAAAAGAACAAGAGTTTGAAAGACATACTGGTCAGGGCTAAACTCCCCTGTCTGCCTTCTACCTAGGTTTTCTGGGAAAGGGGTATGGGGGGGGGGGGGGGGGGGGCAAATTTTCACTGTCTTTTCCCATGACCCCATAATATATAGTCTGACGATATTCTTACTATAGCTTAAGATGCGTAAGCATTGTCAATGTAATACAAAGTGTTCCAGAAAATTCTACTGACTAAGGCCAAGCTCCTGTCAGTCGTCAACCTAATGAAATATCATAGATTTACTTTATTACAACAATTTATGATGGGGTATAAAGGTCTAAATGATATACCTCTTTTTAACACAATTAGAAACTTATTTTAGACAAGAAGATTTTCCCTGTGCCCGTGTGTTTTAGTGTTCGTAAATATATATGGACTGTGCATGCCTACTCGTAAGTTAATAACAGAAAACAACTGCCTTATTGACTGGTCTGACATATCTTTTAGCTATCGGTAAGGTTAGGAATACACAGCTCAGGTTTTGGCTATTCTCGAGGCGGTGGAAATGCCTTTACAGTCACAGGGTATAGGAAATAAACAATAGCGAGCCAAACAACTAGGATCCCACTGACTGTAATACAAAGGTGTTTCCCCGTCTCTTTTAAATTAGTACCAGGTTCAACATATACTCCCAGATGGTTTTCCTCTCATTTCCATCCATTAACTAGAATGACAAGCGGTACTTGTCACCCTACTGTAAACTGGTCAGCTAACCCTAACATTTTCATGGTATGATGTGGCTATAGTGAGATATATTTTGGATGAATGTTTTTGTTCAAACTGTTTTTTCCTTCTTTCATAGAATTCTTCAGATCAGACAGAACAGCCAAATTTGTTTGAATTGAAATCCACATGTCAGCTAAGAGAACTACAGATTCTGGTAAACTTTTTAAACCTTGGTTTCCTGATATAAAATAACTAGCGCTATTTTGTCAATAAAATTGTTCAGTTATTATAAAAATGAATTGCAAATTAGTGAGATTCTCTGCAATTATATACCTACATGTAATTCTAAACTGACATTATAAAAAAATATTCCTGTGAGCAACACGATAATTATAACATAAGGGTAAATTATTCTTAATTTCCTTTATTAAGTTTATAAAAAAAGATTAACCCTTTATCAAACATATTCTCAAATCCTTAACCTAATTATTAAAATCTGTAAACTTAACATTTTGTAAAAGAAATAAACAATCACTTCGATATATAGAGGCTTAAATTCCACTGCATCTTTATTTTGAATGTTTTCAACCAGGAAGAAAATTTATGACAAAGGAAGGAAAAAAACTCTCTTCCTTTTGGTTACTTACAACTATCTTACAAAGCTGCTGTTGTCTATCTGATTCATTAATTGAATATTTGCCTATATAAATTGAACTCTTACTATTTCAGCTACCTGTACAGTACTAGAGAAGAAGATATATGCTCCCATTAGACAAATAAAACAAAACACAGAAGAGGTAAGTTATATTAGGTTTGGGTCACTTACAATCTGAAGAAACAGTGTTTCATGCGAATAGAAGAGAAATTGGTATAAAATTATGGAAAAAAAACATACAACCCAATTTGTATTGTACTGTTTAGTTTAATTTAAAAGAGAAATCTGGAATGCTGTATAATTAACATTGAACTTTACCTTTAGATTGATTCATTCTACATAGTTGGGATTATTTCACTGTTCCATTGTTTTTATCATTGTTCCATTGTTATGCAGAATAACACAAGTCAGCTTAGCACAGGACTAATATACTTCTTGTACATGTAGTTAAACACCTTGCAGGGAGTCACTGGGCAGTAGCAACATATAAGGACAGTATAAAGTGCAAACATTGTATGTGCTTGGTGTTTAAGGGGTCCCTAGCTTTTCATTTGGTAGTTTTTTGTTGACGTATGTATATTTTATCTTCTGTCCTCATCAATAAGCAACATAGTTTCACATTTGTTCTGTTTGTGAGTAGCGAATCAAGAGAAAAAATGTGAATTGTAACTTGACCGCCATATATGAAATGGTTACCATATGTTGACTAATGCATTTCTTTATTTCAGGGTTCTAACATCATCTGTGTAAGAAGGGGTCTATAAGAGAAACTCCCCTGTCATACCAACAGTACCTGGAAAACAGCAGAGAACAAATCTTCTTTGTAATGATTTGAGTGGTATCTGAAGACCTCTCTGTCTGGATTTCTTTAAAGATTTAGAAGTTGCTGTGTTTATCTTCTTTTAATATCAAGATAGAAAGGTAGAGAAATTTATGCAATCAAATTGCGTTCAGGACAAATATTAATCATACATGTATTTGATCACTTCATGTACATTTTAAGAAATTCATTGTCCTAGTTTTCTTATAAATAAGTTGGACACTGGTAACTGATATTATTCTTATATATTGCATAATATATACTTGTTACAAGGAAAGTAATGTACACTTTAATCAAGATTTCAAAATACTTCTTTACAACTCTGTTTTTTTTAACTAATGCTATCTTTATTTTTCTTCAGATGTACAAGCCATGATTACTTAGGAAGGCAACTGAAGGAGTCTGTTCATCCAATATTCAGAGAGAATGTTGAAGACTAATATGACTGCCAGTCTTACTTTGACAATTAAAACAACGTTTGTTATTATCAAAGACAGTGCTGTCCAACTCAAATTTAGAAAACTCCATTCATATAATGTGTTGATGTGATCCGTTTACCCCATTATTGACCTCCAATAGACTTTCTTTATTCTGGACTTTTTTAAAAGAGTGCTTTAACTCTGTGATTGTACCAACAGTAACTAAGAGGTGATTCATTTGAATCTGTCTTAAACCTCAACCATCATAACCAAATCTACATGCAATGCACTTTAGATCAAACTCCATTTTTTGTATCCAGTGTATATCCAAGGACCCATTAGTGATGTGCTGATATTGTTCATGGTTTCATATCCTTAGGGGTTATATAATTGTAGTTACTGTTTACTCCAGAGATTCTATGGCTTCTCCATGCAATTAAGTTCCCATACCCTTGAAGAAATATATGTGCCTGATTATTTACCTTTATTGTCAGAACTTAAATAGTATACTATACAGGTAGCTATACACAATGTAGTTGATCAAGAATGGCAAAAAACAGATGCGTCATCAACATTTATTAAAAATTGTAATTTAGTTGTATGTATATGAAGGTCCTCTCATGTTTTATCCTTCCTGGAAAAGTAGATGGGATTTCTTTGCAAGAAATTACATTAGGTTTTTGTGTTTACTTAACTCAAAACCCCTGTTATATAAAGGAGCCATACGGCTTATATATTAGATCATAGCTCAGATTGGCCAAACTTGGTAGTCAGGTTCAGTCCAAGTGTATAAACACACTTAAGCAACATCGCTCTGTGTGTAGAGACTTGGATTGACAAACTGAGTAACCTATTAAATAATAATTCACTGGTTAAAACCCTCTCAGTCAATGATATACCCAAAACTATAATCTTTATTAAAAATGAGGCTAACAGTTGTTTGTCGTTTATTATGTATTTTGCCATAATGTTCCAAAAATTTTCGGGGAGCCTCCATGTCTCAGTAGGTAGAGCGTTGGACCCTCAAACCGAACAGCCTCCCTGGAAATGGAAAATTTTGTGACTGGGTTTTCACTCCGAACGGCCTGTGTGGGATGATTGCCAGTTACCACCGAAAGGTCGTGGGTTTCCTCCTGGCATAAAGCCTGGTTTTCTCCCACAATAAAACTGGCTATGCTGCGAAAAGTATCATATATTCTTGTTTTGTTTTTCGTATTTTACAATAAATTTTTTCTTAAAACCCATTAAAACTGAATCTTTGATGATTTCGGTGGGAATGCATGGGAAGGAATAAGTATTTAGTCTTGAAGAACTTCCAGCGGGAGACTGGTCGGGGCTTAATCTAGGCTGGTTTTGAACCCCATATATGGGGTTTGGGCTTCTGCAGTTTGGGCCCCCAAACCAGGGTATGACGAAAAAAATTGTTGTGATTGTTGCTTTATATATCTCTGCAAAGTATTTAAAACATAAATGTTATGGACATATTACACAGAAGTGGTGGTTTAAAGTTGGAGTTCTCTCCATGCATCCTTTATGGGCCCTGGGATGGTATTATCCAGTTGTACTATGGGTGCCCTAGATGAGGCCCTGCTGGTTTGCATGTTTGGGGTGGTGGGGAGAGGGGGACTTTGGGGATGAAGGGATGAGCCACCATCATTTGTCTCACCAATATCTCCAGTAATCAAAAATGAGATAGTTCTAATTTTATCCACCCAAACTATCCTTCGGAAAAAAAGAACACAGCTGTGGTATATGCTAGGCCCAAATTTAATCAATCTCTCAAAATTATATATTTGCATCTTCGTACCTTTAGATCAAAGACTCGTGTTTAATAAAACAAATGGCTAGAATGTTTGCTTTTTTACTTGTTATTACTTCACTTGCCTGGTTATTTGAACGACACATTGACTTTCTCTTGGTATCAGGCCATGCCGCCAACAGATCAGAGGAATTATTGTCGCACCTTTTTTTTTAGACACGACCCCCACACATTTGACGTGAGGCCTAACCCCTGACTCCCTACTCCCCCCTCCCCCCTTTCTCCCCACCATTATGCAGTCTGCATATGACAGATTGGTTGTTGCTAAACTCCATACTTAAAATTATTTCACAGATATGGCGTTTTTGCCAGGTTTAGTATATTGGATGGTTCCATAAGTAACCTCTGCCAAAAACCCCTTTCCATAGATATAAATTCATCTCTTGCTTCTGGATTGTGTAGGTAGCCAAACGGATATGGCTGCTTTGGCAAATTATAAGAAACATCTGAGCTCCACATAGAAAATATGCTTGAATAGCATGAACATCTACGACGAACGGCTGCTTTGGCAAATCTTCCGTAAGAAACATCATCTGAGTGACCTATAGAAAACATGTTTGAACAGCATAGACATCTACATGTGAGATGAACGGCTGCTTTGGCAAATCTTGCATATAAGAAACATCATCTGAGTTACCTATAGAAAACATGCTTGAATAGCATGGACATCTACGACGAACAGCTGCTTTGGCAAATCTTGCATATAAGAAACATCATCTAAGTTACCTATAGAAAACATGCTTGAATAGCATGGACATCTATGACGAACGGCTGCTTTGGCAAATCTTGCATATAAGAAACATCATCTAAGTTACCTATAGAAAACATGCTTGAATAGCATGGACATCTACGACGAACAGCTGCTTTGGCAAATCTTGCATATAAGAAACATCATCTAAGTTACCTATAGAAAACATGCTTGAATAGCATGGACATCTATGACGAACGGCTGCTTTGGCAAATCTTTCATATAAGAAACATCATATAAGTTACCTATAGAAAACATGTTTGAACAGCATAGACATCTACATGTGCGATGAACGGCTGCTTTGGCAAATCTTGTATATAAGAAACATCATCTAAGTTACCTAAAGAAAACATGCTTGAATAGCATGGACATCTACGACGAACGGCTGCTTTGGCAAATCTTGCATATAAGAAACAACATCTAAGTTACCTAAAGAAAACATGCTTGAATAGCATGGACATCTGCGACGAACGGCTGCTTTGGCAAATCTTGCATATAAGAAACATCATATAAGTTACCTATAGAAAACATGCTTGAATAGCATGGACATCTACGACGAACGGCTGCTTTGGCAAATCTTGCATATAAGAAACATCATCTAAGTTACCTATAGAAAACATGCTTGAATAGCATGGACATCTACGACGAACGGCTGCTTTGGCAAATCTTGCATATAAGAAACATCATCTAAGTTACCTATAGAGAACATGCTTGAATAGCATGGACATCTACGACGAACGGCTGCTTTGGCAAATCTTGCATATAAGAAACAACATCTAAGTTACCTAAAGAAAACATGCTTGAATAGCATGGACATCTGCGACGAACGGCTGCTTTGGCAAATCTTGCATATAAGAAACATCATATAAGTTACCTAAAGAAAACATGCTTGAATAGCATGGACATCTGCGACGAACGGCTGCTTTGGCAAATCTTGCATATAAGAAACATCATATAAGTTACCTATAGAAAACATGCTTGAATAGCATGGACATCTACGACGAACGGCTGCTTTGGCAAATCTTGCATATAAGAAACATCATCTAAGTTACCTATAGAAAACATGCTTGAATAGCATGGACATCTACGACGAACGGCTGCTTTGGCAAATCTTGCATATAAGAAACATCATCTAAGTTACCTATAGAAACATGCTTGAATAGCATGGACATCTACGACGAACGGCTGCTTTGGCGAATCTTGCATATTTATAAGAAACATCATCTAAGTTACCTATAGAAAACATGCTTGAATAGCATGAACAACTACGACGAACGGCTGCTTTGGCAAATCTTGCGTAAGAAACACCAGCCGTTCATCGTACATGTAGATGTCCATGCTGTTCAAGCCTGTTTTCTTTTGTGAACTTAGTTGAGGTTTCTCATGCAAGATTTGCCAAAGCAGCTGTTCTTTGGCGGCTCGTGGAGTCATTTCAAACCCCAATAATTAAACCAACGTGAGCATCATTGACATGTAACCATGGGCCTAAAAACGAACGATGAAATTATATTCTTTACATTTGATCCAATTTGACTTACTTAAACAAGGAGAGGGGGTATATCCATCTCGGAGTTTTATGGGTCAAATGTTACGGAAACCTCAATGAGAAATCAAGCGGTGTGTTTTCGTATGGAGACATTAAGAAAAGAGCAACAAAAACACTCAATTTATTTGATTGTAGTCATGGCCCAACCAATTGGTAGAGGTTGTTTAATAAACATTCTCACTGCTGATATCTTTGGAATGGTCAATGGTATCATATACCAAAAACAAAATGATAGTTCTAAGCAGACGAGTTCCAATGTCTGCTGGTATCCAAATGGCTATGGGCACCATTAAAGAGCACCTAATTTCTGTAGAATTCGGGGTTTGAGAACTTGTCAAATAACGATTTATCACTGCACCCGTGAGTATTCCATGGCCCGGTGAAAGCTAAAAACTTAGACAATCATTCTTTGCATTTTTTCAGATTTAGGGTGGATTCCCTTCATCCAAAGTAGACTAACTATCATGGACACAAAATCCTTTCAAAAACTTCTGCCAATATTGAGCATGAGATCGAATCAAACTTAATTACTCATAAAACGGTCTGTGGAACAGTTAGCAGAAACCATCAGCAGCTTTGGACACATAGCAAAGATTATTCTACCAATAAACCTTACAACCCCACCATAAAAGTAAAATAGTCTTGTCTACCACCTGATCAGGGGTTTTACTTATTGGTTGTATTTGGGAGAGCTGTCAGATATTCGAAGGTTCAGGGTTTCCCCCTTAACCTGGTAACGCCACCCAGTGAAATAATTTTTGAGTGTGACAAAAAACGTCAATTAATTAATCTTGTGTCGGGCATCCTACAATTATTGTTAATCAATCAAAAAAAGATCAAACGACTGGAGTTCAGAGAAATTGTTGTCTGATTTTGACTCAGCAATTTGTCACGAATCTCTACCACTTGTTAATAGTCCAAAGTTTACCTCAATTCTTTGGATCTCTTAAAGTGACAAATTGCGATGAAATACCTTATTTTTCATTTTAAAGACAATATTCACCTTTTACATGAACATGCTTTGTTCATATTATTTTTTTGAGAAATCTCTGAAAGGAGGGAGCTTTGATTGATAATTCACAGAGGTCAAGTAAGACGATTTCAAAGATATATGTTCACCTTTCGACCAGGGGTCATGATAGGAGGACAGTTTCCCAGTGGTCATAGGTCAGAGATATGTGGGAAATCTGTTTTGAAAACAGTTGAAAATTGTATTTAAATTAAGTTTTATATATTTTACCTGAAGTTTTCACTTAAACTATTTCGAGAGTCGATCCAGAATGTGTTATAAACAAAACCACAGGCATTCTTCACATTGTACAAATACTTTTATTACAAATACTTTAACATCATCAAATCAGTTGTACATAAATATCATCTTACTACAGTGTACATGCAGATATTAAATCTAATCACTTCACTTTTTATAAAGTTTGATTCTAAGTTTCATTAACATAAAATACAACATTTAAGGGGTTTCTCCATACAATGGTGTGGGATATTAATGTAATACAGAGTCCCTATATGAATATACAAGCAAAGTTGTTACAAATAATGCCAGGCAAAAATTCCTCATAATATGCGAGGGGATACAAACCAAAACTTACTTATAGAGATTTAGAGAAATTTCTGTTAAGAGTACCAAATTTAATAGTATCTGGAAGTTGAGAGGTCAACGCTGTACACCATTGTTCATTGGAACTTATAAAACAGTTAATCTCTAACATTGTTGTGACATTGATGATGAAACATTTAGTCTTGAAACATGAAATGTATATTGTGATAATTACACTCTAGTGATACTAAGACAAACAAGCTATAGGTTAATGAACTGATGAAAACTGAATTTACACTACATCAGTGTAAAAAATGTAAGAATGTTAACATTTAGTTTATATCCTCCACTGGCTTCCATCTTTATGTCCCTTCTATCCACATAACCATAAACTCCACTGTTTCTTTTTATCCAGCCATTCTATATAAAGCAAAACATAGTCTTAAGTTGTATACATGTATATTATGAACAGTAAAACACACACAGGCCCAGAGAAAATCTTCTTGACTAAAATAACCATTGAGACAAATCTAAGTTGTATATAAATAAAGTAAACAATGTGCGGTTTCAAGTCCAGCATAAAAACCTAACACAGACTTTTGTCGCAGCAAATAATATGCTTGCTCATGTAATACAAAGCCCCTCCCCCTTTCCTATTTGACCCTATTACTGTAGAGAAATCAAATGGATTGGATCAGGTAGGATTGTGGCAAACATATTTTATTCAAGTCGCATTAACTAGAACGATGGCCAGGTCTAAAGTAAAGATCAAATACAACAATAAAGTATAGTACTTGAAATATATATCTCAATTCCAGGTGGCCTAGAGCTGTGGGAGGGTTTAGATAGGGGCAGGCTAGTTCAGTAGTATTAGAAAAATATGATCTACATGTAGGTTTAATAAATAGGAATTTTACACAACATTGGTTTCTGTAAAAACATTTGGTACCCTTTTATTAGGTACATTAAATTATGGTTACTCAGACATACAATGTACTTTTAGCCATCAGTCTTGAAAGCTTTCTCCGAATATGAGGATCATCTGAGATATATATACAGTGAACTTTTTAAGTGGGAGTCAACCTTTCATCATACCGCCGGACAAGTAACATCTCCAGGATAAATCCCTTGTGTACAATCTGAATTAGAAATTTAATTCTGTACAATGAATCTAGAAATAACATATACATCATTCTGTGATTCTTCTAATCTTTCATCTTATTAATAAATAAAGATATTGTACATGTAACATTACATATATGATGCAAAAGATGCTCGGATTTGAGAACATTTTAGTGTAAATATTTAGAAATGTTTTCAATTTTATGATCACAAACAGAAGTAAAATTGTCTGTTATAATGACTGTAATTCCAAATACCACCCTGATTATTTAAAGCCTGTAGAATATATTTCAAATTTTCATTACTGTCTGTTTCCGCAATTACATTCTCACGTTTTGCCATTTTATATGCGTATTTAAAGACTTTGTATTGTTACTTCTCTTTTTGTTTTCCATTTTTATGGTAAAGGAAGGGACAACTATTATTCCATGTTCTTTACAAATCATCCTAACTTGAGCTTACAAGGAATCACTGCTGTTATCTACAGTATTTAAAATAAAGTCGTTATTAATATCATTATAATGCATTCTGACTGCAGAGTTAGAATGAATAATACAAACCCTTTTACAATTCCTCTTTTTTTTAGATGAGACATCCCATTTCAAATATTAAGTTTAGTATTCAGTAATCAAGATCTGCAATTCAAAAAGAATAAGTGTAATTAATATAAAGGACAGTATGATGACAAAATCAAGCATCTCTTACACTATTAAGTAAACTTACAGATTGATATGAAAACCTTTAATTCAGATACTGAACACTAAATGTTTTCTAATTAAAACACACTGGCACAGGAAATGCCCTATGGACTAAAATAACTATGGGGACGAGTTAAAAAAAGAGATATACAAGTCATTATTCAGCTTAATCTAAAGGATAAATCGTTTATACATGTACATGTAGTTTGTTTTGACCAGACACTGAGACAAAACCTAATTCTAACGATAGCCCCTGCACATCCCACGATTCAGTTTGTTTGATAGAGGTAGCATGACCATGCAACATAAAAGGCAGTTCAAACAAGATCCTTCAAAAAGTGCCAAATCCATCCTTGAATTAATATACTGAAAAACATACAGCATAGTACTTTCTTTTCTACATCTACCAGGGTCTAAATTTTCACCTAAATGATAAGGGTTTGTAGTGTTTGTATTGAAAAGCACTTTCAAACCATTTACACTTAGTTTTGACAGCAGATTTTAGAAACAGGATTTTCTAATTAGTCGTGGAACAAAATATACATCTCAAAGAACTATAAATGAAGTTGCTGTCCTGAATACAAATGAACCTAGTTGCTACATGTATGTTAAATGAATATATTGACTGAGATTTGTTGGTATATCAAACATAAATGTACCGGTACATAAAATGATATAAAACAATCACCTTGTTGATAGATCATATAAAGATTAACAAACCGATGCACCTTGTTAATGTGTAAAAGTAAATGTTTGCCTTGTAAGTACATGTATGTGTACCTTGCTGGCATGTAAGTTGCCTATGTAGCTTTTCTAGTAAAAAAAAAGCATTCTTGTTAATGTCACTGAGTCAATGTAATTTTATTTTCAAAAATACATCTGAAATATGAAGTTACTGTATTTTACATGTATGTTATTTGTTAGTGTGTAAAATGAAGAATGAAATTCGAAGTTGCTATCCCAGACATACATGTACCTTTAAGGTGGGCGAATAAGTAATATCCTGTGTTATACATGCATGTATATGTACATGTATATTTTTGATGTGTAAAATAATGTTGTCCTAAACACACACAAATGGCCCTTTGTCTTAAATTAAGTTGCTTCCTTTTACACTGATGTACCTGTGAGGTCAGTGGGAGTGGAAAAATTAATAACCTGTTAAGATAGACGGCCTTTGGCTAATGATTAAACAATGTGATCATAGAACTTACTTTGTTACACTACATGGTCATGGGTTGAAGAAAAGGAGATTTCACTTAAAATCAGATTTTTTTATCAGCTTCCAAACTTGAGATTTCTTAAATGATACAGACCATAACAGTAATGCTTGAAACTGTAGTTGTTAATGACTATCGTTGTGGGCATAAACTAAGGTAACATAAAGTTACTGCCGCGTGCATCTTGTGTATGAAAAATAGAGGTTGCTATGTAAGACATATATGCAACTTGTTGGTGTGTAAAATAAAGTTGCTGTCTTGAACATAGATGCATCTTGTTGATGTGTAAAAGCTGGGATTAATATAGAAGGAACACGCCTTTATCACACTCGCTATTGTTTGTCTCAGACAAATGGTGAGGGCATTCCGATCCACCCCAAGAACAGCTGAAACCTCATTCCGAAAACAGACTTCGGTTGTCTTTGCTTGCTATCGGTCGGCTATGACACTCTGAAACCAGTAGCGAGTGATTGATTGTTTGGTGTTTTACGCTGCGCTCAAAATTATTTCACTTCTATGGCGGCGTTGCCAGTTTTATTGTGGGAGGAAACCGGGTTCTATGCCCGGAGGAAACTCACGACCTTTTGTTTGTAACTGGCAACCATCCCATATAGGTCGTTGGAGTGAAAACCCAGTCAGAAAATAGTAGCGAGTGAAGACAGCTGAAGTCTGTTCCAGTTAGGGTTTCTGCTATTCTTGGGGTGGATCAGAAGGCCCTTGCCAGGTGTCTGAGACAAACAATAGAGGGCCAAACTAAAATAAAGTTGACACATATACCTTGCTGGTGTGTAAAATGAAGGCTTCTTGGGCATCTGAATATGAAATGGAATCAGATCATTTATAAAGCTGGGTCAACTTTACGATTTTTAAGCACAATCTCAGAAAGCAAGTGTATAATTCATTTAAAGTTCAAGCTACATGCTCATTTATAGCATGTGCTAGATTTTCTTTCATTAATTACTTTTGTCAAAACCTGTTCCCCTGTGCCAGAGTGTTACAGTATATTTAGATGGATTGTATTGCTTAGATATTTACCAGTCTCCATATTCCTTCCTTTTTGAGTGGTAATTGCAGATTTGCTGTCCAAAGCTCCCTCTTATAGAGCTAGAAAAGACGATCGCATAAAACTATTAAAGATATAATTTTAATCAGACATTTCAATACAGAATAGAACTGAATGTGTCAGCTACATTTGACTATTTGATATGATTCAAGGCCAGGAAGAACACTTCAAACAGATTGAACTCTACACTGCCACTAAAAACTATTTTGTAAAGATGAAAAACGATGGTAAAAGAACTCCAGATGAAAAATTGTACATGTGTGTTCATTTCTACCCAAAATTCTAGCAAATTCACATTACTTCAAACATGAAGCCATGCCTGGGTATCAGGTTTTGTGTATAAAGTAAACTTACATTGAAATCTTTACCAATCAACATTAAACAAAATCAATTGGCTCACAAGAAGATAACAGTAGAGATAAAAAGCTTCACAACCTTTTTCATGAAAATCCTTTAATATATTCAAATTATCAATGATGATCATAGGTGTTGTCTGCAAGTTTCTTTTAGGGGCCGTGATGACTCAGTGGGCAGAGCAATAGTCTCTGTCAGCTACAAGCCTCCCATTGAAGGTCCGCAAATTTGAATCCCATTCAATTCAAGAAAATTTGAAAATACTTTGAGTGGGTTTTTAACACAATTGTTGTATGTGGGAGCCAGGTACTCACCGAAATGTCTGGGGATTCCCCTAGGCTCTTTCTTCCTCCAACACTAAACCTGCTAAAAACACAAATCAAACAATTAATCCAATTCATGGAAAAACACTATAAAAACTCCTTCAAATTATTCACGCTAATGATACCAACTTGAAATTTGAACCCTATACCAAAATAGTACTACATGTGCATGGGTGAAAGAAAAAATAAATTTCAGTTAAAAGCACATTTTATATCAGCTTTCAAACTTGTGACTAATTAAATGAGATGGACAACAACAGTATAGCTGGAAATTGTAGTAGTGTAATAATGTCTTTGGATACTGTTGTTGGCACAAAGGTAAATACAATGCAAACACTTCATGGAAGGCCTATAACAACAAATTTATTTTACTCAATATGCTACATGTCCACCCCTAAAAACAAAATTGTAACCAAGGCAACATACCATATTAAATGAACCTGTTAGTGATAAAGGTGATGTTACATATGCTATCACTATTGTAGTCGTTATTTCGTATAACTTGGGTATGTAAACATAGACTGATACTAAAAGATACACGTCCCGTAATGATCAAACCTTTTATCAAACTAACCAACTTTGCTTTTCTGTCAGTTCTCCCTTTCAGCAACAACCAAAATCCTGATTAAAGAGAAAGGTTACATAATTATTACAATTTCTCACATACACTGATTTACTACAGAAACATGATGAATGCATTATTAAACCTGCAAATTCAAATCGAGCATCAGTGGACTTACGTGTACATGTATGTATTTAGGGATTGAAAGACATGGGCCCGAGTAGAGATTAAGCCCAGAAATATGTGTATCAACTATCTAGTTTAGTTTTTTAACTACATGTCCACAAGTTCACTTGGACAGGGTGGACTGGTAGTTGTCTAGCTTCTGGGGCTTTATGTAGTTTAGTCACTCTTGTTTGAAACATTCAATTGAGTGGCCGATAAAGTATTAGAGAAGGATGATTCAGTGAAATAAACAGTTATGTCAGACATAATATCAGCAGTCTAACATCTGTTATAAAGATACCATTGGTTAGTCAGTCATATTCAGAGCTGAATGTCCATCCTTACCAATGTTTTTCTCAATAAGAGATCTTGTTTTTAAACACAGAGTGTAGTTACACTAATTTGCCCTCTCGTCTGCATAAAACAATCACTATCACTCAAAAATCTCACATATAACTTACCCAAGCTGCAATTATCATCAGGGAAATAACTGACTAACTTATCCAAGTCCGTTGCCTTAGTACATTATTGCTCATTAAGTTAAACTCACAAATTATGGATGTCACAGTTCAACTTAAGGCAATAAATAAGGATACTTATTATTATTAAGAACTGCAACTTAAGTCTGTGTAAAATGTTAGATGTCTTATTTAGGATGTTACTCTGAACTAATTATTCTCATATATACAGATTTATGATAATAATTAGTTCGGAGTCCAAGTATGATGCATAAATAACCTGTACAAGGGTGTTTACAATATCGTAGATATAAAGCTTAGTGATTACACAGTTGATGGAGATTATAAGTGGAGCCTGTGCCAATTCACCATATTGCTGCCTTACACCCTGAACAGGAACATTTCTATGATTTTAGCTGTCATTATCATTTTGTTAGAGAAGATTATACCACACTACTCTGCTCCACAGAGAATCTTTCTTTCTATCCTATAAGCATCTCTGCGAAAGAAATAGCTTTTTTTCGTGGAATGAAGACCTCAGCCACCATATATTGTAGGTGGATTTGTGTAGCCAGCCAGTAAGGCGTTGGTAATGACCTACATTGTCGTTTGCTAGTTACTTGAAGAGGCATGAGCTGCCGAAATTCACACTTTTTTCATAATTTCTGATCGTCACGACAGTAAGAGGCTTTACAGGCCATCAAAAAACTAAATGATTGGCGTTGGAATGAGGAAAATCCATACAGTATGTGGCCTTCACGAACCGGAACAGTGTTCGAAAAGTAAACAAAATTTAAATAACCGGGACGACCATTCATTCATTCTAAGCCAAAGTTAGTTAAAAACAATACTTTAACGTACATTCTCGAGATTAGGCGCACTAAAAAGTCTTTGAATTATACGTCTCAGGAAAAATAGCAGATAATTTTAACATTCGGTATTAACGTCAAAATATCAACATTTTGGCAGCTCATGCCCCTTTAAAGTAAAAAAAAAAAGTGTATAAACAATTTTAACTTTACAGGTATAAATGATCTTAGCAATCGCCTATCTGCATATGTAATATACTGTAATGTAAATTTTTATGATTGATTGGGGCTTAACCTCAAACTCAACAATTAAGGTTATATGTTGACAAAGAAACCAACTGACCAAAAGATTACCCTCCCTGTGCCCCCCACCCTCCCCCTTTGTTCCAAATCTAAATTTTGACACAAGGCTCCACAGACGATAGAAAATCAGGAAGGCTAATGTATTTGGCATAGTTACTGTCTGGTCCTCCTTGCTAGGTCAGCAAACATGTCTAAGGTAAAACCACAATGTCCCCAGCCAGAAGGGTCTTTATGCAATAACATGCATAACTGCCTTTCCTGCTATTTTTTTCCCTTACTATTCATCATTCACAGAAATATAAATGGTAAACCTTTCGAACCTGCAGCTGAAAGTAAACTTGTTCAACAACCACTTTACAGGGGAGGGGACCGGTTACAGAGGGTAAATGTAATATTCATTGATCATCTAATAAATTGGCTTGGGTCAAAGTAATGTAACTTTGGGAGTGCTAATATGAACCTGTTTGCTACGTTAACGTATTAAAAATAGTTAAGCATTGCTGGGTGATTGCCTTTTCTTTATCAGAAGGGAAGTCAGCCTGGTGTCCGACTGAAAATTCAACAGTGAGGGAACCAGTTATCGAGGGTTGGGAAATTTTTCCCTTTTTTTGATCATTTTTTTCAAAAATTTCTACAAATAAGCACGTTTATCGAAAATAATAGACAATTGACAGTAAGGTAAGGGCCACTTTCAAAAGCCAAATCCTCAAAGCGGTAAACGAAAACCATGAACTGAGCTAACACTTTTAGGGAGCGGTCCTTTATGTGTTTGCCTATGTTAACCTATACTATGGAGGTACTAGGATAACCAAACCATAATTGTAGAAAACAATGGTCTAACCAGCTGGGAGCGGTCCTCACAGTAACGCTACATACCGGAGCTAACCAAACCAATGACGGGTCCCCACTTGAAGGACTGACCTAGATTGTGAAGTCGCCCTTCGAACTTATTCTCGCAAAAATTTTATGTTTATTTTTCATGCGATATAATCCATAATGTTAATATGTGGTTCTGTGAGCTAATATTTGTTCAATTTCTTGATACTTTAAGTTTAAGGATTTTTTAAACTTCTGTTACTATGTCTAATTTTTGCCGGACAGACTATAGAATTAGTTCGTCAGTCTCAAACCGCTATAATCGTCAGTTTAAACCCCCCGTTTTATTCATTTCTTCTAGAACTTATGACTAATTTAGTATTACAAGCTTAAAACTAAACTATCCCTACTAAAAGCTAAAAGAACTAACATCTAAAAGACGAATTTGAAGAGAAGTTAAAAACGACGGACCTATTCTATATTTGCACCTTTTTGCCGATCGATTTTTAATAACATCGTTATTTTCCTGACCGGCAAGTTATAGTAACACAGGAAAGAGACACATGAGTGCGGCTATAACCAGCTGATAACATCGTCTGCTCGGACCAAATTACAAAATCGGCACTTTGACAATGAAGGAAATTAGGAAAGTGTGAATTTGGTTTTACACGTACCTAGGCCTAACCCTCGATAACTGGTACTGGTACTGTGGTAGGCCTACTCCCAGGTAGTCCGCAATATGTTGAGTGGATTGAAGGATAAATCTAAGAGTTGCTGATAACTCGCAATTTTTAAACATTACTCACCTAAAATTTTGTCAGAAAGCTTCTTTGATAATCCCTTCGTAGAGCTAAACCATCATTTGTGGTCATACACATCGCCAAACAACGAAATTCGCTAAGTTTAAATTCCCTTTGCGTTGTCACCGACCTTCCCGACAGCCGTTGCCGGTTGTAGTGGCGAGTATGATTTGAAAGTTCGCGGTAGATGGCGGTGTGATCGCCCGAGAAAATTTTTAGTCATCAGATGGAATTCAAACTTAGCGAAATTGGCTGCTAACAGATTTTAATGTCACATATGATGGTTTAGCTCTACGAAGGGATTATCAAAGAAGCTTTCCGACAAAAGTTTAGGTGAGTAATGTTTAAAAATTGCGAGTTATCATTTTTTTAAAATTCCGAGAGCAACTCTTAGATTTTTCAAATGTACCCTATGTTGACGTGGTATTGAAGAAGCCCGTGCGGGCGTATCAGAATTTATCCTTCAATCCACTCAACATATTGCGGACTAACTCCCAGGTAGCCGCACTCGTGTGTCTCTATCCTGGTTTACTTACTTTGCCGGTCAGGTAGAAACTCCCAGGCTACGGCCATTTAATTCGTTTTATCTGTTTATTACTATTACTAGTATTAGAATAATAAGTGTGGTTTTGATAGCCAAATAAACGAAGAATGTTCCCTCAATTAATTATTTACAGAAATGCTTTCGACTTTCCATTGCAAATCGTATAAAAACTTAAAAAAGTAACTCACCTTACATCGCACGCCTCGTCAAGCAAAAACGAAACACAGCTTATTTACCTCAAGTACAAAAGAGTTCCATTAGAGGTTTATTACAATGCATTCATAGGCCAGTTGTTAACTTTAAGGTAAAAGCTGGATTTGTTATACTTTGGCAGGCCGCACGGCCTACGGCCTGTCCGTTTTACCTGCTTGTAACGGGGTAACAGCGATAACAGAACTGAGCTAATAGCTGCTAACAACGCGAGGATCGGGTGTGATATGATAAAGCTCGGACATTCAGTAGTTTTCAATATACAGGTGTATAGCGCGAAAACTAATCGGGCATGGCATGTAATCACGAAACTATGATGTGTTTTAAATAGTAAGCACAAACCCAGATACATATATCTTTCAGCTTGTAATTCAATTCAATAAAGCAGGCTACATTCCTATTGAACTATCTTGACAAGCATATGTAAGGATTGGCCAAAAATTAATGGATACCTTAGCCGGAGATATACCTTCTGTAAGCCAGGGAACAAAGACTGACCAATTTGCTGCATGCGCCCAAATATTTCGTCGTTTTCAAGGGTCACTTTAACAAGGAAAATTTGGAATTCACTTGGATTGATCGATTGTGTATTATGCCGCACTCAAGATTATTTCACTAATATGGCTGCGTTGCCAGGTTTATTGGGGGAGAAAAGTGGAAATCTACACCCTTCAGTCTACCACATACGCTGATCGAGTGAAAAATCCACTCAGAAATTTCGCAATTTTTATTCTGACCGAGATTAGATTCCGCGACTCATCGATGAAAGGCCAGCGTCTGGACCCTTTGCCAGAAAAATCGGTCTCTGTGGTGCTTAGAATCTAACATACTCTCCCTGGCGTTTGCATCCTATAAATTGTAATTTAACAAAAACACACAGACAAGATTTTTTCGGTTATCAAAACATCCATCATACCGGAGAGAGATATGTTAGTCTTACGGTTCAACTGAGGCCAGTGTCCATATAAAATTGGAATAATTGGCCAGGTGCAAACACGCGTGTCATTTTTATTTTATATGAACACTGAAACACACCGGCACAGGGAAAATCATGGAGACAAGTTTCTATCCAGACCATTATACTCAATCATAAGTTGTTGTAATAAACCGGGCTCATTTCCTGGAGGAAACCCCCGAGATTCGGCGAGTACCTGGCAACTCTTCCACATACGGCAACAGAGTGAAAAATCCACTGACATTTTTCAATTTTTATTTGGACTGAGCGTGATTCGAGCCCGCGTCGCATTGATGAAAGGCCTGTGCGGGACTGAAGGACGATCATCTTATAGTTATGGCAGTGCTTTTAGAGATTCAAACCCAATCCTGCATAATGATACGTGTCCATTCCATATATACGGTTCACAATGGTTCATTTCACTCCTTTGATGGTCACGTGATTCGCCAAGACCAAACCACCTCGGAGAATTGCAGAGGTCCGAACTCAGTCGGAACACAATTCGGCTATCGTTGCGAGCTACCGGTCGGCTTTGGCACACCTCGGACACAATCGTTTTCTCGCGAGATATTCTTTAGACGTGGCTAATCTGGCCTTTTGGACCAGGATAACGTCTAATTTTAGATTGGCCTCGGACAGTCTGCGCTTTTTATACGGTAAATCACTGTATTTTTGTAGGCTGAATACAAATGGCGTCGAAAGTATACATCAAAATACCTACAGACGGAAAAATAAAACAAAAATTGTAGTAAATTGATCAAACGCTGAAATCATCTAAAAAGATATGTTTTATAGGCCCCTATATGTTAGCCCGATGTATGTTGTGTAACGCAAAGAAGAGGCGCAGTTTCGGTACATTCCAGGAATCTCCCAATGCTTCAACTATAAAACTGATCGCGCCTGAAAGTTAACAGAGTATTTCGGTCCCATACATTGTCACGAGGACACTTTCGATGTGCCCTCAAGAGGATATGGAAATTGTGCGTTGCACGGCTACCTTTTTGGTCGCCACATTCAAAATGACCTGCAGTCTATCAGAGGGTAGGCCTATTTCACGCACGTAAATCACCGAAGTTATCAGAGTGGTCCGAACTCTCCAAAGGGGTGAAACAAATAGAGTCGGAGACGCCCGAACTCTTCAGAGAGACCACTATTGGACTTGACATGGTGATAAAGAGTAAGCGACTAAAACAAGTAGTCCCAACTAGTGTCGACTGCAGTGTAGGGTTATAAACGTAACATTGGCAAAATCAACCGTAATATCAAGGTTGGCCTAAATTTGGTTAAACATCCCACGATTTCGGTTCGTTAATTTACACTTAAGTATGGTTGAATCATATGAAAATATCTATAAGTAGTACCATAAATTATGCCAGTGAGCTCAATATTAGTTAATCTTAATTCAAAACAATGCACATGGTAGTAGAGAAGACCTGAATATTTTGGCGTCAGCTTACACAAAGGAACCGTAAGTGAATCAACGTTCACAAACAGGACAACATTATCTAACAAAGTTTTGGCAGTAAAATATCAAACATAATATATATAGTTATGATTTTGTTTGAAGAAAAATATTTCAGACCGATTGTAGAACACCAATTAAAAATAAAACCCAATGCCTTCACCGGACTGAAAATACATTTCTGAATAACACAAGATTTCCTCCCTCGGTGGGCTTTATACGGCCGTCAACTTCTAGTTACTGGCTTGCAAGCATTGGTAGTTCAGTGACGAGAAAAGAAAAGGTACGTACATATTCCGCAGGTACAATCACGGACCGCTGGTGAAATAAGAAACGCTAGCCCTGTTAAGGTCGATGGAATATTGAATCTTATAGAATTTGGTAGGATGGCCCCAGGTAGCCCAGACGCAGAAGCGAATTCGGAGACATCAAAACGACATGGGCTACTTGGCTTTGACGTCTATAGCCCAGTTTGGTTGAGACACTCCCTCATTTGTCCGCTGGAGTGACAGTAGTTGAGTGACAAACTGTGTGTGTTCATTCTAAAATAATATGCACCATTGAATTATTCTCTCAAATCCAGTGGAACCCTTCCCTGTCTCATCAGTTCACCTTGCAGCTCTGGCTACACGCCCGGTTTGTGTTTGTACACATTGTTACTCTAATTATCTCCGGGTTCTAAGCCCAAAATGATTCTTTAATACTGACAAGAGTTGAAAAAAGTGATTGTTTAGTTTAAAAACAGGACTACACTCTGGCACGGAACTTCACCTGCAACACAAGGCCAAGAAAGGTACATATAGGCCCTAAACTCTTGGCAAGTCATAAAAATGGTTGTTTAAAATATGAGTGTATTTTGGGCTAATGCAAAAACTTCATTAAAAAAATCGGTCACCATCCACCAATACATAAGGATATACACTGTATATGTTGTTAAGGTCAGACGAAACTCTGCAAGTTATAGAGTGGGGAAGGCAATATTACATATACTTCACTACGACCTAAGCATTATGTAACAGGTATTCCCTCAAATAGTTAATGACAAACAATCCTCTCGTAAGGACAATATGGAAGAAAAAGGATCGAGATTGGACAAAAACTGTATTAGTTAAAAGTAAATGTGTATCATAAAATGACTGTTATGATATCATATAACAACAAAAATACATCTAGTTTGCACACCACCATTCTCGTATTCTTGCGAGACCACCTTAAGCCGTGGCTAAGGTAAACCTTGTACGCCTTTACCTGACATAACACAGTGATTTCCGCATGCCATCTAAGGTAACAGTTTCAAAAGCTATAGCAAAAAATTTAACACTGACATCAGACTTTGTGAATATATACTTTGAATTAAAGAAAACGTTATACTAGTAAAGAAAGCGTAGAGTCAATTTTGACGAAAACTGGCAAGATGGCGACGTTCCGGTCGACCAGACTCACATTGAACTGGTCGCTGTCATAGGCTCCACGGGGCGTTTCCAATATTTTCTAGTGTTTGAAATGTTCGATGTAACTTACGACATCTCTAGCGGAGTGAAAAAGAGCAATAGAAAAGCGGGTATATGCAAGCAAAGGCCAGGTAGAATTCCACGATGTTGTTGTTTTTTTTCGAATGCTTAAAAGTTGACCTCCAATATGAGCTCTCCAACTCAATTCCAATGGATTTTTCAGATAAAAATGTTCCACCAATGGGTCGCGGGTTCGAATCCCAATCAGTCCAAAAAATTGAAAAAATTTCTGACTGGGTTTTCACTCGAACGACCTATGTGGGATGGTTGCCAGTTACCAACGGAAGGTCGTGGGTTTCCTCCGGGTATAGAGCCCGGTTTCCTCCCACAATAAAACTGGCAACGCCGCCATATAAGTGAAATAATCTTGAGCGCGGCGTAAAACACCAAACAATCAATCAATCAGATAAAAATGGCAACTATGGGCCTTAGAGGTTAAATCTCGACTTTAGGACTAGGGTAACCCCTATTTTTAGATTGCACCAGGTGCATATTTTGATAAAAATTGTCAGGATTGTTACAAAACATTTCAAGTTACAGAGAGAAATGAACATTTATATTAGATTACATAATGAAATATGGTTGCCATAACTTTTTAAATTTTCTAGTCGAGCATGTAACAATACACAAAAAGAAATCTTTCGTTAATAAACCTTGAAAGTGAAAAAATCTGAAGTGAACCTTAAAACATCAATAACTCTTCTGATAATTATAAAAAAATCAACTGAGGATTTTCTTCAGGATATCTCCTGAACTGATGGGCGGAATCTTTGTTATTGATTGGTCTTTCTTGATTGATGGCCTTTATCATTCTTCAGTTAGCATCCAATTTGGATATTTTCATTGGTTGTTTGTTGTCGCCATGATATCTCCAAAATGGCTTGTCTCAATTTCATGATTTTTATAGCTTATTGGTAGGCCCCTCTACTTAAGCCTGTAATTCAGATATTTTCATTGGTTGTTCCTTGTCTGCAAGATTTCCCTGAAAGTAGCCAGACTTTTTATTTTGGCTTTGAAAATTAATAGACTCTAGTGATATTCATCGTAACACACTGGCTCTCGTTAGATAACCTCTATATATTCTATAACTTTCACTTACCACAATCCGGTCTGCATTTAAGGCTTGGGCCATTTTTCACTAGGTTTGTGAATTTTTAGGAGAATAAAGAAGACCCTGTTTTTAGAGTTAAGATCAGATTCCAAATAGCAATACTGTTTTTCATAAAAATAAGGATCAAATTTGATGTTGAATGTTACACATTCAAAAGCGTTAGCATCTATTTCAGACAAATGCTTAGATTAACTACCCGATGTAAAACTCCAGATCTGGCAACAACCATTTGGATGACAACATATCTTTATTTCATCAAATCTGGCAAAAAACGCACCAATAAAACATTTCTACCAAAGAGGTAAAAATTCTTTTTGGTTGATTAAATTTTTGCTAAAGATCATTTAAAACGTTGATTATAACCTGACAATATTTTTTATTTACAATAAAAGACAAGTTTAGTTAAGATAAAATAGCACATAATACAATCTATACTTTAAAAAAATGTTTTGTAGGCAGCCATGAAATGTTTAACTATAACGACCCTCCATAACACAGACTGAAAGGAAGACGGAAAGATTGTATTAGTTACATAATTACTTGGTTGTGCTTCCTAAATAAATTCTGCAGTATTTTTCATTAGTATATACATATAAAGGAACCTAAATTATCATTTCAAAAGGAAACTTAAAAGTGGGATGAGCTGCCAAAATTCACACTTTTATCATAATTTCTGATCGTCACGACTGTAAGAGGCTTTGAAGGCCATGGAAAAACATAATGATTGGCCTTGGAATGAGGAAAATCCATACAGTATGTGGCCTATACAAACCGGAATAGTGTTCGAAAGTAAACAAAATTTAAATAACCGGGACGACCATTCATTCATTCTAAGCCAAAGTTAGCTCAAAACAACACTTTATCGTACACTACATTCTCGAGACCAGAAGCACTAAAAAGCTTCTAAATTATACGTCTTGAGAAAAATAGCCGATAATTTCAACATTCTGTTCCAACGTCAAAATATCAACATTTTGGCAGCTCATGCCACTTTAAGAATAATTCTACTTATTTGTTTTTTTGTTTCCTTGTAATATTCCGGATGATTTAAACATTCCGAAGCACTGAGATGGTAATATTGCAGGCAGTCTAGAAATTTTGGGTGATACCCAGTCGGTAACATAGATAGATTGAATTTTTGGAGACAAGATATACAAATTTAATGGTGGTCTCTTTCAGAATTTATTTCCAAATGATGAGCGGACAAAACTTTAATTTACTCACATTATTGGAACTATTTCTTGACACCATTAACACCAGGCTTTGATTTGCTGGGTCGGCTGGGAATAATGGGCTCTTCAATCTGGAATGTCTCCACTATTTCCTACAACACATAACATAATGTGTGTTCATTTAACAAATGGTATGGAATACAAAAAAAGTTTTATGTAGTGAAAAGGGTAATGCTCATCCCATTGCAATGCAGGTAATTATTCTCACCAAATGGGGAGTATGGGTCCGCCAGTCAGTTTTCTGGACTGTTTCTCTAAACGCTTAGAGATATCGTGCTAAGATGTTATATTTGAGTCTACCATGACGAGTTACAGATCAAGTTTACAAATCGTTTCACTCCTCCTTTTTTTATGGAAATTACAGTTCTTCATCAAAATTTCCATTTTCTGAACTCTTATAGATACTATGCTCAAATTTTATATTGGAGTCTACCTTGATGAGTTATTTTAATGAAAGGCTTTTGCAGTTTTCCAGACAGATATTGTGTTTAAATTTTATGTTTGAGTCCACCATGAAGGATAATAGATCATTTTCTTAAAGTATTATTGACTTTATTCCCGCCTATATACATTGTTGAATTATACATTTTGTTTTTTGTGATTATTATCTCAGGTGAATAAACATCAATCAATCAAGTAATTTTTAAAAGATATTATAGCCCATGGAAATTTTCCCTAAAATTACACATTTAACTTCCGGTAGGAGACTATGTATTGCTATGCATTGCTCTTGGAATGCTTGTTACGTAATTTCTCTGATATATGGTAAAGTAGAGATGAAAGCCTTTCAGTGTTGTATGATTTGCAACAACAAATCTTTTTGGTTATATTCCTTAAAGGAGGGGAAATCTCTAGAAATAAATAGGGATTATCGTCGATAACAACCTTCAAAGTACTTAAAACATTTCACGTCAACTACCTCCAGTGACCCTCAAGCTAATAAAAACAGACAGAAGTATGTCCTTTCAGTGGCTTATCTGTGTAGCCATTTTTCCGTTTTAGGATGACGTGATGTTGGTGTAGCTATTTTTAGAACAATAATGACGTATTTTTACCGCTCTCTAATGTATAAGGGTAGATTTAGGTCCCAAAAAACATGGCGACAAAGTGGGAAGATTGTCTCCGAATATATAGGTCAGTATGCAACCTCACGCCATTACTTAGCCAGCCTTTGGCTAAATTGCATCACATGACTACTCTTTAACGCACTTAAATTTTTATTCAACAATAATTGGATAAAACTAATGAAAAAATGGTGGCGGCCTAGTGAATGGCCTATGGAGCTTATTCTCTATTGTAACGCCACTTTCAAATTTCAATTATTCACTTACGAGGGGATAAAACATACATTGGACAGTTGTTTTGGACTAAATGAACTCTACTCGTTCCATCTAAACTAGTCTAAAGCTTAGATTTTCTTTCCCTTTAAGATCATTTGATCAATGGCTCAACTATTACAAAGAGGGGTCATTTGTTTGGTTTCTTTCATTTAGTTGTCTTACAATAACAAGAGATCCCTTAAAGGGATCTTAACCCGCGTTCATCTATTCATATTAAATTGATTGATTGATTGTTTGGTCTTTTACGCTGCGCTCAACATTATTTCACTTATATTGCGGCGTTGCCAGTTTTATTGTGGGAGGAAACCGGGCTCTTATGCCCGGAGGAAACCCACGACCTTCCGTTGGTAACTGGCAACCATCCCACATAGGTCGTCTATTCATATTAAAGATTGTTACAGCAATAACTGGATATAGTAATTGGGGCCTACATAAAAAAATCTTATTCCAGGGAGATAACTATTGTCGAGGAAAATTAAATTGTGAATTGCAAAGTAAGCTCCCCGTGAAATTTTGGTTTAAAACAACATTGCCACCTGGTAGCCATCTTCAATATGCTAATGAGATGATAATGTACGGTGCACAGCTAGAACTTAGGGGGACGATGTGTGTCATGTTTGGCTAAGATCAGGTCAGTAGTTTTCTTGGAATAATGATAAGTTTCATTTTCAAATTTGGTTCAAAAACAACATTGCTTCCTGGCGGCCATATTTAATAAGCAAACGGGATGAAAATGTACGGTGCATAACCTAGATCATAGGGAGATAATGTGGGCCAAGTTTGGTCAAAATCAGACCAGTACATTGTAGTTTTCGTGGAATAAAAGTATTCAATAAGGCGGCCATATTGAATATGCAAATGAGATGGAAATAAACAGCACATAACTAGACCATAGGGTGATAATGTATGTTAAGTTTGATTAATGTTAGACAGGTAGTTTTCTTGGAATAAAGGTAACAAAGAAAAAAAACATCGCCCCCTGGCGGCCATATTGAATATGCAAATCAGATGAAAATGTACAGTACACAACAAGGCTATAGGGAGATAATGTGAGTCAAGTTTGGTGAAAATCAGACGGGTAGTTTTCTTATAATAAAGTAACAAAAAAAAAATATATCGCCCCCTGGCAGCCATATTGAATATGCAAATGAGATGAAAATGTAGGATGCACAACTAGACTATATGGAGATAATGTGAGCCAAGTTTGGTGAAAATCGGACATGTAGTGAAATAAAGGTAACAAAAAAAAAAACAATAGTTTGGACTGGTAGTTTTCTTGGAATAAAGGTAACAAGCAAAAAGTTAACGGACGGACGACTGACGATGGAAAAGCGATTTGAATAGCCCTCCATCAGAATGATGGCGGACTAAAAACTTGTGGTTTACTTTGTATGTATCTTCATTCCACACATATCAATTAATCCTCCTAATGATAATTTGGCTCTTTACAACCCACAAATGAATACAGACTTTTAACATTTTATCCTCCCATTCCCATTTACCATCATAATTTGATTGATTCCATTAGCTCTTGAACAAATGGCTAAGTGCAGATTTAACTAAAAGTGTCCTGTAGTTAGAATGTCAGTCATCTTATATTTTTTTCCAACAATCCCTTTAGATGGCTTTCCGGAGTTCATTTTAGGCTTTTTAAGCCCTTTTTCCTTCCCAATAATCCTCAAAACAATTTGGTAAACTAATTGTAAATCTGAGCTACATTACAGACAATTTTATAAACCTTTGTATTTGATTGATGTTATATGTCATACTTAAAAGACGAGAGGTTTAAAACAATACCTCAATTTATTAAAGTATGTACGAACTCTTCCAAAAGAAAATCCTATTTCTGGCGTAATACCTACATTGAACACTTACAGGGCAATCATAGTTGACATCTGATATGTACGTTATCATTGGTGTGATGTCATACACGACCGACGTTGAGTCAGTGCCTCTTCATGATTGAAATGACAAAGAAACCGGTCAAATGTCAACTATGACGTCAAATACAAAGACATTTCCGATTCATGACGAAAGATATGCATAATTTCAATCTCCTATTCTTTGACACCTTGAGACCTTACAGGGAGCTCGTTTTGTTTCTACATTGTATTTTAATAGGCTGGTGGCTGTAACTTGAAAAAGTCGCTATAAATAGGATTCCGTAACCGATCTCTGGAATATACTTTTTGTATGTTTTTTTATATTCCTTAGAACATACTTTAGCCCCCCCTTTACTTTACTTTATCTGAGAAATACAGACTATCGATTGGATAAGAGTGACTCGAAAAGCCTGCTGATAATTTTTGGAGTGTAAACAACAGATAAAAAGGCCTGAAATGAGGGTAATTCAACCACTAAGTTAACCGACACTGATTGTGGTTGTTGTAATCAGGCTTCGGTTGTTCGTTTGTTTTTCATCCCCATTTCTAAATTCTAAATCTAACTGGACATGTTTTATGTGTCCTATGTTTTATTTTAGTGGTTTTAGTTGTAGTAAGCTCATGTAAATTGGGTTTCTTAACAAATGTTCAACAGGCTAAGGCGACAAGGGGGCCTTTAAGCGGACTACAGCAGCATCAAAGTTTTCCCACCTCGTTGATTCTTTCTTTTTGACACGCAACACACACATAGGCCCGGAATACACATTTTGACTGTAACTTCGCTCCGTGCAGTATCAGTTACTAATTGCGATAGCAAAGTCTTCAAATCATTTCTGATGATGTCGATCACCTGACGTACTTTTTTCACCAATGGTACATTTTTTGGTCGTTTCCATAGCCATAAGATTAAAGGTAGACACTATTTGCCTTGAGTAGGCATTGGCAGCACTACCAATTGATTGATTGATGTTTTACGCCACACTCAAGACTATTTCACTTATATGGCGGCGTTGCCAGGTTTAGTGAGGGGGGGGGGGGCTCATTCCCCAGAGGAAACCTTCGCCGAGTACTTGGCAACTCTTGCACATACGGCGATCGAGTGATAATCCACTCAGAAATTTTTAAATTTTGATTTGGTCTGAGTAGGATTCGAACCCGCGTTGCATCGATGGAAGGTTTGTGCGAGACTGATCATTCTAACCCACCGAGGCCTCGGCAGCACTGCCGAAGACCGTACTGTATTATGTATAGTAGTTTGACTGCTTTTCTTCGATCTTAACTTTTTCGGTGTTGGGGCTTTAATAGGAACTTCAGACTTTCTTTTTTTTATCGGCCTGCATTCGTTTTTTGTTTGTGAAATGCTTCTAACAGGATGGATGATACCCAATATTTGTTGACAGATTTCATCATACTCTTTGTTAAATGTGTCATGTTTCTCTCTGAATGTGTCCATTTTATCGCACATCTTTTGACACTGCTCCATCTAGTTTTAGTAAAAGGCAATTCAATTTCATTTTCCCTGCCTTGCGTGTGTACTATACAGGAATAAGTACTTGATTTTCCATCCGATCGCTCTACCATCTTGTTGTCATTCTGTATGTTTACAAACTATTGTTTATATCGGAAGTAGAAAATTCAGTGATCTGATTGGCTTGTTCAAAAATTATACCGCCAGAAACGCTAAATAGGTCACAAAGGTTAAAGATATGTCAGAAACATAAATTCATATTCAGTTGAAGATATCTTTAGTTAATCATTACTGTTTTAAAACTATCGGAACGTATATTCTTGATCGGCTACGGAGTGAGCGAATTGAAGCTTCAGCCACCGGCCTATAAATACATATTTAGTCAGTTTACAGTTACAGATCAACGTAAGGTACCCAGAAAGAACTTGGCATTTAACCTTAAAGGGGCATGAGCTGCCAAAATTCCCAATTATTTATAATTTCTGATCGTCACGACAGTAAGAGTAAACTAAATGTTTGGCGTTGGAATGAAGAAAACAAAATTTAAACTAGACATAACTAAGATACCCCCCGCTCTGCAAGAAAAGTCGGCCTATCTGAGAATTGTAGCATCAAAACAATAATATAATGGTCAGTGATAAGTGATGAGAAAACCAACAATGAAATTGAAAATGCAAAAACACAGAATATGATGATAATTCTGCTGGCAAGTAAGCAAGGAGAACAAGCTATGAGATGCAGATATGACTTTACATGAGCAGATGATGACAGCAGCAGACTGCATCAAAATTGCAGGAACTGGCACCAACCAAGGCCAACATCTATCAACAACATGAAAAAATTAATAACATTCAAGAAAGTGTAAGGGGGTATTAGTGTTAAGACAGTGAGTTGGATGGGTGGATTATATATTAGTCAAACATGAATGGCAGAATTACCAAGGTTACATATTTGGCCTACCTGTTAGTGAAAGAGGTTTGTCCAAGGAATGGCAGCTGATATAAGGGAATGGTCACTATAATATGTGGGGAGGGTGTCTAAACTCAGATCTTCAACGGGTCTATTAAAATACATGCAGGCTTATATGACAAGCACAGCAACTACCGTACAACTGTACAAAATTGTGTCTACAAACAAATGTATGAACAGACAAATGGCAGAACAGAGAAATGTCTTCATATGGAATGAGACCCATTGGAGGAGTATTTTGGACAAAACTGTGTCTATGGACGGGCGGACGGAACAACGATTGGACGGATGTATGAGCGTACATACACACTTCATGGCAGTAGAAGGGGGGGGAGGTAGGGAGGAGGGAGGGGCGATAACACGATAACCCTGTCTTCATATGGAATGAGACCCCCAAAATGGCAAAGTCCTATAAGTCAAAAACGTCATAAAAATGTGAAAAAAGGAAATATCATCCTGTAAGTTGGGCATGCACATCTACATACCATTGGTAACATATTTGTGAAATTTCATTGAAATCAAAGCAAAATCTTAGGAGGAGTAGTCCGGACAAAATTGTGTCTACAGACAGACGGACGAACGGACAAGCCGATTCCAGTATACCCCCCCCCCCCTAACTTCGTTGCGGGGGGTATAATAACCGGGACGACCATTCATTCATTCCAAGCCAAAGTTGATTCAAAACAATACTTTATTGTACATTTTCGAGACTAGAAGCACTAAAAAGCTTCTGAATTATACGTCTTGAGAAAAATAGCCAATAATTTCAACATTCTGTTTTAACTTCAAAATATCAACATTTTGGCAGCTCATGCCCCTTTAAAGATTATTTCATTTATATAACGGTGGTGCCAGATTTAGTGGGGGAACCCGGAATAAACGGAGCTGTTAACCTGGGGAAAAAGCCGAACGGGTGACTCAGTGAAAAATCCACAGAGACCCTTCGATAAAAGGCCTGAGAGACTGTCACTTAGCCATTTAGATTTAGTATTGATAATATTGCTTACCGTCCATTCTGCTTTACTGAGGCTAACAATAGCCTGTCGCCTCTGATTATCTTTCTGTGAACGTTTCCCATCTTCACCAAATAATGGAACTACAAAGATTTAAATAGTGAGTGGTTCTATTACAAAGCATCACACATTTTCAGGCTGAAAAATAGAATAAGGAAATCTAAAGAAAAGTTCACACTTTTTTCATAATTTCTGATCGTCACGACAGTAAGAGGCTTTGGAGGCCATCAAAAAACTAAATGATTGACTTTGGAATGAGGAAAATCCATACAGTTCGAAAACTAAACAAAATTTAAATAACCGGGGCGACCATTCATTCATTCTAAGCCATAGCTAGTTCAAAACAATACTTTATCGTACATTCTCGAGGCTAGAAGCACTAAAAAGCCTCTGAATTATACGTCTTCAGAAAATAATTTAAACATTCTGTTTTAACGTCAAAATATCAACATTTTGGCAGCTCATGCCACTTTAAGGCTACATGTATGTTAGAAGTTATAAGAGTATTGTATGGTCGATCCTTGTAGAACCATTATCCTACACTAATGTGTTTACCTGGAATACTGCAATTTGATTGGCTAATCTGCTTTCGTTCATAATCGGATGAAGGAACCAGCTACAGAATATTTTTGACGTCATAAATGACACCCTGCCGAAACTACAATAGGCCTAAGTACTGCTATTTATTGAAACAGAGAATGCAATTAATTAAAAACTATGTCAAATAAATACCTGCTCATATTTATTTTTGATTCCGATAAGATTTCAAAGAAATAAAGAAGAACTTGTTGGCATGGGGCGAGGACCTGATCAAAATCCTCTGTCACATTTATGCTTTTTTAAAGGGGGAGGGGGGGGGGGGGGGGCATATATATATATACTTGTCTAAAGGGGGGTATACATGTATATATATGCTTGTTTAAAGGGGGGGGGTATATATATATATATATACTTGTCTAAAGGGGGTATATATATGTTTGTTTAAAGGGAGGGGTATAGCTATGTTTATTCGGGGGGGGGGGGGGGGGTATATATATGCTAGTCTAAAGGGAGGGGAGGGGGGAGCATATACCGTAAATCACGTAGAACATCGACACCTGATTCTTAACTTAAAATCCGACACTTCGAGAAGGCTGGCTTACTTCAAAGGAGTGCGCCAGCTGAGAGCTTAATCACTTGCGGAAGTAGGCACGTTGTGTGGCTCAGCGTGCGCCATAGATCTACTAACAAAGGGCTGTCTGCGGACTGAAGATCAGATTTTCTCTAATAACTATTCGAAGATTCCCGAAATTCGCTTTTGGAATCAGGAAATAAATCATTACGGAAGTGAATGTGTTGTTGTTCTTGTCAACGGTAAACTTATGCTATGGTTTTCTTCTATGCGGTCTTATTCGTCCTATATCGCTGGTTCATGTCGTAATTTTTTTTATGCCATCCCAAAACTAACTGTTCACTTCTCACAAAATGTTATGTTTAATTATTTGGATTTATATCATTAAAGCAAGGTGCACATATAAAAAATGTGTTTAGGCTATCTCCGCCGGTCTATATTTTGTACAGCAGTTTCGTCAGCGCCATTCCCTGTTCAATTCTTTACTGTAGGCACGTCCATCTATCAGTTCAGTTTCCCGTGAAGTGTTTAAACCATCATTGTTTTTGTATTTATTTAGTTACAACTGGTCCTTATTTAGTTATAACTGGTCCATGAATTACGATCCATGAATAATGGGAATTAATGGCAGGTTTTTTATTTTATTTAGAAAGCGCTTGCCGACACTAGTGTAGGCCTATCATTGGAACAGTTTAATACAACAAAGCGTATTTATACTGCCCACTCAGTGGTTTTATTATAGATGCAAATTATAGAACTCGATCCTTGAAAAAATCTTATATAGCTGTGCTTAACACGCTATACATGTATATTTGTAAAACCCGCAATGGGAAGATAAGATTTTCGTTGTTTGGCGATGGGTATGATCACAAATGATGGTTTAGCTCTAGGAAGGGATTATCAAAGAAGCTTTCTGTCAAAATTTTAGGTGAGTAATGTTTAAAAATTGCGAGAGCAACTTAGATTTTTCAAATGTACCCTATGTTGACGTGGTATTGAAGAAGCCCGTGCGGGCGTAACAGAATTTTTCCTTCAATCCACTCAACATATTGCGGACTAAGTATTTTATATCCCAGTTTGACTGTGTAGTTTCTTTTATCCATAACATGTCGATTGGTGAGCGAGTTGGTTTTGATGTTAGGTATTTTAAAGTTATGTTGGTATGACTTGATTAGAACAGATATATCGTTTTCTGCGTAATAAAAGGCATTTAATTTAATTTAAACACATTTTTCTGCAGTACCAGCTTCTTTCAAACTTTGTTATCATTCATCGAGGTCGATGAAAATAGGGCTATTGCCAGTATGGGCGGGGTGGTAAATGTCAATCACTGTCAGAGAGTTTTCATTAAGCGAAACAGCCAATAAGATTCAGCAAATAGCTGACCTTCAACCAATCTATAGCGTTGTGCTGTAATGAAAATCCACATAACTGACTAACGCCATGTAGCCTACCGTCCGAAGGCGGAGACTCGATACATTTGTTCATATGGGTACGTTGAGTCACTAAATACATCACATATTAGATCTTACAAATAATAACTAAAACGGTTTTCGAAGCACTTGATCTGTAAAATTCTTTACATTTGCTCAGATAGTTCTTAATCTTGATCATGTTTTTGGTTCCTGTTAATGTTTCTTGTTTCACTTCCCCGTCGTCTGTACGGAGATTACAAGCCATATTTCGATCGTTGCTCTGAAAAATACTGTACGCTAATAGCCTGCATCCGATGAAACCATAGCACTACGGCCGAAATGTGTTTATAGTTGTATGATGAAACCATGCGACTGACTGAGTTTCGAAATCAGAGAAGATACAGCTCCGTGATTAAATATACATTTTTTTATGCTTTAAAGCTGGACGGGCCACGAGAGTGACTAAAAGTTAGTGTAAACAAATTTTGTCACACTTGGTATTATTTTTCTCGTAAATACTAAACTAAGACGAAGCTGTTGTGCAAATTTCATAAAAATCCTAACATAGGTTTTCCAGAACGAACTAAATATTTGTCACTTTCACTAAAATTATACGATGGCCGAAGCACCGCCTCGAGTCCTCCATGTAGGGGAAGATTTCCGTATATGCGCACTGTCGTGTAAACATGTCGCGTGTGAGTTTGACATTTCGCTCAGTCGTCGGAGTTCTCGTAAGTGTTGAGGATGTACCGTACAAAATAATCCCTGTAGAAGCATGCAGAAATTATTTGGAAATACGAAGAAGTTAGAGGAGAAAGGATCATGTTGCCGATATTAAATGCGATGTCTGGGAACAAAGAAAGTGACGGGAGCCTGAGTTGGCTATCGATACTATAAGCGATGAACACAAGGTTAGGGACTACTACAGCGCGTACCGGTTAACTAAATTTCTACATGTCGCAGCCTATGCCTTCGCCAAGTAAATCAATTATACCTAAACAATGAGTATGTAGCGTAAGTCTGTCTTTTGGGGTTTTTTTATTGCTGTAGGTGACGTCTCAATACTGGCAGTAAACAAAACACAGAAAATAAACGTACCAAAATTTATGATGCAAGGACTTTGATATGGTGGAGTAGGTGTTAATGTTTTAACATCAAGACTATGTGACTTCAGTATTTAATACACTGTAGCCTAATTAAGATTACTTTTTTCCAAAGGCTGGAAATTGAAATCGAAGCTGGAAATATATACTATAAGGCTTACTTAGATTTATTGAAGAAAGTATTAAACTTAAAGAACAAAAGCAAACATTTGAAGCTGAGTGATATGATAAAGGATGTGGATCATGCAGAAAGGAACTTGAGTGAAGTCCGTGACATAAGGCCAAAACGTTTATACTGTGTAAAGGCCGACATATTTGTGTGTGTGTTTGGTTTAAATAAATAGCGAAAACATGCAAGATATACATTTATCTATTAGGTTGGTCAACTTGAGTAGACACTGATTGGTTCAAGAAGTTCAATGCTGTCTAAACTCAATTTGGTATCAGCTCTATTAAAGTGGCATGAGCTGCCAAAATTCACACTTCTTTCATAATGTCTGATCATCACCACAGTAAGAGGCTTTGAAGGCCATCGAAAAATTAAATGGTTGGCGTTGGAATGAGGAAAGACCATACAGCATGTGGCCTATACAAACCGGAACAGTGTTCGAAAAGTAAACAAAATTTAAATAACCGGGACGGCCATTCATTCATTTTATCCAAAGTTAGTTCAAAACAATACTTTATCATACATTTTCGAGACTAGAAGCACTAAAAAGCTTCTGAATTACACGTCTTGAGAAAAACAGCCGATAATTTCAAAATTCTGTAACAACTTCAAAATATCAACATTTTGGCAGCTCATGCCACTTAAAATAGTGAGTTAAACATAGAAGATGTATAACCAGATACTGTTGATTGATTGATTGTTTGGTGTTTTACGCTGCGCTCAAGATTATTTCACTTATATGGCGGCGTTGCCAGTTTTATTGTGGGAGGAAACCAGGCTCTATGCCCGGAGGAAACCCACGACCCTCCGGTGGTAACTGGCAACCATCCCACATAGGTTGTTCCAGTGAAAACCCAGTCTGAAAATTTTCCAATTTTTTTGGACTGAGTGGGATTCGATCCCGCGACCCATTGGTGGAAGGCTGTTTGGATTGAGCGTCCAACGCTCTACCTACTGAGCCACGGAGGCCCCACCTATATACTGTTAACAAGTTTATTTAAAACTAAATTATTAAACCCTGAAATTACTGCTTTTCTAAATACTGTGGTGATTGTAAGGGGTTCCACCCCCACCCCTCCCTCCTCAAAAAAGAAAGAGAAATTTTATAGATTTTTTTGCACAGAGGATGGGGGTGGGTGGGGGGTCTAAATATTTATAGCATTGGATACACAAATCAAAACCACCACCTACCAATAAGTGGCATTTAATTTCATACATGTAATTTTGCGAGATTGATTGCAGCTTAATGTCACACTCAACAGCTAAGGTATTATGGCAACAAAAGTAGCAACTGACCAAAAAATCACCCTACCCACCCCCATCTAAACTCCAATCAATCCAAACGGTTCGACAGTTTCAGGCACTGGCTGAAGGTTAGGGTAGGCTGGGGCATGGGACTCGCAGTGTATATGAACTTACAGTTTAGAAGTATTAACTTTGGCCCACAATCAATGAATGTGGCAATTTAAATATTGTGTAAACATTCCATAAAGACAATACATTGATTTAGGTGCAGTGGATATCTTTTTACTGTAATTCATTTAATGAACATTTCACACAAAATATTCTCTTAAAATACTTGAAAAGAATATGAATTTCAGCAGACTTGAATATCCAAAATGAAAAAATAAATTCACTTTCCAGTTTAGTTAATTTTTTTATATCATGAATGACTAACTAAAACATATAGGATAAGCTGTACTATTTTGTACATATACACAACAAGAAGGACAAAACAAATGCAAAAGTTTCTCACTGATAGGTTGTAATTCCTACAGTTAATAACAATAACCACAAGCTAGTGTGTGTGGCGGGCGGGGGGGGCGGGGGGGGGGGGGGGGGGTCATTAAACAGATCAAGAATAAACAAAACATGTATTAGTACATGTAGGTAATTCTTGACATGTAATTGGACCCTTCCCTCTTAGCTTGTACTGATATTTTTACTACAGGAAATTGGAACACAAACTTTTGTATTTGTTTCATTCTTCCTGTAAGTAAATGATGTTTTACTATTCATTTCCAACGTTTTTTGTTATTATTACTGATCATGCCAGTACTACTCATGGAAGCTCATATTAAATGTCAACATTTACAAAGTAGTATAAGTTGTCCAATGTGTTGTGATTTCAGTAAAGTCATTCCATCGAAAATGACTATTTCATTGATGAATCAAGATAAAATCAAATATAATCCTGGGGCAAAAAGGTTATCCATGCACAGTAAAAGTTGTTCACTTGTGTGTTTTGGAACCGTCTTCATAACAACAAATTGTCATTTTTACTTCGACAAATTCCAATATAATCCAGTAGCAAATTGTTATCCAGGTACAATAAAAATTGTTCACTTGGTTATTTTAGAACCCTCTTAATAACAACAAATTGCTATTTTTTTTTTCCTAACACAAATTCACTGATGACAATAAATCACTATTTTAAATAAATAAGAATTTACTTCTGGATAAAAACTGCTCAACTCGGACTGTTTGATGATATGGTTTCATTGTCTTTTAATATAGTTGTCACTGTTCATCTGTTAATTAACTGGGTGTTATTTACTTTGTAACTTCAACGTTACTTTTGCTGTCAGCCAACAGTCTACAATCAAAGATGCTGAATAGGCTGAAAAACAAAATTAATAGAACAGTATAAAACCCCACAATTAAATAAGATAAAATAGTAAGATCATTTGTTTGTAGATGATAAATACCAGATCAGTAGCAATTGAATATGTTCAATTTTTATTAACAGTTACTGGCTTTTAAACGTCAAATATTTGCTTAATATTCATTTTACATCATCAAACAAGGCTTGATTGATTGATTGATGCTTTAGAAAGGGCTCAAGATTATTTTACTTGTATGGTGGTGTTGCCAGATTTAGGGAGGAGAAAACCTTTGCCGAGTACCTGGGAACTCTTCAAGATAGGGTGAAAGAGTAAAAACCCCACAGAATTTTGATTTGGTCTGAGTGGGATTGATCATTCAAACCTGGGTACTATCAATGGATTGATTGCTTGTTGTTTTATGCTGCACTCAAGATTATTTCACTTATATGGCTGCGTTGCCAGGTTTAGTGGGGAGGAAACCTGGTTCTTTGTCGGAAGGAAACCCACCACCTTTGGTGAGTACCTTTTCCACATACGGCGATCAAGTGGAAAATCCACTCAAAATTTTTGCAATGTTTATTTCGACCCCACCCAGCCGCGTCGATGGAAGGCCTGTGTGGGATTATCACTATAACCGACTGAGCCACCAAGGCCCGACTTTCAATGGAAAGCTTGTGTCTGACTGAAAGGCTATCGCCCTACCGCTTGTACCACAAACTACAGACTTTGCCACCTCCACCTACAAGACTTGAAAAGTATATGCTTGGAAGATTTTCCCTTTTTACAGTTGCAGAAATCGTGTAGTATCTGGAGGCCAGGACAAAATCTTTAACATTTAAAGAATGATATAATTGACAGGATAAATATATTTACTCACCAAGAAATCTATGCCTTGAGTGCATTGCTGCTCAGTTCTGCCTGTTCCAATGACTGTCTTACAGTTACAGTACAGGCAACGTCGGTGTCAAACCTGGCTGTAGTGTAGGCCTACAGTTGTATGCAAACTGAATGTGCTAGTCTAACCTAACCACTAAGGTTATGAGGTGTGCAGTCGTGGAAGCTTCTATATTCACCTTGAAATTAAACAGTTCTAACGATTAATCAAAAAGATCGAATATATAAAAGATTCGAATAACTGATCAGTGATCGTCTGATGTTGGTTGTTGTTGTGAGCTTCATACACCTCGATTCAGATTTCTGTATGATGATGACATTTAGTATAAACATTAGTAAATCAGTCGACATCAACTCTTCATTTAATTAATTAAACTAACAAGTCCAAAAATAAGCATGAAACAAGAATGTTTCAAGTAAAAATCAACTTACTTTTTATCTACTACGGCACATCGTTCCACACGCTCAAGTGTTTTGACAGTTGGCCGGAAGTCATTTATGCGCATGTAACATCGCCAAAAAAGGAAAAGTGGTAGAGAGGTGATTGACAGGCGAGGAATACTGAAGAAGTTAGTTTTTAATGCAAATTACAATTTTCAACAAATGAAACATTGCGGCATTTGTTTAATTAGATCTAAATGGTCGTCTGGGGCCAGAAATTATCGCGATCTGAACATCAGATCTTCAAAATCAAAATTACAGACCCTCGTGGCCCGTCCAGCTTTAAGATTTAAATCCAAATATACCGTATTATCAAAGTCCCTTTAATTTCTCTGTGGCGATAGCAAAATTCCTATCAAGTGACATTCAAACAAAGCCTGGTGAAGAAAAAAAATACCGATCTCCTGAACTTTGGACTTTCTTCTCACCCCTTTTGAAGGACAATAGAATATTCCAACTGGCTTTCTTCAACTTTCCAGAAAATAGTTGCGTGTACATTTCCAGGGCGAACTTATAGAACAAACTTATAATAACATGGATTTACCGCTGTTTTACAAGAACGTATAGATACAAGTTAAAAATGATATCAACAACAGAGTAACCATTTAATTAATTACTCACAATACACAAAAGAGTGCATTCAGACGACCGGTGAGCGACTATCAACACAACCCAGCGACAGGCATGAATACCCTGCAGTGATTTCGTTAGTGTCACTAATCGATTCTTTGTTCACCAATCCCTGGGAAATAACATCAGCCGCCCTTATCGCATGACCTTAGTTGGAAACAAAATCGTTGAAATTCTACGTGATTTACGGTATATACTTGTCTACAGGGGGTATACATATGCTTGTTTGCAGGGGGTATAAATATGCTTGTCTAAAGGGAGGGCATATAAATACTTGTCTAAAGGGGGTATAAATATGCTTGTCTAGAGGGGGGGGGGGGGTATAATTATGCTTGTCTAAAGAGGGGGGGGGGGGTATAAATATGCTTGTCTAGAGGGGGGGGGGTATATATGCTTGTCTAAGGGGGGGGGAAGGGTTGTCTAAAGGGAGGGGGGAGGGGGGTATATATGCTTGTCTAAAGGGAGGGGGGGGGGTATATATATGCTTATCTAAAGGGGGGGGGGGGGGGGTATATATATACTTTTCTAAAGGGGGGTGTATATATATATGCTTGTATAAAGGCAGACCCCTAGCTAGGATTTGGAAGGGGCAGGGTGCTGTCAAAAACAAGAGTCATCAGAGAATGACGTATCTGCCCGGCCCACCACATAAGATTGTGGAAGTGGAAACATACTAAGAACAGACAAAAGTTCATTTCCATACAGGATATCCACATCCTCACTTGATAACAACCATCCTCACCAAGTTTCAACAATATTAAATGCAATATGTAGGAGGAAATGCATTTAGAAACCCATATCATGTGGAATCAAGAAAAAACAACAGGCACAGCTTTCTGGAAGGTAAGAATGCCCCTGAAGCACTCTATATGTATGTCATCAGAAACAATCACCTATTGTTTATGTCTTCCTGTACAGTCGGGAAAGGGCAGTAACTCTGTAAATAGCAACGTCCACCAAGACAAAAATTCGATACAAACCGAGGGAGCAGATGCCATGACAAGCACTAATTGTCTATGTCTTCGACCAGCCCCGATAGCTCAGTCGGTAGAGCGTCCGCTTCAGGCCTGGGAGATCCGGGTTCAAGCCCGGGTCGAGTCAGACCAAAGACTTTAACAGTGGTAGCTGTTACTGCTTCGCTTGGCGCTCAGCAATAGGAGTTAGAGCAGCGACTGGTTGGCCCGGTGTCAGTATACTGTGACTGGGTGAGGGGGCTTGCTGGTTGTCTTCGGCAAGTCGTCTCGGTGAGACAGCACCTAAAAGAGCGGTGGAAATCCGCCCTGTCACAAGGAGACAACGTCTTCATATAACCGAAATACTGTTGAGCAGGACGTAAAACCCCAATCACTCACTCCCTCACTCTATGTCTTCGTATACTGTCGTAAAAGGGCAGTTACTCTAAAAATAACAAAACCAGTGTAACCAGAATAAGAGGCACACAGCCTCGCATGATATCCAACATGTCCACCAAGTTTAAAAAAAATTTGATGAAAACCGTGGGAGGAGATGCGATGAGAAGCACTAATTGTCTATGGCTTTGTATACTGTCGGATAAGGGAACTTACTCTGAAAATAATGAAACCAGCGCAACCAGAATAGGAGGTGCACATCCTCGCATGATATCCAACATGTCCACCAAGTTAAAAAAAAAAAATGACGAAAACTGTGGGAGGAGAGGAGATGACAAGAAATTATTACGGACAGACAAGCCGATTGCTATATCCCCCCGCATTATATGCCGTGGGGATAAAAAAGGGCACCTAGCTGATCGTCAATTACTTCATTTGGTCTAAGCGTGTCCCTGAACGTCTGAATTCATGTGGTAGTGAACTTTACAAAACTGATAGCCACTCATATGCAGATTCAACGTTACTTTTAGTTAAAGGCACACTTGCCGCGAAAATCAGGAATATTGTTTACATTAAAAAAGAAAGACCGTATTCTGTATTTTTCCAAGACAATATAAGTTAGGAACTTTCTATTTTTACCAAAATTTAAAAGTTTGGACGTCACTTTGTATTTTTAATTTGAATTTGAAAATTTGAATTGTTACGTACCCGGAACGTAAACAAACCGATCTGCCCCCTATTGGCGATTTTATGTTTCAGTCGAGTGAGTGAACTAACAGCACAGTGGAATTTTACGTAGGCCTATTTATCTGAGAAATACAGACTGACCATCGGTTTATAACAGCGACTGGAAAAGCCTGCTGATAATTGTTTGAGTGTAAACCACAGATACAAAGGCCTGGAAGGAGGGTAATCCAACACGAAAGTTGACCGACACTGATCGTTGTTGTTGTAATCAGGCTTCGATTCTTCGTTTGTTTTTCACCCCATTTTTACAGTCTAAAGCTAACTAGACATGTTTTATGTGTCCTATGTTTAAGTTTAGTGGTATTAGTCGTAGTAAGCTCATGTAAATTGGTTTTCTTAGCAAATTTAAACAGGCTACGGCGCAAGTGTGCCTTTAAGAACAAAATACACTAGTAGTTTTTTCATTAGATTCAATGTTTTGGTCTAACTAAGCCAATTCTGCTTTCATAATAACAAGAGTAGGGAATGGCAATAGGAAAATTGTGTAATCCACTTTATGAAATTAAAAATGCAGGGGAAGCCCATTTTTTAAATCTATTTAATTTTCATAGGCATAATTCTAGTAGGGTATTTTCGCAAGGTATCATTAATGCTAAGTTGCCTTGGGGTATTTTTATCAGAAAACACTCTCACAAATCATTTGTACAAATTCAAAATTTAAACGAAGTACGTTTGACACTGCGAATGTGACATTGATTTGATTGACTGGCTGTAGACAGTGTTTGCTGAACTTGGCTGTGTAACAATCCCATAAAAATAAATCCAAAAGTAATTGCGATGAAACTGTCAAATTTCTCTGTTTCCTCTGTTTCTAGTATTTCCTACAATTTCAAATGTATTTGTGTGTTTTTTTTCGTTTGCCTTCAATTCCAACAGTAACACCATATCATTGATAAAGAGGATTGTGTTGTTGTTGTACAATCGATTCAACTGAATACCTTTGGCAATGGCAGCTTTCTGTGTCAAGGCAGAGACAAAATTCCATGATTTAACTTCTTTTATTTAAGTGCTGTGCAGTGCTGGATGTTAGGCACTTTTCCATGGTAAATTATTACGATGAAGGAGGTCACTATTTTCAGATTTTTTTAAGTGATTCAATACCTGCCACAACAAGTGAGCCATGGGAATGAGGTTGACTCTCCATAGCATACATCTGGTTTTCTCTAAGTTTTCATACATGTATGCCTGCAAAGAGAGCACCAATGACTGATGCATTGTGGGAAGCTGAATTTCAGGAATAAATAGACCTGAATGGAAGTGCGTTGGTGTTGTACACATTTCTGACAGCAGTTAAATAAATTTTGGTCAGGGAAGGACTGATGTGGAGACAGTGGACAGTCATATTTGGACTTTGGGGCACAGGGGGCACAATGAATAGGCAAAGGGGCTGGAGAAATAAGGGGCAGGGCACTGCGCTCCTCTAAAAACGCCTAACTAGGGGTCTGAAAGGGAGGGTATATATATACAGTCAAACCTGGTTTAAGCGACCAGCTATGGGAATCGTGAAATGTGGTCTCTTAAGACAGGTGGTCTCTTAATCCAGGTTTGAAACAAGGGAAGTACCAAGGGGTGTAAATGAAGACAAGGCTAAGTGTTTGCATAGGACAAATATGTTTTTATTTTATGATATACACAAACAGACAAAAATGAAGTGAACTGATAAATATAATTACCCAAAATACAGTTTCCATTAAAAAAAATACATGTACAAGTATCAAAAATTGCAAAACGATTAGTGGAAAAAGTCAGTTATTGAGGATTGTTTTGGTTTAGCAGTTATGGCCATCTTTGTTGTTTTGTTTTCAAGAGTCATCACCAAGTCCAAAATATCAGTCTGTCCAATCTGTACTGCGAAGGCTTTCAGGTTTGCAATATTAGACTGGGCATCAGCTAACGTGTATATCTTCGTGGATTCATTGGGGTTCATTTGAAATTCATCATCACTTTCATTATCGTCATCAATGATTTTTGTTTCCAAGAGTTCAGTGGCTGGTCTGTCCCAGTCGCGCGTTGCCTGCGGGTCACATGTATGAACATCCATGTCCAATTCAGACAATCTGTCAAACTCCTGCCCAAATAAATTAAGAGACAGTCTTAAAACAGACAGTGGTAAATCATCATCTTCGTCACAATCGGTGATTTCAGAGGGTTCATCACATGCTGTGGTAGGTTCAATGAAACCACACTTTGAAAAACACTTCTGTATTGTCGTTACATCGACCTCCTGCCATGCAGAGCTAATCCAATAGATAGCATCAAGGACAGAGATAGAGTTTAACAATTCAGTCCCTGATGCAGATTTGTCCTTTTCCATTTGCGCCAGCACATATTGAAGTTGACGTTTGCGGAATTTAAGTTTGGTAGCTTGAATAATTCCTTGATCCATGGGCTGAGATTTACATGTTGTGTTTGGAGGCAGAAACTTAAGTGTCACAATTGGTAATTTTTCACTCAAATCTGGATGTGACGGGGCATTGTCAATAAACAGTAATACCTGGCGGTGTTCTTTTTTCATTTTTCGATCAAATTCCATCAACCAATTTTCAAAAATTCCTGAAGTCATCCAAGCCTTTTTGTTACTTCTGTAAATTACTGGAAGATGTTTACTATCCAAGCTACCAAAGCAACGCGGTTTGTAGGCCTTTCCTATTACCAGTGGTCGGGATTTTTCTCCTGCCATACTCGCACACAATGCAACGGTAATCCGTAATTTCGACCGTTTACCCCCAGCGCAGTCTGCCCCCTTGGCATGAAATGTGTTACGAGTTGTGTCTCTATAGAACAGTCCTGTTTCATCCATATTGAAAATGTCATTGGGGCTAAAGTTTTTGCAGATTGCTGGAAGTTTTGCTTTCCACTCTTCAACCCTGTCATTATCTACATCACCCCGTTCACCGCTCATTTTCCCAAAAACAATGTTGTGACGCTTTAAAAAACTTTCTAACCATCCATTGGAGGCTTTAAATTCCCCTATGCTCAAATCAGCAGCAAATTTCAAAGCTTTTTCTTGGATAAGAGGTCCCATGATGTTTATACGACGAAGCTGTGCGTCCTGGAACCATTCCCAACACAAACGGTTAATGTCTTCATTACCCGTGACCCGATGTCGCCTTTTCCGATCACTGGACATGTTGTTCTCGTAGTCTTCCATCACTTATCTCTTTCGTTTCAGTACATTTTGAACTTGTGTCTTCCCGACTCCAATATCTTGTACAATCTGCCGAGCGCTCTTTTTCATTTTTTCAGACAATTCAATAACCTTTAATCTTCCCTCAAGAGAGAGGAGTTTTAGGCGATTGCATGTTGACTTAGTTTACTGATTTATGCACATCTCCTCGATTCAGTCTTTATATATAGACAACTAAAGTACCAACTAAGAAAACTTTATTGAGATTTTTAGTCTAGATGTTTTTGTCAAGCCCGTTTATTATCGTACAACTGACGGGTATGTTTTGTAAAGCTAAAGGGCTAGTAATGGGCTTGACGCGTAGGCTTTAGTTATTACGACAATCGTGAGTTTACCTACTGCCGGGGGTATTCAGCATGCGCTGTCAGATTATGTTTGTTTTTCCAAGACCATGTGGGGCGCAGTTTATGGACAATGTTTTGGTCGTTTAATACAGGGTTTGTGTATACTTTATCAGCTTCACAGCTGGTCGCGTTATACAGTGTCTTAAGTATGGGATTTCGTTCGGGGGGGTCGTGGGGTGGTCGCTTAAGGCAGTTGGTCGCTGTTTACAGGTGGTCGCTTGTTCAGGTTTGACTGTATGCTTGTCCAAAAATTGGGGGGGGGGGGATAGATATGCTTGTCCAAAGGGGGGGGGGGGGTATATATCTATGCGAGCATACTCAACGCTAAGCAGTTCGACTTAAATTATAAAGGTGTTTGTACAACCTATTTCATTTTCCACTTTTCTGCTTCATCAAACAATCAATCGTTAATAGAATAAACAAATCTCAATTATTTTTATCTTTCATATGATCTCATAAAACTATTTCTTTCAAAATACCTGTATACATGCCATGGTGTACAGGTACACTGTTAAATAAAACACTGTTGAAACTTACCAATGACTGGCAGTTCGTCTTCATCCAAAAATACTTTAGCCAAGTCATCCTTGAATACAAAGAAAAACATTTTTTTAACATTTTTTTTCTTCTTGAAGAACTAACAAGCAAGGGATGTCATTATAATTACTTGGGCACATCTTCTTTCCAAAGATTTAGATATTTAGCTACACATATTGTAAGAAAAAGTCTATGGCCTATGGGAACAAATTCATCTCACCCAGTCCTGGAATTTCAGGCAGCTGAAGAGGTATATCAAAAGAGAAGGTCGGTTAATAATCACCAGGACAATCCATTAGGACAAGACCTTTATTATAGGGAGCGCAAGTCACAGGTGAATTCCACATATTTCCTGTCACCGGCACTGACTGTTTTTCGTTCCAAAAGGGCATTTAAATCTGACGTTATGGAGCAAAATACGTCAAATGGAATTGCAACGTCACCAAAAATTTTCTTAATGGTGTAATCTGTCAACGGATATCACAAAATCTCGTAATAATTCTTATGAGACTTGCGCTCCCTATACAATAAATGTTATAGAAAATACTGTACAATGTTATTTCCCAATATGGACATTCTAGCCAATTTAAAAAAAAGAAGACTAGCTTGGCGTAATATAGTAGAGAAAACCGTCCTGTGAAAAACATGTAAGACATGTTGGATCAATACGTTGCTTACAAGAGGCTTTGTAAATAAATCGAAATATTCTGTGTTACTCCTCCTATTTTATTGACAATTGCAAAGTGGTGCGTTATTTTTTCAGGAGGAACAAATAAGAAAGGTTCCACTGACACTGACAAAATAGGTCGACAGTGTTGTGAGGCAACTAAAACCTTAAGCTTCAACATGCATGCGACTCATGCCATTTTAAACAAGGAACCCTTGATAGCTACTGCAAACGACTTGCAACTATTTTTACCTCAAATTTTCTAGACAGCCCGGTTTTAAGGAGGCTAAGCCATAGGATGCAAATGAGCCATAAGGAATTGCTGACAATGTAGATGACCAGAGTTGCTTCTGGTGGATTCTAAACAATACAGTCTATATGGACAGTCAACCCAAGGCTAACACAATATGAATGTGTCTGTGCAATGAGGTCACAGAGCCGAATGGTGACCTTTCGACATCCAAAAATGCATATAATAATTGATTGATGTTTAGTGGGGTAGGCTGTTTGCCAGGAGGAAACACCAGACCTTCAGCGATTACCTGGCAACTCTTACCCACACGACGATCAAGTGAAAAAATCCACTGAAAATGTTTTCAATTTTATTTGATCTGAGTGGAATTAGAGAAGTGCCACTCTGGCTTCTGACCCATCAAGGCTTCAGAACCCATGACAATTCCATGTAGAAAACACTTTGCCAGATTGTAAGCCATAGATATATATATCAACCAATAGTTGTGAAGATTGCTGTAGTTTTTAACACTTTAGGAATTATGTGTTCTTGGCATACACCCCTTCACTACCACAGAATGGGGTACTCAAGCCTAAAAGAATGCTCAAGGACTTAAACAACATTAGACATCCAAAGCTTCCTCGTCAGAGTAGATGGTGAGATCTTATATGAGTGCTGATGATTTGAGTGCAATAAGCCCATGATTAGTGGCAAGTAGTGGGCCAGGCAGCAGGTTTTATTCGGCACCATTCACTTTGAACGCGTTTTAGAAACACTCTATTGCAAGAACACCTCTTTGGTTTTTGACTGGAGACTCAGGATGTCTATTGCACCAAACACCACAGAGGTAGCCGTAACTACAGGGTGCTACTTCTCTTGTGTGTTACTGTCAGAGACATCAAAAACATAGGGAATCAAGGGCTTCGTCAACAGTGATGTACACAGAACCATAATCTGTCAATGATGGTTCTGAAAGTTTCAGGGAGCATTTTTCACCCCATCAGACATCTCTACACAGTCTAATGTAGTCCTTTTTCTCTAATACTCAACCTGGCAATCTCCATAATAAATTGCAGTATTACCGGTCTTCTTGTGAATGTGATGTATAAAAAGTCCACAAATCACACTAGAATAAATTGATATTGAGGCCAGTCTGTCTTTCCACGTTCTCAAGGATGGCTTATTGTTTGTGAGGATGGACTGGATTGATTTTCTCCATGTTATCATCCACTCACTTCACTTAAACCCACTGAGGGAGTGCTTCATCATTGTTTTGCATTTTCCAAGAGAGTCCTGGGGTTTGAGGAGAGCTAAAGCTTGAGCAGTATTTGTAAAAAATCACAATTAGTGTTGATTTGAAACTAATAGGCTTCCCAAACTTTGTTGTCCACAACATTGTAGGCTCAGGTACTTTTGAATTGTTACATAGAAAGGAGAAAATGGTGCAGCTTAATTAACATGAAGGATAAAGTTATAAAGGACAATGTTTCTTTGGTCTGTAGGGCCTTGTATAGGTGTTCATGTAAGTTTGAGTCCGGAACAAATCATACCTTAACCACTTCACTATTTAGATAGTAAAGTTAAAGGATACACCCAAGAGCATCCATCCATATGTTCCGTATGGAGGGGGCTCTGCAATGGTTTGGGGGTGCATCTCTCAAGACTGCAAACTGGACTTGGTCACGATACCAGGAAACCTCACATGTGACCGGTACATTCAGGAGGTCCTGCAACCAGTTGTCCCGCCTCATTTTGAGAACCACCCATTAGGCTCATGACCTGTGTACATGGATGACAACGCCAGACATCATCGTTCCCAGGCAGAAATAGCCTACTTCCAAAACGAAGCTGTAACCACTCTGTCTTGGCCCACCTCGAGACCAGATTTGAAACCTTTAGAGCCCATTTGGGATAGGGTGGGCAGAAACATTCAAGCCCTAGAGCATCCTGTACAAAATCTGCAGGAATTGGATACTGACATCGGTATTGGCGGCAGTTACCCCTTCAGCAGATCCGACGTCTCACTGGAGGGATGAGACGCAGGTTGGAAGCTGTAATTCGGACTAATGGAGGCTATACGCGCAATTGACCATCTGCACACACTCAAAGTGACATTTTTACTTCAATATGTTCTGAAGTTTCATACTTAAAACGAGCATCTTTTTATTTTGTTAAAATACATTTTTGATTTGGCTAATGATATCCTGAATAAATTCTATAGCGTATTGCCATAATTGGTGATTTCTTATCGCCAGAATGTTGCCCTTTATGATCACAATCGTTTCTGCAATATCAGTTTGCCAACACCAATGATGTTATCGGTCGGTGCAGACTTTCCAGGGGATTGGGGGGGGGGGGGGGGGGGGTGCTTAACTTTTTTCTTTGTGTATATATCTTGTACTAATTTGACAAAGATACTGATAGCATGATATCCCCTTGGCTGAAAAGGGGCCTCCGTGGCTCAGTAGGTAGAGCATTGGGCGTTCAATCCGAAAAGCACTAATGGGTAGCGGGTTTGAATCCCAATTGGAAATTTTTTTGACTGGGTTTTCACTCGAACGACCTATGTGGGATGGTTGCCAGTTACCACCGGAAGGTCCTGGGTTTCCTCCGAGCTTAGAGCCTGGTTTCCTCCCACGCCGCCATATAGGTAAAACACCAAACAATCAATCAATCAACCTTGGCTGAAAATAACCTGATAAAACCTCTGCAGGGGTAGTAAGAGAAGAGGATTACAATGTGATACCAGACATCTACTGGCAACATCGCTATGATGAAGAAACTCTGTAGCAGCTGAACTGACCCTAACTTTCTCTTCTATATAACACCACTGGTTTATTTAGCGTACTGTATCACTTTACTGTCAGTACTATAGCTATTGATTGTTTTCATTTCCTTTTAGTTATTTCTAATAAAAATTTGCACCATAAATGGATATGTGAATCAATCTACTCACCCTGATAAGGAATGAAGCATAAAAAATATTTTCCACAGTTTGTCCAAAAGAGTTAGGGTTTATCACAAACTCAAAATAACATATTGGAACTTCTGAAAAAAAAAAAAAAAAGAATGTGTATTAGCCAACAAAGTCTAGGTCTAAACTAGTTCCTTATATATATGAAGATCTCTTCCACCCTTGAATAATTAAGGATTTCAAAACTGGTTTTTATGCTTTTTTTCTATTTGAGTGGGATATTTTGCATCATATTTTTCTTCTAAATCCACGGACATGCATTAACGTGTGCGTTAACAGATGCATTTTCTTCCCAAGAATGGGAACTACGCTATTTTTTTCTTCTATGGTCAGTCCCATAGTTTTTAGGGCAAGCCTTCACGGACAGAGAATGAAGCTTATCCCATTTTGCACGCATCGGACGAAGGATTTCGCTAATCATGACGTCATTGGAGAGGTTTTCCGACCCTAATGACCTTTTGCTGTCAGATCGAAATCCACAGAAAACACTGAGTGAGTTTGTTTACTAATTTTTACTGACTTGTGTTTGTGTTGTAAATGTATTTTGTATGAAAAGACTATGTAGATGTCTACAGTTTATTCACATTCTTTCCCCAAACCGAAAAAAAAAAAATTGTTGTCAGTCATCCATGACCTTGATTTGCAACCTTATGACAGATCGCATGCCTTAATATCTGTCATATCCGTTAAATAGTCACATCGGTCAACACAGGCATTAACGAACGTCCGTGGAAACACACCATAAGTTTGTCATTCTATTCCATTGAGGACAAAGATGGTTCAGCTCTTATTAGGCTGGGTCGATTCCACTAAGCCTCCCTTTCTGTAGATAGCTTATTGGAACGTCAAATGGTCTATTCTTGTAATACCACAGAAATCTGCTCGCCCAAAATTCACCTCACATGCAAAAAAATAAAAATCCAGCTTACAAGTGCTCTAATTTTAGTTGTATCAGCTGGTGAAGTCGTGATAAATCAGTCTGATAATCTGCCTCAACATTCTGTTAGTAGAGAGACAGGTCACATAGTTGGAACTAATGGCCTATAGTGTGTGTTTGTGAACTTACTTCCATCTTGTTGATATTTTCTCTGTAAAATACCTAAAATTCTCTCTACCTCTGCTGTTGTAGCTTCTTGTTTTTCTCCTTGGAAAGATGGTAACTGAAAATATCAGCGAATTCAAACATTTTTACTGGAATGATATAATATTTTGTCAGTAACAAAAACGTCTCAATAACCTTTTACAATAAATACCCTGTAAGAAACAGGAGGTAATTTGACTGACCTGCTCTGGCTTGGTTACACTTCCCTTGTTATTGTCTGTTTGTTTGGCAGCTCTGTTTTGTACTGGTCGTGTCAGATCAACTTCTTCACGATCAAATGATCCATACCTTTAAGTAAAAAAAGATTCTAACAGAGTCTATTGAGTTTACCGCTATCAAAGGCCAAAAGATTAAAGACAAGTGTAAAGATTACACTAAAACTCTTCAAGTTATGGAGCGGGAGGGAATCCGGGACGGATGGCGCTGGTTATACCATAATAACATGCGTTTTTTTTTTCTCCAGGCATACCAAGTTAGGAACTTTCTATTTTTACCAAAAATAGAAAGTTTTGGCATCATTTAGTTATTTTAATTAGAAAATGAAAATTAGATTTATCAAGTACCCGCAATGTAAACCAACCCCGAACCGGCACATGCGCACTAGTGCCCTAATGTTTGAGTCGTGTGAGTGATCTAACGGCATAGTATAATTTTACGTATTTTATCTGAGAAATACAGACTGAGAAATAAGCGTGACTCGAAAAGCCTGCCGATAATTGTTTGAATGTAAAGCACAGATAAAAAGGCTAATTCAACCACTAAGTTACCGGACATTGATCATTGTTGTTGTTATCAGGCTTCAATTCTTCGTTTGCTTTTCACCACCATTTCTACATTCTCAACCTAACTGGACATGTTTTATCTGTCCTGTATGTTTAATTTTAAGGATTTTAGTCGTAGTAAGCTCATGTAAATTGGTTTTCTTTACAAATGTTGAACAGGCTATGGCGGCAAGTGGGCCTTTAAGGAGACTAACAACTCAAGAGCGCCAGAGATCTTGACTTACGATGTGCTTTAGGGGCTATTCGGGAAAACAAACAGACAAATTGGCAGACAAATGTGTCCGTGTCTACACAATGTAAAAAAAACCCAAAAAAACATGGACTGTCTATTTTTGCAATTTTCATCCCAATTCACATGAATGCCCATTCGTAAACTTATTAGACAGCAAGTTACAAAGTGACATGGAAAATATGGAGGGATGCCTAATAGCCAAGGGTCCATGAGTGGTCGGTTTTCCTGAATTTTTTGATCAGAATGAGACATAAATGCCCATAGTTTAGATTGATCTATCGATAAACTTAGGAAATCACATATTAATTGATAGATTTATAGATGTTTTATGCCGCAGTCTATTATTTCACTTGTATGGCAAAGTTGCCAGGTTTAGTGGGGGAGGTATCAAGTGGAAAATGATTTTTTCAATTTTTTTATTTGGTCTGAATATGATTCTGGCCCCCGCCACATCCATGGAAGGTCTGTGCGGGACTATCACTTTAACCCACTGAGGACCCAAATGGTAATGGAGCCTGAACATTCCTGTGCTGGACTTACTTAAAGGATTTATGAACAGGATTTAAAGCTGGTTTTTGTTTGTTTATGGACTAAATGTATATTTCAAAAACATCAGTTGAAACAAAACAACCTTTGCGTTAGTTCCCTGGTAGTCAAAAAAAGAACGGGGAGGAAATATGCATATTTTCCGTAACTACTCGGACAAATGACGTCATACACGACCTTCGATGTGTACAAACTGCCACAAATATGTACTGAGACCGCAGAAATCGGTTATTACGTCTTCGCTGTGAGGGTACGTACACAACGGAGGTCGTGTTTGACGTCATAAGTCTCTGAGATAATTAACTTTCGTAAGCATTGTAGATCGGCAAACGTAAGTTGAATTTTGTATGTGCTGTGACCGAAATTTAATTTTCTTTTTGGTGAGACTTTTAAAGTACATGTTCTACAACACACTTAACGCAAATTAGTAAATATTTCCAAAGGTTGTTTATAAATCCTTTAAAACTTGGCTGGTGCCCTGCCCACTATCATCCTTTACATTACAGCTTAATTATAGTGAAATTATAGTGAAATAATTTTTACATATATATTTATGATCACTAAAACACACAGGCACAGGGAAAATCTTCTTGTCTAAAATAACCATGGAGACAAGTTTCTAATTGTGTTAAAAAGAGGTATATCATTTGGACCTTTATACCCCATCATAAATTGTTGTAACAAACCAAACCTATGATATTTCATTAGGTTGATGACTGACAGGAGCTTAGCCTCGGTCAGTAGAATTTTCTGGAATCCTTTTGTAACACCTTGACAATGGTTACGCATCTTAAAGGCACACTTGCCGCGAAAATCAGGAATATTGTTTACATTAAAAAGAAAGTCCGTTTTCTGTATTTTTCCCAGACAATATAAGTTAGGAACTTTCTATTTTTACCAAAATTTTAAAGTTTGGACGTCACTTTGTATTTTTAATTTGAATTTGAAAATTTGAATTGTTAGGTGCCCGTAACGTAAACAAACCAAACTGCCCCCTATTGGCGATTTTATGTTTCAGTCGATTGAGTGAACTAACAGCACAGTGTTATTTTACGTAGGCCTATTTATCTGAGAAATACAGACTGACGATCGGTTAACAGCGACTGGAAAAGCCTGCTGATAATTACTTGAGTGTAAACCACAGATAAAAAGGCCTGAAATGAGGGTAATCCAACACTAAAGTTGATCGACACTGATCGTTGTTGTTGTAATCAGGCTTCGATTCTTCGTTTGTTTTTCACCCCATTTCTACATTCTAAAGCTATCAAGACGTGTTTTATGTGTCCTATGTTTAAGTTTAGTGGTATTAGTCGTAGTAAGCTCATGTAAATTGGTTTTCTTAGCAAATTTAAACAGGCTACGGCAGCAAGTGGGCCTTTAACTATTGCAAGAACATCGATGGACTGAGATTGAACCCCATAAATTTTGCTTCCTCCACCCCCCCCCCCCCCCCTCGGCACACACAAAACTATGTAAAAAACATCAAACAAAACAACCATAAACTCCACCTCACAACCAGCAAACAACAATGTTATAAACTCCATCTCATAACCTACAAACAAAACGGCCATAACCTACAACCAGCAAACAAGGTTATAAACCCCATCTCATAACCTACAACCAGCAAACAAGGTTATAAACTCCATCTCATAACCTACTTCTAGCAAACAACAAGGTTATAAACTAAATCTCATAACCTACAACTAACAAACAAAACGGCCATAACCTACAACCAGCAAACAACAAGGTTATAAACTCCATCTTACAACCTACAACCAGCAAACAACAAGGTTATAAACTCCATCTTATAACCTACAACCAGCAAACAACAAGGTTATAAACTCCATCTTACAACCTACAACCAGCAAACAACAAGGTTATAAACTCCATCTTACAACCTACAACTAGCAAACAACAAGGTTATAAACTCCATCTAATAACCTACAACTAGCAAACAACAAGGTTATGACCTCCATCTCATAACCTACAACCAGCAAACAACAAGGTTATAAACTCCATCTCATAACCTACAACCAGCAAACAACAAGGTTATAAACTCCATCTCATAACCTACAACTAGCAAACAACAAGGCTATGAACTCCATCTCATAACCTACTTCTAGCAAACAACAAGGTTATAAACTCCATCTCATAATCTACTTCTAGCAAACAACAAGGTTATAAACTCCATCTCATATCCTACAACCAGCAAGGTTATAAATTCCATCTCATATCCTACAACCAACAAGGTTATAAACTCCATCTCATATCCTACAACCAACAAGGTTATAAACTCCATCTCATAACCTACAACCAACAAACAACAAGGTTATAAACTCCATCTTACAACCTACAACCAGCAAACAACAAGGTCATAAACTCCATCTCATATCCTACAACCAACAAGGTTATAAACTCCCATCTCATAACCTACTTCTAGCAAATAGTTATTAACTTCATCTCATAACCTACTTCTAACAAACAACACAGTTATAAACTCCATCTCATAACCTACAACCAACAAGGTTATAAACTCCATCTCATAACCTCATAGACTGATCCAGAGACATTTTGATACCTGTATACAGGTATGGGCGCCCAAACTCAGAAGCAAAAAATCCGCCAAATTCTTAAAACCAACAGATTTAAATGTCAAAATAGCATTTAATGTTGAATTTTAGGCCAGAGATGTTGTTTTTGTCTTATTGTTGGAACATTTTGAACCTAAATGGTATGCCCAAATTTTCCCTGGATCAGTCCCTGAACCTACAACCAGCAAACAACAAGGTTATAAACTCCATCTCATAACCTACAACCAGCAAACAACAAGGCTATGAACTCCATCTCATAACCTACTTCTAGCAAACAACAAGGCTATGAACTCCATCTCATAACCTACTTCTAGCAAACAACAAGGTTATAAACTCCATCTCATAATCTACTTCTAGCAAACAACAAGGTTATAAACTCCATCTTACAACCTACAACCAGCAAACAACAAGGTTATAAACTCCATCTTACAACCTACAACTAGCAAACAACAAGGTTATAAACTCCATCTCATAACCTACAACTAGCAAACAACAAGGTTATGAACTCCATCTCATAACCTACAACCAACAAACAACAAGGTTATAAACTCCATCTTACAACCTACAACCAGCAAACAACAAGGTCATAAACTCCATCTCATAACCTACAACTAGCAAACAACAAGGCTATGAACTCCATCTCATAACCTACTTCTAGCAAACAACAAGGTTATAAACTCCATCTCATAATCTACTTCTAGCAAACAACAAGGTTATAAACTCCATCTTACAACCTACAACCAGCAAACAACAAGGTTATAAACTCCATCTCATATCCTACAACCAACAGACAACAAGGTTATAAACTCCATCTCATAACCTACAACCAACAAACAACAAGGTTATAAACTCCATCTTACAACCTACAACCAGTAAACAACAAGGTTATAAACTCCATCTCATAATCTACTTCTAGCAAACAACAAGGTTATAAACTCCATCTCATAACCTACAACCAACAAGGTTATAAACTCCATCTCATAACCTACAACCAGCAAACAACAAGGTTATAAACTCCATCTCATATCCTACAACCAACAAGGTTATAAACTCCATCTCATAACCTACAACTAGCAAACAACAAGGCTATGAACTCCATCTCATAAGCTACTTCTAGCAAACAACAAGGTTATAAACTCCATCTCATAACCTACTTCTAACAAACAACACGGTTATAAACTCCATCTCATAACCTACAACCAACAAGGTTATAAACTCCTTCTCATAACCTACAACCAGCAAACAAGGTTATAAACTCCATCTCATAACCTACAACCAGCAAACAACAAGGTTATAAACTCCATCTCATAATCTACTTCTAGCAAACAACAAGGTTATAAACTCCATCTTACAACCTACAACCAGCAAACAACAAGGTTATAAACTCCATCTCATATCCTACAACCAACAAGGTTATAAATTCCATCTCATATCCTACAACCAACAATGTTATAAACTCCATCTCATAATCTACTTCTAGCAAACAACAAGGTTATAAACTCTATCTTACAACCTACAAACAACAAGGTTATAAATTCCATCTCATATCCTACAACCAACAAGGTTATAGACTCCATCTCATAACCTGCTTCTAGCAAACAAGGTTATAAACTCCTTTAGCTTTTTACATGTACTTACATAAAGTGAAAGGCAGGACTTTTCCTGAAAAATGGCTGGACTGCATCACCCAATTTTCCCCACATTTGACTATCCATTCTGGATTCAGACTCATCTTCCCTTAAGTCTTGATCAGTCACAAAGGACATCTGTAACATAAAATGTCTCAAAGAATTAGGCCTTTAAATGTTTTTTTGAGGAAAATACACATTCTTTTCCTGTTTGAAAGATCGAAGTGTGTTTTATGCCACATTTTTTCACTTATATGGCAGCGTTGCCAGGTTTATGGGGGGGGGGGGGGGGATGGAAATCTGTCTTTTCACTCAGATAGATCCCATGCAGCATCTGTGTCAGACACAGGGTATATTACTAACCAACTAAGCCATAGAGGTTCCGGCACACCATATCAAAGATTTCATTGATGCATGGTTTATTGTTAACCCCACAGAAATCTAGGAGAGTCAATGCTAGGATGGATCAGAGGGATATACTGTACTAACTATAGAGCTTCCAGACTGCCATGAGCCTGGAATATGTACTCTTCCTGATGGCCCCTTTGTTTCAGAGACTTATGGTCAGTAAGGCTGCAGGATAGGCACAGGTCCCAATCTTAGGAGGACTGGGATTCAACTGACAGAAGCAGTCCCAGCAACATATCTACATAAGTGAATTTATCTTGGGTGCAACAGACTGATAGGGGAGGAAACTGGATTAAACCCCCTTGATACATAGCAACACCACCATTCAGAATCTTGTTTACGGACGGGGTGGGATTCAAACTGTGGAAGCATGGATAAGGCATGGTTTACTCTACCGACCGTGCCAGTCCCTGGGTGCAACAAATGCCATCAATTAATATAATCAATTCTAAGCTACCAATCATGACAGCATTTCCAGACCAGAGCTTCTGGAAGGGGAAAAGGGTATTATACGGTTAACAAAATCTGATAGGACAGACCCAGATTGTGTGGCAAGGGGAAGACGTTTTTGTTCTGTGAACCCCAAACACAGAGGCCCCAAGAGGGGTCTTAACTTTATGCACACATCTGGAATCTAGTCCACAGACATAACAGGTAAGGAGGTATATGAATGAGGACAAAAAAACAAGACATTTTAACAGAAAAGAGAGATTACTGAATCGTTATATATATACTACTTTAGAGGGCTGGGAGAAAGGAGGGGTGGGTGGATTAAGGGTGCGGTTAGTTGATGGGACAACTGAGGGGGGGAGGGGTCAGTTGAAAATGATGGGGGGGGGGGGTCAGTTGAAAATGATGGGGGGGGGGGAGGAGGGGTCAGTTGAAAATGATGGTGGGGGGGAGAAGAAGCTTGAAGGAAGAAGGGAGTTAAAACTATGGTAAGTAAGGGGGGGGGGGGTGAAAGCAGTTTTGGGGGGGGGGGGGGGGTTAAAGCAGTTTGAGGGGGGGGGGGGTCATGAATCAAATTCATCACCCTATACAACTTATGTAAGTTGTATGTAGTCAAACCCATGGAGTGCATAACCACCTTAGGACTTCTGCCTAACAATTTCATATCAATTACATTGCTTCAGACGTTCTGCTAAACGATGAAAGTTTTATCATGTATAATCATCGTTGTATAATTATTGAAAGACCGCACTCAGATTATTTCACTTATATGGCGGCATTGCCAGGTTTTAATGGGAGGAAACCAGACCCATTGATTGGAGGAAACGACGACCTTCGTCGAGTACCTGGCAACTTTTCGTCGAACGGAGGGACTATCAGTTTAACCGACTAAGCCCTCCTTCCATTTTAGGAAGATTGCTTTGGAAAAAAAATCCAGTGATTTTCATTCTTTGTGGAATGGTTGCCTTTGAGCAAAGATTTGTTTACCCCTACTGTACCACCACCATTTGAGTAAAATAATCTTGTGATGTAAATGTGGATGGGTTAGGTACATATATAACAACATTTGATGTTAATTCTGCACTTATATGGCAGCGTTGCATGGTTTATGGGTGAGGAAACCAAGCTATGCCTGACAACTCTGAGACATAGGGCGATGGAGTGAAAACCCCACAGAGATATTTTATGGCCACAGTGGGAACCTGCAACCCAACGAGGCTTTGGTCAATCTGAGACTATTGCTCTGAGCCACAGGATTAATAACAAATAATAACAGAACCAAGAGTAAATATTTATAGCATATTTTAATTTCAAAACATTTGAATGCAGTTGATAATTGACCTTTGAGACTTTTTTTTTTTTTGGAGCGAAGTGGGGGTGGAGGAGTTAACTAATACGATGAATTGAGGATACTGGAACCATTTGTCTGAAGGAAACCGGACCTTTGAATAGTACCTATTAACTCTAGATACGGGGTGGCTCGGGTTCGAATCCCACTCAGACCAAATAAAAATTTACAAATTTCTGAATTTTTTTTTTACTCTCTTGCCGTATGTGGAAGAATTACTAGGTACGGTACATGTCGAAGGTCAGGGGTTTTCTATGGGCAAACCTGGCAATGCCACCATTTAGACAAGAAGATTTTCCCTGTGCCCGTGTGTTTTAGTGTTCATAAATATATATAAGTAAAATATTGAGTGAGGAAAAAAATGTCAATCAATCTGAATCAAGTGAAAACTCATTCAGTAATTTTTTCTTTGAACTGTTCAATGAAAAGACCTATCTTGAATTGATCTATATTTGATGTACATTATGACAGATGATCTAGAGTTGATAGAGTAAAAACATGTCTTTCTTATTCTAACATAGAATGAAATTCAAACCCGTGACTGATCAATTTTTTTTCAAGAAGATATAACTTATATATGATGATGCCAGGTTTAACAGAAGAATCCTGGCTACCCAGAGGAAACACCCGTCCTTTAGCGAGTACCTGGCAACTCTTCCACATGGGGTGATCGGATGCCATTTATCAAGTCTTACTACTGATTGATTGAGATTTTACGCTGCACTAAAGATTATTGGTACTGGGATATCAACATTGATGAAAAAAAAAACAGAGGAGTTAAAATATAACATGCCATATGGGTAATGAGTCTGGTTCTCTCCCCCCACTCAACATGCCATATGGGCAATGAGTCTGGTTCTCTCCCCCCACTTAACATGCCATATGGGTAATGAGTCTGGTTCTCTCCCCCCCCTTAACATGCCATATGGGTAATGAGTCTGGTTCTCTCCCCCTCCCCCCCTTAACATGCCATATGGGCAATGAGTCTGGTTCTCTCCCCCCACTGAACATGCCATATGGGCAATGAGTCTGGTTCTCTCCCCCCACTTAACATGCCATATGGGTAATGAGTCTGGTTCTCTCCCCCCCCCCCCCCCTTAACATGCCATATGGGTAATGAGTCTGGTTCTCTCCCCCCCCCCCCCCTTAACATGCCATATGGGCAATGAGTCTGGTTCTCTCCCCCACTGAACATGCCATATGGGTAATGAGTCTGGTTCCCTTCCCCCCACTTAACATGCCATATGGGTAATGAGTCTGGTTCCCTTCCCCCCACTTAACATGCCATAAGGGCAATGAGTCTGGTTCCCTTCCCCCCACTTAACATGCCATATGGGCAATGAGTCTGGTTCTCTCCCCCCACTTAACATGCCATATGGGCAATGTCTGGTTCCCTTCCCCCCACTTAACATGCCACATGAGTCTGGTTCCCTTCACCCCACTTAACATGCCATATGGGCAATGAGTCTGGTTCTCTCCCCCCACTTAACATGCCATATGGGTAATGAGTCTGGTTTCCTTCCCCCCCCCACTTAACATGCCATATGGGCAATGAGTGGTTCCTTCCCCCCCACTTAACATGCCATATGGGTAATGAGTCTGGTTCCCTTCCCCCCACTTAACATGCCATATGGGTAATGAGTCTGGTTCCCTTCCCCCCACTTAACATGCCATATGGGCAATGTCTGGTTCTCTCCCCCCACTTAACATGCCATATGGGCAATGAGTCTGGTTCTCTCCCCCCACTTAACATGCCATATGGGTAATGAGTCTGGTTCTCTCCCCCACTTAACATGCCATATGGGCAATGAGTCTGGTTCCCTTCCCCCCACTTAACCTGGCAAACGTCACCATATAAGTGGGGGCAGAGAACCACACTCATTGCCCGGAGGAAACCCGACCTTACTCTCCCACATACAGCTATCAGGTGAAAAATCTACTCCGAAACTTATCAATATTTATTTGAATGATCTGAGTGGTATTCTAAACCCGTGCCATAACGATAGGACGCCTGTGTCGGATTGAGTGACGTCCACTCTAACCGGCTAAGTCTTACTACTGAGCCTTGCTTAAGAGCAAGTTTTTATTACCACCTGTCCACATTGAGGAATAAAACTTACAAAATCTTCCTTAAATTTGACGGGCCTCCGTGGCTAAGTAGGTAAAGCGTTGGATGCTCAATCCAAACAGCCTTCATCCAATGGGTCGTGGGTTTGAATCCCACTCCCAAAAAAATCTGAAAATTTTTTGACTAGGTTTTCACGGAAACGACCTATGTGGGATGGTTGCCAGTTACCACCGGAAGGTCATGGGTTTCCTCCAGGCATAGAGTTTTTTTTTTTTCATCAATGTTGATATCCAGGTACCATAAAGGTTGGGGGAACATTTCCGAGGCACCACATTTATTTCTCATTGGGTCGAATATACAACATAGATGCCCAGTATTGGCTTTGTCAATATTTTGCACAATATACATTGATTGTCAACAGCTAATGTACACAGAAAACATGTAATTTTGAATAAAGCCGCCATGTTTAGAACCTATACTATACAGGAGAGTGATTACTCGTACACATCCACACACCCCTGGGCTGTTTCAGGCAAACAGTGGGCCATTTTCTTAACTCTTTAATCAGTGTACAAAGTTGGCAACATTACGAGGTTGAAACAAGCATTCCCCTTGAGCCTTTCAGGAGTAAAACTTCCTGTCTATTTGCTCATGGAGAGTATGGATGTCATATAATTACCATATCATAGGTTTACTTTATTACAACAATTTATGATGGGTATAAAGGTCTAAATGATATACCTCTTTTTAACACAATTAGAAACTTGTCTCTGTGGTTATTTTAGACAAGATTTTCCCTGTGCCCGTGTGTTTTAGTGATCATAAATATATATAATCACCAGTAAGATTATTTCACTTATATTGCCACGTTTAGTGGGAAGGAAATGAGGTTCTGTGCTTGCAGTCTTTTCACGGATACCTACGCTCATACAACCAGTGTGAATGCTTCAGACATTCTTCACTCAACATACCCGCTAAGTTTTGCATTGACAGTCACAAAGGGGAACTTCCAAACACTCGGCTTTGAAAATAAATAAGAGTTGATATTTGCCTTTGTAATATACAGTTAACTTTGATAACCACTACATTTTACATTCATGCTATATTGTTTGGTCAAGCAAAATTGATGACCAACCCAGTATTGCTGGAGATGGCTGGTCTTAGCAGTGACTATAGACATCTGCCTTAGTGCTCATCTGCAACACCCACCCAGCCTTGCTGGAGATGGCTGGTCTTAGCAGTGACTGTAGACATCTGCCTTAGTGCTCATCTGCAACACCCACCCAGTATTGCTGGAGATGGCTGGTCTCAGCAGTGACTATAGACATCTGCCTTAGTGCCCATCTGCAACAACCACCCAGCCTTGCTGGAGATGGCTGGTCTTAGCAGTGACTATAGACAGCAGCCTTAGTGCTCATCTGCAACACCCACCCAGTATTGCTGGAGATGGCTGGTCTTAGCAGTGACTATAGACAGCTGCCTTAGTGCTCATCTGCAACACCCACCCAGTATTGCTGGAGATGGCTGGTATTAGCAGTGACTGTAGACATCTGCCTTAGTGCTCATCTGCAACACCCACCCAGTATTGCTGGAGATGGCTGGTCTTAGCAGTGACTATAGACAGCTGCCTTAGTGCCCATCTGCAACAACCACCCAGTATTGCTGGAGATGGCTGGTCTTAGCAGTGACTATAGACAGCTGCCTTAGTGCCCATCTGCAACACCCACCCAGTATTGCTGGAGATGGCTGGTCTTAGCAGTGACTATAGACAGCTGCCTTAGTGCCCATCTGCAACACCCACCCAGCCTTGCTGGAGATGGCTGGTCTTAGCAGTGACTATAGACATCTGCCTTAGTGCTCATCTGCAACACCCACCCAGTATTGCTGGAGATGGCTGGTCTTAGCAGTGACTATAGACAGCTGACTTAGTGCTCATCTGCAACACCCACCCAGTATTGCTGGAGATGGCTGGTCTTAGCAGTGACTATAGACAGCTGCCTTAGTGCTCATCTGCAACACCCACCCAGTATTGCTGGAGATGGCTGGTCTCAGCAGTGACTATAGACAGCTGCCTTAGTGCCCATCTGCAACACCCACCCAGTATTGCTGGAGATGGCTGGTCTTAGCAGTGACTGTAGACATCTGCCTTAGTGCTCATCTGCAACACCCACCCAGTATTGCTGGAGATGGCTGGTCTCAGCAGTGACTATAGACATCTGCCTTAGTGCTCATCTGCAACACCCACCCAGTATTGCTGGAGATGGCTGGTCTCAGCAGTGACTATAGACAGCTGCCTTAGTGCCCATCTGCAACACCCACCCAGCCTTGCTGGAGATGGCTGGTCTTAGCAGTGAATGTAGACAGCTGCCTTAGTGCTCATCTGCAACACCCACCCAGTATTGCTGGAGATGGCTGGTCTTAGCAGTGACTATAGACAGCTGCCTTAGTGCCCATCTGCAACACCCACCCAGCCTTGCTGGAGATGGCTGGTCTTAGCAGTGACTATAGACAGCTGCCTTAGTGCTCATCTGCAACACCCACCCAGTATTGCTGGAGATGGCTGGTCTTAGCAGTGACTATAGACAGCTGCCTTAGTGCTCATCTGCAACACCCACCCAGTATTGCTGGAGATGGCTGGTCTTAGCAGTGACTATAGACAGCTGCCTTAGTGCCCATCTGCAACACCCACCCAGCCTTGCTGGAGATGGCTGGTCTTAGCAGTGACTGTAGACATCTGCCTTAGTGCTCATCTGCAACACCCACCCAGTATTGCTGGAGATGGCTGGTCTTAGCAGTGACTATAGACAGCTGCCTTAGTGCCCATCTGCAACACCCACCCAGCCTTGCTGGAGATGGCTGGTCTTAGCAGTGACTGTAGACATCTGCCTTAGTGCCCATCTGCAACACCCACCCAGCCTTGCTGGAGATGGCTGGTCTTAGCAGTGACTGTAGACAGCTGCCTTAGTGCTCATCTGCAACACCCACCCAGCCTTGTTGGAGATGGCTGGTCTTAGCAGTGACAAAAGACAGCTGCCTTAGTGCTCATCTGCAACACCCACCCAGCCTTGCTGGAGATGGCTGGTCTTAGCAGTGACTATAGACAGCAGTCTTAGTGCTCATCTGCAACACCCACCCAGCCTTGCTGGAGATGGCTGGTATTAGCAGTGACTGTAGACATCTGCCTTAGTGCTCATCTGCAACACCCACCCAGCCTTGTTGGAGATGGCTGGTCTTAGCAGTGACAAAAGACAGCTGCCTTAGTGCTCATCTGCAACACCCACCCAGCCTTGCTGGAGATGGCTGGTCTTAGCAGTGACTATAGACAGCAGTCTTAGTGCTCATCTGCAACACCCACCCAGCCTTGTTGGAGATGGCTGGTCTTAGCAGTGACTGTAGACATCTGCCTTAGTGCTCATCTGCAACACCCACCCAGCCTTGTTGGAGATGGCTGGTCTTAGCAGTGACTGTAGACAGCTGCCTTAGTGCCCATCTGCAACACCCACCCAGCCTTGCTGGAGATGGCTGGTCTTAGCAGTGACTATAGACAGCTGCCTTAGTGCTCATCTGCAACACCCACCCTGCCTTGTTGGAGATGGCTGGTCTTAGCAGTGACTGTAGACATCTGCCTTAGTGCCCATCTGCAACACCCACCCAGTATTGCTGGAGATGGCTGGTCTTAGCAGTGACTGTAGACATCTGCCTTAGTGCTCATCTGCAACACCCACCCAGCCTTGTTGGAGATGGCTGGTCTTAGCAGTGACTATAGACAGCTGCCTTAGTGCTCATCTGCAACACCCACCCAGCCTTGTTGGAGATGGCTGGTCTTAGCAGTGACTGTAGACATCTGCCTTAGTGCTCATCTGCAACACCCACCCAGCCTTGTTGGAGATGGCTGGTCTTAGCAGTGACTATAGACAGCTGCCTTAGTGCTCATCTGCAACACCCACCCTGCCTTGTTGGAGATGGCTGGTCTTAGCAGTGACTGTAGACATCTGCCTTAGTGCCCATCTGCAACACCCACCCAGTATTGCTGGAGATGGCTGGTCTTAGCAGTGACTGTAGACATCTGCCTTAGTGCTCATCTGCAACACCCACCCAGTATTGCTGGAGATGGCTGGTCTTAGCAGTGACTATAGACAGCTGCCTTAGTGCCCATCTGCAACACCCACCCAGCCTTGCTGGAGATGGCTGGTCTTAGCAGTGACTGTAGACATCTGCCTTAGTGCTCATCTGCAACACCCACCCAGCCTTGCTGGAGATGGTGGTCTTAGCAGTGACTGTAGACAGCTGCCTTAGTGCTCATCTGCAACAAACTATTTCTTGTTGGATTCACTGGTGAAACAAGTGTAACTGGTACCGGACCTTCATTCCACCATGGCGTCCTTGGTGGTCCAGTGATCGTCCCTCAGTCCCACACAGATCTTCCATCGATGCGGTGCAGGTTCAAATCACACTCAGTAAAACATCAATCATATCACAATGATATTGGAGTGGGTTTCTACCCATCAATGGCTTATGTTGGCAGGAATGTCTATCCATCGGTATCCAACTGGGTAACAGAGATTCAGGCCGTAAAAGCTTGAATGATCGATTGATTTATGTTTACGCAGCACTCAAGATTATTTCACTTACGTGGTGGCATTGCCAGGTTAAGTGGGGGAGGAAACTGAGCTTTTTGTCCGAAGGAAACCCTCAACCTACGTCGAGTACCTGGCAACTCTCCCACATACAGGAACCAATGACCAATTTTGTATTTGGTGTGAGTGTGATACAAACCGGCGCCGTATCGATGGAAGGTCTGTGTGAGACGATTTCTCTAACCCACTGGACCACCAAGGCCCCTGAATGAAAATAACTCATTCCTCAAGTATGTTTCTGTTCCAAAACTTTCTCTTTTTTTAGTCTTTCAACAATGGGTCTGCGATTTAAATGAAAGACCTACTTCACCCTTGCCCAAGATTGATTGTTTGGTGTTTTACGCCGCAGTCAAGTTTATTTCACTTACATGGAGGAAACCCACAACCTTCCGGTGGTAACCAGCAATCATCCCACAAAGGTCATCAGAAAATTTTCCAATTTTTTTTGGGACTGAGTGGGATTTGGACCCCCCGACCCATTGATGGAAGGCTGTTCGGATTGAGTGTCCAATGGTCTACCTTCTAAGTCACGGAGGCCCCCATGACCCAAGAAAAAAAAACCCCATCAAAACAAAATATTGTAAACATCTCAAAATAACATATTGAGGATAGCTTCCATGTGTCAATAAAGTATGGAAATATCCCTTTGAGCATTTCCAGGTTCCTCCTAATTCCTGCATAATAACTAAAATACTCTTACACTGCCCAGAGTGAAACACACAATCTGTAAGGTTCTGAAAAAGATACAATTTCATACTTGTCAAACAAGGATGTATGGTCCACAGTTAAAATGTCCTACCTTTCTTGTCTTAGACACAGAAATATAACATAAGTGAGGGATCTGGAGTAAAAATAAAGATAAAAAGCAGACATAGAAAAGCAAAAAGTACAAAATGTAATCCACTAATCGCTGTGTCATTGATGCAACAGCTTAAACTAACCAGTTTTTGTGAAAATTCAACAGGTTGAAACTTGATAAACTCTGTATGTAAAGCTTGGGCCTTCTGTCTGCCGTAGTTAGCTATGATAGCCATAGCTGTGGAGTCCAAGGCTGCCTCTCGGGTCATCTTCACTACAACATAAATGACAATTTACAACTTGGAAATATTCAATGCAGTGGAGGGTTGATGGATTGTTTGGTGTTTTACGTCACGCTCAAAATTATTTAACTTATATGGCGACATTGCCACTTTTATTTTGGGAGGAAACCGGGCTCTATGCCCAGAGGATACCCACGACCTACCGGTGGTAACTGGCCACCATCCCACATAGGAAAAGTCAAAGCCCAGTCGAAAAAATTTCCAATTTTTTTTAATTGAGTGGGATTCAAACCCGCGGCCCATAGGTGGAAGGCTGTTCAGATTGAGCATCCAATGCTCTACCTACCGAGCCACGGAGGCCTCTTTGCAGTGGAGGGAACACTGCCCCTCATGGTGAATATATAAATGTATTCATATAAATGTATAAAACAAATTGAACTAATCACTAATGTCATATTCAAAAGTATTATAATGTAGATTTGATTTTTATAAAATACCTGGCCTAAACAATTCATCGGCTTCTCTTAATCTTTCATTCAAAGCATCGGATTCTGGGTTGATTAGCTCTTGTTGTTGCTCTAAAAACAGAAACAGAGACATATAAGGTGTAAATCAAGGGGTTGGAGGAGATTAATCGCTACCCAATAGGTGGGGGTTGAGGGGCCACTTTGACCCTGGAGGCAAATGCTCTAGATCGCAAGAAATAAAACTGTCCATATTTTTTCCATTTCCTAATACTAAACAAGAATTAAACAAACTCCTATTTGTAATACACCCACAGGGCTAAATTTATTGTAGCATACTATCTATTCTTAATATTCCATACTAAAGGCAGGCCATAAACAGAATTTTGCCTGGAAGAACTGTCGCCCACCTTAATGAGACTGCAGTGTGGTCACTTATCACTGAGTCATACTGCCAAAATTATTAACACCAGTTTAATTTTGGTATGCGACACAGACCCAAAAACTACCTATACCTCAGTATCTGAAAAATAGTTTTAAAGTTATGGAGCTCTAACTTATCTGGTACAGACAGGCAGACGGACATCTGTAGTCGAATACTACATTGGACAACAGCCATTTCATTTAAAGGCCCACTTGCCGCCGTAGCCTGTTTAAATTTGCTAAGAAAACCAATTTACATGAGCTTACTACGACTAATACAACTAAACTTAAACATAGGACATATAAAACATGTCCAGTTAGCTTTAGAATGTAGAAATGGGGTGAAAAACAAACGAAGAATTGAAGCCTGATTACAACAACAACGATCAGTGTCGGTCAACTTTCGTGTTGGATTACCCTCATTTCAGGCCTTTTAATCTGTGGTTTACACTCAAGTAATTATCACCAGGCTTTTCCAGTCGCTGTTAACCGATCGTCAGTCTGTATTTCTCAGATAAATAGGCCTACGTAAAATTACACTGTGCCGTTAGTTCACTCACTCGACTGAAACATAAAATCGCCAATAGGGGGCAGTTTGGTTTGTTTACGTTACGGGCACCTAACAATTCAAATTAAAAATACAAAGTGACGTCCAAACTTTTAAATTTTGGTAAAAATAGAAAGTTCCTAACTTATATTGTCTGGGAAAAATACAGAAAACGGACTTTCTTTTTTAATGTAAACAATATTCCTGATTTTCGCGGCAAGTGTGCCTTTAATTCCTGATAAAATAAAAGAACAAAGGTGCTCCATGACTCATTTGGTCAATACGGTTACCGAAAAGTTTTTTTTAAGACAAATTAGCCATACTGTTAACCACTGACCCATTAACAGCCATTTCCTCAAATTACTGATCGACAAAATGCTGGGTAATGGCTTTGGTCAATTAAATAGAAAGCCTCTAAAACCAAAAAGGTACCAAAACATTATCATACCGGTACATCAATATTTACAGCCAGCTTAGTCTTTTTTTATTTCATCCAAAAGATTTTTAAAAATGCATTACCTCTAAAATTTGGTTCAAGGCGTACGATTCAACTACTGAACAGTTTTTATCGTTCAACTGTTGAGCTGGTTTTCGTCCAATCGTTGAAGTGTTTTTCCGTAAAATGTTGACCTGATTTTCCCGTTAAATGTTGAACTACTTTTTAGTTGAGACAAAAAAAATGATTTCTCGCAGCACGTGACACTAAGTCGTGATCACACAAATCGGTGACGTCACAGTGTTGTTGTTGACACATCTCATTGATGTAGACGACCAACGGGTATCCTTCATCGAGACGATGCCTCCCCTGATTAACGATAATATTCAATTTCTGCTGTCACTTCATATCTCCAAAACTTTGACCGCCACCAGCCATTTTGTCTTAGTTTTCGCGGCACAAGCAGATAGCGGATGGATACTGTGACGTCATCAGTTTTTGTATAGAAACAGTCACGTGTTTCTTGCGCGAGATGTCAAAACCATGTAAAAAAAACAGGTCAACAATAAATCGGTTCAACAGTTGCGCGAAAAAAAACCAGTTCACTGGTTAAACAAAAAAACACTTCAACAGCTGAACGAATAAAAAACATGTTAACAGTTGAACGTAAAAACTGTAAAGTAGTGGAATGAAAAGTTGCAAGTGTTGGACCAATTTTTAGAGGTAATAAATAAAAAAGACATACTAGTATAAATATATGTATCGTTGATGTCAAATTTTGTGTATTTCTTGGATTATTTTTTTTAGGATAGTATTTTTTTTAAGTGTGTTTTGTTTGAAAATTTTGACATATATCTTGTTACTTTTTTTGGACAAAATTTTTAACGAATGTTTAAGAAAAAAATTTTGTTGAACAAAAAATCGAGACGCTGAAGGTAAAATTGCAAATGTTGAATTTTTTCCGCTTTGGCATTCCATACTCCATTAACACATTGCATGCACTTTGCAACCAGCAACAAAACATTAGTTCATTGATGAGCAGTAATTTATTGGTAATAAACTTTCCATGAGCACTTGTGCCAAGATAAAACACAATCAGCGAAATGATAGTGGCCCAATGTTAGACCAACACTAACCTATTGCTGACTCAATTTAAGACCCACGCTTTTCCAACTGTTGAACAACATGCAGGAAACCCCTAGGCCATGGTTGTGCCATTGTCAGAAGGATGTTGGCTCAATGACGAAAAATCTATTCTTGTCCCAACCATTATACAAGATTCAACCATTTATTGACAATATGTCACCCATAGACTGACAAATCCATGACAAAGTGCCAGCCATTCATCAATGTTGAGGGAAAGCTAGATAATATCCTCTATGATGTTTAATCATCATTTTTAATAGGATATTAAAGTACTAACAAAAGTTACATGTGAGAAGTATCTGGTCTACAAATTAGTGTTCTAAAGAGCTTATTCTAAAGCCTTTTTTTTTTTACACGCTTTGTTCTGTGATTCAACTTAACAGAATTATACCACTTGGAATTCATTAAGGGTTTAAAAACTTGAACACAATCTTTCTTTGACACAATGCCAAGGTGGAGCACTAGGAGGTCTTACAGTGACAACCTCCTACAAGTCTATACCTGTAGCCTCTAGATGGGGCCTTATGCAGAGACCAAATGATGGAATCTGCCGAGGAGAAGCTGCATAAAAGTCCTCGAATAATGCTTGGAAAGCAGGGGAGGTCCTGAAAGCCCCAAGCCAGAGTCAGAATCCCTGGTGGTGCACAAGATTAAGCACCTGTAGGTATGTTTTCCAAGCACAACCATAAACAAAAGATCCATAGCCCAAATTAGATCGGATCATAGAACTATCAAAATTTATAGGAATATCCTGGTCCGCTCCCCAGTTGACTTTTAACATTTTGATAAGGGGCAAAAAAAAGTTTATGGTCAAAGATGAGGCCGAGGAATTTAGTCTCGCATTCATTGGTTTACTACAGAACTTAAGATCGGGGTCCAAGTGGAGCTACCTGAGGTTACAGAAGTGCATGGCCATGGTCTTGGTAGATGAGGAGTGCAACCCATTCACAGTGGCCCACTTCTCCATGCTATTGAGAGATACCTGGGAGATCTTTGAGAACGCCATGTTTCCAGGTGGAGTTAGGCCTTCTCCAAATCTAAGGGCCGACACAGTATATTCCTTGCACACAAAGGCATTTCTAACAAAGGCCTAAAACTACATCAAGTCCTCAGCAATTGACAGACCTTTCCGAATCTGCACTGGGTATTGGCGAGGACCTTGTTCTCCTCCAGATACCAGACTAGTCGGTCTGGGAATGAACCAGATGACCATATGTGATTGAATAAAACCAAGAGATATTTTATCAGTTGCTTATTTAATTTAGAATCCATCTGGTCTGGACCACAGGCTGACTCGTTGGTCTTTTCCAAGGAGGGAATAAGTCCCTCAAATGAGAAAGGTTGATTGTAGTCTTCCAGATTCTGTGAAGAGAAGTTAAGAGGTACAATCTATTCCTGGGCCTTTATGGTCTTGGATTCGGTGATATAACTGACTTTTTCTAATATCTCTGGGAGCGGTTAAAGTTGTACAGTCTCACTCAAGTGGTGGGTTCTTTTTACATCATGTTCCAAACTCTTCTGATGGTGGTAACAGACGAAGCATGGATTTAAGATAATCCAAATTCTCCTTTTCCCATGGTGTTTAACTGTTTATAATCTTTAGGAGTCCCTGTCACACCATGGTTTACCAGGCCTGTCATTAAGAATAAACTGGGGGAGTTACAGCATGCTCTCCCAAAACTGTCCGGGTGACCTGTATCACTCTCCCCAAAAATGTCTTCCCCTGCCATGTTTTTCAGAGAGAGAAAACAATTAAGATGAAATAAAAGGGTCTGAAGTTACAGAAAGGCAATATTTATTTTGGTATACTTATATATATGTCAAAATTGTCGTGCAAATTCTGGAGAAAAAAATCTTTAACAAAATGTTATCCTAGTTTTTCATATTATCAAACAGTTAATTCTATTTTAAAGGCACACTTGCCGCGAAAATCAGGAATATTGTTTACATTGAAAAAGAAAGACCGTTTTCTGTATTTTTCCCAGACAATATAAGTTAGGAACTTTCTATTTTTACCAAAATTTAAAAGTTTGGATGTCACTTTGTATTTTTAATTTGAATTTGAAAATTTGAATTGTTAGGTGTCCGGAACGTTAACAAACCAAACTGCTCGCAGGAGCGATTTTATGTTTCAGTCGAGTGAGTGAACTAACGGCACAGTGTAATTTTATGTAGGCCTATTTATCTGAGAAATACAGACTGACGATCGGTTAACAGCGACTGGAAAAGCCTGCTGATAATTGTTTGAGTGTAAACCACAGATAAAAAGGCCTGAAATGAGGGTAATCCAACACGAAAGTTGACCGACACTGATCGTTGTTGTTGTTGTAATCAGGCTTCGATTCTTCGTTTGTTTTTCACCCCATTTCTACATTCTAAAGCTATTAAACTAGACATGTTTTATGTGTCCTATGTTTAAGTTTAGTGGTATTAGTTGTAGTAAGCTCATGTAAATTGGTTTTCTTAGCAAATTTAAACAGGCTACTGCGGCAAGTGAAAAACATAAATAAGGGGCCTGAAACCGGTAGGGAGAGTTTAGCCCCGTTCAGGTCGAGTCAAGATCGGATCCGATCGTCGTAAGCTCCAGTCTGTAGTGAATCTGCGATCAATCAGTCGGAGAACTTTTTTCGACATGAGCGGCCTTCGGATTTTTCAGATAGGTTTCAGACTGACCAGTCTTACGATCGTAAGGATAGAAACATGTTCTATTTTCTCCCGATCAATCTTAAGGTCACAGCCAATCAGCGACCTATACTTCATCACGTGATCATTTTTTTTTGGCGTTTCGAAGATGTTATATAGTAAAGTCATTTCTAGTGGCATGTCAGTCTGCAGAATATAGTGACGAAATTCCCTTCCGATCAACTGATCCCGTCGACCTGAGCGGGCTTCAAGACTGATCAGTCGGTAATCGTTTGGCTGAACGATAAACCAGTCTGAGTCGACTTGAACGCTCTTAAGATTCAATCGCAGACAATCTGATCGGATCTTAACTCGACCTGAGTCGGGCTTTAGGGGGAGTGATAAACAGGTCTCCTCAGACCCCTCTGGGGGTGTGTGGAGGGGAAGAATAGCAATCACTCTCCCTATAATGACAGCCCTGGTTTACTATGTGTATTACGATTTGTCGAAGTCGGCAATGATTGGATTCTAGTAAATTCCCCAATTAGATCCTATCCTATGGTGAGCTTTGGGATGAGCTTAACCTCACAAAGTGGTGAAAAGAGAGGCCAATCAGTTATAGGGAATCTATAACGAGGAAGTTTCTCTACACTCATTGAAGTCAAATGTTCCTGGATGACTTTCAAGGAGCACATGGGACACAGACCCCCTATCTAGGATTTGAGAGGGGCAGTGCTGGGGGAGAAAGGGACAGGGACCTGTGTCTCTCTAAAAACGCCTAGCTGGTACAGATCCCCTTTAATAATTGTTACACAAATGAACCCCCACAAACAGTTGATTATCATCATGGATTCCCATTTAGATTCTCATGAAATTTAACAAAAAACAAGCTCTGCCAAATACTGGTAGTAGAAATCGACTTATATGAATCACTGAACATACAGAAATAGTCTATTCCTAAATGTTTCAACATGCTAAAGGTTCCCCTTTAATGGGACTAATTTTTGGATATTTCATGAAGGGAGGTGAAAACCACAAAGTACAAATGGAAAGCTTTAAACATTTATCAATGAGAATGATTACCATTGAAAGACAAAAGTTCAAGCCAGCATTAAGATCACAATCCTCTAACCCCAATCTGAACTATGACTCCAGACCATACGTAAAGCTAGTATATTTGGCAAACTTAATGTTCCTCCTTACTTGGTCAGCAAAGCCACAATGCTCCCAGTCTTAGGCCGAGGCCACACTATGAGCTTTGAGCCGCACTGCAGCTGCACTGTGATAAACGTACATGTGTTTCAGATTGAACCGGCCACACTATAAGCAGTGACCTAGCAGTGGGTGCTAGCCGCAAGCGAGCATTGAGCGGCGCTTTACTTCTCCATGCTTACCGCCGCTCAAAGCTCGAGCCGTACTTTTAAAGGTTATTTTTAGAAATCTGGCGGAAAGCAACGATAATTCACGAATATTTGCGAACAAACCAAGGTGCCTTTCTTTAATCAGAAAGACCATAGGTGGGTGGGGGGTTTGGATTGCTACGATCGGCTTCAAGAAATGTTTTAATTATCATATTTTGGGGTGAAATGTTTACTCATTAATCAAATGACTTTATGATACAATAATTTTCTTGCTCCTGTAAATTGCATGTGAAGAAAAAAAAGAAGCGTTTTATGGCTACGTTTTGTGTCAAATCACATACCTAGATAGTATACAATTTCATTTTACAGTTACATTAATATTTTGATTTAGTTCACTTTTCCAAGTTTTCGTTGAGCCAAACAATTTGACAGGCGCCTTCCGCGGGCATTGTAGGGGTCTCGAGCAGAATTTGATCACTGGACAAATTTTGACCCCCAGACCAAATAATCTTACATATCGGTCTTTTGTCAACAGACCGAATCATACAATCAACCTAACCTTGTCTTATTACACTTCCTAAATACAATTCAGTCTTAAATTCAACCAATTTCCATTAAGAAAAAGTATAAAGCCCTTGGGATGAATAACAAGGGTTCTACGAAAAAAATCTAAAACTACACTAAAATGGAAATTTCGTACAGATCCCTGTACATAATATCTTCAGCCTACCTGTCACCTGCCTCACGCGGGGGTCGAAGTACAACATCAAATAAACCGTCAGCTTCACATTACTATCCATTCCACCGAGTTAAAAGGAACATTCCTTTGTGTGTCAAAGGCGAAACAATGATTCCAAATATACAATTTTACTATGAAGAAAAACCTATTTTACGTGAAACGAGATGCCAAATATAGAGAAAATGTCGTAGAAACAGATTTGTTCGTTATTTTTATCAAAAAAATACAAAATAGAGGCAATCTGTCGATACCAATCTTGCAGGTGTATGTTTATGTAGGAATAAAAAATTACCAAAATGTACTTATACTTCCCGGCTGTTTTCATGTTGTCAGTCATTTGCACTCTTTATCGGTTCGTACGCTTTGCTGACTTTACCAAAACTTTTCATTTCAATGTAAATCCTTTAGATTTTCAAGGCTCTTCAAAAGTTTGAATTCTCTTGGAAATCGGAATTTATGACAAAAAGTCCGAATTTTGACAGTTGAAGTTATTTTTTTATAAGGCGCAAAACTCCCAAAAATCGTACTCTGACATTTCGACTATTTGAATATTGTCCGCTACTATCACACGTCTTCGGTTCACACAGGCTTCTGACTTAACCACTATTTTTTTTGTTTCAATGTCAATCTTAATTAGTTTTGCTACAAGTTGAAATAGAACCGAAATAGGCAAAAAATGGCAGCGCTTGGACCATTCTTCCATGCAAACGTGTTGATCAGAAGCATTTGTTGGTTAGCAATATCATTAAACACAAAAATTAAGCAATCTGTTAACTATCTGTAACTATCATATCGTCATGTAATTAGTTTTACATCTTATTTAAACTTTTCTCTATGAATAGAATATGAGCGACATGTTCGAGCTAGCTGTACGCTAGCAGCCTATCAAGCTATGACTGCTTGCAATGTGGCCATGCCAGCTTTTAGAAGCTTTTAGCTAGCTGGCCGCTAGCTGACAGCTTATTGTTACAGCTCGTGGTGTGGCCACCCAAAGCTTGTCGCTCGTAGCTCGGTTACAGCTTGGTCAAAGCTTCTCTAAAGCGCAGCTCAGCGCGGCTCGTAGTGTGGCTTCGGCCTAAGGCTCGATGATTATCAGCTTTCTGTGTAAAATAATATTTATACGGTCTTCTAGAAACAATAAACATCTTAAGCTGGATTATGATTGGCTGCCTCAAAACTGTTGTGTATCTATGCCATAAGTCTTAATTTATGCAGTTTCACATGTGCAGCGGTGTCACCAGGTGGGGTAGTAATGCTTTTTTGACCCAGGTTAATAAAAACACTTACCTTTCATGTCATCGATAAAAATTCTGTAATTATGTCGGATTTGTCTTCTTTCGCTTTCTGGCTGTAGTGGTTCTGCCATCTCATTGCCATCATCATCCTGCTCATCAGTTCTGGAGGCACCCTTGTTCTTCCTGGATGTTGCAGGGGTTGGTTCACCTCCACCGCTCTCCATTATTGATGCCTTTTGATGTTATCCACTTAGAATCTGAGAAAAAGAAAGGAGATTGTTTAAGGTATCCTGATATATTTCTTAAAAGGACTCTAAACGATCCATGTACAATGTATACCAATAGTAAAACAGATCCCGGTTAGTATAAGAAATACATTACACATTCAAAGGTTTCAAATGTAAGCAAAAAAGTTTATTTAGAATGCAATCCAGTAGTCAATAGATCATTCTCACATTTTGAAGAGATTCAGATTTAATTTCTTAATGATTTAATGATTTCTTTACTGCTTTGGTGCAGTCTTGTACGATAAAGTATTGTTTTGAAGTAACTTTGGCGTAGAATGAATGAAGGGTCGTCCCGGTTATTTAAATTTTGTTTACTTTTCGAGCAAGTTTTCGGGTCGTACAGGCCACATACTGTATGGATTTTCCTCATTCCAATGCCAATCATTTAGTTTTTTGATGACCTTCAAAGCCTCTTACTGTCGTGACGATCAGAAATAATGAAATTTTTTTTAATTTTGGCAGCTCATGCCACTAAGAAAAGCCCCTTAAAAAAAGCATTTTAAAAGATTCCCGAATTTAGCTGGCCCGTCCGACACCTGGGGGTCATACATATTCTATTGAGCATCTGCTCTTGGTGTTTTAATCCATACTGACTAAGTTAAAGGCACACTTGCCGCGGAAATCAGAAATATTCTTTACATTAAAAAAGAAAGATCGTTTTCTGTATTTTTCCCAGACAATATAAGTTATGAACTTTCTATTTTTACCAAAATTTAAAAGTTTGGACGTCACTTTGTATTTTTAATTTGAATTTGAAAATTGGAATTGTTAGGTGCCCGTAACGTAAACAAACCAAACTGCTCGCAACGGCACAGTGTAATTTTATGTAGGCCTATTTATCTGAGAAATATAGACTGACGATCGGTTAACCGCGATTGGAAAAGCCTGCTGATAATTGTTTGAGTGTAAACCACAGATAAAAAGGCCTGAAATGAGGGTAATCCAACACGAAAGTTGACCGACACTGATCGTTGTTGTTGTAATCAGGCTTCGATTCTTCGTTTGTTTTTCACCCCATTTCTACATTCTAAAGCTAACTAGACATGTTTTATGTGTCCTATGTTTAAGTTTAGTACTATTAGTCGTAGTAAGCTCATGTAAATTGGTTTTCTTAGCAAATTTAAACAGGCTACGGCGGCAAGTGGGCCTTTAATATCAATTCAATTGACATCACAGTACTTGGCCTAGGTGTTGGTCAGCAGATATTGTCTAAAACCCAGGCATGATTCTGGTGTGTAAAAAAAAAAAACCCTGACTTTCAATGAGCCAAATTAGCTGCTATTAGGGAATGGTCACTATAATATGTGGGGAGAGTGTCCAAACTCAATTCTTCAACGTGTCTATATTAAAATACAGATGGTCCAACAAACCCCCTTTTCTATGTGTTGGGAGTACGGACACATTGGCTGAAGTGATAGTGATTCATCGGTTGGCTTATATGACATGCAAGTGGTGTGAATCACACAGCAACTACTGTATAACAGCTGTACAATGGGACAAAATTGTATCTACAAACAAATGTATGAACAGAAAAATGAAATAGAGAAATTAATGGACAAAAAACGGAAGGACAGAAAAACAGATGGATCTTGTATGACATGACTACATTCTCCAACTTTGGTGCGGTGACGAGGGTTCTATTACATGACAATGTTGTCTTTATATGGGATTAGACCCTGAAAATGTCAAAAGGAGTCCAAAATGCAATAAATATGCAAAAAAGCCGATTCCAGTATACCCCCCCCCCCCCCCCAACTTTGTTGCAGGGGGTATAAAAACGGACTTGCCTCTTCCAACTAGAAGTAATAGTATCATTGAGTATGCCCCCTTTGGAGAAGGATGTTGTTTGGAGAGATGTGCATTAAATATCACTGAAGGTGATACATGCCCCCGCCTAGCAGGCACAAGTTGATCATGAAGTAGAGAAATCGATTCTGAATAACCTCTACATATAAAGAATGTACGAGTTGGTGAGATGCTATAATGAGCAGACAAACATTGTGGTATACCAGACAAAATAGAAGTTATTGTACGGAAATCTAAAATTGTAACTACATGTATGAGCCGATTTTCTCGAAACACAATCCCATTCGAGTTACACAGGATATAAAAAAAAAAATTTAAAAGAAAACGTAAGCCCATTAGAGAGATAACGTCAGAAAACCTCATATCATAAAGTAACATGGTCTAGGCTTGCAGTGGCTCCATCTGTGAGCAGATTTCTCAAAACAAAATCCCATCCTAGGAATTGTGGATATACATAGAAGAAAAAAATGTCAAGAGAAAACGTCAACCCGTTACAGAGATAACGTCCAGAAACCTCAAATCTAACTGTATTTACGAGGTCTATGGCCTGCAGCGGCGCCACCTATCAGCGGATTTTCTCCGAACACAATCCCATCCAAGGTATTGTGGATGTACAACATATTAAAAGTAATAGTATCATTGAGTATGCCCCCCTTTGGAGAAGGGTGTTGTTTGGAGAGATGTGCATTAATTATCACTGAAGGTGATACATGCCCCTGCCTAGCAGGCACAAGTTTATCATGAAGAAGTAAAATAGATTCTGAATAACCTCTACATATAAAGAATGTACGAGTTGGTGAGATGCTATAATGAGCAGACAAACATTGTGGTATACTTCTAAAAAAATTTCAAGAGAAAACGTCAACCCATTACAGAGATAACCTGAAATCATAACTGTTTTTACGAGGTCTAGGCCTACAGTGGCGCCACCTATGAGCGGATTTTCTCGAAACACAATCTCATCCGAGGTATTGTGGATATACATCATATTAAAAAATTTCAAGACAAAACGTCAACCCGTTACAGAGATACATGTAACGTCCGGAAACCTCAAATCTTAACTGTATTTACGAGGTCTATGGCCTGCAGTGGCACCACCTATGAGCGGATTTTCTCGAAACACAATCTCATCCGAGATATTGTGGATATACATCTTACAAAAAAATTTCAGAAAACATCAACCCGTTACAGAGATAACATCCGGAAACCTCAAATCATAACTGTACTTAGGAGGTCTATGGCCTGCAGCGGCGCCACCTTAGTGGGATTTACTCCAAACACAATCTCATCCGAGGTATTGTGGATATACATCTTATAAAAAAATTTCAAGAGAAAACATCAACCCGTTACAGAGAGAACGTCCAGAAACCTCAAATCATAACAGTATTTACGGGGTCTATGGCCTGCAGCGGCGCCACCTATGAGCGGATTTTCTCAAAACACAATCTCATCCGAGGTATTGTGGATATCCATCATATAAAAAAATTTCAAGAGAAAACGTCAACCCGTTACAGAGATAACGTCCGGAAACCTCAAATCATAGCTGTATTTACGAGGTCTAGGCCTGCAGTGGCGCCACCTGTGAGCAGATTTTCTCGAAACACAATCGCATCCGAGGTATTGTGGATATACATAATATATAAAAATTTCAAATGAAAGCCTACACTGGTTTAAGATTTATTGTCTGGAAACACTTTGTACGTACGGACGGACAGAAGGACGTACCAAACTCTATATGCCATTAAGAAACGGAAAAGAAACGGAAAAGAATCGTGCCTGAAAACCTCATACCCCTTAACACTCTGAACGTACTTCGGCTTTGACACGCCTCGGACAGTCTGCACTTTTTATACGATAAATCACCGTATTTTTGGGCTGAATACAAATGGCGTCGAAAGTATAACAAAATACTTCAGTACCGACAGAAAAATAAAATAACAAGAGTCATCAGACAATGACGTGTCTGCCTGGCCCACCACATAAGATTGTGGAAGTGGAAACATATTAAGAACAGACACATCCTCACTTGATAACAACCATCCTCACCAAGTTTCAACAATATTCAATGCAATATGTACAGGAGAAAATGCATTTAGAAACTCAAATCAGGTGGAATCAAGAAAAAACAACAGGCACAGCTTTCTGTAAGGTAACAATGCCCTGAAACACTGTCATCAGAAACAAGCACCTATTGTGTATGTCTTCCTGTACAGTCGGAAAAGGGCAGTAACTCTGAAAATAGCAAAACCAGCGTAGATCGCATGATATCCAGAATGTCCAAGATAAAAAAAGGATATAGGAGATATGATGTCAAGTACTAATTGTCTATGTCTTCGAATACTGTCAAAAAAGGGCCATAATGAAACCAGCGTAACCAGAATAGGAGGTGCACATCCTCGCATGATATCCAACATGTCCACCAAGTTTCCAAAAAAAAAGTGCTGAAAACCCTGGGAGTAGATGCGATGACAAGAAAGGACAAGCTGATCGCTATATCCCCCCCCCCCCCCCCCCCCCAACAATGCTTCAATTATAGAACTGATCGAGACTGAAAGTTAACATAGTATTTCAGTCCCTTACATTATCACAGGGGCTCTTTTGGAGGGCCCTCAAGAGGATGTGGAAATTGTACGTTTCACGGCTACCTTTAAGGTCGCCACATTCAAAATGACCTGCAATCTACTAGAGGGTATTTCACGCATGTAAATCCCTGAAGTTATCAGACGGACCTCTGTGCTGGCTACAGAACACAAGCCAGTCCTGGGATCTCTCAGCACTGCATAGTTGTAAAAGTTTCCAAATTTTAAAATTAAACTTCTTTTAAATGCATTTTGTGAATTTAAAAGCTATGAGCATCGGTCAGCCTGAGAAAAGTGTATTCACCCAATTTGTGGTTTCAAAGATCATGTGACCTGCAATGCAAGGATGTTTGCAGTCGAGAATAAAAGGATGCAAATCCATTAAAATACTTTCCTGTGTTTACTCCACTTGTTAAATAGAGTGCTCATGTTACATACTCATAGTAACTGCAGTTGACACTGAAGGACAGCCTTGGCCCAAAAATGGGTCAAGCATTACAGAATGTTTTTCACAGATAGCTAGTAGACATATCGTTCAAAAACTGCTTTACTTCAATCTTATTTACTTCTTTCATTAATATGCTTTTGAAATAATCATTAAAGAGACCTGCTTGCAACCAGCAAAACAAACATAGTTAAAACGTGTGCTATTTCACTGTTTATATAAAGAGGTTTTGAAATAGGTACCGGGTACATGTATTGTTAACCTCCCAGGAACCACTGGATCAGGAGTTTTATTTGGGGATTCCTTCGTCTGCTTTGTTGTTGTAAAGAGAAAATAGACCTGGGTTAGCAAGGCCCTTTGTGGCTGCATGTGTGGTGCATTCTATGCTGTTGGTAGACTATCAGACAGAAAGCAATAGCAGCAGGAAATTCCCTAAAAAAAACTTGTTGAACTAAATTACTTCGCCCGGAACAGACTTTCAATTTCAGAGATATGTTAAACCTATGACCTTGTACTAGAAATAAAGTCAAGGTTGGAAGCTATCAGTGAATTACGCGTACTTTAAAGTAAATTAAACCTCTTTTACCGTATTCGAAGATTGAAAAAACAAACAGATGCAACATGTGATTTTATTTGTTCATTTTCAAAATTAGTGAAGTTGTAAGAATAAATAACCATACGGCGTCACACTCGGAACACACTTCGGCTATCTTCGCTCGCTACCGGTCGGCTTTGACACGCATCGGACAGTTTGCGCTTTTTATACGGTAAATCCCGGTATTTTTGGGCTGAATAAAAATGGCGTCGACAGTAAATATCAAAATGTTTTACTACAGACGAAAAAATAAAATAAAAATAATTATAAATTTATTAAATGCTAACATCATTTAGAAAGATATTTGTTTATATATTTTATTAAGCCCGGTAAACCACATGTTGTAGACAGATGCAGTTTCGGTACATATCAGGAATCCTCCAATTATATAACTGATCGCGGCTGAAAGTTAAACTGAGTGTTACGGTCCCTTACATTATCACGGGAAACACTGGAGTGGGCCCCTCAAGAGGATTTGGGAATTGTACGCTTCACAGCTTCCTATTTGGTCGCCATATTCAAAATGACCTGCAGTCTATCAGAGGGTATTTCACGTACGTAAATCCCTGAAGTTTCAGAATGACGGCGCCAGTGGGGTTTTAGCCGACTTTTCTGCTGTCGCCATACGCTGTCTTCGGTAATGAAGCAGGCTAGCACTCTTAACGGCAAATGGCGACAGCGGTACCGAATGTGTTAAATGAAAACATCGACGAAAATAATAGATGTTGCATAACTTGACCATATGAGGAAGGAACACAAAAAAAAATTCATCAAGATGTGCTTGGTAGTTTTCTTGATTCCACGATCACAAACTATGTAGGTAGAAATCACAGAAATAGCTACCGGCCGCCATTTTTTATGCAAATGAGCAGCATAGTGGCCATAGGGTTAACTTGTGTATAACATTTTATTAAGATCCTTTCATTACTTTAGAACAGTGATAAAAAAAAAAGGCCAGTGGCCGCCATTTTGAATATGCAAATGAGCAAAAAGTGCATAGTGCGCAACGACACCATAGGGCTAACATGCGTAAATTAGTTTGGGATTAAAAGTGACAAAAACAAGAAAAACAAAATGGTTGCCAAGCGGCCATTTTGATATGCAAATAAATCTTGCACAACTAGACCACAGGAGAAACATGTGTATGAAATTAAGATGATTCAACTAGCAGTTCTCTTGGAATCGCGATCACAAGAGAGAGAAGTGATAAAACGAAAGTGATAAAAAGATCAAAGTTTACAGACACCAGACCGCGGGCAAAAAGCGATTTGATAAGACCACCATGAGATCATGGTGGTCTAAAAAAGTGACAATAAGGACAAAAAAAATCTTGACGATAATCTCAGAGCAGGTCCTGCTTTTAAAATAGAAATTATAACAGCCAAGATTATAGCCAAGAACAACATATCGTCCACTATATATTTGTTAGGCAAATTCATAATGTGTTATCTCTAAAGATAAAGATAATCGGTGCTATTCAGGACAATTTTGAGAATTTACACGTAAAATGAAAACAAGAGAGTAGATAGAATGGTTTTACAAACAAAAATATCATAATTGTAGCAGAGTTTCGCTTCTGTAAGTATGTAAATAGTCAATGGATAGAAACACGGGGCCCACTCCACAATGAACCGGGAGGGAGAACTTGACCTATTGATGTTGATGTCTGTTGCAACACTCAGAGACTGATCCAGAGACATTTCGATACCTGTATACAGGTATGGGCGCCCAAACTCAAAAGCAAAAAATCCGCCCAAATTCTTAAAACCAACAGATTTTAATGTCAAAATAGCATTTAATGTTGAATTTTGGGCCAGAGATGTTGTTTTTATCTTATTGTTGGAACATTTTGAACCGAAATGGTATGCTCAAATTTTCCCTGGATCAGTCCCTGACACTGTACGTGATTGGGGTCGAGCTCTAACTATGGTGAAATTTTTGGTCCCAAACAAACGCAGCCAAAGGGTCTTTGGTACAAAATGGTTGTTTAGTAGGTGCACCGGCTCCGTAGGCTAATAAAGTGTTCTTCGGTGCCTGTATTTTTCACTTTCGATCGTTTAATGTTTACTTTTGTTTATTTCTAAAGCTGAATCTTCATAGGAAGTGAACATTTCAGTAGACCTAGTAACAAATTGGTAACAAACATAGCATTGATCGTTATATAATCAATTGTCAATTGACAGCTTCCTTTTTTCAAAGCAAGAGTAAACAAACCAGCCAACTACACAGGCAATAGGACGCGGTGGGTCCAAAAGGAGGAAAAACTGTCTCTCTGTCAATGCCACTATAGTCTACCCCCAATGATTTAAGCTTAACAAGATTGATTGATTGTTTGGTGTTTTACGCCGCGCTCAAGATTATTTCACTTATATGGCGGCGTTGCCAGTTTTATTGTGGGAGGAAACCGGGCTCAATGCCCGGAGGAAACCCACGACCTTCCGTTGGTAACTGGCAACCATCCCACATAGGTCGTTCGAGTGAAAACCCAGTCAGAAATTTTTCCAATTTTTTGGACTGAGTGGGAATCGAACCCGCGACCCATTGGTGGAAGGCTGTTGGGATTGAGCGTCCAACGCTCTACCTACTGAGCCACAGAGGCCCCAGCTTAACAAGAAGTGAGTTTCTAATTGTAGTATAGAAAGAGCAGTCTAATAAAAAGTGCTGCTCATCCTCAACAGACTTGGGGCAAAACGGACAGAATCGACAGTCGGGAGGAATATGACTTTTTCCTTTTTTATAACGACCTTTTTCTATTTCAAGGGAATCATGGGAGCGTAATCTTAGAGATGATAAGGCACACTTGTGTTTTTCTATTTTAATATGAGAGGTATAGTCTGCCGGATTCAAGTCTTTTTTAATCAGACCATAAGTTCTTAACTTTTTTTCTACTATCACAGTTTACTGACTCCAAAAACAAAGTTTCAAACTGTTGTTGCAATAAAGATTTAACCTTTCGAATATCAAGCTTTGTATTAGATAATCCTAGAGCCAGCGTAATATGGTTAGCCTTCGCATAAATTGAGCAATTTGGCTTACGTCTGCTCAGAAGGATATTTTCGCAAAAAGCATTAAAAATAAGTCGATCAGAAGGGATATTTTCCAATCTTTGCACATACTTAAGTACACCAATGATAAATTCAAATGAATTAGGTAAGATACCTAGCTCACTAAGGACACCAATATGCATCCTCTGTAGTTTCCAAAAATGACCACGAGGCGTAAATCCAAGCCCAAGTTAAACGGAAATTGTCGGAAGAACTGGGAACGACATCTACCAACAAGAGTTTTAGTAAACTCAACATACGCCCGCCGTGGCAAAGTCGAACCGCTACGATTAACAACTTTACATTTAATATAACATTTGTTTTAATTTCATCCATTCGAATTTCTTGTTCACATTAGAAGTTTTTTCTTCTGAATTTGATGAAGCTGCAACTAAATACCAGTATGTTATACATACTCTTATCTCTATTTAAACAGCCACAGTAGGTTATAGTACACATATATTATCTGTTCAGGTAATTTCAATCACATTTTAATAGCAAAAACTGAAATATTGTGGCTGTTTTGACATTGCTGTTATGTTCCATAATTGGGAAGGAGCAATCAATACAATTTAGCTTACAATTCTTGAATTTTAACAGTTTTGACTGGGACACTGTTCTATTAGACTTGGCTGTAAAAAGTTTTATTACAAAGCAAACAATCTTCAGGCTGACCACTGATACAATGGTGTGTAAATATACAAACCTTGTGTACTACTCTGGTGGATGTCATCCTCCCCTTATCTCTATTTAAACAGCCACTCTGATAAATACCAGATGGGTAATAAAGTGGGGAAAATGGTATTTTTTTGTTATTATAGTGCACATTAAATTATCCAAGAAAACAGTCTCAGAATGTATAAATTAATTGCCTTCCAGTATTACTCTGGACCAAGTGTACTCAAAAAAGCATTGATGTATATTAATATATATATATATATATTAAATATTAGGTACACATTTCTGATAAAAAAAAAACTCTTGAAAACAGACAAAAAATATGTGGACTGAAATCAAATTTGGTAAGCGACACATTATCTACATACTCTATATATACTCTAAAAGAATTGGAGAGATTATATCAAAACGAAAGAAGTTCTGGAGCCAAAAGGGAATATTACATAATCCATTAGGGCTGCCATATTATGCAACAGGTGATGTCAGAAATGGTACACAACACACTATCTGCCCATAAAGTATATACTCTGAAAGAATCGTCAAGATCGGATCAAAACTCTTCAAGTTATGGAGCGAAGATATAGACTAAGACAGAATATTACATAATCCAATGTAGAAGTCATATTATGCAATCGACAATGTCCTAAATGGTTCATGACACATCTTCTACCCCTAAACTATATGTTGTAAAAATAATTGTAAAGATCGGATCAAAACTCTTCAAGTTATGGAGCGGAAGGGAACGAAGATATAGACTAAGACAGAATACTACATAATCCAATGTAGAAGCCACATTATGCAATCGACGATGTCATAAATGGATCATGACACACCTTCTACCCACAAGGTATATGTTGTGAAAGAATTGTAAAGATTAGATCAAAACTCTTCAAGTTATGGAGCGGAAGGGAATCCGGGACGGACGGCCGGCCGGACGGCGCTGGTGATACCATAATACGACCGACGTCGGGCATATAAAAATGGTACAGCAACGGTCAATCAGAAGAGTGACAGGAAGTTCCATGTTAGTGCAGCACTCCTCCAGTTCTTCAGTTTCCGCCTTACTTGGGCATAGATTTACGCCTTGTGGTCATTTTTAGAAACTACAGAGCGTTCACCATACGCGTGGATAGGTGAAGCATGTGAGTAGATATATCAGTTTATTTTACAGGGGTGTGAGAGCAGGCCCGAAAAAAAGAGGAAACTTTGTCAAGAATACACCCCCCCCCCCCCTTGTTAACCCGCAAATTCTTTGGATAAATTGAATTATAATCAGGTTTCACCTACATGTAATTTGTATAATACTGATAGTGATAGTCCTACGTCCGTTGTCAGAGCAAGAAAATCTTGCTTTTTAATCTGTCATTTCGATGGGCCGTCTTCACAAATTTTAGTCAGGTCATGTCAAAATCGGGCAGTATCATATTACTTGGGCCTATATAGTAATAGGCCAATAAGCTAACATACAGTGAGTAAGTCGTTACGCCAAAGCCTTCAAACAAACATTCGCCAATCGCCAGTCATCCAGACGCTCACTCTACGGGAGATTTTTAAACCTTCTGTCAGTCAATACATAAACAAAATTGTCAGTTCACTGCGGGAAAACGCGGATTTATGAAAAACGATGCGGACAACCATTCACAAAAACGAGATTTTTCGCGTTTCCGCGGAGGTCTCACACCCCTGATTTTAAAACACATGCTTAAAATGGTGCAATTTGTTTTAGACTTTTAAGAAATAAATTTAACTCGCTTTGGCGCACTCGGCGAGTTGACTTTGGTAGAACTAGCCATTAATTAACAACAAGCTTGGGACATGCACTGTTGTCGTAGAAGTTAGAGCTCGACAGTTCGGCGAAAACGCGAATGAGGGTAGTCCGCAATATGTTGAGTGGATTGAAGGATAAATTCTGATACGCCCGCACGGGCTTCTTTAATACCACGTCAACATAGGGTGCATTTGAAAAATCTAAGAGTTGCTCTCGGAATTTTAAAAAAATGACAAACATTACTCACCTAAAATTTTGTCAGAAAGCTTCTTTGATAATCCCTTTGTAGAGCTAAACGATCATATGTGACCTAAAAATCTGTTCGCTAAGTTTGAATTCCGTCTGTGTTCACTAAAATTTTTCTCGGGCGATCACACCGCCATCTACGGCGAATTTTCAAATCATGCTCGCCACTACAACCGGTAACGGCTGTCCGGGAAGGTCGGTGATAACGCAAAGGGAATTTAAACTTAGCGAATTTCGTTGTTTGGCGATGTGTATGATCACAGATGATGGTTTAGCTCTACGAAGGGATTATCAAAGAAGCTTTCTGACAAAATTTTAGGTGAGTAATGTTTAAAAATTGCGAGTTATCATTTTTTTAAAATTCCGAGAGCAACTCTTAGATTTTTCAAATGCACCCTATGTTGACGTGGTATTCAAGAAGCCCGTGCGGGCGTATCAGAATTTATACTTCAATCCACTCCACATATTGCGGACTAGTTCAATTTACCGAACTTATGGTGATATTACATATACCAACGTTCAGTCTACGAATCATGAAATGCTGGTCGGTAAAGTCCGACGCACGTTTGTCGGAAATTACAAGCCATGAAAATAATATTGTAACTGCTCTGTATGGAAAATTCCTACCCCAGACTTCTTTAGAACCCATAAAAGATTATTCTTGTCCTCTTTTATTTATTTTTATTTATTTTATTTATTTGGCATGCATCGTTTGGCCCAGTTCGAACGTCACGCAAAATGGCGGCAAAGTCTCCAAGAAATGACAGTTTGTTGGTGTTTAAGACCATGTGTACGCCCTTTGGAATAGCTACATGTAATAAAAGCGGACAAGAATAATCTTTTAAGAGTTTTAAAGAAGTCTGAAGTAGGAATCGTCCATATCGAGGAGTTACAATAATATTTTCATGGCTTATAATTTAAGCGTCATTTCCACCTTGTATTTCAAATTCGTATACTGAACGTTGGTATATGTAATATCACCATAAGTTCGGTAAATTGAACTAATTGCGGACTAGAATGAGTGCAGATAGAGTATTATTAGAGAGGAAATTGTTATTTTTGTCCAAACTTAACCCATCGATCGGCGGGCTCTATTCTCCGTCGATCGATGGACAGCCTGTCGATCAGCGACTTTCCCCAACCTGCTTGGTATTGAACTTGAAGAAGCCCGTGCGGGCGCATCTTCGCAAGCCAAGTTAAAATCTTCATGTCCCCATTCCGTGTTTTACCTTGGCGGACGACTCCACTTCAACCCGTAAATCGAACAGCGCCCACTGGTGGGAATGTAAGAGTTGTCTTTCCTAGACTTACAGAGTCTTAGCCAATCAGCACTCGTTAAACAAAAGTTCAAGGTGTACACAGCCGCCATTACGTTATTTTCAGTGTAAGTGCCTGAGGATTTGATTAGCTGCGAGAAGTTTTACTCGCATCCAATCAAAACGAGCTGTTCGATTACGGGTTGAAGCGGAGTCGTCCGCCAAGGTAAAACACGGAATGGGTTACATGAAGATTTTAACTTGGCTAGAGAAGATGGTGCGGGCGTATCACTTTCACAATCAGTATCACTATCAGAATAACTTCCGGACTAATTTTGAGTGCCTTGATAATATATTTTTGTAAAGTAAAATGTGTTAGGTTTCGATAATTGAACAGATTTGACATAATCAATTGCAAGAAAGCTCGTCCTACCACTAAACCCTTACATCAGTCATTGGAAAAGTTGCATCACTAAACAGATGAGCATATTGATATTCGCCAAAGCCGTAGAGATTTGGACCAGACAGCTTGGACCACTTCTCCCGCGATAAAGTTAGGAATGATTGAAGCGCCACCTGGCGACACGTTAAGATTGCAGTTGAAAGTATAACTAGCTTATTAAACGCACCGAGCTTTAAATAAGATTACTCCTAACTTCTCTACTCTAATTTTCAAATGTAAATTCGGTATATAATACAACAATTTATTTCCAATACTGATCTTACCTAATCTCCCCTAGATAGTGAATTATGAAGTGATCCGTGTCGTTTTCGTTACTAAATTAAGCTTTAGGTTACCATAAGAAAAATTGATCAAGGGCAGGGTGAATCTTGTAGTCACCCTGAGAAGGTCTTTTCCAGACCATGGCGACCCAATTCAAGCAAGATATGCCCCCACGAACGGGATATGGTCCTATTGAATGGGCCAAGAAGATACCAAGAAGAGGAATTGGCGGTAATATTACAATCGCTGTTGTGTTGTTCACAAATGTCCTGCAGACGAAAGTGTTGAAAACGCGACCCCTCATAATCCTTGTCTTGGTTATCATTTAAAGTCACAGTCGCCCCTGGAGTTACGGGGTTTTAATTTAATTTTGTAGGTGGACTTTGGCGTTCATCATTTCCAGCACACATTCCAAACAATCATCTTTTCATTGTATCATCGCGTCATGGGTTTTCGTGGTATTAGCGTATCGGTCGCTGCGCATAGAGATTTAAGCTAGCTTAAAAAGTTAAAAGAGGAAAGCAAGAACATTTAATGAAAGTCGGTTTTCTGTTATCTATTTCGATAGTAATATTACGCTGATAATAGTTTTTAAAAAATCCACATATTGCTGCTAAAGTTTGGAAGCAATTCTCTTCAGCTTTGAAATGATGTCACATGTTTTCGTGGTATAACAGGTTAGGGAAAGTAGCTGAAAACAGGTATAATAGCTGTAAACAGGTATAATAGCTAAAAAGAGCTACCGGCCGGTAGCTGAATTCAGCTATACAAGCTTATCAATGAAAGAAAAAGTGCTTGATTAATTCTAAACAACTGTTCTTCTGCAATTCGGTAGCTTAATATTATTTTTAACAGATGTATTGGAGCCTTGATTACAAGTATGCCGGAAAAAAATATGTAACAAAAGACTACTACCATCTGAAAAACACCACTACCAAATGTACACAAGTAAAACTTCCCATTCAATGAAAATTATCTGTCAAGCTTCTGTCTAATTTCATTCATACTTACTTTTCTAAGCCTTAACCTATATGTGTGTGCATGAGGAAGGCAGAAAGTTGGCATTAATAACCAGTTATGGTGCGTTTCACAGAAACAATATGGAAAACTATGAATATCCAGTAATGCCATAATATATTATTTTTCCCAAAATTGTCTTTATTTAAGAATTAAAATTACTGTAATTTTAACTTATATTGTTTGTAAGCTTGTTTTGGTTTATTTAAGACAAACAACATGCTTTGAAGTGAGTAAAAAAATAAAATAATGGTTATTCTAGGCATCCATAGATTTTTCAGTTGGTCTTTTTTTTCTTCAAAACACACAGAAACTCATTATAAAAGGCAACCTAATAATATGCATAACCCACACACAGGAAGTAACTGCTTACAAGAGCAAGCATTAGTAAATTGCGATGAAATTTTAATAAAGAGACAGCATTGAATTTTGAGTCTATTTGTGTACATTTGGTAGTGGTGTTTTGCAGGAGGTAGTAGTCTTTCGTTACATATTTTTTTCCAGAATACTTGTTATCAGGGCTCTAATACATTCAGTAAAAATAAAAGTGAGCTACCGGATTGAAGAAAAACAAATATTTAGATTAAATAAGAGCGTTTTTTCATGCATTGATAAGCTTGTATAGCTGAATTCAGCTACCGACTGGTAGCTCTTTTTAGCTATTATACCTGTTTACAGCTATTATACCTGTTTTCAGCTACTTTCCCTGACCTGGTATAAGTTATGTGGTCAATCTATGGAAGCCCGTTGGCAAAATATTATCATTTTCATCTGTTCCTGTATGCTAGAGACCTGTAATTTCCTGTCAAAATCCACTGAGTGTTCATACACACCCAAACAAACAGAATTTTAGATTCAATTTTACTGTTATTAAATACATCCATATGATCCACTGTAACATCAGCCCACCAAATATGGCATATTCTTCAAGTTCAATTTAGAACGATTTACACTTATTTCCAAATGTATTCACTGACACATCCTTCTCTGCCATCTCTTGGTAAGCACCATGTAGTTTGGTAGAACTGATAGTCCGATAGGAACTTTGTTTTCTGTATGGGAAATTGTATTTATAATTAAAAAACATATAAGATGTAACCCAAACAGTCTTCCATATATTTTTATTTAGGTCAACTCTTGCATATTCATATCACGTGATAAATGTTGACACATACGTCTGTTTGCCTATACATATTCATTACTCAACTTTAGAGAGAAATTTACGAAGCACGAGCTGTTTAAGTTCTACCAAAAATATGACATTATGTTAAAAGGAGCAAAAATAGAATACTTCGGCAAGTTTAGAAAAAAAATTACACAGACTGAAGAAATACAGAACATTTTCACTCAGCAAAGTGACAGACGTCTGCAAAGTGAAATGACACTGATTGGTGCAGCTTATCGCCACGCGATCGGGAAATACAACGAAATAAATAGTTGCCACAAAAACGTGAGTACCACGAAAACGTGTGACGGGAATATGTTGAAGAACTGGAATACCCCCTCCTAACATTGAAGAGCTGTGATTTTTATTCCAATTGACTTCTTCGTTATTTGAAGAAAGAACTACGGGGCGAGTGCTACACAAGCAATTCAGGGTGCGCACATTTTTGTCATAGCCCTTTTCGTTATATAACTCATCTGATCTCACTGAGGGACACATTGTTAAACGGTGTACAAGGCTGAGTCGGATTCTCTATATATTTATGATTTTTATATCATAAATGTTATTATAATATCATAAATTATTATGATCTCGATCTCTATATACATTTACATACAAATTGGACAGTGACAATCTCATCATGATTTTACCTAGTAAATAGTAAATACATTTAGATTCAGATTTTTTTGGAAACTAAAATGTTAAAGGTAATTATTATTGATTGTTTGTAACATTAACCGAATCTGTTATAGCTTATTATTGTGGTTTTATTATTTAAGATGTATGCTGCTTGCTTACTTTAAGTTGTTTTTGTTAACCGTCAATTTTTTTATTGTTTCTAGGCTATGCCATGTTTGGGGGTTTCTTGACATTTAGTGCAGGTGCCTGGGGTCTCTTTTACTTTTCAGAACGATATCATAGGCAAGTATGATGATAAAATTAAATATCATTACTCATCAGTTTGGCTTATGTTACGTCTTTTGTTGTCTCAACTGGTTTTCATCAGTTAACGCAGTCTGCCAAATTTATTTTTTCAGTCTGTTCGGCTGAGATTCTACAGACGGACATGTTTAAACAGCATGTACATATATAGTCAGTCCACCGATGTCCATAGTTAAGATGCAAAACTATTGTCAATGTGTTACAAAAGGATTCCAGAAAATTCTACTGACTAAGGCTAAGCGCCTGTCAGTCGTCAACCTAATGAAATATCATAGGTTTGATTTGTTACAACAATTTATGGGGTATAAAGGTCATAATTATTGTAAGGCCAGACTCCAGTTGATCATGGCTTCAGCCTTGCATGCTCTGGCCTCTTTAGCCTGGTCTAAACCAAATAAACGTTGGGTTCATATTCTGCCTTTACCTGTTACACAAGTCATAGTTTGATGGCGGCCTTTGGCCCATATTGAATAATGTATGTACATGTAGGATAATTAAAAATTTCCATCCACTCGGGGAAATTGTACCTTGTTACAAAATATCATTTTATGGTGGCCATATTGGTTCTGAAATATTCTGTCTGGCCTTCTAACTGTTCATCCAAGCACGCACATTCTTTCTGAATATATATATCATATATATAATGATTTGTACAGTACTTTAGTTTGTGTTAAAACTATTGTCAAATTTTTATAATAAAAATGATGAAAGAATAGGTTCTGATTTTTGAGATGTAAACAAATGCCATCTACAAGAATCGTATTCAAAGGTTTTTCCAAGTTTACTAAATCTCTTAATAACTCAAACAAAATCGGTTCTGTCTTTTTAGGGTTGATCCTTACGTTTAAGTGCAGATTAAGTTTGGGACGTTATTTCCACATATATGTAATAACATGTCTGCTAAAGAAAACAAATAAATCTGTTATCTGCAGTGGGGATGCACAAGAGTGTAGATGTCAAGGGGATAGTCGACCAGACGCAAAAGTTGCACTGCTTTAAATATAATGGGTGGCTTTGTTTTTTAACTCTAAAAATGATGACTAGCCTTAGTTGACATTGTATTGTCTCTTCAACACTTTGTGGTTTTTTTCTGCGATATGTTAACTGTGTTTTAATACTGAATAAAAAGTATAACTTTCTAAGAAAAAAAAGGTGCATTAATTCAGGATTGCCTTGAGCTCTGTGAGACCAAGCTACACCACTGGTCATCTGACAGAAAATTATTTTAGGTATGCCCTTGTCATTATGTTTTTTTCCTTGTATTGTACTGTTGAATGTTCTTGTGTTTATCAAATAAAGAAAAACTTTTTTTTTTTTTTCCTTTCTCAGGCGTACAAAATTAGAGATGACAGATGCAAGAATTGCCATTGAACCCTTAATATTAGCCGAGAAACACCGAATGTAAGTATAAAAACTTGGAAAGGTCAACCCTTTAAAGGGACATGCCCGTAACAAATAGCGTTAAAATGTGTGCTATTCTACCGTTTATATAAAGATGAGGTTTCCAGATGGCCATTGGTAACTTTCCCACTTCCCACGGACCACTTGATATGGAGTTTTATTAGAGCATTCCAATGTCTGCTTTGTTGTGGTAAAAAGAATCGAGTGCACAGTAGAGCCCTTTATGGCTGCTCGTCTACTGTTGACTGTTTGTTCACTGACTGTCAGACACAAGACAAAATCAATAAGGGATTCCCTACAGAACTCGTTAAATGTACATTTTTCAAAGTCGTTTTGCAGCCTTTTATTGAGATTGATCACTCTGTATTTTTCTAATAATCTGAAGGTCAACAGAGAACCACAACAAACTTAAGCGATGTCTCCTTTTAATAGTCAGTTGTCCTGTAATTCTGCCCAGCTAATGCAATTGAAATATCATTTATTTATCATGAAATAAACTGTATACTTTTGGCCATCTAGGACTGCTTGGATGTTTTAGGCCTGAGAGGGACATAATGCCTACTTTTGTTTCTATTTCCGGTGGTGCCGCCTTAACAAAATTAAAAAACAAAAATGGCACAATGATGATGAAGGGATTGCAGGTTGATTTTCTTAAAGGGACATGAGCTGCCAAATTGTTGATATTTTGATGTTAAAACAGAATGTTGAAATTATTGGCTATTTTTCTCTAGACGTATAATTCAGAGACTTTTTAGTACTTCTAGTTTCGAAAATGTATGATAAAGTATTGTTTTGAACTAACTTTGGCTTAGAATGAATGAATCGTCGTCCCGGTTATTTACATTTTGTTTACTTTTCGAACACGTTTTCGGTTCGTATAGGCCACATACTGTATGGATTTTCCTCATTCCAACGCCAATCATTTAGTTTTTAGATGACCTACAAAGTCTCTTATTGTAGTGACGATCAGAAGTTATGAAAAAAGTGTGAAATTTGGCAGCTCATGCGACTTTAAAGAAATTTATGTGAAAAGAGTACAGTTAGAGAACAATCATAAGTACTTCTGTTTACGTCTGTAAGACCCAAATAAGCAATCTCCACATGGTGAAGACTCAATTACTTCGGTAGTTTTATGAGCATTCTGTCCTTTCATCAATAAATTTGTGAATTCTAGCTCTTGGTCATTTTGTTTCTACAATTACTAATTATTACAGAACCAAGAAACCTGCGTAAAAAAAGCAAAACAAAAGGAATTTGGACTGAACTACTGGTTAGAGTTTTAACACTGTAAGCTTTGGAGCTTTGGTCTGTAGATTCAGGTTTACAAAACTGTACTATTTCACAGAATTGGAAAAAAACACACACACACACAAATTTATTGTTTGGGGGTCTGAAAGCTGCTTATGATCGGAAAAATACCTTGTTCTTATGTACACTGTAGAATCCAAATAAACTATTTTATCAATAATTGACTTTCAACAGTTGGTGGCATTTTATTTTATTATCAAGTGTTTCTTCTTTCATAATGCTATGTCGAAGGATTGACAGGTACTCGCTGAAGGTCAGGGCTTTCCTCCCAAAATAGCCCGATTTCCTCCATCACTGAAACCATACCAGTGGAATAATTTTGAGTGTGTTGTAAAACCTCAATCAATCTATCTTTCATATTGCAGGATGATGAAACAGTTTCGCCGTAACCGTGACGAGGAGAACGAACTGATGAAAGATGTTCCTGGCTGGGTTACTGGTAAATTTTATGATGAAGACCTTTTCCACAATACGAGGGGGCGCTTTATCTGGCCGTCTTTTTACGAGTACTATTCTCACAACAGCTGGTGGGATCTCTATGACCGTTTATATGAAAAGGGAAAGCACTGACCGTTCAGCTTTCAAAATAGTTATCTTCTCTTGATTTTCAGTGCTTAGTTATATTCATGTGGACTGAAGACAAGATTTATGTGTATAAGTTATAATTGGGAAACCATTCTGTTAACACCCAAAGCAAAACTACCAAACTCTCCAAACAGGAAAACTACTAAGCAGCTGTCTCTTTACATGTGATAGATCAACAATGAGACCGTGTGTTTCTTCCATTTGAACCTGAAAAACAAATATATCTGTGTTGCAAATACCTACAGAAAATATTAATAGCAGCAAAAAAAAAATTTATATACAATTCCATTTGTGTGTCAACAATAAAATAGTTTCATTTTGAAATGTGTTTTGTTCTAGAATGGAATCTGTTCTAACACCTATTTACCAAAAAGCTACATTTCCATTTGTATAAGACACCACGTGTTTTTAGTGATACGGAAAAAAGCAGATCTTGAGAAATAGGTCTTCATAAATACATTTACCTGTAAACTCTTTGTTAGCATTTCTGATTTCTATCAGGGGGGGGGGGGGGGTCTCGGTGGTGCAGTGGGATATTGATTGTCTGTCAGTCCCACACAGACCTTCCATCGATGCGGTGCGGATTCGAATCCCTCTCGGACCAAAAAACAAAATTCAAAAATTTCTGAGTGTATTTTTGGTTGCCGTATATGTAGCATAGTTACCAGGCACTCGCCGAAGGTCAGGGGTTTTCTCCGGGCAATGACCCCGGTTTCTTCCTCCCACTAAACCTGGCAACGCCGCCATATAAATGAAATAATCTTGTGTGCGGCATAAAACATCCATCCATCAATCTATCAGTTTCTGATTGTCTAAAAAGTGACCAACTTAAAGAAATGGCTCCTGTTTTGGGTTGCAAGTTGCAAATTGAACACACCCTGGTTTTAATTTCTGTTTGAAAGTCGCCAAAAATATGACCTAGTGTTGATTGTACACCTGCTTTCCGAGGTAAGGAGTTAGTACGAAGTCTATTTCTATGGTCATGTGGAAATTGGAGTGTCAGTATTAGGTACTCAGTCTCTCTTCTCTATTGCTGTATTGCCATATGATAATTAATAGATAGCTGTTGGCAATAGTTTGTGTTAACATTGTAGTTTCAATATTTTTCTCAGTTTTGGATACTTTTAAATAAATATATAAGAATATAAATTTTAAGATAGGAATTACGATAAAGGTTGCCTTTATCGACCATCGGTCACAAATACGCGATTATAAGCTTACATCTGTGAAACGTACACCTACCAAGTTTCTCAATATGGAAAAGGTACACTTGGTACATGTTTAAAACTGTTGGAAATGCATTAGTATCGTCTACAATATTTTACCATTCCTCATCACCTTCAATCCAAGTGAGATGCAGGTTCCAAGCGTGTGGGAAAGTTTTTTAACATGCAAAATCACATGTTTTAAGGGTACTTTTGACAACTCAACTCCTTTGCTTAAACTACCCTGGTCTATCTTATATGGATGTAAATTTACCAAATACAACAGGTGCAAACAGGTAAACATTTTCCCTACTTATCATTTTTTTTTTTCACAAGTTTTTGCTGATTTATACTTATCAAACTGTATATTATTCTAAAAGTCATTAAACACCCTGAAAGATTTATAGGTAAAATCGTAAATGGACAGAGGAAAATTGTAGAATTCAATAGCTGGATTTGAACTGAACACTATTAACACTGAAGTTTTATACATGGAGTATTTGTGCCAGATACAAACGGACAAGGAACCATGTGTGATTCATGTGTAACCTTGGGATGCTTTTATTTATGAACACTAAAACACACGGGCACAGGGAAAATCATCTTATCTAAAATAACCACGGAGACAAGTTTCTAATTGTGTTAAAAAGAGGTATATCATTTAGACCCTTGTACACAAAACAATGTAAAAACAAATAAATTGAACAACAGTCGTAAAATAAATATCTTTAATACTTTGAAAAGCTTTTACCAAAGAAACAAATCTACAGGGTCACTTAGGTTTTCCCAAAATGCAAAATATACAGATAAATATTGAAAATAAATCTCCACTGTTTGGATTAACAAGTAGTAAATACTAACACAAGTATACATTCCCTAAGACTGCTATCAATTTTGTTAGGCAATTCATTGACAGCTCCCACAGTATGTGTTGTAGTTGGTCTCCAAGTAGGAAAGGAACATGCTTCTCGTTCTGTGGTGGCCTAGCTGATCAAAGTACTAAACAGTAAGGAAGGGAACCAGCTTCTTGTTCTGTGGTGGCTCTAGATGATCAAAGTACTAATCAGTAAAGAAGGGAACCAAAAAGCTTCTTGTTCTGTGGTGGCCTAGATGATCCGAGCACTAAACAGTAAGGAAGGGAACCAAAAAGCTTCTTGTTCTGTGGTGGCTCTAGCTGATCAAAGTACTAAACAGTAAGGAGGGGAACCAGCTTCTTGTTCTGTGGTGGCTCTAGCTGATCAAAGTACTAATCAGTAAAGAAGGGAACCAAAAAGCTTCTTGTTCTGTGGTGGCTCTAGATGATCAAAGCACTAAACAGTAAGGAAGGGAACCAAAAAGCTTCTTGTTCTGTGGTGGCTCTAGCTGATCAAAGTACTAAACAGTAAGGAGGGGAACCAGCTTCTTGTTCTGTGGTGGCTCTAGCTGATCAAAGTACTAATCAGTAAAGAAGGGAACCAAAAAGCTTCTTGTTCTGTGGTGGCTCTAGATGATCAAAGTACTAATCAATAAGGAAGGGAACCAAAAAAGCTCCTTGTTCTGTGGTGGCTCTAGATGATCAAAGTACTAATCAGTAAAGAAGGGAACCAAAAAGCTTCTTGTTCTGTGGTGGCCTAGATGATCAAAGCACTAAACAGTAAGGAAGGGAACCAAAAAGCTTCTTGTTCTGTGGTGGCCTAGATGATCAAAGCACTAAACAGTAAGGAAGGGAACCAAAAAGCTTCTTGTTCTGTGGTGGCTCTAGATGATCAAAGTACTAAACAGTAAGGAGAGGAACCAGCTTCTTGTTCTGTGGTGGCTCTAGCTGATCAAAGTACTAATCAGTAAAGAAGGGAACCAAAAAGCTTCTTGTTCTGTGGTGGCTCTAGATGATCAAAGTACTAATCAATAAGGAAGGGAACCAAAAAAGCTCCTTGTTCTGTGGTGGCTCTAGATGATCAAAGTACTAATCAGTAAAGAAGGGAACCAAAAAGCTTCTTGTTCTGTGGTGGCCTAGATGATCAAAGCACTAAACAGTAAGGAAGGGAACCAAAAAGCTTCTTGTTCTGTGGTGGCCTAGATGATCAAAGCACTAAACAGTAAGGAAGGGAACCAAAAAGCTTCTTGTTCTGTGGTGGCTCTAGTTGATCAAAGTACTAATTAGTAAGGAAGGGAACCAGCTTCTTGTTCTGTGGTGGCCTAGCTGATCAAAGTACTAAACAGTAAGGAGGGGAACCAGCTTCTTGTTCTGTGGTGGCTCTAGCTGATCAAAGTACTAATCAGTAAAGAAGGGAACCAAAAAGCTTCTTGTTCTGTGGTGGCTCTAGAGGATCAAAGTACTAATCAATAAGGAAGGGAACCAAAAAAGCTCCTTGTTCTGTGGTGGCTCTAGATGATCAAAGTACTAATCAGTAAAGAAGGGAACCAAAAAGCTTCTTGTTCTGTGGTGGCCTAGATGATCAAAGCACTAAACAGTAAGGAAGGGAACCAAAAAGCTTCTTGTTCTGTTGTGGCCTAGATGATCAAAGCACTAAACAGTAAGGAAGGGAACCAAAAAGCTTCTTGTTCTGTGGTGGCTCTAGTTGATCAAAGTACTAATCAGTAAGGAAGGGAACCAGCTTCTTGTTCTGTGGTGGCCTAGTTGATCAAAGTACTAAACAGTAAGGAAGGGAACCAGCTTCTTGTTCTGTGGTGGCCTAGTTGATCAAAGTACTAATCAGTAAGGAAGTGAACCAAAAAGCTTCTTGTTCTGTGGTGGCTCTAGTTGATCAAAGTACTAATCAGTAAGGAAGGGAACCAGCTTCTTGTTCTGTGGTGGCTCTAGCTGATCAAAGTACTAAACAGTAAGGAAGGGAACCAGCTTCTTGTTCTGTAGTGGCCTAGTTGATCAAAGTACTAATCAGTAAGGAAGTGAACCAAAAAGCTTCTTATGTGGTGGCTCTAGCTGATCAAAGTACTAAACAGTAGGGAAGGGAACCAAAAAGCTTCTTGTTCTGTGGTAGCCTAGATAATCAAAGTCCTAATCAGTAAGGAAGTGAACCAAAAAGCTTCTTATGTGGTGGCTCTAGCTGATCAAAGTACTAAACAGTAGGGAAGGGAACCAAAAAGCTTCTTATGTGGTGGCTCTAGTTGATCAAAGTACTAACCAGTAAGGAAGGGAACACTTGACTTGATATCCCAGCTCAACATTACCAATGGGTAATAATAAAATAGTTCTGTTCTCCAGTAGGTCTTTTAAACTAGTCCTTGCTAACCAAATGTAACAAAACGCTAGCAGAAGGTACATGTAAAGATGTGTATAACTTTATGATGATATAATACCCTAGAGGAGTTTTCTGTAGTCCTCACCAGGAACAATATTGAATTAGTAAATAACCGACACTAGTCTGTGTTCCATTCTCATCCTGGCTGTTATTTTAACAGAAACATTTGAAAAGAGATATCAGCATTTTAGCAGCTCCTACAGTTATAAAGGATTTATGAACAACCTTTGGAAATAGTTTCTAATTTGCGTTTAGTGTGTTGTAGAACATGTACTTTAAAAGTCTCACCAAAAAGAAAATTAAATTTCGGTCGCAGGACATACAAAATTCAAGCTACGTTTGCTGATCTACAATGCTTACGAAAGTTAATTATCTCAGAGACATGACGCCAAACACGACCTCCGTTGTGTACGTACCCTCACAGCGATGACGTAATAAACGATTTCTGCTGCCTCAGTACTTCTTCGTTGCAGTTTGTACACATCGAAGGTCGTGTATGACGTCATTTTTCCGAGTAGTTACGAAAAATACGGAAAATATGCATATTTCCTACCCGGTCTTTTTTTGACTACCAGGGAACCAACGCGAAGGTTGTTTCGTTTCAACTGATGTTTTTCAAATATACATTTAGTCCATAAACAAACACAAACCAGCTTTAAATCCTGTTCATAAATCCTTTAAGGAAATTTGAATAAATTCAAATAAAAGTGTTTGTAAAGTCAAATAAACAAACTCATATTTGTTTCTCACGCATATGCAGCTTCTAGAATTCAACCCAGAGATCTGCGGAGAACATACGTTATTAAGGCACTCAAATTTATGTAAAAGAAAACCTTTCTAACATGGTTTACTATTTTAAAAACAGTGGAATCATGTTTGTTGATTAAGTCTAACAATAACATTGCATTGTAAATTACCTCCACATGATAGAATATCATATACATATACAATAATGCACGCCATAATATTTAATACTGGAATTGTGCAAACGAAAAAAAGTTAAAAAAGGAATTCACCGGAATGAAGAAAATGTGATACGAACAGGTTATTTTACCAGAAAATGAACAAATTCATAAAAATAAAACTTGATATGGAAATACACACCATAATATTTAATACTTAAACACATAGTATATATGTAACTTTTTCAAATTTACCATTTCTAATCGAAGGGGTAAAAGGGTTTCACGGAATGCTTGGAGAGGTGGATCATGTCTCTCACCCATAGGAACGGAATTTTAATTTTCAGTCCTATGAAATATTAGTCATTGGTTCAATACATTTACCTAGACTATAATGTTTTTCCTTATGCCTGGTAAAGATATAACCTCTTGTATTAAAAACAGTAAATTCATTTGTTAAAGCAGAAGTACATGAACTCTGAAAGTGTTTTATAGGTACATTGTAGCTAATGACGCTTTCCTCTATTCAAATAGGTGGCCGGAACCTAGTGCCAATAATTCAGTCTTTGGCCAGAATTAATTTTTTTACTAACAGGATTGTGGGAAAATAGACGTTTGATTAGTTCTACAGATCCAACCAATAACTGCCATGATGTGATCATTGTTGAGCATTAATACTGAGTCGGATTGGAATGTCTCCAGGAAGATTTGTCCTCTATCGGCAAAGTTCAGCTTGTCGTGATGTCTGGTTTCCAAGTGTGCCCAGTGGAACGGAACTGACTTGGTTTCTGTGACGATCATAGACTTCTCTCTCACAGCTCTTTGTGACAAACGTGTCATTATGAGTAGTATTAAAGAGATGTTTCCTACCCAAGGGGGCATGAATATGACTCTCTGTCAGCTGAAAGCAAACCATACATTGTAAGTTCTCTACATCACTCATGGAATTAAACAAATACATGAGAAAAATAAAATAAGTCTTCAAGGTACATTTACGCCGTAACTATTGTGACATGCACTAAGAAATACAATTTACACTAGTTAACTACAAGTGAAATCACTAAAATGAACCGTTGGGCACAGCATGTTTGTCCACTTGTGGTTAAGATGTCTAAATGGGGGTGTAAAAGCATATGTTGAATTGATACCGAGATACAACAGCAACCAGTTCACTTTAATGTTGGAATACTATCATTTTGAGTCCCTTTTTCTGTTGTCTCCAATTTATCAACAGGCCTTTTGTGACCCTTCATCGGTATTTCTCCAGATAAAGTCAGTAAAATAATATTGTTCAGTAACGGTTAGATCGATCTCATGGTTCAAATCATTAGAGTGCTTGTTTGAGTTTACATTGCAAATTGTTTAGTTGTCCAGGAAAAAAAAGAAAATGTCTGCTGTTTTAAATGTAAGCAGTATTCTGGATTTTTGGCAGTCAGTGTGCCTTTATTAGAAATAGATAAATTTGATATTTCAATATAACTTTTCTATATGACATTATACATGTACTTACACTTCGCATCATTTTTGGGTTTGGAACAAGACGCTTTTGGTGAGGATGTTGGAAATCTTCTTGTGTCGTAGCTCCCTTCTTTTCACCTGCAGGTGGATGAAAGAGATACAGTTATTGATGGATTACATTCAAAGGTTTTGAGATAAAACCTAATGCATACAGTCATGACCATCCCTCACAGGCGAATCCCACTCAGTCCAAAAATTGGAAAATGTTCTGACTGGGTTTTAACTCGAACAACCTATGTGGGATGGTTGCCAGTGAGTCACCAACGGAAGGTCATGGGTTTCCTCCAGGCAATAAAACTGGCAACGCTGCCATATAAGTGAAATAATCTTGAGAGCGTAAAACACTAAACAATCAATCAATCCCTCTCAGGCAAAAACATACAGTTTGTAGAATGCTACCAACATCACCATGCAGCTTACAGAATCTTACCAACATCATGATCAGCCCTTGGTAAAACATACAGCTTACAGAATCTTACCAACTTCATGATCAGCCCTTGGGAAAACATACAGCTTACAGAATCTTACCAACATCATGATCAGCCCTTGGTAAAACATACAGCTTACAGAATCTTACCAACATCATGATCAGCCCTTGGAAAAACATACAGCTTACAGAATCTTACCAACTTCATGATCAGCCCTTGGAAAAACATACAGCTTACAGAATCTTACCAACATCATGATCAGTCCTTGGAAAACCCTACAGCTTACATAATCTTACCAACATCATGATCAGCCCTTGGAAAAACATACAGCTTACAGAATCTTACCAACTTTATGATCAGCCCTTGGTAAAAACATACAGCTTACAGAATCTTACCAACTTTATGATCAGCCCTTGGAAAAACATACAGCATACAGAATCTTACCAACATCATGATCAGCCCTTGGTAAAAACATACAGCTTACAGAATCTTACCAACATCATGATCAGACCTTGGAAAAACATACAGCTTACAGAATCTTACCATCATCATGATCAGTCCTTGGAAAAACCTGCAGCTTACAGAATCTTACCAACATCATGATCAGCCCTTGGTAAAAACATACAGCTTACAGAATCTTACCAACATCATGATCAGCCCTTGGAAAAACATACAGCTTACAGAATCTAACCAACATCATGATCAGCCCTTGGGAAAACATACAGCTTACAGAATCTAACCAACATCATGATCATACCTTGGAAAACAATTAAAGCTTACTGAATCCTTGGTAAAACATACAGCTTACAGAATCTTACCAACATCATGAGCGGTCCTTGATAAAAACATGCAGCTTACAGAATCCTTGGTACAAAACATACATCTTACAGAATCTTACCAACATCATGATCAGACCTTGATAAAAACATACAGCTTACAGAATCTTAACAACATCATGATTAGACCTTGGTAAAAACATACAGCTTACAGAATCTTACCAACTTCACCATCAGACCTTGGTAAAAACATACAGCTTACAGAATCTTACCAACATCATGACCAGCCCTTGGTAAAAACATACAGCTTACAGAATCTTACCAACATCCTAAGCAGTCCTTGGTAAAAAAAAATACAGCTTACAGAATCCTTGATAAAAAAATACAGCTTACAGAATCCTTGGTAAAAACATACAGCTTACAGAATCTTTGGTAAAAACATACAGCTTACAGAATCTTACCAACGTCATGACCAGACCTTGGTAAAAACATTCAGCTTACAGAATCCTTGGTAAAAACATACAGCTTACAGAATCTTTGGTAAAAACATACAGCTTACAGAATCTTACCAACGTCATAATCAAATGGTAATCCACATGTTCTGTTTGTGGGCACCCTGTGATATGGAACCATCATTGGTTGATGCACCTCTCTCATAGATGTCTCGTAGTAACTGGAGCTAAGACGAGGTTCTCCAAATATCAATCTGCTCTTTGTGAATAAAGTAGCTCCAACCACTATTGGGTTTACATGACCCAACGCAGGCTGAAAAATCAACAAACAAAAAGTAAATTCAGAACATATATATAAATTTCATTCACAGAATCATTAGGCATTTTTTTTATGGAGTGTTTAATCATCTCGCAAGTGATGAGTTTAATAATTGAACCAGATATTCCCCTAATCCAAAAAAAATAAATAAAAAATTCAAATCTCAAAAGTTTAATTGCTCTCAAAGTTCTAAAACAGTTTGAACAAAATTATCAGTAATTACCTTTCCAAAATGAAAATTGTTGGTTGTATTGCTGAGTCTGCCAATGGATCTCTGGGGGTCAAGGTCACCTGGAGGAAGATCACTATGATTCCGCTCAGTCTCGGGTTTGGCCTTCTCAACTACACAAAAAGGATAAGTAGGATGTGTAAGCTTATGGTATTCTGCTTGTTAATAATACTCATAAGCAAAAGATGTATTACAACTGACTAACTCAGGGCAAAAACTCAGACCCCCACCAAAAAATAAGACAAAGCTTGTGCTCCAGACTAGATTTCAAATACACAACTGTTCTACCTTTGGCAGTTTTCTGTGGGAAATGTTTTTTGCTGACACTTGTGTAATCATTCCAGGAGTCTTGTCCGTCAGTATAAGTGTAATTAGAACGTCTCATCTTGACCATTGTGTCCTTTCTCTCCTTCAGTTGAAGATTCTCTGTTGACTGATACGGATTATAGGAATCCATCATGGTAGTGCAATCCGTGTACACTTTCTCTTTATCTCCCTGTGGTATACTTATTACCCTGGTCTGATTATCAAAACAAATAATGAAAAATCTTAAAGAGTTTGAATATCACCACCAATTTTACACCAATTGTGGGAAAAGGGCAAATAATTCTACACATATGCACATTATACATGTACATTCACCCTTGTAGGATTTTGATTAAATACTTTTTATTGCACAACTGAAGAACACTGGTTCAGTAGAACTCCTGAGATTTTGAATAATTCTACAAAGAAATAAGAAGTGGTGCATTTATTTACTTAAAGGCACACTTGCCGCGAAAATCAGGAATATTGTTTACATTAAAAAAGAAAGACCGTATTCTGTATTTTTCCCAGACAATATAAGTTAGGAACTTTCTATTTTTACCCAAATTTAAAAGTTTAGACGTCACTTTGTATTTTTAATTTGAATTTGAAAATTTGAATTGTTACGTACCCGGAACGTAAACAAACCGATCTGCCCCCTATTGGCGATTTTATGTTTCAGTCGAGTGAGTGAACTAACGGCACAGTGTAATTTTACGTAGGCCTATTTATCAGAGAAATACAGACTGACGATCGGTTAACAGCGACTGGAAAAGCCTGCTGATAATTGTTTGAATGTAAACCACAGATACAAAAGCCTGAAAGGAGGGTAATCCAACACGAAAGTTGACCGACACTGATCGTTGTTGTTGTAATCAGGCTTCGATTCTTCGTTTGTTTTTCACCCCATTTTTACAGTCTAAAGCTAACTAGACATGTTTTATGTGTCCTATGTTTAAGTTTAGTGGTATTAGTCGTAGTAAGCTCATGTAAATTGGTTTTCTTAGCAAATTTAAACAGGCTACGGCGGCAAGTGTGCCTTTAAGGAACATCTAAGGTCAAAGAAACGTCGTACGTAGGTTTTGAAAGTAAGGCAAAGAATACATATATCAAGACAAGCTGTTGTAACTTAAAGTTTGGAAATTCCTACCATTGGTATAGAAGCAACTTTGGGTAACCAGCTTCCTTGGAAGATGTCGTTATGACTTGTGTTATAAGTAGTCAATCGTTTGTCACCAGATACTGTTCTTGAGCCTGGAGATAAAAAAGGATACATATAACTCTATTGCACTCAGGGTTGAAAAGCAATTTGCAGATTATAGTCTTCAACAACAGAGCCATACGATTTTTCATTGATTTCGATTATCCACAAAAATAATACAAACAATTGCTGTTTATGAAAAAACTAAACGATCCTTATGTTGACTTAGAGACTCTAGGATGAAAATTGTTTGTGTTTTTTTCTAGTTCCAAATTTCAAGTAGAATCTGATACCAGTAATAAAAATCTCTATGTTGCAATTTTTTTAACAATTACACAACTGTTTTATGCAACCTATTATTTTGCACGTAGACAATAATTGAATGGTCTTACTGGAATTAAACATGCAATAGGTCTCAAAAAAGCATTTAATTCTCAATCACCCCATGCCAACAGTGGTTACCATGAGATGTACGCAAAGCAGTGGTCAGGATTCAAACACAATTATATAAAGCTTCCTTAAATATATAAATAAAAAGAATATGAAATATCCTCACCTTCACAGCCACCTTTAACATGTGGAACTTTAACAAGACAAGTGTCATGACCTGTAAACTTGTCCTTATAGTCAGATAATTGAAGATGCTCAGTTAGCAGGTCACATGACGGGAAGCTGGACATGGAGGTATTCTTACCAGGAACTTTTCTTGTAGCACCTGGAACAGAACACTTAACCAAGGCAGGAAAATGAACCTTGTGAATTGTCTGGAAGGAGTTAAATTTACTTTCATCTCGATCCATTTTAAAATTAGTTTGGCCCACCTTGTCATGGTCATATTGAAGTTTGGGTTTAGCTAGGTATCGATACTGGAAACTTTCAAGTGTTTCTGAGAAGTTGTCATTGAAATGTTTGTCATCCTTGTGCATGATGAGTGCCAGTTGGGGTGGTTTGATGGGTGGCTGTTTGCCTGTGTTGGTTGGCTCCAAGAAGTCCTCTTTTGACACACTCTTCATATTGTCCTGTGTAACAATGGGATCTTGTGCCAGTGTGAAATGGGAGGAAGATGGAACCATTGTATCCTGAGTATTCATCACTTCAGCCAGAATAGTCATTGCTCTCAAGAATGAAAAAAAATAAAATGAAATTAATTTGTGCTTTATTGTTTGTTTTGCTCACTAAAACAACAAGAATTCTGCCTTCTATTGATTTTGGTTGATGGCTTGACTGGGAATCAAACCTGGTCGCGATTTTAATTCCTGGCCCGGGCATCACATAAAATTTGTCAGTTTTATTGTAATCCCTAAAAACCTAAAACCTTGGTTAATTGTTTGGTGTTTACGCTGCGCTCAAGATTATTTCACTTATATGGTAGCGTTGCCAGTTTTATTGTGGGAGGAAACCGGGCTCTATGACCGGAAGAAACCCACGACCTTCTGGTGGTAACTGGCAACCATCCCACATAAGTCGTTCGAATGAAAACCCAGCCAGAACTAAAATTAATGAATAATGTAGACTATATAATATATATTCAACTAATTAAAACTAACAATTATTTTTTAATTTTTTATTTATCTTGCCAATGAAATTGAGATAGCGGCCTGCTCAGTAGTGAATAATAAAAAAAAAAAGTAAGCTTGTAGGTATAGTAATTAATAATAATATCATTATTATTAGTATATAATATACTAACATTGTAACAATAATGAATACCGGTAATTAATATATATAATATACTATAGTAGGCATATATGTTATTGTTAACAATAAAATGCATTTAACAATGCCAGTTGATTGTCTACCTGTTTTGTGTCCTTGTCAAGATCAATAAAAAAAGTTCTCCTTGGTTAATAGAGCAAAAGGAAATTCCAATGAGATCTACTTCTCACCTCAACAATGTTCGTTCCTTGTGAGTGCCCTCAGTCAATCGACGCACACTTGTCTGTTGTCATGGAAACAGACCTCCCACTGACTGGGCTGAAATCCAAAAATAGCTCTTCTGTGCCTGGAGGGAGAAATCCAGAGAACTGCCAACATGTCCTCGAAGTCCGAAATTAATTTCAAACGCCTATTACGCCGATGTGAATCAATGGTAGCTGATAAAAAACTTGGCGATTGGAGACTGGAAAAGGTACCGACTGCATTTCTTTTCTTTATCAAATAAATTTTAATTTGGCATACTTTGGACATTTGTTTTCTCTTCCACTTGTCTTATAAAGTGACCAAATTTCGTCATTTAATGTATTAACTTTTTGATAGTGGACCAGATTTCGTCAGGCAACCAACAGAAAACAGGATTTTGTGTATCCGATAAATCTGGAAAGAATTCATTTTGAGAATTTAGAAGTGGTCTGACAATTAAAACTTTAGTACACACTCGCATTTTCTATTTCTTCTTGACCGGCAAGTAAGTAAGACTGGATAGACATGCAGTCTGATGGCCCACTAGTTGGAGATCTTAAAACTCTGTGGTCAAAGTATATGATGATGGGTAACCAACAGAGTTGGAGGATCAGCCATATTGGAAAATTTTCAATTTACAGGAACAACACTTTTTCGCTAAATTTCTCCTAATTTTAAGCAACGCAACTGGCCCAAACTTTACACACATTCAATTCGATCTTTCAGTTTGCTGTTTCATCGAAAAAAAAAAGCGTTCAAACACTCACATTTGTGCTGCATCATAATCGTTCATCCAAGGACAGCCCAAATCTCCTGCTCGCCTCCTCGTTTCGTTCAAATTAACTTGGAAAATGTACGAACACAAGTTGACCTATGAGAGCCGCGCTTTCCTATTTTCTTGATAAACATACTGCTCCGACTCGTATGTTTATCAAAGAAGATGTTGCTTATGTTCCTTCTCTACATTTTCTAAATTCGATATTAAAGCAAATATGTTGCTTTACCAGAAATTTAAGTTACAACTTTTTTAATTATGATTTTGTGATATATATGCAATCATGTGTAATACTTTTTTCAATAATATGATCAAGCAAAGATCAAGGGCATTCATAAAAGCTGACTACATAACACCAACTGTTTGTGCTCAGATGTAAAGCTCTCGGTATGGCGACCTCTAAAATTACCACTTTGAAACCAACATAGGAGAACTTCATTGTAAAGAAATACATGACACAAGAAACAGTGGAAACAAAATGATTATCAAAAAATATTGCATATGTCTTCATGTCATCAACATTATTATTCTCTCTTTACAGTATGTATCTGCTCTTAATGATTTATTGTCCGAAATCTCAAAATCCCCTAGGTATGTATAATGTATGATAACCAAATATTTATGGACTTTTGGTTTCATTTTGAATCAGACTGGGATTGGGTTAACTGTTAAATTTGTATATTAAATAAGCCAGGTTTAGTTAAACTGTTTAATCAAACACCCATCAACTGGTTGGCTTCAGTACAAAGCCATGAGTATGGCATAAACCAGTGATCAATCAAATCACTGGAGACAAAAATAACACATTTGTGTCCTTTTAAAGGTTTTGACCTGATCTAATTTTATTCATTTCAGCTGCCCAACCCAAGAAGTTATGAAGGGATATAAGAAAAATGTGGAGTTTTTAAAAGGATTAATTGAAGCTGAAAGACTGGTAATTGTTTTAATTTCTTATATATATATATAAATATAGCTTATAGGGTCTAATACTCCAGACTTATCTTTTTTTACTTGATTTTAAGAAAATTTGCATTTCTTTTTACGTCCGAGCTCTAAAAAAACGTCACTGAAACTGAGAGAGAAAAAAATTAAGCGTATCACAGAATTTTTGACTGTATCCTGTATTTGTTTAAGCCAACAGCAAGTGAGAAGATAATGGCTACTGATCGACTGACACCTGTAACTCATGTCTCAAATGACAAACCAGCAAAGGAACTTCATCTTCAAGCTAAAGTCCGACATCAAACTGAACTAAGAGGAGAGTTACTGGGAAAAACTGTTGGTAAGAACACATTGAAATATACATCCTTAAGTGGAAGGGGCTGCCACAAAAATTTGTATATTTCTGTTAAAACATAATTTTGAAATGTGTGGCTATTCTTCTAAAAAAGTAGTAGCTTTTTACTCCCTACTGCTCTCAAGAATGTACATTAAAGTATTGCTTTAAAATAACCTATAATGATTGACCATGGTTAATTTCTGTTATTTGTTTTTTTTTAACTTTTCGAATGCTATATCTGTACAGACCACAGACTATGGATTTTCATTATTCCAACTTCAATCATTTAAGCGTCCTATTGACTCGGTTAAAGCGATATTCAGGCGTTCCATCGATGTGGACTTTCACTTAATCGCTTTGTGTGGAAGAGTTGCCAGGTTCTCGCCGAAGGTCGAGGGTTTCTACCTGGGAATATTCCTCGTTTCCTCTTCCATTAAACTGGACAACGCCACCACATGAGTGAAATAATCTTGTGTGTGGTGACTGTGGTGTAAAAACATCAATCAATCAGTTATTGAATTTTTCGATGAATTCTGTACCCTGTTATTGTCTCGACTAACAAAATTTATGAAAAAAGGGGTGAATTTGGGTAGCCCACTAGTCCACACTGACCAAAAAGAAAGTTAAATTTCTGGCGCGGAATATACAATATTATATGCTACAGTTAACACTCTGCAATGATTACGGAAGTTATTTATCTCCATGACATATGAAGTCAAACATGACCTCTGTTGTCACTCGTGTATGTACATGTACCCTCACTGGGATGACTTAATATATGATCTCTGCTTTGTCAGTGCATCTTCATGGCAGTTTGTAAGCATTGAAGGTCGTGTATGACATAATTTTGACAAGAAGTTATGGAAATATGCAGATTTCCTCCTCTCTTCTTTTTTGACTACCAGGAAACTAACGCGATGGTTGTTTCACTTCAACTTGTTTTTCACATACAAAATTAGTCCTTAAACTAACACAAACCAGCTTTTAGCCATGTTTAGCCCTGTTCATGAATCCTTAAGATTTAAGAACAAGGTGAATATTGTTTTTGAAAGCCAAAACGCTTACATATTGATATACATGTACATATATGTACTCAAATGAACGTTTTTGAAATTACTCTGTTACCTTATTTCTGTAACTCCAATCAAAGTAAACCTATTTTGCTGTAAAATGTTAAAATGTCAAATATTTTCAATAGATCAGAGCACTGATGTCATGGTTTTGCATTCTGGGTAATATATCTTTGTGATTACCAATTACTCCCTATAAGGTGAAGAATTACTTATGGATAACAATGTAAGAACTACAAACGTTGTCACCGAATAAACCAAGAAGTTGTTATCCATAAGTAATTCTTCACCTCATTGTAACCTTTCAACTAGTAAATGCCATTGAAAGATTCAATTACTCACTGCCTGTGTTTATGTATAGTAGTGGTAATTTGACCATGAAAGTGCAAGGGATGTTACGGTTTATTTTTATTGTGTAGATGAAAACGGATTACGACACAGAAAGACAGAGAGCGAAGAAGATATAGATTCAGTTTTACAGCATCATCACCAGATACAAGAAAAGCTTGCAGAAGAAATGGTCATGCTGGCAAGAAATCTTAAAGATAATGTATCAGCCACAGGCAGAATTATCAGAGAAGACACTACAGTAAGTCTTTACAAGTATTTTTATGTATTTAAATACCACTTTGGTTTATTCCATTTCCATTTTCATATATGTCCAAAATGGTGAAATTAAACTTCAAGTGCTCAAATTATTGTTACAATCCTAATTTTGGCAGGTCATTCTACTTTAAATTCGTAACCATTACTCACATTAAAGCTTTGTTTGCTAAGCCACCTTTTTGTTTACACCAACTACAAAAGTAATGGGATATTCAAATTTTTTTGTTTTTTTTTTGTTTTTTTTAGAAACTTGTGGAAAGTGGTAATCTAGCTGATAAGAACTATGGCAAGTTAAAAGTGGAAAGTAACCGGTTAGAAGGTTTCACTAAATCCTGTAACTGGTGGATCTGGATAATGTTAATCATAGTCACATTAACATTTCTCTGGATGATTCTGTTTATGAGAATGTTTTCCAAGAAGGTCTGACCTCAACTTTGACAGGAAATAACATTGGGAATTGGTGCTGAAAATTAATATATTATACATACATGTTGAATATGTGTAAAACTTGTTATATTTAAATTTATAATAATTGTTTACTACATGTATATGGACCTTTGCAGTAGTTTGTACGCCGCTATTTCTGTGGTGATCAACATGTCCAGGGTTTTCTGGGTTCCGAATATCAACTCCTAACCAGTTTTAAATGAATTCTACATTAATGAAGGATGTCACATAAACAAAAAACAACAATGAAACCCTATGATTTTCTCTAAGTTTATAGTTGATTCACCACTTCTTTCCCGAATATACTGCAATGATAAAATAAGTCGATAACTTCGATTACAGACTAAATTACATTACCAAGAAATGTAAAGATGTTTTATTGTTTGTTCACCATCTCCCTATATTGAGTACCAGTCAGTAAAAATTGTATTTTATTTGAACTGGAGCTGAGGTCTGGTTCATCTGTCCATAAAACTTTATGAAATAATGTGCAATAAATACTGTAAAGTTACACAATGTATGCTGAGTGATTTATTACAAACTGTAAACAACCACCAAGATCAACCATGTTGAGAAAGCATAGTCTTTGGACAATTGCAGTTTCATGGTTTCATCCCATCCTCGGATACCCAGGGTTGAATTCTGAACAAGCTCACCTTTTACCCCTGGGCCAACTGCGATTCAAAGCCTTGTTTTCTGGGAATGCCATTTACTGTCGGACCAATTTCCGGGAACGCCCATTTACTGTCGGACCAATCAAAAACGTTGGAACAGTTTTTCAGACACGTTTATCGAATTAAAGTGTCAACCGAAAAGTCGTCCATCTTTGTTTTGAACACTGTCTGGATGCTTACGTAACGGCGATTCTGATTGGTGAAATTTCCGCCACAGTTTTGTGGCGGAACCAATCAAAGTCTACATGCATATTAAATTAGAAACGACAGATTTGGTTCCACTTGTCCCACGGGTAAAGTGAGCATGAGCGTAAGTTTTAATCGTGGGTTCCGACGATGGGTTTCATCCATGCACTGATGACTGATGTCTTGTAGATGGAAGGAGGAGAAACATTCACAGGTTTATCCAACAATTTACAGTCGATTGAATATTCAACGTTTTGGGTATTCATAATAAAATTGGATAAAAATAATCTTCTAGTTAGGAACTTGAGTTACCTTCGGTTGAATTCCTAGTATTACACAAAAATATTAAAAAAATATATGAGAAAATCATGTCGTTGTATATCTTCTGTTTGTGTTTTTGTTGGTTTTTTCCCCCTAGTTGGATTACCTATAAATTATACCCTTGCTGCTCAAGGTAGACTACTGATAGTGAAGTACATGTAAGGTAAGAGTTACTTCCCCAATAGAAGGTTACCCTCATATCTTATAACTATAGATTGGCTAAGCGCCATGCACCACGCAGTAGAAAACGGCACAATAGTCAGTCAACTAGCAAGATAGCAGACTATCACATTCAATGAACGCATCACATTAATGTTACATTCCAGAACGAAGTTAAGGCTTGAAAAACATTTCTTGTCGCTGTTGCACGATAGGCAAGACAATGGCCCTTCAAAAGCCACTTTTAAACGTTTGTATTGATGGGCGAGGAATTTCATACAGCACCTACCGCTTGAAATAAAGATTAGAAAACAACTTGTTAACTCAAATCAAACATCAACTAGCAAGATTGCGGAAATCGCTTGTCATAAGTCAATCTAGTTATTATTAGATCTATAGCTATGGTTACGCTCCCAACACAAAACACCCGACGTGGAATACCTAGTTTAGCATAGATCAGCTATTTCTGTTCTTTTAAACCACCGCGTGAAAATTTGGGTAACATTTATCCAAGGGTGTTTTTATTTATTAGAAAACTTTGTTGACAGTTGAAGATAGTTCTAGGGCAATGGTCGATAGTTAGGCCCTACAGATTGGACAATACGCCTTAGAGGAGTTAGGGTTAACTTATAAAGATGCTGGATTGTGGAGATCGAATGATTCATTTAAGCCACTTACAAAAAGAAATGAAATGACATATGTTAAGAATATCTTAATGGGAGGGTAAAGTAATGCTGTAAAATGAATTACGATTGGTCGATCAGAAACTGTAACTTTTATGTTGGATTACATTTATTTCAGGTCTTTAATTTTGTAGTTTGGATTCATTTACTGTGTGTTATTCAGACGACAAATCGCTTTTATTACACGTATTAAAGAAACTTGGTGCAAAAAGAAAATTCTATCGGAAACTCGAACAATCCGTCTGTATGGAAAATAAAGAAAAACTACATTTCTTGGCTATAAATCCACCGTTCAGGTTTTAATTAAAAAAATCAAGCTCGTGTTCCTCTTATAGGGACAAACTCAGAGCCACTGAAAGGAAGTTTGTTAAAATGTGTGCTATTCGACTGTTTATATAAAGATAAGGTTGCCAGGTGACCATTGTATCTTTTCTAGCTGCCATTGATCGCTGAATAGGGAGTTTTTATTTGGGAATTCCTTTGTCGTTTTTGTTGTAAGCATGAGCGTTTGGTGTTAAAAAATGCTGTTCCCAAGAAAATTTAAATGAATAACAGTTATAGTAGTGAAGTGAAGTAAGTGGTTAAAAAATGTGTAGTCCTACTGCCGCTACTGGATAAAATGGATACTCAAGACACAAAACAGAAGCAAAAGTAAAGTCTTTTCCACCCATTTTATTCATATGATTCCTGGGTTAAAATTTGTTTTGAGGAGTCCTATTTTACTATTAAGTAGAATTCGAAATTTGCAGGTTATTTTTGTTTTGGGGCCTCAGTAGGTAGAACGTTCGACGCTCAATCCGAACAGCCTTCCACCAATGGATCGCGGGTTCGAATCCCACTCAGTCCAAAAATTGGAAAATTATCTGACTGGGTTTTCACTCGAACGACCTATGTGGGATGGTTGCCAGTTACCAGCGGAAGGTCGTGGGTTGCCTCCGGGCACAGAGCCAGGTTTCCTCCCACAATAAAACTGGCAACGCAGCCATATAAGTGAAATAATCTTGAGCGCGGCGTAAAACACCAAACAATCAATCAATCAATCAACCTATTATCTCGGATTGTGGCAGAGAAAGTTACAGAATATCATAGCTAAAGGATTATTATTTAAAACCTATAGCAAATTCTAGCTTTATCAAAAATACTTATGATTTGTTCGCCAAATTATTTGAGAAATCCATCCCACGGCATGCAATTTTGGTTATTCTAGGTGTAAAGTCTAAGTATACAAACATTGACATAGATTTGGTTTTAAAATCCATAAAATCAGCATTCAAAGATAGATCATAGTTTTGAATTCAACAGGGAGATCTTCCAGCAAACCAAAGGGTGTGCTATGGGAAAACGTTTTACTCCTTACTTTACCTCCATTTTAATTTACCTTCGGAATTTGGATGACACTCGCTTGATTCTCCTTCACGAGTGTATCATTTCCACCCAACGTTTCTCTCCGGTACATCGATGAAGTGCCTTAGAACGCAATGTAAACTCTATGTATACGTGCCAGATCGCGCAGCTTTTTCAGGTAAACAATCCTGCAACAAATGGCAGAGGCCCTTAATGGTGATTGCTCTAACATTGTGTATCTTATGTCACAAGCAATACGTAGGAGGAACTCAGAATTCTCTACGACAAAGAGCCGCCAACCGTTTATCTGGCATTTGTACACCCCAGGTCGTTCGGTTAAGGACCATTTCAAAATCATGCCTATAGAGAAAATCCCTCTTCTCACTTCCACTGAAGATACGAAACACAAAGGTTTGGAAATGGAAAGTGTTTGTATTCAAACTTTGCAAACTGTTTACCCTTTGGGTTTGAACATGGACCCTGGAAGATGTCGTGAAAAAAGTCAGTATTAAAAGGTCAGCATGAATATGGCCCAGATTATAAAAGGAGTATACAAACTGCTTCAGAGTAAAATGGCTCGACCTCTGAGCCAACGGCCAGTCATTATTTAAAAAAAGAACTAGAGTTCGAAAGATCTACTAGCAAGGACTAAACTCCCTTTTTTATCTTCTACCGAGGAACCAAATGGCCTTTCACTTCCTTTTCCAATTATCATATTTTCTTCAATTTCAGTTTAAGCTGAAGACCCGTACAACTTTTTTCAAAATATTGCAAAGTATTTCAGAAAAAAATTACTGACTAAAGCCAAACTCCTGTCTGTCTTCAACCTTATGAAATATCATGGGTTTTTTTACAACATACGACTGGGTATAAAGGTCTAAATGACATACCCCGAAACTTATCCCCATGGATATTTTAGTCAAGAAGATTTTCCCCGAGTCTATTTGTTTTAGCGTCTATAAATATACAAATATTGACATAGACTTGGGTGTGAAATCCATAAACTCAGCATTCCAAAGATACCCCGGCAACCGGACAAAGACATTTTAGAATTGTTGGAACTTGGCTTAAAAGGCAATGATTTTGTAATCAATGGGCAGACCTTTCAGCAAATTAAAGGGTGTGCCACGGGACAATATTTTAGTTCTAATATTTTAGTGCCTGTGGGTGAGTGACATTTTTCGCAAATGTTGCAAATAACCTTTCATTTACTTTCAGCATTTGAATGACATTTTTATCATATGGCAGCATGCGTTGGAAGCTCATATTTTAATTGACACACTTTATTCCCATGCCCCCAGCATTAAACTACAGCCTACTATCGATCACAAATAAAAAAATTGATAAACATTCTCAGTGGATTTTTCACTCAATCGATGTATGTGAAAGAGTTGCCAGGCATTCGCCGAAGGTCGAGGGTATCCTCCCCCACTAAACCTGGCCACGCCGCCATATAAGTGAAATTATCTTGAATGCAGCGTAAAACGTTAATAAATCAATCAATCAAACTTCTGACGCGTATTTCATGCTGCGTCAAACTATCCTCCTTTCACTTTCAATCGAGTCAATAAGTCTCAGGTTTTTAGATTCCACAGAAGCCGTTCTCTTTAGATTTTTAAAATCAAGCTTGATCTGTTCTTTTCAAGGCTCTCCTGCCCATGGGGGTACTCTGTTAGGTTTTTCCGAAGGATCAAATCTGACACATTAAAGGGGCATGAGCTGCCAAAATTCACACTTTTTTCATAATTTCTGATCGTCACGACAATAAGAGGCTTTGAAGGCCATCGAAAAACTAAATGATTGGCGTTGGAATGAGGACAATCCATAAAGTATGTGACCTATACGAACCGAAAACGTGTTCGAAAATGTAAACAAAATTTAAATAACCGGGACGACCATTCATTCATTCGAAGCCAAAGTTAGTTCAAAAGAATACTTTATCGTACATTCTCGAGACCAGAAGCACTAACAAGCTTCTGAATTATATGTCTTGAGAAAAATAGCCAATAATTTCAACATTCTGTTTTAACGTCAAAATATCAACATTTTGGCAGCTCATGCCCCTTTAATACAAACTACTATCCCTCCTCCTCCTCCTCCAGTTCCCGATACGTTTGCTCTTCCTTCGAGTGTGTTTCTGACTGGATTTTCACTCGAACGACCTTTGTGGGATGGTTGTCAGTTACCACCGGAAGGTCGTGGGTTTCTTCCGGACAAAGAGCCCGGTTTCCCCCCACAATAGAACTGGCAACGCCGCCAAATCAGTGAAATAATCTTGAGCGCGGCGTACAACACCAAACAACCAATCAATCAATCATTCGAGAGTGTATATCATTACCGCCCAATGATTCTCCCCGGTACATCAATGGAATAGCTTTAGGCGCAATGTAAACTCGATGTATACATTGTGTGTGTTATCACGTGCAAAAAAACAGATTTTAATATACATGTATATAGGGGAAATCTTTTTGAGTAAAATAACCATGGAGACAAGTTTCTAGTTGTAATAAAAGAGATTTTAACGTATATATTCAGTGTGTACGTGTGGGTGTATGTGTGTGTATAAATTTATGTATTGAATTTGTGTACTGAACATTTGTATATTGTATACCTGCACTAACGAATATTGACCAATCTGTCCATCTTCCCCTTTCTGATCACTGTATATTTGCATATCTGTAAATCATGTAATATCAATTGTATTGCATGTTTTAATGTCTTAAGAGGTCTCAAACGTATACTGATATATGCTTCTGTACAAAGATATTCTACATATTGTGCCAAGACATCACAGTTTTCTTCTCGCTAATGATTACTCACTAGCGAATGGACGCCCCAATATGCTATAACAACCAACCATTTGTATTTCAGTACAACAAAGCCAGCACGAATATTACAACAACTTATGATTGTGTCTAAATGACACACCCCACTGACATCTTAACACAAATAGAAACTTGTCTCCATGAAGATTTTAACTTCACGAGTTTAATTAGTGTCTTTAAGAAAGTGTGTATTCTTGTTATTTATGGACACTTAAACACACGGGCACAGGGAAAATCTTTTTGTCTAAAATAACCACGGAGACAAGTTTCTAATTGTGTTAAAAAGAGGTATATCATTTAGACCTTTATACCCCATCATAAATTGTTGTAATAAAGTAAACCTATGATATTTCATTAGGTTGACGACTGACAGGAGCTTGGCCTTAGTCAGTAGAATTTTCTGGAACACTTTGTATTACATTGACAATGCTTACGCATCTTAAGCTATAGTAAGAATATCGTCAGACTATATAGTATGCCCCCCCCCCCCCCCCCCCCCCATACCCTTTCCCAGAAAACCTAGGTAGAAGGCAGACAGGGGAGTTTAGCCCTGACCAGTATGTCTTTCAAACTCTTGTTCTTTTTATAAGCAATGACTGGCCTTTGGGTCAGAGGTCGAGCAAGTTTACTTTGAAGTAGTTTGTATTCTTCTACTATAATCTTGGCCATAGCGATGCTAGCTTTGTTATACTGAAACACAAATGGTATTATAGTTTTTTCACGACATCTTCCGGGGTCCAAGTTCAAACCCAAAGGATAAATAGTTTGTAATGTTTGAATCCAAAAACTTTCCCTTTCCAAACGTTTGTGCTTCGTATCTGCAGCGGAAGTGAGAAATGGGATTTTCTCAATAGGCATGATTTCAAAATGGTCCTTGACCGAATGACCTTGAGTATTGAAATGTTGTGCCACGGGTACATCATGTTTAAGTCTTATGCTAGATAAATGGTTGGCTGCTCTTTGTCGTAGAGAATTCTGAGTTTCTCCGACGTACTGTTTGCGACATTTTTTGCACGTGATTACATACACGATATTAGAGGAGTCACAATTAAGGTTCTCTGCCATTTGATATTTGTTGCGAGTTTGTTCTCCGAAAAAGGTTCCGCGATCGGGTACGTATATATCGAGTTTGCATCGTTATTCTTGTTATTTATATGATTGCACTTTCTTGAAAAATGATTTTATCGAAACCGGGTCTCAGAGTATGGCACCTTTTGCCAGCACTAAATGTCGGCTGTCTTATCCATTCCGCTAACCGGCCTCCTCTCATCTTCGCAAGCCAAGTTAAAATCTTCATGTCGCCACGGAATGGGTTACATGAAGATTTTAACTTGGCTAGAGAAGATGGCCTCCTCTTAAAAAGGAGGTAGTTGGCTGGTAGATACTACAAGGGAAATTTAGAACCCCTCTGGTAACGTTAATTGACCCAAACATCGGAAGAAGAATCTCGGCCATTTTTTAAGAAAGTGTAATCCCAAAAATAACGAGAATAAAAACATGTATTTATGACACCCGTTACATACTACAACTTTCATATGAACATAGAATTAATATTGATGAAATTTAAACACGTATTTTCTATAATGTACTGAACATGGAAATGAAATGTATAAACAATTTATTCTTCGATATTACTGTACAACGAACGGTTAAAAGCTATGTTTAATAAATTAAATGAGCAATAGCTAGGTTAAAAACAGTAAAAAAAACAATGTATTTTTTAGAAGAGCCACCTATTTAATCGCCTACAATATGAGTGAATGCTGATGTAAGTAGTACAGTTATTCAAATGTGGCGTATGATTCTTGTTGGGAAATACACCCAATCAAGGCAATCACCATTCTAAATTCCTTTCTGGCTCAAAAATCTCTTGCAGTGGCTTTCGCCTTCACACTGATATCATTTACACCCTTAACATAATCGTATTAAGAAGCTAAATTGATAAATATAATATCATACTCATTTCACTTGCAACTCTGATAAAGACGGACTTATTTTAAAACCTCTGCAAAGCCACGTTCCATTATAAGACCAGGTTGAAATTTACTTGCAGCCGTTTCTTTTTACTACAACGAACAAATATAAAAAGTCCTGTTGAATTTAATAAATGATATAGGCTAAACACATTGCATATTCCTTCTCAGATATCTGGATGCAATCCGTGATCCATAGCCCAGGAATACCATAAGGCCAGTATATTGGGCTGTACATCAGTTGCTGGGATTGGGATGAGGATTCTGTCCGAATTTAAATCACCCAGTATAACATCTCATTCTTATCCTGTGTTAACATCGTCTTCTGTGGTCTTCTGTACTCTCTGACCCACGGTTTAAGTTATAAAGCACAATCCTCAAATGGGAAGTAAACATGTCGTATAGCAATCTGTGTCCTAATTACAATAATGAACCATTTCAGTGTGTGTACAATTTTTACAAACAACATGACAACACCAGACAAACTTGCAGTCACAGTCTTCGTTTACTTCTCTTACAATTGTATAATAGCCCCTCCCGCAGCACATAATACTGCATCCGTCTAAGCCATAACTGTCTTTTTCACAACGCCGTCCATGAGTACCCAATGAGCCGTATGTTAGATTTACTTCACAGAAATCCGGTGATTCTTCAAGGTAAACTAAATCTTTCTTTGTCGGTTTTATTTGGTGGCGGTTTTTCGGGCGAAGTTTAGTCTTTCTTCGATTCAGCTGAACACGACTTGCTCCATTGAACTTTTCTTTTAAATGACTTCCGGTTTTTCTGAAATCTTGTACCTTTTGCCAACATACTTTTATGGAACAGGAGCCAGAGATTCCATGACATTTACACTGCATAACCATGCTATTTTTCACAGCCTGTAATATTAAACAAAATTCTGATTACTTTTATATCTTGAACATTGTTATAGCTTTACGGTTTTTAAGAATGGGTATACATCAGTGATTGTGCAAAGAGCAATTCCGCCATTACCAGTTTCTACAGTTTGTATGTGGATGTCACAATTAAAACGGAAGAAGTTTTTAATGTTTCATCTTGAAGGAAGCAATATGCATTTCCCGCGTCATGCAAAACCCGCGCAAGTTCGAATCCCACTCAGACCAAATAAAAGTTGAAAAAAATTCTGAGTGGATTTTTCACTCGATCTCCGTATGAGGAAGAGTTGTCAGGTACTTGGCCAAGGTTGGTGGCGTTTCTCCGGGCAAATAGCCCGATTTCCTCTCCCACTTTACCTGGGATAGGCGCCAAATAAGTTAATCTTGAGTGCTGCGTTAAACGTCAATCAATCACTCTTTACATTTAGGGTCTATACATGTGCACGGTCGATTGAAAGAGGAGGGATGCTGTTTGAAGTTTTAGAATTCTAGAGAAGAGGCCATATGATCAAAGATTCAAGAGGATAGCCTAAATGATTATAGTTCCACAAATGCACTGATGCTTTTATTTTCAGAATAGACTACCTCTCAGAACTCCCCTCCTACTATATGTGGCCTGAGAATGGCTGAGATATTCCGGGGCGGTTATGGATAGTAAGTTGGTAATGAATTTTACTTACTCGTCTACCGGCTTCATTGTTCCATAACGTCATGAGACGTTGTGCGCTGGTCTTGGTGACGCCCACATCAACGAATTCTTTCGAGAATTTCACACCATAATGTATATTGTCTGAACATCCACCCCAGGAAAATTTGTCGTTCAGATTCTTTTTTCGTCGGACCTTTTCGTCACAACTACAACGCGACAACTCGCCACGTGCACAAGCCCGGGAAATGCTGTGCATTACACCAGCTGAAAATATTGCATAGATGTAGGCCGTCTCTCGGCTGGCTGAAAAGGAAAATATTGAATATTTTAAGAAATATGGTAAAAAGGTTTACAGAAATTCATTTACATGGAATGTTTTGTCTGGAACTTGATTTCCACACACTAAACCTATAGTAAAATAACCTTGCGTGAGGATTAAAACCGCTATCAATTAAAAAAGATAAAACTCCTGAAGCGAAAAAATAAATATTTTGTTTTGCCATGCAAATCTATTTTAAAACTGGTACATGTGCATCAAAAAGTGTCTTGCTGACTATTGCTAGAAATAAACTTGTTTGGTTGAATTTTAAAAGAAGTTGAGCCAATTTGCTGAATGAGCTTTTGGACTGTCACTTCCATCTCTTGAATTGGTAAAAATAATTTTTATTTAAATACATCCAATCGAGAAATTTGTGTAAGTATAGAAACCTATAAGGCATAAACTTATTTTATGAATTATTCCCCCAACTCATTTAATGAAAATGCGTTGTTTTGTTGTATATATACGGCTGTGGAAATAGTGGAGACATTCAGCGTTAATTTGATAACACTGATTGGTTCTCGCTAGGAATACCAAGGCAGTTGAGGAACTTTAAAAAACATTTGTACACGGTGAGGAAAAACAGGTTTAGAAGAGACAAATAGTCTGCGCATCTTGAAAGCAACTATTATACAGGGGATTAATGGACAATTGGCGTATTGGACTTGAGGTCCGTGTGAGTTGAAGCTGACTTGGTCTATTCTCTTTGACTGTAAGGCTCTTCACTGAAAAGTGCGGGCATCTAAACTAGCTTCTATTGAAAACTGACACACTTCAACACAGGCTCCCAGCCATTTGTCAAACAGCAATTGAAATCTGTAATCGATCTCCTCGGCTGAACTAACACAAAACTTATCCGCTATTTTACCCACGAAAATCCTTTGCCACCCACAATACTAAATAGAACTCCCCCAGGAAGTCAATACTGGGAACACAAGCGCTTGAAAACTAGATAAGCTTGAATAACTAACAGCAAAAAGTTAGTTTGTTAAATTACTGGCATAACTTTCACGTTTTGTACAGCGGGGTTTCCTTTTGAACCAGGAGTGGGTTGCAGAAGGGTCCCAAGAACGTATATAGAAATGATAAAAATCATAAATAATGCGTTTGTTAATTGAATGTCCCAATGCCATCAACATGTTGATGTAATATCCGAAGCCTCCGAGAAGAATAAAACCATAACGTCTAAGAATAACATTCCAACATATTCTCATAAAGTATATATAAATTTTGAAAAGGAATGGATATATTTCTAAATCTGCTGGCTTGCTAGACTGAACAAATACATAGAACCTGAATTTGAATTTTATTGAATAACACTCAGAATTGAAACCTCAAAACCTAATATTTAGAAGCTCAGGCTATGTTCAAGCATGCTAGCATACAGTCGTTGAAGCGAAGATTCGCAGTGAAAAGATATATTTATGGCCAACTTTTTGCCTTTGCTGTCTAAGAACAGGGAAGAAACATTTATATTCGAATTCCTCTAGATGCAATAAATTGACCTCCTGATCTCTTTTAATGAAGACTAAGCGGTGTCCGTCATTCAACTCTTGCAACCAATACGGCGTATCAACCCCTCTGGGGAATAATTTGCTAACATCTGTGTTTGATCATTCCACATTAAACCAAATAGATTATAGGCTAATTTGGACCCTGTTCTTGCTAATGTTAAAATGGCGATATCTCTCGATGGTTGGAACTGATTGAACCATTGCATTTCAACTCCAGAACTACTGCTCTGGGACACTTCAGACACTATTACTATGTCATGTAGTGAATTAGTGAAGTTTAGTTCTTGAATTCACAATATCTCCTAAATATTTTAATACTTCTATTAAGTGAGGTGTGCGACCTGGGGGGCAGAGTGGTGTAAGAGGAGTAGGGGTTTATTGTTGTCCTCTACCTCACCTGGTCGACTTATTCAAGTGCACTCTTCTCAAACTCAGCTTATCTTTCACTTTCACCACCAAGAAAAGTCTTTTTTCACAAGTAAATTGTTTGTTGAGAGGATTGTTCGCACAGTAAACATTTAGCTTACATTTCACTCAAGGTATATATGCCAACATGGTGAATATTTAGCAAGCTGTTCGTTTAACGGATCACGTCGCATAACAACTACTTATGTTGTAAGATAACGTATATATATGTATGAAGATTTTCCCTGTGCCCGTGTGTTTTAGTGTTCATAAATACATCAATATATACATTGTGACCAGGCCATGCGATTAAAGTAAGTTTTAACAAATTGGTCAGCTGAAGCTAAATTCCGCTACCGGCCATTGCTTTAGTTTCCCATCGATCAGATGAGTGGTCACTAAAGTTTGGAAGATTTACGACTGAGTGGTATTGGTCAGGGCAATTTGTCTACAGGATGACAGGCCACTTGTACCTATCTATCAGAGTACTTTCTGGGTATATATAGTTACCGACTTTCTGCCATTTACATGGTGGCACATAGCCAGTGTCTGTCAGTGGGAAGATTTCACCAAGTTCTGTATCTCATTAATCATTGAGCTGACACGAACACGCCTTACCCACACCCACCATCCATACCTTATCCTGTACACAAAACAAGTATTCCAACCTATAGTCCTCTACTGTCAAACTCATCTGCTATTTTCACGGATGTTCATTCATATTCACCGCCAAAACATGATTATTCCACATCATACATAAATAATCATAAAGTGAGAGAACCAAACGTAGTTTCGTATCAACCCTTGTAAATTAACAACTTAAAATGTGTATATTGCCAAGGTTCGGTCGGCTGAAAGTACGACAGGGCAAACGTGGTATGGGACTAACACGTATGTTCAATCGATGGACCCAAGGTTTGTCCAACTCTAACGTGTTCCTACGTCTATAATTGGCCAAATTTCCTATTTTCGAAAACTGTTGCAGGATACAATAAAACAATGGAGGCTATATGCTGTAGGATATCCGACCAAAATGACGGGACATATATACTTTGCACGAATAATCGAGCAACACTGTCAGCTGCTAGCAGACGTAGGGCTGTTGGGGGGGGGGGGGGGGGCATGATCTTTATCCCAGATCCTCTCATCCAATAAACTTCACCAGGGCTCCCTATTTAATATTGCCTGTAATAATTGATGAATTTTTGTCTTCGAAATGTAATTAGTGGCTTGTATTAAGTAAATCTAAGTAAAAGGTAAATCAAAGATTAGTATTGAGATGTAGGCTTATTGACTGTGATATGTGTGTAGAATGACGTCATGTGACGACTGCTGTCAGTTGAGTAACGGTTTGCCAACCCTTCTAGTAAAGCTACCTTCCAAAGCCTTTAAATTAGCCAGTGTTTGTGTGTTGTCAGCTGAAGTTGTTTGTTTAGACGGATATCATGTTTAGATCATTCTCCCAATGACTAACACTTGTAGTAAACCATTGGGGATTAACAAATATGCAACCGACGATCAAAGAGATGGAAAATAAAATCACATCTGTGATGGCAAAAATTTATACAACCGTATCCAAGTGATATAGGTAAACTGTTAAATTTCTATGATGTCACTCATAAAATGAATTCAGTCATTAAGGTGGCTTAAACAGACACATTCCGGAAAGCTCGTCATGTCAGAATGTGGAAGTTCGATAAATTCAATTTGTCAACCAAAAAACATTTTTTTTACTTAATTGAAAACTAAACAACTGTCTTTAAAATGAATCAATGAATTGAGCTCGTTTTTCGTTGTCTTTTTACATGCTGTGTCGAAGAACAAATATGTCATGATACTAAATGTTTTATAAACCCTAAATCCTGGATTAATGACCATCTTTTGGAATATCACGGAAACCTTTCAATTAACATTCTTAACTATCAGGATTTTGTCGTCTAAATTTTCATAAAAAAGACATTGAAAATCAAACGCTAAATGCTGTAGCTTATCCCAAACTCACGGTTCCAGACTCAGAAGCGTTTCAACAAGAAGGATTTATGTAAGAAATTGATCCTTATGCGCAGTAGAGAATATGGGTATAAACTAATTGACAGGGTTATAAACGGATAACCTGTTTAGATATCTACATACTATCCGAACAAATATAAACAATGTGCCATTTTGCAGCAAATATTTCTGACACAAATTACCAGCTGGGAACATGCGACGCAAAATGGGTAAGTTTACATATTTATTTGAAATACGAAGATGTCAGCTAATTACTAGGCTAATGGGTTTATATCCTTAATAAAATTCGCCCATCAGCTCTGCTCTGTTGAAAGGTATGGGGTAAGAGAAATCCGGGTTATGTTTGGTTTATAATAAGCATATCAGTTCTAGAGATTAGGGAGTCTTGATTAAGGTTATCATTGGTCTAACCACTATCACACCATTTAGTTCCCTCTGATTCTCGCCAAGCTGTGTTCTCTCTCTCTCTATAAACATTCTACTAACTTCTGTTTACAATATAGACAATTCGGTCCATTGAGGCGTACCAGCCAACCTTATATACAGAACACAAGATGTTTTTTCTTCGCCGCTTTACCTGCTTTACCAATAAGCAGTGGATATTTCCATCATTAAACAGGGATGCAGACAGAGAGAAGCTATTGTTTTGGTTAGAAATTATCTACAGTCTGAAAGTCGAGGAAAGCTAGGAAGGAGATATTAGCGAGCGTGGAGCGGAATTGACAGCCGTTGAGGTATGATGAATGAGCTGAATGGAAATAACATGTGAGATTTGGAGACTGATTAAACAAACTGCCTCTTAATGAGTACTGAGTGAGAAGTGATGGCTTTAAGATCGCTAGCTATGTTGTGCCGATCGAGCAAGTGATACCCTTTCCCTTGCCCCAAATTAGCCCCATCGTCAAGTTTAAGTAAGGCAGCAGACGGTCTTGGGTACATTCTGATTAGCATTGCTTAGTTACAAAGCTTCTGTCCCATTCCTACGTATCCGGAGAGCACCTGTGAGGATAGATCCCCTAGCCCACATACCAATACTATACTCTATCTAATAGCCATATGGAGAAGATTTCACAAATTCTCAATGATTCCGTTTAGATTAATCAAAACATGATGTTGAGATGAAATAATCTGATAGACTACTTCTAGAAACACAAGTGTAACTGTACTTTATACGGAAAGTTCAATATACTTACGAATTTTAAGAATTTCTCCAAACACATTGGTGGTGTTGAAAGTAGAGCAATTCCACCGACGGTCTTTAAATTGGTATTGACACTCATCGATTCCAATACAGGCACCTTCTGTTATAACTTCAAGTAGTTTGTCATCAATTTTACACATCTCCCTCTGACGAGGTTCGAGGTATGGTAACGAGCATTTCGTTTGTCCTCCAATAACATTCATTTCTCCAGATGAACTCCCATAGGAGCCTGCTATCCCAAGATACCTAAAACAAAAATGTCAACAACCAAACATTATTGGAAACCTGTACCGGTAACTGATTTTTGGTAAAGATCTGATGAAGGTCTTTTTGGAATTCGTTACTTTGTTGAATTTGCGTCCATAAACTTTTCCCGACGATTTTCAAGTAAATCCGGTTAAAAGCATAAATACTTTGCATATTTGAATGGATTAGGTGTTTAAGATCTGCTCAGTAACTTTCTTCAATACGTTGTCATGGATTACTATATATTACTGGCTAACATGGCTACTTACACGTACCATATAAACCCAATTTCCAGACATTTTCTGAAATTCTACATTAAAAAAAGCCATTTAAAATCAATTCGATGTACAACTAGAACAAATATAGCTCGATGTACAACTAGAACAAGTATAGCTTATACGATTCATTCATTAATTCGTCAATGCTAAAGAAAAGTGAAGAGACAACCCATTTTACATGGCATATAAGCTGATGTGACGAATCGACAATCTCTGAAACATCGATTTTACTTTATTACTTCAAATACAGTTCATATGACAATTTTGTATCCCTAATGTTTGCATTGGATGTATATATAGGTTCAAACAGATACATATAATACGGTAATAGGGTTTGTGTTAGATACGTTGATATAGGTCTACTATGCCAGGAGCATGTACATTATTAAGGGATCCCATTGAAAACAATTAAAAAAACAACAACATTATTTTGTATAAGGTTGCCATAATAAGATTTGTTCCCCGAAAGTTAGAATTGTAGTAGAATGTATGATATGCACACCAAAGACACGAGATGAAGCAAGCCAATCAAATGATTTCAATGACTTTTAGCTCATTTGAAGATTGTTAAAGATTTCTAGTGTTTAGATAGAGTCCGTGAATCACATAGAAAGGGGGTGATTTCAGCCTTAAAGAGTTAATCACGACGAATGCAAGATGGTTTTCTCAAGGCCATGAGAATCTAGTGTTGCGGTTGAGATGAGTGGATAATAGACTAGTGTAAATCGTGTAATCCCTACCTGACCCAACCAAAGAGTTAACCTGTTAGGAGAAGCTAGAGCATTCCCCTGATGCGGAGTTCAGACATTGTACTTGTGTGACGATGGTTGGAGGGAGAGTTAGGGGGATTTAAAGCGGTCCAACCTACTGTCAATATACGGATCAAGCTTGGCATTCAGAACATTATCACCTGAGGATTTGGATGGCTGTTCAATGTTTGTCCAGTATTATCGGAAAGAAAATTAAATTACAGTCCCCAGCCAACTTCTTCATTGTCAAATAACAAAAATATGTGAGTTTGATGAATAAAAAGACTACTATGAAAAGATATCAAGTTACTGGCCACATAGGGCATGTTGAAGTTATACCCAATTGGAAACGCTTGTTGGGGAGCCAGACCCTCGCCATTATTGTTTAGCTTAAAGGAAAATCTTTTTATCTATTCACAGTTGTTTGCAAGTGATAAGAGATAAAAACAAATTTTTTACTCCCCGAATGTCTGACCAGCAGTACAGATCTCTAGGGTGCAATATAGGCCCCTAGTATGCATGTGAAAGAATTTCGCTTTTTTGATTGACTGGTTTCCTTGTAATTTCATACCAAGTACTCCAATATATCTTGTTCATATCTTGATTTTGATGATAAGGCGAAATTCCTCGATGGGCACTGCTTATATTGAACGCATTTATGGCTGGATGTAGAATTCTGTCCGTTGCAGTATGTCATAAAAGAAGCTATGTAGCCTAGAATAAATATTATTTCTTTTGATATGTTTTTATGTTTCTTATTAATTCTTAAGGAAAAAAATCGATGTTTTGCCAAGGTAATAGTCAGGATGTAAAAGTAGACCGTGATTTGAATTATAGTATCTCAGTAACAATCCTAAATTTGTAACCTTTATATCCTTAATTTTCAAAAAGTGTACGCCTGAAGAAAACGAAAAACACACACACAAACTAATAGCAATCCATTTAATATTTTTTACAGACGCTTATTGTCGTATTATTAATTGGATAATATGTACAAGTGTTGTCCAATGCATTTTACATCCTTCAAGCTTTCAATGATGGTTAACATAAGGGTGTAACGCTTTACACTGCCATCATTAAATACGAAATAAAGTTGTTGTATAGTCTAGATCGAAAACACAAATTTATTCAGGATTAATACATGTTAAATTAAAAAGAACGGACTGAAAGCTATACGTGTGTGGACAATGTAATCTTCTATAATCTGTGTATCTATCCAGACATTGGAATTTGTATCGGACCTCCCAGGCATATCCCAGGCATATAGACATGTACAATCAGTTCTGATGTCATGGTTTACCTTAGAGCTTTTGAAACTTCCTTTTGGGATGAGATCTTCTCTGGTTGAAAAGAGATGTCAATTGACCGTATAAAGATAAGTGATAAATTCTTCCATGGATATGTTTCATGGAGTGACTATTCTGTTAACCTTAACATTTAGCTGCCAAGGACTATAGATTTTAATTAACGAAAGCCAAAAAGGGGCTGTATTCGGCGGAATTTAGCCTCGGGTGAGAGTTTATACTGAGAGAGGAGAGGTTTGACAGGCAATCCATCATCCCATTGACAGGATTTCCAACTTAACAAACATCACACACAAAACGATACTCAAAGACATTCGGAAAGCCACACCTTCAAATTCTGTCAGACACGTTATAAAAGTCACCCAAATGTATATATGTCCACAACTATAAGGACAGATGACTTGTACAAATGCGCTCTTAATTTTATGGGCAGATTAATTATAAAAAAGATATCATTCAACTCGTGCAGCTTTTCTTGAATAAAACATTTTTACAGTTACCGAAAAACAGGGCAGAGAAAATCTCAAATTCATCTAAAAAATATTGATAAAACTATAGGCTTATGAAACCGAACGGAATAAACTAAGCCATTTACCCTTGTAAAATGACATTAGACCACCATAAAGTAAAATCCAACGAAGGATCAAAGGTTTGAAAAAGGACAAGGGTGTGTGACATATATAGAAGGGTTAATGTCCAAGTGATTAATCACCAGCAAAACCCACAATATATACTGTCTTTGAAGATAGTTTCAATTAATCTCAAACAAACCCTCGCTTTGTCTTCAACTTTAAAAAACTTGAATCTCACTAAGTCTGTTTGGGACATTTTTTATGTTTATGCCTACTTTATTCTTAAAATACCTTTAACACAATGATAAAAGTTACAGTTTTTTTTCGTTTTGCGATTCTTGCTGTTTGCTTCTTATCCTCTGCGGCAAAACGATTAATGGTTTATTTATCTATGTTTTAACCAGACTTATATAACCGAAAAGGAAGGTATTTTGGGTCTGGAATCGAGATAATGTGACTAGAATAAATCTAACTATCTCGTCACTTTAATGTGATTATCTTTACTGAGGAACCGAATCAACCGATTTCAGAGGCGCCAGAGAGTTGAAATACAATTTTTGGTAGCCTTCCATAAAATAAATCGAGACGACATTAATTAAGTCATTATGTATCTGAAAATAGAATAAACATGCGGCTATCGAAGAAATAATGTTTTATATGTTACTTACCACCAAGAAGCGTGGACACTTTGTAGAACACATAGGAAAATTGTTACGAGATGTGTAACTTGAAGTATGGAGTCAGACGAGTGGAGTAACAAACGTAAATACATAGTGTCAGTTGATGATTTGTTTTAACCACTTGCAGTCTGTTCTTATTAAACAAAACACATTTTAAAAGACAAACTTCTTCGATAGAATCAGTTGAACCACCTCATCTCATACGTATTCCAAATTCTGTCAAATTACACACGTGTTACAAAAATGTATCCAAGGCCGGCATAACCACTTTTCTACAACCATTTTTAACCATCGTATCGAATGTACTATCAGGTACACCTGAATTCTATTCTCAGGAGTCTTTTGAAGTGCGACTTCAGTCAACTTTTTGTTGTCTTAAGATATTTGTAAGTAGTAATCTCTGCGTCCTTAAAGTTCTCAGTAAAATTGTCTGCTCTTTTTGCCTTCTCTTTCACCAGACTTGTTTGTCGAGGGGCGACCAATAAGATATCTCCTGCCTTCAGACGATTGGTCGGCCACGATCGTTGTAGAATAAGGGAGGCTGACCAAGTGGTGCGTCTGAACAGGCAGGGATCGGTGGCCACTTAACTACTGGTGGCCGCATAGATCTCCTGGGGGGATATTTTACATTAATACCCCGTCAATGCGTTACCTTGTATATACAATCCCGAACATACCTTTTAACTTGCCTGCCACTGGGATTATCCTCAATGGATAATCCTAATCTCTGCAGGTTACCAGTGACCTATTGGAAAAGCTCTTTTGGAATGACTCAATAGCTTTTCTCTGTAGCTTCATGTTCTAAACCTCTCATTTTCCCACACCTCTATGAATGGATGTCAGACTAATCCAATCTCGCTTACCAACAAACTATACTTGAACCCTTTTCCCCATTGGACACCTGGAAAGACAGTAGATTGAATATTTTGCATTATGACGACTGAGGCCCCTGTGTGAGGGAAGCAGTGTAACAATATGCCGGTTGGGTCACCTCTATATATCACAAGTATCATGGACATACATGTTTGCGGTAGAGTTATCTCTATTGCTGTTTGTTCACATAGAGCCTCTCCTATTGTCCCTGTTTAAACTAGGCTCCGAAAACAAAACAACCTTTCTTCCAAACCTCCCAGTTTACGCCCGGCTGAAACTACACATTATCTTTTCACATTCTTCTTTTTCAAGAATACTGGATTGCCAGACCTGCGCATAAATCAGGGTGCATGCCAATTCCCACATTCAGTGATGAATATCATAACTATTACATATATAGGATTAATGGTAATTTTCCTCTGTCCCGAAATGCGCTAGTTAATTCATAGGCTGAAAACTTATCTTGTTGAAAATCTTCTCATAAGATAAGACAGTTAATGTGGCATGAGCTGCCAAATTTATGGAAAATTACGTTAAAAAAGAATTAGCTAAATTTCTCAATCTAGATATCTGATTACTTTTTCGCACCCTTTGTTGATTTGCTTACCTTCTTAGTAACGCTCACTAATTTTTGATCCATATATAATTATGGAGACAAGTTTCTAATTGTGTTAAAAAAAGAAACGGGGGGGGGGGGGGTATCGCATTTAGACCTTTATACCCAACCATGTATGTTGTTGCAATAAACCAAAATGCACGATATTTCATTAAGTTGAACACAGACTTACATGGCCTACAGATCAGTCAGCATGACAGTGTCCAGGATTCATGATTGTCCAGAGAAAACCTCCGATCTGGAGACAGCCGTACTCATAGAATCAACATTAAATTCCAGTCCTCAAATATATAGCCCAATTCAGATTTTTAAAAAAAATCTAGACTGTCCACAAAATATAACCTACTTATTTAAAATTCATTCAGACTCCAAAACGTTTCGTAATTAAATCAAGATAAAATTATCGTTAGTACATTTCATTCGAATTCGGCACTCGAGACAGGATTTTTGTCTTTGTTGGTTGATGACGTTTGCTTTCAACATTATCCAATTAGCCGCCATTTTTTGTTGTTGTGGAAATTGATCCTTTAGCAAAAGCCCAGCAGGGAAGTGACGAAGCAATGCTTTCAAAACCAGTATTAAGTTTCCTCTCAGATCGCTATAAGAGAAATTTCTTTATGGGTGGGTTTGGATCTAAATGGGGGTGGGATTGGGGACACTATTTTGAAATCAACATATAAAACCATGGATTTTATCGAGAGGATTTATGAGGAAAGAAATCTGAAAATAGGCTAATATTGGAGGCTGGAGGTTTGTGGCTTAGGAGATTTCCTCTTTTCATGTCTGTTTTCAACCCTACTGTTTGACATTTCACCCCGGAGCGATGTGTCAGTATATAATTTATTGCTATTGCGCCTGCTCTCGCTATTGAAATCATCCACGATTTGCAACCGATTTGTTGAGAGCTGTCAAGAGACACATTACGGCTTGTCAGAGTTCATTATTTGTGATTTATGACCATTCTAAAACACGGCTCGGTTTCAGACGCTCTTAACCGAGCGTGCAAATAACGAATGGATTCTGTCTTCTAAACACTCCGTCCGACAAGAGAGGAATACTCCAGGATTCTCATTCAATTAAGTACTAAATAAATCCCTTTGAGACCTCAATGTAATTTATCTGTAAATGATCTCTATAGTTTGGGCGATGTTTTCCAAGCATGCAAGAGGGTTTTAAACAGGCTATACATTTCGATATTACATTTCAATCTTGTCCTTTTTTAAGTCCGATGAGAAAACTGCTTTAAGCAACCTATCCCCTTTCACTGTCTAAATGTTTATTTCTATTCTAGTATACACGTGATGAGAGGTTTTCCTGCTTGGCATGTACATATGTATGGATATTAAGCTGAAATAAAATAGGTTTACTTAAAAAGGATCGAATATAACCCTCGTTAAAAACTCCAAAGGCCCTTCCTTGGGGACTTAACAACTTTCCGATTGATCACAACTTAACGACACACTAAAGCAGTAGAAAACAAAAAGCAGAAGCTTTGATGATTAAAAGGTGGCGTTACTTTAGAGTTGGCGGAGAGGAGTAAAAAAAAAAACCCCAAAAGTACACTTCATTCAAATATTAGGCATTTTGTCAAGTTTTGATACGTCGAAAGGAGACACGTTACGAAGATAGGATAGTTCATATGGACCACCTTTTCCAACGTGTAACGTCAATGGCCGGTTGCTCAAAGCGCAGTTAAAATTAGCTTAACGGCAGGGTAGATAGCGTCGCGTCACAAATGAATTTCTTCGTGATACGACGTCATCTAACCTGCCGTTAAAGGATTTATGAACAGGATTTAAAGCTGATTTGTGTTTGTTTATGGACTAAATGTATATTTGAAAAACATCAGTTGAAACGAAACAACCTTCGCGTTAGTTCCCTGGTAGTCAAAAAAAGAACGGGGAGGAAATATGCATATTTTCCGTATTTTTCGTAACTACTCGGGAAAATGACGTCATACACGACCTTCGATGTGTACAAACTGCCACGAAGACGAACTGAGGGTACGTACCCAACGAAGGTCGTGTTTGACGTCATAAGTCTCTGAGATAAGTCACTTTCGTAAGCATTGCTGATCGGCAAACGTAGCTTGAATTTTGTATGTGCTGCGACCGAAATTTAATTTTCTTTTTGGTCAGACTTTTAAAGTACATGTTTCTACAACACACTTAACGCAAATTAGAAAATATCTCCAAAAGTGGTTCATAAATCCTTTAATTAATTTATTTCCGTAGAGATCAATCGTAGAGAAAAATAGTGCACATTGATCACACAAAAGTTATCATTTATCCTTTAAGACACGATGCTCGTGCAGAAGAAAAAATAACACTGGTAGAGGACCCTACTGTATATTATGGCCCACTTCTACAACCCTCAACTAAACTGTAACGTATCAAAATTATCCGGGTAAATAAGTAAAATTATAATCCATTTATTTCTGAATGACAAACAGTTTATTGTATCCTACACTTGCGACAAGACATCGTCTGTATTCACGACCCCAGGTTAATGTTTGTTCAGCTGCAGATTTCCCAGGCTAGCAACCTATATCCCTCGTAAATATTTATAAGAAATATTGAAAATCTGAAATACTACAATTGTGTTGTTGAGCAAACCTACACTTGAATGCTTGGGATTTTTGAGTATTGAAGAGCCGGACAATCAGTTCTATTTGTACTGTTTTTACCTCTTAACACCTTGGCTCTCGTAGAGTAGTGGGGTGAGGGATATTGAAGATTCTGCTCAACCTTCGTTTAAAGTAAAGCATGAGCTGCCAAATATAGAGGGGATTTCGTTGAAACAAAATTAGCTAATTGTTCGTCATTTTATCAACAAGTACATAATAAGCACTTTCCACTGGTAGCAATTCTTTGGGATGTACGTTCAGGTGGGTTTTAATTAATTAAAGAAAACTCCAAAATTGAAATCATACATCCCGGCTTTTTTTTATTTTGTCCTTTATCTGAAATCTTCGGTTTGCACGAGTTACTGGATTTGCAAACGTTTTTTTACTTCAACGTTGCTGTTGTTTTTCAAGTTACTTCAAACGTTAAACTTTTCTTGACAATCAGAATTAAAGAAAATGGCCGAATTTAGGCAGCTCATGCCACTTAAACAGATTCTAGTAAGAAATGTCAGGGGTTCAATCCGGTCACCAGATCCTTCTCAGTAAACCTTGGTATTGGCCTTGTGGCGGGGGGGGGGGGGGGGGGGGGGCGGTATTGGCCCAAGGCGGCAGGCTTGATTGGTCTTCCAGCCTTCAACCAAGCAGCCAGACGATTGCTAATTGATTGGCAGGTGAACGGACGATGACGGAACCAGAATCGTTTCAGTGTGTTACAATAGATATCACTTCCGCCTTAGGCTCGGGACTATATACACAAGGAAAAAAGTTAAGCACCCCATGCTGGAATTAATTATTATAAATCTGCATTAATGTTAACTGTAATGCCAGTTATGATGATGATAAGAATGATGTTCTATTGAACGATTGTGGCAATCCATGTGTGACAGTAACGCAAAAACTGCATGTAATGCGACATGAAATGTTTTTTTCGTGCAATTACGCAGATTCAGTATGCTTCCCCTTAAATGTTTTGTACAGGCCGGTTTTGTGCAGCGTAGAGTCATACTCATCTTCTGTGAACATGCCACTCCGCAGGGATTTCGTGAAAAGCTATCGGGCGTCAATTAGGCTACCATTATACAGTGATAAGCAGATTGGTGAGAAAACACGCGGAAATTATAGTGCTGTGAAGGACCGACCACCGGGTCAACCACCTGTAACACCACAGCGTGAAGAAAGGGCACTGATTCGGCGGGTACGACGTCATCCATTTGCATCAAGTCAATCTTTGAAGCGGCAATGGCTACCCAACCGACGTCTGTGCACAAGAACCGTGAGAAAGCGATTGAAAGCTGGAGGAACATCCATCCATATGTTCCGTATGGAGGGGGCTCTGTAATGGTTTGGGGGGTGCATCTCTCACGACTGCAAACTGGACTTGGTCACTATACGAGGAAACCTCACATGTGACCGGTACATTTGGGAGGTCCTGCAACCAGTTGTCGTGCCTCATATTGAGAACCACCCATTAGACTCAAGACCTGTGTACATGGATGACAACGCACGACCTCATCGTTCCAGGGCAGTAATAGCTTACTTCCCAAACGAAGTTGTAAAAACTCTGCCTTGGCCCGCCGTGAGTCCGGATTTGAATCCTTTAGAGCACATTTGGGATAGTATGGGGAGAAACAGCCAATCCCTAGAGCCTCTTGTACAACATCTGCAGGAATTGGAAGCCGCATTACATCGGTATTGGCGGCAGTTACGCCTTCAGCAGATCCGACGTCTCACTGGAGGGATGAGACGCAGGTTGGAAGCTGTTATTCGGACTAATGGAGGCTATGCGCGCCATTGACCTTCTGCTCTAGGGGTGTGTCCTATACATGTTCTAAAGTTTCATACTTACAAGCATCTTTATATTTTGTTAAAATACTTTTGATTTGGCTAACGATATCCTGAATAAATTGTATAGCTTATTACCATAAATGGCGATTTCTTATCGTCAGAATTTATGATCCCAATCGTTTCTGCAATATCAGTTTGCCAACAGTCTCCCTACACCAATGATTTTATCGGTCGATGCAGACTTTCCAGGGGGGTGCTTAACTTTTTCTTTGTGTATATATTTAAACCTCTATTTTTCCGCATAGAATATTTGATTGGGACCCATGCTATTCCTGATTTATATAAATGACATCAGCAGGGTGACCAATATCTTGAATATCATCCTCTTTGCAGATGATACCAGTGCTGTTTGTTCTCATTCTGATCTAAAGGAAGCGCTTAATATAATGACAACTGAATTAGCAAAACTTCACAACTGGTTCGCCACCAATCGCCTATCTCTCAATATAAGCAAGACCCAATATATGATCATACAGCACAATTCAAGAATTATACCTGATTCAATTCCAGCACAATTTATCTCTAATACACAGGTTGAGCTAGTCCACCATTTCAAATTCTTAGGAATTATTTTTAATGACCGCCTAAACTGGAAGGAACACATAAATTATATAAGTAAAAAAGTTTCTAGAAATATTGGTATTCTTAACCATGTCAGCAGGTCTCTTAACAAAAAAACTCTTTACATTCTCTATTACTCCCTAATTTTTCCCTACTTCTTGTATGGAAATGTATTATGGGGAAATACTTACCAAACTCATCTAAACCACCTCTCCCTGCTACAAAAAAGATCTCTACGTGTCATAACATTTTCCCAAAAACTTGAACATACCAAACCTATCTTTAACAAACTGAAAATTCTGACCATCTTCCAACTGAATATCTATACATCTCTCATCATCATTCACAGAGTTCTTTATCAACATAATCAACTGCCATATTTTCTGCAAAATCACTCCAAGCTTCAAACTGAGGTTCATCATTAGCAAACTAGAGCAGCTAATCTTAACCTTAATAAGCCCCTACCATAATCCAATCTTTCCTACTATACACTCTGTTCAAAAGGGCCTCGAGAATGGAACAAACTATCCTCACAGCTAAAATCAATCAAATCGCTGTCTTTATTTAAAAATAAAATTAAATCTTACCTATTAGAATCAGCCCCACTCCCATAGCACCGAGAATAAAACAAATCAAACATAAGCCAACCCCTTTACATAAAATAAACCAAAACTTACACCAGACTATCTTAAATATATAACCAGTGTCCACCTGGGATAGATCAAGCCCCTTCGGGCTTTATTCCCGCCAGATTTTTATTTCCATATTATTGTTATTTATATACCTTGTTATTCAAATATTCCCAATTATGTATTATATGCATATGTATATAATGTATTGAGAATTTACTATTCTGGTGAATAAAATCAAATCAAATCAAATTTCTCCAAGAAGGAATGCTTTCTGGAAAACAATACACTTTCGTTTACATTGAAAATAATGAATGTTTTTATAATTCACAAAATCCACGTGAAGCCTTCTGACTTTACTCAAAAATGTATATAATTGAGGTCATCTGTAGTGACCACTTTGTTACAGGCGCTTGTAGTGAACCTTTTGGCTGCACGTGTGCATAGGCCTATACGTTTCAGCGCATAAATGTTTGCCACCACCATGTCCCCACCACCTCATATACCGATCATTGAAGGTGGAGAAAAACAACAACATGTACATGTATCGAACGGGCTCCTATATGCCAATGTATTCATGCGTGTGAATCTGGTTTACGTGGTTTACGGTGTGAAGATACACTGAAAATGAATCTGTCAGACAAACTCATGTTCGATCGTCAGTGAAGCACGCCATTAACATTTTAAAATTGACAGGAAGAAGTGTCAGTAAATTACTTCCCTTGCGAGCTTATCGTATCTTTGGATGACTATATACTTAGTGCCATTAAAAACGCACGACCCAAAGAATGTAAAATATTTTGAGAAATGTAAAGGGTAAAATATTGTAAGTACTCTTAAATTGAAGAACAAGGCATTGGTCACAATGAGACAAAGAATTGACAATATGTGAAACCCTGGTGACTTTTATTCCTTGCAAAGAAATCGTTGATACAGAAATGGAAGAAGCACAGGTCGAAGGATGTTATCCACGTAACCCTGAGCATTCAGGTTGCCATCAACAATGACAAGGGAGTTCGTCTGCGAGAAGTGATGCCTCCCCACACCATAACACTACATCCACCCCAGCGATTTCTTTCCCTCACACATGCATTTGCGAATCAAGGCAGATAGGAGACTCATCAGAGAAAAGGAGTTCCAATCATTGATACGCCATCTCGTAAACGGTTTTGGCGTGCGGCGGGTGTCAATATGGGCCTTCGGTAGGGGATGCGTGCATGCATCTGTATCTGTTGGAGACGGCGTCGGATGGTGCTGAGGCTTACCCTGGGCCTTCCAATTCCCACTGTTTTTTTCGTCTTTATGCTGAGCTTCGTGTAAGGTGTTGAACCCACGACAAATGAGCCCTGAAAGCTGTTCTCAGTGACGGTGAAACACTCAATGGACGTTATTAGGAAATGTTGCGTACGGTAATGTTCACGACAGGCGCGTCGGGAACACCACAGGTTATCCAGTTATTGCAACTCAACTCGAACTAACAATAAACAACAAAACGTAAATGGCCAATAGCCTTACTGGGGTAGAAACATAAAATTCAACTGTGCGTTTTGGAATGGCGCTAAGTATATATAACCTGCAATGTCCGCGGTAAGACTACCTTTTCTGAAAATAAGCCCCTTTCGGCAATCGTGCCCACATGCTTAGCCTACCTGCCCTTCGCTTAAGTCTCGCATGCGAAGATTAACTTCTCTTTTTAGATTGCCCCTTTCGGGTTAATTCCCACGAAATCACGCGAGACCCGTGTTTGGGGGGGGGGGGGGGTATAACTTTCATCGATCGGTTGTCCGATTAACATTAGTGCTTATGGAGATCGGCTGTAACCCTGTTGTTTTGTCTGTGATTCTCAGCTTACAATCTATATATTTTTTGTACAAAAGTCTTCGAAGACCTATCAAGATATAGCCTATACAAAGCCGCCACATGGGAAGATCTGCGCTGATTTCTATTCTCCATATGAAATACATTAGTGCTGAATCCAAAATGACCATATTCCATCGTTGAAGTGTTTGTGTACTGTTCATGACCAATTTTACACTACAACGTAAGTTGCTGAATTTAGTTTTATACGCTAAGTAGTGAAATACTAAATATTTTGAGCATATAAAAATCAGATATACAGATCACCTTAGTAAAGCACAGGACTGTCAGCCCTTATATTCAAGGCGTGCATATTGTTGACGCGCGAATGGCGTACCTCTCCGATTTAAAGGTTATACCTTCAGATGCTGTTAAACTTTTTATGGGTACAAATGCCACTTTTTAACTGGTATGGAACATCAAGTGCTTTACCAGATATTTCTGTTCGACACCGATCACTCCATGGGTTTTCTTTTCTTTTAACCTAGGTTTAAATATCAGACTTGACCAACTTCTCTTACGCAGTTCGCAGTAGAGCCCTTTCTGGCTGCGCGTTTGGTCTACTTTTTGGCTGTTTGTTTATTGGCTGTCAGACACAAAAAAATAGCAACAAGGGATTTCCTAAATAACCCGTTATTTATGTTTGGTGTTTTACGCCGCGCTCAAGATTATTTCATTTATATGGCGTTTTATGCCAGTTTTATTGTGGGAGGAAACCGGGCTCTGTGCCCGGGGAAACCCACGACCTTCTGGTGGTAACTGGCAACCATCCGAGATAGATCGTTCGAGTGAAAAAAGTCTGTTTGTTTTTGGGACCGAGTGGGACCCATTGGTGGTAGGCTGTTCGGATTGAGCGTCTAACGCTCTACCTAATGAGCCACGGAGGTCCCTAAATAACTCGTTAAATGTACATTTTTGGCCGAGAGTTGACTTGCAGACTTTTATCAGAGATTGACCACTCTGTATTTTTCTAATAATCTGAAGGCCAACGGATAACCACATCAAACTTCAGCGGTCTCCTCTTAAAGCCCCACTTGCCACCGTAGCCTGTTGCACATTTCAGAAAACCAATTTACACGAGCTTACTACAACTAAAACCACTAAAATTAAACACAGGACACATCAAAAATGTCCAGTTAGATATAGAATATAGAAATGGGGGTGATAAACAAACGAAGAAGCGAAGCTGGATTACAGCAACAACAACAAGTGTCGGTTAAATATAGTGTTGCATTACCCTCATTTCAAGCCTATTTATCGGTGGTTTACAATCAAAAAATCATTGGCAGACCTTTCGCGTCCCTCTTACAAGACCGTTACCCGAGTAGGGCGCTTGTGCGCATGTTCAGGGTTTGTTTACATTGCGGGTAGGCCTACTTGATAAATCTAATTTTCAATTTCAAATTAAAAATACTATATAATGCCAAAAATTTCAAATTTTGGTAAAAATAGAAAGTTCCTAACTTCTTCTGTCTGGGAAATATAGTTTTTTTGTTTATGTAAACAGTATTCTGGATTTTCGCATCAAGTGTACCTTTAAAGAATCAGTATATTAAAAAGACAAATTTAAATGAACTTCGTGTTTGGACTTTAACTGAATGTGCGTTTCTGGATCCACTAAATCAATGTAGAATTCTGAAATGAAGCTGTTTGTCGGACTATTTTAATCAGCAGTCCGAGAAAAGAGCAAAACAAACAAACTATAGATAGCTAAACCACTGGTATGCTATTTAAAAAATCAAACCAAGCATCAGCATACGAACAGTGTGTTGACTCAGATATTTATTTCAATGTCTTCACAATCCCTGCAATTGATTTTTGTAGAAAAAAAAGTCTGAATTTACAAAAGCATAACCGCTTGTAAAAATGTATATGCATTATGTATAACAATGCAAAAGTCATAAACTGTGGATATTAGAAATGCTAAGTAAACATTTGTATAAAAAAAGGTTTAACGTATAAAAAAATACAAATATGGAGATAAAACCCTCAATGCAATAATAAACCCTCAATGCAATAATAAACCCTCAATACAATAATAAACCTACAGATCTTTTAATTGTCTATCAGATAAAGCAAATAAAAATATAACAAATATTTGGTAAAAAAAATCTAAAATATTTGGAATAAATATCGTAAATGTAAAGCTTTGCATAAATATGTAAATATTAGAAATCCAATTGGAGGAATGAATCTCGTCATATCACTTACAACAATACCAGAAATCCATCTGGAGGAATGAATCTCGTCATACCACTTACAATAACAGAAATTCAATTGGAGGAATGAATCTCTTCATACCACTTACAATACCAGAAATCCAATTGGAGGAATGAATCTCTCCATACCACTTACAACAATACCAGAAATCCATGTGCAGGAATGCATCTGTCATACCACTTACAACAATACCAGAAATCCATGTGCAGGAATGCATCTGTCATACCACTTACAACAATACCAGAAATCCATTTGGAGGAATGAATCTCGTCATGCCACTTACAACAATACCAGAAAACCATTTGGAGGAATGCATCTGTCATACCACTTAAACAATACCAGAAATCCATTTTGAGGAATGAATCGTGTCATACCAAAAGCCTTTATTTTCCTTAATTATAATAAATAAATCTCAGTCGTGTTGGGTTTTTAACACACACCAATCAGTCAGATTACTAGCCACCAGTCCTCCATAGACAGCTAATCCAGGCTACAGTATATGCAGATGTCGACAAATAAATGGTTTAAGTGCAATAATTGTGCTAGCTAGAATTTAATTCGAACAATACAGATAAATCGTTACTGCATTGGGATGGGAATTGTTCTCCTACGCTCTATGCAAAGCATGATCATTGTTTTTATCCTGGTTTGAAGGAAGTTTTGGATTATTTTTTGTATATTTTCTGAAAGAAGGTCCGATTGAAAAGATATATATGGACAGGCATCAGACAGGACAAGCTCAGATAAGGAAATAGACCAATTTTATGCCGGTATGCTTTTATGTTTACAATAATAAATTTCTTCTTGACATTTACAGCACAACCGTAAATAACCAAATACCAGAATTAGGCTAACATACCAATACTGTATCAAATCTTCTACTTCTACAGGTTTCCTACGAGCAGTCCAACGTCACAATTTTGCCTGCCAGTGCACTTAAAATAATTCAAATGATAAAGAAAACCTGTTTGATAAAATTTATGGTAAATGTTTTTTTCAAATGAATTTAAATGTATTTTAGCTAAAGCGTTAACTTTAACATGCGTAGAAACATACATATAGGTAATTTTGTACTGGTTTCAGGTGAGAACACATGTGCTAGTCTTTCCTTCCTGGTCAGACTTTTCCAATGTTGTTACGCTGAAGGTAAACAATCGGGCCTGTTTGGCTAAATCTTCCAGTTCCTCTTGTAGAGCTTTGGACACTTGGGATACATCTAATGTTGTAGAACAGTTTTTGACGAGCTTGCTTCGATTATAGTAGGCATGGACTTGGTTATCATCTGAATTTATAATGGGTTTTACATGTAGTACAATTAAATCCCCATCATTGGTTCCTACGACGATACTGTCACTGTGGCTTGACACAGCAAGGCAAAGAGGCGTACCATGGAGATTACAACAAGCCACTATTTGATCTGTCTCCACAAGACATACCTTTAACAGATCAGTCACAGCAGCATCAATCCAAACAACATACTTTCCTCGGCATAAAAACTTTAACTGATTTTTAACCGCTTTACAACCAAGCTGAATTTGTTTGAACTTCTTGACAGAAACCAGGTCAAATATCTGAAGGTCAGAATCTATACAGAATTTCCCATCGGTTGTGAAATCCTCTAAACCGTTTTGGGATATACCAGACAATGAACCTAATTCTTTACCTTTCTGGACATCCACCACTGTACCAAGTCTATCTTTCTTCTTACCAAGAGACGTTATAACTAAAATTTTATCCGCCAATTCTCCACCAATAGAGATAAGCTTTTCTGGAGAATTTCTCACAGTCAGTTGACTTTTCTCACCTGTTGCCATACTGTGAATTGTTAACATACCAGAGACAGAAAGCAAGACTACTGTTGAAGAATCTGGTAAAAATGTGAAATCACAACAGTTTTCAAAAAGTTCCAGAATGATTCCTCCTTCAACAGTTCGTAGTGTTGTCAGATATTTGTCTTCATTATTTGTCACTGAAGCCAAAAACTTACCATTCTTGGACAGTCCAGCTTTCACACAGAAAGGCTGGGTACATGTAAACAGCAGTTTGCTTTCTTTTAAGTCAACAACTCTGAGTCTTCTTTGAGGTAAGTTTGCCATCCCCAGTAGTAAGACCTCTCCATTACTTGAGCAGTGAAGCTGGCTAACATGTCCAAACTGACCAAACGGCAGAATACAAGTTTTTTTGTTGGTTTTCAGGTTTAATAGATCCAGCCCGAAATGATCCATCATTTGATACACTCGTCTGCTGTAGTTAGCCACAGAGTGGTGGCATATAACCATGTCACAGTCATCAGGGATCAACACTGACCGAACACAGCTTACCTTCTTTTTAGACTCGGCATCACCAGGCTGTGTTACCATACTTTTAATATCCCAAACCTTGATTGTAAGATCACCTTTTGCCACAGTAGCCATTAGATTGCATTCTTGATTCACAGCCAGATGCATGATTTCATTTGAATGGGCAGCAACTTGTGTCAGGAACTGGCCGGTTTCTATTTCCCAGATGAGTAACGTGCCATCTAGTCTATAAGCAACAACATGCTTACTATCAGGAGTAAATGTTGGGGAAAAATAGTAGCTCAGGGAGCGGAAGGTGGTTTCAGGCACTGTTGAATTTTGTAGCAGTACAGCTTTAAGATCTAATTTGTTAATGTTCCAAACAGCGATATAAAAACGCTTTAACAAAGCTAGTACAAACTGACCATTAGGTGATAAGCGCATGTCTGAGACCTCTTGACAAAACAAGTCTTTCTTATCCTCAGCAATACCTACTTCAGGAAACATACTGGGTATGTCTATCTCTAGAATTTCCTTCCCATATGTCTTACTGCCTACCTCTGTATCCACAACCTTAATAAAGCAGGTCATACAGTATCCAACAAAAGCAAACCTGCCATCTGGCGTCAGCATTGTATGACTGGCTGTCTGTTCCTGATCCACAGAGAAGATCTTTTCACAGGAGGCAATGTCATATAAAGCTGTCTCAGAGGGTCCAGCAAAAAGTATACTTTTATCATCACTTGCAAATGTGGTCAGAGTATACTGATTAATGTTGACATTGTACTTGTCAAGTCTGTGCATAACCTTACCGGTTTCCAACACTAGTACAGCAAAGTCAACACATAGATACTTGATTCCAATGCTGATTCTATGGAAGTGTTGGCTGTGGGTGTGCTTGTATTTGTGAAGTAAATCTCCTGTTTCACCAATATAGATTCCTAAATAAGAGGCTTCCACCTTGTTCAGGGCCACCAAGTATGTACAATCTTTGGAAGGGAGTAGAAACGCTCTCAAATTTGGTTCTACAAAACTTGCATCAACCTGCTTAAGAAGTTCACCAGATGAGAGATCCCAGAAACACAGCATCCCATCCCAACCAAATGTTACCATTTCTTTATTATTCAGGAAGGCAACATCCACGATAGATTTGCTATGACCTTCCAAAGAAAAGAGCAGGGATTTTGTGGGACCATCAAAACATTGATATGGTACAGTGAGAAAGCACTCTGTAGATTGGTCACAGGCATCTATCAAAGATTTTATATTCATATCAGAGTCATAGAAATCTAAGAGTCTGCCAGCAAGTTCCAGTGACAGACAATCTGGGTTAGAATTCAAAGTTGAGGCACTTAGTCTCAGAACATCAATAACTTGTTTTAAGGATGTCTCTTCTGGAAGAACAGATGCAGCCAACGAAAGATCAGCCAACAAATCTTGCAGAGAAAAGGCTTTGATTTTAGCTATATACCAGTCATAATTGAAGGCAATCAACGATTTCAAATCAGCATATCTTTTACTGGCCACCAGTTGTTCAGGAAGTTCACGAAGCTTCCTCATGTTGAAACTTGTGGCCTCTCCTTCATTGTGATAGAAATTAAGTGGTTGAAGAGGAACTTTCCGATCAGCAGCAGAACTGGTCTCTTTCAGGTTTAGTCTAGCTGCTAAAAAGGCACTGTAAATAAATGGTTTCAATTTGCCTCCTCCCCAAGTACCATTGAAATAATCTGACAATAGACTGTGGATATTCTCAGCAAATCCTTCATTTGACAAGTATCTTTTTTTGGCAACTTCTATAAATTTCCTATGATACCAGTAAATGACAGGTACACCATCAGATTCTCGGTCAACCACATAGCCTTGCAGCTCTATTTTCAACCGTGTAAGAATAGCTGGTGGAATTCTACGTATGGGAGGAAGCCAGAACGTGAAAACAGAGTTTAAAACCACATCATCCAAAGACAGTATGTCCTCTAGTTCTACAAGAGTTAGTCCGTTTTGGGAAGCTGTCAAATATGCCAGAGCGTGAGAAACCAAAATTTTACCATGTTCTATCTCTAGCCGTTCTAACATGGTATCTATTGCACTTTCAATAGAAGATGATATGGCATCTGCTTTTATCTCTGTGTAGGATTTCCAGGCACATATTTCTTCAAACATGACCTTAGTAAAGAGGGGTAGACTGCAGACTCTAAATACATCATGAACAATATCCAGTTGTTTCTCGGTGACAGCTCTATTAACCAGTAGTAAACGATCTAACAGTGTCTCTTGGCTGAGCTCATCTCCCAAGGGACATAACTCTAAGAAGTTCTCCTCAGGAAGAAAGACCTTCAAGTTCTCCAGTATGCCATACATATCAGGAAGGGTGGATAACACCAGTTTGACATTCACTGGAAGCACCTTAGGCAGCCAAGCCAGTCTGAATGAAAAGTTATTTGGAGAGAGTTGATCCAAAGAGTCCAGGAATATCACAATAGGTCTCCGAGATGAAGCTCCCTAAAACAAAGTAACAGCTTAAATAAGGAATGTCTTATTTTCACATTTTATTTTCAGTTTTACACAAAAGTTAAAGATATCTCTGCTTGCAAGTTTGATGAATAACAAATGTTTAATGTCATACACAGGATTATTTTAGTTATATGGCTACGTTGAGAGTATAATAATGGGTGATGAAAGCAGGCTCTATGCCTGGGGGAAAGTCACATACTTATGACACCAGAAGTCTTTGAATGGGGAAGTGTGAAACGTCCCTTTACCCCATATTCAGGGCATTGGTGCCTTTTGACCGGGAGGTCACCTTAAACAGAGCCATATCTCGGTTAGTCAGAAACTTTGGCTTTTCTTTTATGAACTATTATGGGATGCATAAGAAAAGAAAGATGGTGAACGTTTTAGATATGACAACAGACGAGGACCAAAATTTATTTAATTTGAGAATTTAGGTTGGCTTTATAGAGTATACCTGTAACAGCTCATGGAAGTAAGTGATTAACTGGGCATGGTCAGTAGGAATAGAGGCAGGGTTACGTCTTAACAATAGGCAGATTTGTAAACACAGAGATTCTAACACTGGTCGTATACCAGAACTCTTGGGAGTTATTCCTGCAACAACAAAAATTGTAAATATCACGTTAGTGAACATAACCCTTGCACATCTGCGTCTGGAGAGGATAGACATGAAGGGGGAAGAAGGGGCAGGGCAATTTTTTTTTCTGTTCAAATATCTGGATTAAGCTTAAGAGAAGCAAAGTATTAGACAAAACAGATACAATGTTCTTGGAATCTTTGAAGTTTTCTTGCCAAACTAATGAAAGATAACTGGGGTTCAAAGACAACATCCTACCTAGAAATCTAATCATTATCAGGGATTCCTTTTGAGTGATCCATGTTCTGGTGAGCTGGAACAATCTAGCTAGAACAGCAGACTTGCCACTTCCTGATGGTCCATGAATAACAAAAGGGTGTCGGTTACTGCTACAGATATACTGTGACAGTCGAGACAAGACATCTTCCCGCCCATGGAACACATTGGTCCAAGTTTGACTCATTTTCACATGCTGTACAACCTCGGTAACAAGAGTGTCTTGCTGCTGTTTGGCCTCAGTCACACACTTGTGAATTAAACGCACCATGCTGGAGTAAAAGTCCTTACAAAATTCATCGAGGTATGCTGCATGAGTTTGGGGGTCAATTCCACGCTCCTTATCCCAGGTTACAGTGTAATGATGAGTATTTTCTGTAGGTAACACAGAAGCTATTTTCTCCTCTTTCAGTGTCTTTAACAGTTGCCCTGCTTCTTGATCTGTCCCACCATCACTTTGAATGTCTATGTATTTGTAACATTTGGGGTGCTTCAAATTCTCACGGATGTCTTCAATCTCCCGAACAAAACACAGACATTTTTTACCAGCCAACTCTGGGCAAGATAAAACTCCTGTTCTTATTTCATTTTCAGTCACTGAAAATGAAATAACGGTAAATTATTACATTATATAAATCTGTTAAAATATGAGAAACTATAAGAAGCTGAGTGGCAAGCAGGTCCGCTGACAAATATATACTTTAAATGCAGCAGATGTGGCACTTGGAAGAGAACCCACCAAACATCCTTCGAGTTTCAAGGTTACAATGAAAACCAAAATTCAGATGAGGCAGAATAGATATTGTATACATGTACATGTGGATATTGTATACATGCCCATGTGGAGGGCACAACGATCAGACAGATGTATGTGTGTACATACAAACTTTATGCCAGCAGAAGGGGGTGGGGGGGGGGGGGGGGGGGTAGGGAGGAGGGAGGAGGGAGGGAGGGGCGATAACATGATAACCCTGTCTTCATATGGAATGAGACCCATTGGAGGAGTATTTTGGACAAAACTGTGTCTATGGACGGACGGACGGACAGAGGGAACAACGATTGGACGGATGTATGAGCGTACATACACACTTCATGGCAGTAGAAGGGGGGGGGGGGGGTAGGGAGGAGGGAGGGGCGATAACACGATAACCCTGTCTTCATATGGAATGAGACCCCAAAAATGGCAAAGTCCTATAAGTCAAAAACGTCATAAAAATGTGAAAAAAGGAAATATCATCTTGTAAGTTGGGCATGCACATCTACATACCATTGGTAACATATTTGTGAAATTTCATTGAAATCAAAGCAAAATCTTAGGAGGAGTAGTCCGGACGAAATTGTGTCTACAGACAGACGGATGGACAGAGGGAACAACGATTGGACGGATGTATGAGCGTACATACACCCTTCATGGCAGTAGAAGGGGGGGGGGGGGGAGGGGGGAAGGTAGGGAGGAGGGAGGGGCGATAACACGATAACCCTGTCTTCATATGGAATGAGACCCCAAAAATGGCAAAGTCCTATAAGTCAAAAACGTCATAAAAATGTGAAAAAAGGAAATATCATCCTGTAAGTTGGGCATGCACATCTACATACCATTGGTAACATATTTGTGAAATTTCATTGAAATCAAAGCAAAATCTTAGGAGGAGTAGTCCGGACAAAATTGTGTCTACAGACAGACGGACGGACAGACGGACGGACAAGCCGATTCCAGTATACCCCCCCCCCCCTAACTTCGTTGCGGGGGGTATAAAAAAATAAATACAGGCAATAGGTTTAAAGTTATGGAGGAGAGACAAAAAATGAAAGCACCCTACGTAACGGTTCTGAAACCATCACATTCACAAGACAGATTTTGAACTAAATGGGCTTTTGACCTGAATATACAGGCCTGACATGCCTAAAAATAGCTGCACTTGTCTGAGGCATCTTGTATACCTATAGGTTGTATACCTATACAAAAAACAGTTCTGAAGCTACCAAGTTCACAAGAAAGCGGGATGGATGGACAGACCTTCCATTTCCATGTCCACGAAAATGGAAGGGGACAATAAGGGAATCTTATTAAACGACGCCAAGTTGTCTCTGAAACTGTAAACTAATTAAAGACGTTTTTAAAAAAGAGATCCCTTAAATGGATCGTAACGCCCGCCGTCATCTATCCATATTAAAGATTGTTACAGCAATAGCTGGATATAGGAATCGGGGACGACAGTGCATTTAATGTATATATTATGTGATATTGGGCTTACATAAAAAAATCTTACTCCAGGGAGATAACTATATTGTTGAGGAAAATTAAATTGTGAATTACAAAGTCCCCTTGAAGTTTTGGTTGAAAACAACATCGCCCCCTGGCGGCCATATTGAATATGCAAATGAGATGAAAATATACGATACACAACTAGACTACAGGGAGATAATGCGAGCCAAGTTTGGTGAATGTCGGACTGGTGGTTTTCTAGGAATAAAGAAAAAAAAAAAACGCCCCCCTGGCGGCCATATCGAATAGGCAAATAAGATGAAAATGTATGGTGTACAACTAGACCATAGGGTGATGATGTATGTAAAGTTTGATTAAGATTGGACAGGTAGTTTTCTTGGAATAAACGTAACAAGCTAAAGTTTTCTTGGAATCGTAACAAAGTAAAACATCGCCCCCTGGCAGCCATATTGAATAAGCAAATGGGATGAAAATGTACGGTCCACAACTAGACTATAGGGAGATAATGTGAGCCAAGTTTGGTGAAAATCGGACTGGTAGTTTTCTTGAAACAAAGGTAACAAAAAAAAAAAATATCGCCCCCTGGTGGCCATATTGGATATGCAACTGAGATGAAAATGTACTGTGCACAACTAGACCATAGGGTGCACTGATGATGTACCGGTATGTTAAGTTTGATTATGATTGGACGAACTGACGGGGATGACTAGACCATAGGGTGATGATGTATGTAAAGTTTGATTAAGATTGGACAGGTAGTTTTCTTGGAATAAACGTAACAAGCTAAAGTTTTCTTGGAATCGTAACAAAGAAAAACATCGCCCCCTGGCAGCCATATTGAATAAGCAAATGGGATGAAAATGTACGGTCCACAACTAGACTATAGGGAGATAATGTGAGCCAAGTTTGGTGAAAATCGGACTGGTAGTTTTCTTGAAACAAAGGTAACAAAAAAAAAATATCGCCCCCTGGTGGCCATATTGGATATGCAACTGAGATGAAAATGTACTGTGCACAACTAGACCATAGGGTGCACTGATGATGTACCGGTATGTTAAGTTTGATTATGATTGGACGGACTGACGGCGCTGGTGATACCATAATACAAACGTTTTTTATAGTCAGGCGTATTAAAATGGCAACATTTTGGCAGCTCATGCCATTTGAGAAAGTTTGACTGTATGCAAGTATAAGGTTTACCTGAGATAAAATAATTATCTCTTGAAACTTTGTTGATTTTTCCATGATCAAAACATATGGTGGCAGCTTTTCTAAGTGTCTCTGTTAACCTTTTGTAAACCTCAGACCATTTTTGTTGATCAACTGAACTCTTGTCACTATCCTGTAAGATGAAAAGTGACATTAGTATCAGAGCAATGGCTAAAAAACAAATTTGTTATTGTTATGAACCTATTTCAGCAACATGTGAATACCTTGACCTAGTTAAACTCTCTTCAAATGATACATTTTATTTTACCAGAGTATTTGATGCACACTGACATAGCACTCGTTTTTTTACAACATAGAGCGGAGCACCAGCAGTGAATACACTAAAATTTAAATATATATTTAAATGTAATTTTACACCCAAAAATAGACCTGCAGTCCTTCATCAGAGAGTGAGTGATTGATTTGGGTTTTACGTCCTGCGCAACAGTATTTCAGTTTTATGAAGACGGATTTCCATCGCTCTTTTAGGTGCTGCCTCACCAAGACGACTTGCCGAAGACAACCAGCAAGCCCCCTCACCCAGTCACAGTATACTGACACCGGCCAACCAGTCGCTGCTCAAACTCCTATTGCTGAGCGCCAAGCGAAGCAGCAGCAGCTACCACTGATAAAGTCTTTGGTCTGACTCGACCCAGGCTTGAACCCGGATCTCAGAGGCCTGAAGCGGACGCTCTACCGACTGAGCTATCGGGGCTGGTCCCTTCATCAGAGAAAAAATGTTTCTTGATTTTTCTTATCTGAAGGTCCACAAAAAATAAGAAAAAAATTGGCCGTGTGTCCCGGATTCATTATTAAGTTTCAAATAACAAAAAAGAGGGAGATCAAAACAATATATTTTAGGTCAAGCAGCCAGCAAACTGACAGCAGAAATGATTTCTACGGTTACCTGATCATTATAATGGGTAAGGATAGAGGAAATAGGTTGTAGTAGATATTTAGCTGGTACACAGTTCTCATCAAGCTTAAACCAAGTCTTCAGCAGTTCTAAGTTAGAACTCTCCTCTGTTTCATCAAGGGCAGATAATAATGTCTCAAATTCAGTTTGGACAATGGAGCTGGGAAATGGCCGGCTTCCATATTTCTGACCCATTAAAATCTACAAAACACCAAATATTTTTCGTAAGACATTTTGTAATTCCTGAAAACTACTACAGTTGCATTGAAAAAATAATACCTCCGTTAGATATTTTCATTACCATACTGGAAAGTCATTGATTGGTTGATGCAAATGGGATTGATTTATATATCTATCTGTGGCTGAATGACCAACTATATTTTGGGGACGATATCTTAAGGCTTTCCCTTGTAGTGAGTGACACATGGCATATCACAAACATCCATCCCATTAAATCCTTACTTTTTCATCAGTTGCAACTGCAGTTATAAAAGATCTATCTGACAGAGGAAATCTTAACCCTCAACAAAGCAGTTTGCTTTACCTGGTTTCCTGTAAATGGATTTAAATGATAAGTTTTAATTCATTCCAACTAAATAATTTAACGAGAGTTAAACAAAGAGAGGTGGATAATTAACTCTTTTCATAAAACAACATCACTGTATAAAAATATTTAAAAAATAATATATTTTGAGAGTTGTATGTTTAGTCTTACAACAAAGTCTGGTCCCACAGAGAGTTGTTGGCAGTTTCTGATTTCCTGGAGACACAGACTGCTGGCTTGATGATCATTTTGGGCATCAGCATGCACACCCCATCTCATATCCACAGCCTAGAAAACATACCTATTAGACATATAGGGCAATACAAATTGGATGCACTGCATGTAGGTCCTATGGCTTAGTGAAGGCAGTAGAAATGTGTAATATATTTTTGAAAATAAACCCACACTGGCACAGGGGTATTAACAAGAAATTTGTCTTTTTTACTAGAAAAGCTATATACGATGTGTTATGGGTGTCAAACCCCATAAGGCCAAATCAAAATTGTTGGTTTTTCACACTGTGTGGAGTAGTTGTCAGGTACTTGTTAATGGTCAGGCGTGTTCTCCAGGCAAAGAGCTGTACCACTGTACCTGGCAACGCCAACAGAAGTGAAATAATTATGAGAGCGACTTAAAAGATCAATCAATGAACTGTCATTTTACTATACTCAGACTGGGGTTTATAACCACTTCTCCTGTTGTTTTATGTTATCAGATAGTCTGGGCCGGAGTCTTTATTACCACAGCTTTAATGCATCAAACTTGAACGCCTACATTGACAAATAGAGGATCTCACACTCTTGGTCATTAGATATGAAATCTATGAAAGTTTTAAATATGTTGCAAGCTTCAGAGATCAACATATTCCATACTTAACCAAAGAGTTTCATAACTGATAGTTATTGTATTAGAAAAAAAACAAGAAAGAAAAGGAACTGAAAATTGTACTGTTATAGATAGATACTCATTATTAAAAAGACATTCACCTGCAGCACTGTTGAGTTCGGTAACATTCTACACCAAAAATAAATGAATCCATTTTAAGGATATAAACTTTCTTTTAAATATTCAGCCATTCTAATGTCTGACTCAGACAAAAAAGGGGACATGGAGTTGTGTTTAAGGATAACCATTTTCACACACTGCTCGGCCGGTCATATTGCCTTAAATTCCCTCTAATGAGCAAATTTGTCTGGCCTCATTTAGCGTATTTCTTTTCTAATGATCGAATCCTTATGAGGAAAAAAGTGGCTGAATCTTTAGAAGAAATACAGTAATGTAAAAAATACAAATTAGAAAAATGTAGATTGATTAATGTTTTATCCCTCTTCAGAATACTAGTACGCACTGGAAGAGGCGACGTTCTTTTGAAAAGATAACTTTGACGGACCTGAAATTCTAACCCATGGTGGTCTCTACAGTAATCTTTGATCTTGGGGTAAACTCTCTCCATTAAGGCATTTCGCTCCCAAATCATATCTGCAAAGATAATAGAGGTGTATATGGGGATAACATGTGTGCAATAAATACGGTAGTTTTCAATTTGAGCATCACTCTGCATTTGCTGAGTTTCAACAGAATAAGGGAACCAGTTATCGAGGGCTAACAACCTTAAAGGCACACTTGCCGCGAAAATCAGGAATATTGTTTACATTAAAAAAGAAAGACCGTATTCTGTATTTTTCCCAGACAATATAAGTTAGGAACTTTCTATTTTTACCAAAATTTAAAAGTTTGGACGTCACTTTGTATTTTTAATTTGAATTTGAAAATTTGAATTGTTACGTACCCGGAACGTAAACAAACCGATCTGCCCCCTATTGGCGATTTTATGTTTCAGGCGAGTGAGTGAACTAACGGCACAGTGTAATTTTACGTAGGCCTATTTATCTGAGAAATACAGACTGACGATCGGTAATAACAGCGACTGGAAAAGCCTGCTGGTAATTGTTTGAGTGTAAACCACAGATGCTAAGGCCTGAAATGAGGGTAATCCAACACGAAAGTTGACCGACACTGATCGTTGTTGTTGTAATCAGGCTTCGATTCTTCGTTTGTTTTTCACCCCATTTTTACAGTCTAAAGCTACATGTAACTAGACATGTTTTATGTGTCCTATGTTTAAGTTTAGTGGTATTAGTCGTAGTAAGCTCATGTAAATTGGTTTTCTTAGCAAATTTAAACAGGCTACGGCGGCAAGTGTGCCTTTAAGTAGTGTAGCAATGATACATGATTATCCTGAGTTTGAAGAAATTTGAAGCCACAGTTTCCTGTGAAATGTGATAACAAGCTTTTTATCTCCTATGCGACCAACATTGTATTGGCAGCCTTGACCTTGTAACTAACGATTGTCGTAAGCCAATTAGATTGTTATCTTCGTATGACGATATATATATCCCAAGTTTCAAAGAATTTGAAAACGTTTTTCTGAAAAACGTGGTAACAAGCTTTTAAGCCAATGTTTGACCTCTGGGTGACCTTCACACTTGGATCGATCTTCGTCCAAGTCCGTTCAGATTGAAACCTTAGTGTAGCGATGATACACCCCAAGTTTCATGAAATTTAAAACAGTTATAACATAACCTTTTTGGTCCAAAATTTGAATTCCTGTGTAACATTCACCTTTGGACTGATGTTTGTCAAAAGTCATTCAGCTCGCAACCTTTGCATAGCGATGATATATTCCAAGTTTCAGTAATTTAAAGGAACCGTTTTCCATGAAACGTGGTAACAAGCTTTTTAGCCCATGTGTGACCTCTCAGTGACCTCATTGTGAAATGCTTGAAAAAAAATTCCCCAGGCCTATAATATGTCCCACGTCTGAAATATGGTAATCAGGTTCCTCAGGTAACAAAAAAAACCCACAAAAAAAACGGCTTTTAGGGGCTGCTTTTAAGTTTAATTCAATAATATCTGATAGCGATACCGGTATGTATTATCAGGTTAGGGAAAGTAGCTTAAAACAGCTATAATAGATTTAAACAGGTATAATACAATGTAGCTAAAAAGAGCTACCGGTGGGTAGCTGAATTCAGCTATACAAGCATATCAACGCATGAAAAAACGCTCCATTTAATCTGAATATTAGTTTTTCTTCAATCCGGTACCTCACTTTTGTTTTTACTGAATGTATTAAAGCCCTGATTACAAGTATTCTGGAAAAAAAGATGTAACAAAAGACTACTACCACCTGCAAAACACCACTACCAAATGTACTCAAATAGACTAAAAATTCAATGCGGTCTCTTATATTAAAATTTCATCGCAATTCACTCATGCTTGCTCTTGTAAGCAGTTACTTTCTGTGTGGGGGTTATGCATAGGTTGCCTTTAATAATGAGTTTCAGTGTGTTTTGAAGAAAAAAAATGCCACCTGAAAAATCTATGGATGCCTAGAATTACCATTATTTGAAGTTTTTACTCACTTAAAAGCCTGTTGTTGGTCTTAAAAAAATAAAACAAGCTTAAGTTACAAACAATATAAGTTAGAAATAGAGTAACTTAAATTCTTAAATAAAGACAATTGTGGGAAAAATAATAAATATTTCAATATTTTCAATATTTTTTCTGCTCACTGCTTTCGCCATCCATACACCAGAGGTTATGGCATAGAGAAGTAATTATGAGAGAAATTAGACAGAAGTTTGATAGATAAGTTTCATTGAATGGGAAGTTTTACTTGCGTACATTTGGTAGTGGTGTTTTTCAGATGGTAGTGGTCTTTTGAAGTTTTGTTACATATTTTTTTGTGGCATACTTGTAATCAAGGCTCCAGAATACATCCGTTAAAAATAAAATTAAGCTACCGAATTGCAGAAAAATAGTTGTTTAGAATTAATCAAGCGCTTATCCTTGCATGGATTAGTTCAATTTACCGAACTTATGGTGATAATATCACCATAAGTTCGGTAAATTGAACTATGCATGGATATGCTAGTTGTATAGCTCTTTTTAGCTACCCGGTATTACTATTATTAATATGGTCTGTTTACAGAGGTATTAAGTATTATATACCTGCTTTCAGCTACTTTCCCTGACCTGATTATGTCGCCAGGGCGGCTAAGGGAACAGCAAATATCAGAATGGGGTTAACGAGTGGGATTTACGGGTAACTTGTTGAATATTCGCCAGCCAGACTCACAGCACTACGCCTACGGTACTCCATTATTTATGGAATTTATAATAAAATTATTTACAAAACGTTCAGTTGAGAGCAACTGTTTGAGTTTCATACATATGGAACTTACAGTAAAACCGTATTTCCTTTTTAATTTCTTCGTTATTAAAAATTCATAAAAAGAAAAGTTAGGGGGTTCTAACTTCTAGGGGGGACTTGCCCCCCTGGGTATCATAAAATATTTACGATCCCCTACCATTTCTTATTCAGTTATTGACAGAAGAAGTTTTCAAAGTGACGGACCTATATCCTGTCCCTTACATAACTTACCTGAAAACGTCGAGCTTATGAAAACACGAACTATTTTTGAAGATATTTCAGGAATTTCAGAGGCTGACCCCTCCAATATCTTCTTGAATTTAACATCCATTTTCGGGTTGAAAACCCTGACGACCACCAAACTAAACGGTCAACAACCACATGTTTTCTGGGTCATTCAGCTATCCATTGTGAAGCCTTCTTACGTACGGATCACATGATCTTAAAACTCAGTTTGTAAACTGTAACAGTTTTGTGGGGACACCTGAAATAACGCTTCTTTTCATTGACTGATAACATGGTAGCCGCGCTCAGGTGTCTCTGTCCTGTTATAGCAGTTAACATGGGGGCTAAATGCACACGCATTTTCTTGTTGAGGGGGGACAACTCTTGAAACCACATTAACTTGTTCTTTTTCAATAAAATTAACATGGACCAAAAAAAAACACAAAAAAAAAAACATCATCACAAATCTTCAAAACATAAAAAATTCAGGAAAAAATGTTAACTTTCCATAACTTTTTATTTCATATAAAACAAGGTGGATAAAATTTGTAGTTCCATACTTAAATCAATTAATACTAAATTTTTACCTTTTCTTCAACTTCTTGATAATCAGATGACACTTTAACTTGTTTCCATCTTAGGAAATCAAATTTACAATAAATAAAAAAAAACCCCAAAAAACAAACTTCTTTTTAGCTCATGGCCATTTTGAGCCCCATTTTTTATTCACACATCACACAAAGACTGGTCCAAAGGAAATTTGTGTTTTTAAGAAAGGAAATAGAATGTTATCAATTAAATCACAGCTGCTGGTCATAACAATGTACACTTATTTCTTTTTTTCATTTTCTTTCACTGATCAAATACTGGTGAAATATTTGATATCTAACATAGAGCGGCAACTACATCCAGAATATTACTGTTCAAGAAGTCATCCATGATTGGGGAGAAAAGCTGAGATGAATTGCCTATTTCTTTCTGTCAAAGGGATCTGTCCAAACTTTCATTCCTGTAATAAGACAAAAAAAACAGGAGTTCAATGGACAATACAGACCTTCCATTGATGTGGCGCGGGTTCGAATCACACTCAAGCAAAAAAAAATTGAGTGGATTTTTCGCTTGGTCGCCGTATGTGGAAGAGTTGCCAGTTACTCGCCAAAGGTCGGGGGTTTCCTCCAGGCAATGAGCGCGGTTTCATCCCCCACTAAACCTGGCAACATCGCCATATAAGTGAAATAATCTTGAGTGCGACGTAAAAAATTAATCAATCAATCAACAAACGCTTGACTACAAATGGACCTCACCAATAAGCAGTAAAACAGATTCATAACATTTCAAGCATTGGTCTTAGAAATATCTTGCAGATAAGTAAAAGTGAATAAAACTATCTGAATTGTAAATTGAGTTGTATAAATATTTAAATAAACCTTTAACAGGTGGTTCTGAAAATATCTTGCAGACAAGTCGTAGTTGAAGAATGCCTGACAGCACAAACTCAGTACATCCTCACAACATATTTTGTGAGAGAAATGATAATCACCAATGGGTCATGGGTTTGAATGCTACAAGGTATCTGGAAATAACGTGACATGGACTACTAAAATTTTAGTAACTTTTTAAAATCTTTTAGTAATATTTGATAGTTTTCAAAATCATTGTAAAACCAAATTGTTGATGTTGAAACATAGTGTTTCCTTTCTCAATAAACCTAGCACTGATACGATGTCAGAGAAAATACAATCTTGAGTAGGGCGTGAAGCACTAGTAATCAATCATCCAATGAATTCATCAAAGTGAGTTCAAAATTTAATTAAGGTGATTACCTCCAGGTTGAATCTTTTCCCTATCAATACCTTGCCTGGCTTCCTTTTGTACATCCTCTGTAATTTATAAAGTTTGGATCAGTTAAATCAGACACTCTGGTAAATACACCACACTAATTGTGCACAGCCAATAATTGCCTTGTCTTATTATATGTGCGGCAAAAAACATCAATCAATCCTCCACAATCCAAAACCAAATTAAAATTAATTTATAGTCTTTTCATGGTCAAACAACCTGCTTGCACATTCTACATTTATTTTTCTAGACACTCTAGACAAAATTGCATTCAAAATCCTTTTTTCGAGTTTAGTTTTTGTAAATAAAAAAAAAAGTAAAACCTTTGTTGATTGTCAACCTATTTCCTGAACACACTTTATAGGTCAATCTTCGACATGTAAATCAATTCATGGTTGAATCAAATCATTGAGTTTATAATCACAAGTAAGCAAAGCAAAGAAATAGACACATCATGGTGGAAGTTGTAGTTCTTTTAGCAAAATTTGCTTTTGATAAAATGCACTGGCCAGCACAACCCTGTTAGGACTTCACTTATATGGTGGCGTTGCTAGGTTTAGTGGGAGAGGAAATCAAGCTCATTACCAGGAGGAAACCCCCGACCTTCAGCTACCTTAGCCATACTTCACTATTAAAAGGTCTTACTTCGTTATTTGATGATTTCTGAAATTTATGGTACTGACCATAGATATCCAAACATAATTAACGAGGTACCTTTACCTGTAGACATTTAATATTATTGAATTACCTTAGCCGCACACATCATCATGTGTCTCATCCTGTTTTACTTACTTGCCTGACAGGCCTACGGCTACCTATGGTTGGATATAAAGGTCTAAATGACATCCCCCCCCCACCCCATTCCCTTTTTAACATAATAAGAAACTTGTCTCTATGGTTATTTTAGTCAAGAAGATTTTCCTTGTGCCCATGTTTTTTACTTTCAGTGTTTAGAAATATATAAAAGTTAAAACAGTGTCTATTTTATGTACCGGGTAGGCCTAGTGTTCTCCTTCGTTTCAGTTCGACACTTACGATAGTAGTAAACTACAGGGTAATTCAATAATATTAAATGCCTACAGGTACCTTGTTATTTAGGTTTGGATATTTATTTGTCGGCACCTAGTAACTACACTGACTACAGGGGGGGGGGGGGGGGGGGGGGGGGGCTGATTCTCAACCCACTTACATCCGTCTTAACCTTGCGCCTGGTCGTTACATTAGTCATTATGCGGAAAGTAAATGTTATTGTTACCATGACTTTATCCCAAATTTAGGTCCTTGCAAGTTGCATTGGAATAATGGAATTTGAAATGAATTACGTCTGGAGTAAATCTAAAATGTTTTGGGAAACAGTCCCCTGTACTAGAAACTTTTAACTTACGCCACTTTTTAGGATTTAAATATGGATCTATGATAATTGGATAAAGAGCTAAAGTAATGGTGCCGACGACGCCTGTTATAAACACCCCATATCTCCATCCTTTCAAAAAAGCCATAACTTAGAGCTTAATTTCACGTTGTAATCATTGCTGCTGGACGTTTCACGGCCCAGTAGTTTCCGGCTTTCAACACCTCACTGGTGAGACAGGAAACCCAGAATAATGTGTTCGTTAAAAGACCTGCATTATTAAAAGCTGACCCTAAATACAAATGACAGATTTTATTTAAGTTAAACAAAAAATGAAAATGTAATTTGATTTAATTGCTTATTAAAATTAAAGTATCCTAACATTTTTGCATAAAATATTGAAAATTTAGTGACCGGTTGGAGCTTACGTTTGCGTTTTGAGGAACTATGTATTTTCTCGCGGCAACATTTGTTCGGTGCAAGACGCGTCAAATGGTCTGAAAGCTGCCAGGTCCAGAAAACCTCCATGATCAAGTAAGAAAGTGTTTTTTTCTTTCTTTCAGAAATGTGTGTTTTCTGTTTGGATGAGCTGTTATCTGGTAAAACCGACCATTCTTTATAATCTCTACGCTTTATATTTCACTGTCAATGGATTTTAAGGCCTCTATTTAAAACACGAATGGACACTAGTCAGTACGTATTGGCTGGTGCCACTTTACAACAACAACAAGCAATCAAATTTGATTCCTCGGCAGGCGCTACAGTATACCACCGAGTTATAGCCGCACACATCTGGCATCAGTAGACAATTAACTGCTCATTTGACGTAATGATAACGTTTGGCTCTGTCACTCAGTTAGAAACATTCGCCCAGGTAAAAGCCCTGGGGGAAACTCGGAACCACCCTAGACAAGTCTGCAGTTCAAATCTTGACAGACCAATAATATTGCCCGGCAATAAGGGAGAAATCTCAAGATTTTTACTTTCGAAGGGGACAGGGGTGCAGACGACACAAGTCGCATTGTTGTTATGGGCCAAATCACCCCCACGTCAGACAGCTCAATCCGAGACTTTTATTCAATCTTCACCTTTCATATATTTTTTTAGGCAAACTACTACTTCATTGAGTCACATCAATACTCAAAAAAGTATTTCTAGCTTATGAGAAGTCCCACTAAAAAAATGCCCAAAGGTATTGACGGAAATCTAGGAACTTAATTTGATCTTGCAAAATGGGCTAATCCTAACTGTCCACTCTGACCATCTCTCTCAAACTACTGGTGATGACTTTATACTATGGGAGTTCGGGCTTGGGTAAGGTAGGCCTATACTTCACTCAAGTAAAGGTCATCCTCCTTAATTTAAGGCAGGTTAATGATGTCATTAACAGGTTGGGGAACTGATCGCCGGGTTGTCCATCGATCGGTGGGTAAAGTTTGGACAAAAATGACAATTTCCTCTCTATCTGCCGTCTCTTGTGTTTTCGCTGAACTAACATGTTCTACGACAACAGTGCATGTTCTAAGCTTGTTGCGAATGACTATTTCTACCTTTTAAGTCAACTCGCCATGTGCGCCGAATCGCTTGAAATTTGTTTCTTAAAAGTCTCAAACAAATTGCGCCATTTTAAGCAATGTTTTAAAATAAACTGAAATATCTACTCACATCAGTGTTTGCCCTGTAGTTTTCAAAAATAACCATGAGGTCTAAATCCATGGCCAAAGAGGCTGAAATTGTTGAAAAACTGGAAGCAAACCAACTCTAACGTTGAACTGATTTACCTCAGTTGACCATTGCTCTTCCATATTTGGTAGAGGTGGCTTCCAGTGCTTTTTTAAACCTGTAAAGTGAATCTGTATGAATACTTGCCATGTTAACTTACCAGCCATATTATTAGATCTTATTTAATAGTATCACAGTATCACTATAATATTCACTAATATTATTTCCATTGTTGTAGGCTTGTTATTCTGTATACAAGAACTCCGAAGAATGCTGAGGATATGGATATTGGTGTCTGTTTGTTATAACTATCGTCAAATCCACAAAGGTTTCCTTTTTTAGATTGGGCCTGTTTTAAGTGACCGTATCATGAGTAGATTTGACCAGTTATATCGCAGCATTCTCATCTCCAAGTTCTTCACTAAGGGATGGGGTAAACCAGACAATCTCAAAAAGTAAATACCCAGATGTTCACGTTTTTATCATTGAGTACAATGAAAGCTGGGCATAAGTTCATTGAATTATATCCTGTTTGAAAAGATCATCTATTTGCCCTAGTTGAAACAGATAAATAAACTTGAAGTATTTATATCTAAGATCAATAATAGAAGGACCTTCTATGACATAGTAAGAAATACAATGTATTATAATGTTTTAAATCTTAATGTCTCTCTAACAATACTCCTTATATCAATGTACAATAATTTGGCACTTATGGTGTCACTCACAAAAAGGTGGGATGTAAAAAAGTAGTGTTTTATAGTGACCGCTTTGTGATAAACACATGTACTTTCAGTGCAGAATACTCTCCATCCACCATGTTTTCCCCCTGATGATGTCATTAGGCAATCAGTCTATTCTACATATTTTTCAGGTTATTTGAGTTTCGTCAGATAATTTCCAATCGAGAGTCCTGTCAGCAACTTGTACCCTCTGATTATCCAATACATATTGATAAGGTTAGAGTTTGTTCATCACGTTGTTAAAATCTAATTATGACCGTCAATACCAAGGACAACATAAAGCTTAGCACATTACTTTGTAAAATGGGAAGGAAAGGCAGAGGTATATGTGTGTTTGGGGGGTGGTGAGTGTGATATTACACGGTCTTGTGCCATCTCAGCTTTATATTTTTCTTCTGATTACAGGAATATGTTCAAGGTAATGTTCGTACTGTAGAAGGGCATTTTATTTCTCCCTTCACTCATCATTTACCAGGGGTTATGCCCAAGGAGGTGGAGACTGCAAAGTAAGTTCAACCCTCAGGAATTTTACAAACACAAAACAAAGCAAAGCACATCAGTTGCTTTTTAAATTTTACCAGAGCCACTGAGTTATGCCATGTTTTAAAATGTTTGATCCATAAAACAAAGTGGGTTTCTTAAGGGCCTCCTTGTATACATGTTACTCACTTACTCTTAGAGTAAATTCAAATCTAACTCGGTCCAAACAAATAATTTATGTATACACACACCTTTAAATCATATTTTTGATATCTTGCTTAGATTTCAAATGATTTTACCGACTCGCTGGGAGAAGAAACTTAAGCCTGTCTGTTTACACTTGGCAGGAACTGGAGACCATGTAAGTTTGGTATTAATTTCGTTGTCCAACTAAAATATTCACCGGGTGGTAAAAATTCTTTAAAAAAGTATCGGGTTAACTACTGTAACAGACCATTCAAAGGCGTTTTTACTGAATGCATTATGACCCAAGAACCGGAATTTAAGTTTGCAGGAGAGATATGTTTTTATTTGTAAGGCATTGGTAACAACCAACTGGTGTTTGGTTTCCAATAGTAAAAAAAATCTGTGGACTTTCTGACATAAACAGGATCTGGGACTTGCCTCTCTGACCATATTCCCTTGGTGGTCTTGAGATGTTTGGAAATCCAAAGGAAGGTTTTAGAATTTCACGATTCATCTCCACCCAAACTAATAATCAACCAACCCACAAAGCTATACTACATATTACTGGAATATCCTAATTTATGTGGTTATCGGAGTGATCTTGTCTTTTGTATTTATTACATGCAGTATTTTTGGAGAAGACGAGTTTTGATAGCTAAACCCCTTCTAAAGGAATATGGTATAGCCTCTATAATCCTGGAAAACCCTTACTGTATCCTTTTTAATATGATTAAAATCTATTCTCAAGGTATGAGGATGAAAGGTTCAAATCCCACTCAGACCAAAGAAAAAATTAATTCCCAGGGCGCTTTTCAGTCCATTGCCCTATGTGGGAGAGTTGCCACTGAGGAAGTCTCTTAAGGTTGGGTGTTTTTCCATGTAAAGAACTGTGCTGCACCCCCACTTTATCTGGATTTACTTACCACCATATCTGAACATGTCACTTGGTGGCATTAATTTGAGAGATTCTAAATGTGTACTTAATCATGAAATACATTGTCAAAAATAAACCTGTTTTGAAATCAAAAGGATCAATAACTAAGAGTTGTGTATTTTATCTAATGTTTCCACTTAACAAAGCTGAGAATGTCTCAAGTTCAGGGAAATCATCCTCCCTGGCATGAGGACAAAAGCATGTCTGTCTTCTTATTTTTGTACCTTACCTAATTTTCTTCAGTGCTGAATCTCGTGCTGGGGGCATTGTGACTTTGCTTCAACCATGTTTGTTGACCTAGCATTAGCAAGGAGTAACATTAAGTATACCAAATACATTAGCCTTCCTGACGTTCTGTGGTCTATGGAACCTAATGTCAAAACTAAGTTGTAGGTGTTGGGGAGGGTGATCTTTTGGTCTGTTGGTACTTTTGTCGCCATATGACCAAAGTTGTTGCGTTTGACATTTAAGTCCATATAAATCAATCATCAGTCCTGTTTTTCCTTGACCAGGACTACAGATGGAGAGAGGAAACCCAAGGAACAAATGTAAGATAAAGTTTATATGGAATACTCAATTAACAAAATAAGACAAGGCTAAAAAGCTATATTAGTTACCTTTACATATCCGCCGAAGACAATCCCATGTTGACAACCACAACTTTGTCAATAGATTACAAGGTATTCCAGAAAACTCTAAGTAGTACTGACTAAATGTATGTCGTACATGTGTCAACAAACAAAGGTAATGCCATGGGTTTTGGTTTATTACTTATGATTGGGTATAAAGGTCTAAATTGCATACCCCCATTTCTAATGCTATTTTTAGTCACGAAGATTTTCTCTGTGGCTGTTAGTGTTCGTAAATTTATGGGTAAATTTCACTCCTGAAGATAGTTTGAAATATCAAGTCAAAATGAGTTACATGCCATTTTTCTCGGATTGCTTACTGTGCTTTTCAATGTTTGTTAAACTGAAAAAAATCACATCTGTATGTTCAAATTCTCAGTTGGTTATGAAATGAGTCTTTGCCACAGTATTTTGTTCAGATGATATCTTTAGTTCTCTTTTGTCCACTCTGTAGACGTTCTAGTTTGCACAATGTAAGTGACCTGTTTGTGATGGGTGGAGCTCTGGTGTTGGAATCATTAGCCCTATTCCACTGGTGTGAACGTCATGGTTATGGACCCCTTGGTATCACAGGAATCTCAATGGGGGGCCATGTAGGTATTGTTTAACTGGTCATTGATGGTCTATCACATAGATGAGACCAATCACATCTATTCATTCTAATTACAGAAGAGGAATTACTTGATATTCTTTTTGATAAATAAGTGCAGTTTAATTCAAAACAATCTCAAAACTGCACAATTACAATGCGATGGAGTAATCTTTCAGAAGTTTTGTGAACAATTGGTGTGTCTAGCTGTTGTTTTAGTATCACTACAGAATTTGATGCGGTGTAAACATTATTTTATGTACCTAAAAATCTTCGTTCATACTCTAACTCTAGAATGTTAATTTTTTCCCACATACATTTTATGGCTTTGCCAGGTTACAGCATCAAAAGTAACCAATCAATCTACATGTATATGGTTAATCTAATGAGACATCATTGGTTTTTGTTTATTGCAACAACATATGATTGGGTATAATGACATACCCCCTTTTTTACACAATTATAAACTTGTCTCCATGGTTTATGTAGTTAACAGGATTCTTCCTGTGTTTTAGGAGCGCGGTGTAAAACACCAAACAATCAATCAAACCTGTGTTTTAGGAGCGCGATGTAAAACACCAAACAATCAATCAAGCCTGTGTTTTAGGAGCGCGATGTAAAACACCAAACAATCAATCAAGCCTGTGTTTTAGGAGCGCGATGTAAAACACCAAACAATCAATCAAACCTGTGTTTTAGGAGCGCGATGTAAAACACCAAACAATCAATCAAACCTGTGTTTTAGGAGCGCTGCGTAAAACACCAATCAATCAAGCCTGTGTTTTAGGAGCGCGGCGTAAAACACCAAACAATCAATCAAGTCTGTGTTTTAGGAGCGCTGCGTAAAACACCAAACAATCAGTCAAACCTGTGTTTTAGGAGCGCGGCGTAAAACACCAAACAATCAATCAAACCTGTGTTTTAGGAGCGCGGCATAAAACACCAAACAATCAATCAAACCTGTGTTTTAGGAGCGCTGCGTAAAACACCAATCAATCAAGCCTGTGTTTTAGGAGCGCGGCGTAAAACAACAAACAATCAATCAAACCTGTGTTGTAGTCTTCATAAATATATGTTTGCATACTATTGAATAAGGATTAATTTTGGTTGTTTCACTCTGTAGATGGCTTCAGCTGCTGCAACAAGCTGGCACAAACCCATCTCACTTATTCCCTGCCTGTCTTGGAGTACTGCCTCTTGTATATTCACAAAGGTATGCTCTATATGTGCCAGAGTCTGACTGAAGTCCATTTGCTTGTGGTTTTAAAATGTGTACAGTTCAGATGTCTTGGACATTTCTCTCAGACCAAAAGGAGAATCATTTGAATTGTTCATGTTTAAAAACTTAACCTGTAAAGGACTTTGGTACAAGTATGTGGTAAACTGAACCTCTTCACCCTGGATGTCTATTCATACCAGAAGAAATGATGATACTCATCATGTAAAACAGTGTAGATTTTGATATTGCAAGGGCTGTTTGAGGCTCTGTTTACAACATACAATGTATAATACTGTAGTTTTAACGTGAGTTTGAGAATCTGTCAACTTTTCTACTTAGATGGCATCATTAGCAGCAGTTAACTGGATCAGACCTGTAGCATTGGTGCCGTGTTTATCATGGAGTACGGCCTCGGTCGTCTTCACACAGGTGAGGACAAGGGGGGATAACCCACAGGGGAGCCCCATACTGTTGTTATTGTTACTGTTCATTGGTGCCGTGTTTATCATGGAGTACGGCCTCGGTTGTCTTCACACAGGTGAGGACAAGGGGGGATAACTCACAGGGGACCCCCACACTGTTGTTATTGTTACTGTTCATTGGTGCCGTGTTTATCATGGAGTACGGCCTCGGTCGTCTTCACACAGGTGAGGACAAGGGGGGATAACCCACAGGGGACCCCCATACTGTTGTTATTGTTACTGTTCATTGGTGCCGTGTTTATCATGGAGTACGGCCTCGGTCGTCTTCACACAGGTGAGGACAAGGGGGGATAAGCCACAGGGGACCCCCACACTGTTGTTATTGTTACTGTTCAAATGTTAATCCAATGATTATCCCCAATAATCAGTTGTATTGATCCACAGTCCACAAACACCATACTATTTTAGTGGCTGTTTTGGTGGTGATTTTGAAGGCCATATTGAATTTGGTGATTCAAGATGTCCCCAGGTAATGAGTATGCTTCAATTATCCATAACAGACAAAATGGACACTGTTTCATCACTTGATATATCCTCGACTAAACTTGTGTTTATACAGGGGCATAGCAGCTTTGGTTGCCTGTTGTTCTGCTCTTTGCCATTAGTTAAATATGCAATAAGATTTTTGCAGGCAGCAATCCTGTATCAGCTTTTCACCCCATTTGTTTAATGATCCATTTCATGACAAACTCTTCATGCATTGATCAGTGATACTGAGTTCCTCTAAATAATAGGCTTCTCCAAAGGTTGCATACTCACTGATCCTGTAGCTACACTAGTCATCTGATTTGTCTCAACTGTAGTGTTCCACCAATGCGTCGCGGGATTCGAATCCCACTCAGTCCAAAAAATTGGAAAATTTTCTGACTGGGTTTTCACTCGAACGACCTATGTGGGATGGTTGCCAGTTACCAGCGGAAGGTCGTGGGTTTCCTCCGGGCATAGAGCCCGGTTTCCTCCCACAATAAAACTGGCAATGCCGCCATATAAGTGAAAAATCTTGAGTGCGGCTTAAAACACCAAACAATCAATCAATCAACTGTAGTGGTTATTTTTAGGGTGTTATGAGAGGTGCTATTCCTTGGAGTGTTCTTGAGTCACAATATCGAGAGGACAAAATCTATGAGGAAGAATTTCGAAACCTAATTCATTCTCCTGAAGATGTAAGTCTTTTTCAATTATTCCATGCATTCCATTTTTCAGTCATAAATAAAACTTGATTTATGGAAGTCTTCTTAAATGCAATGTTCTGCTCAAGTACTTTCAGGTTTGCTTGACATTATTAGTTACATGGTTTGTTCGAGGGGGGATACGGAAATATATGGGGTCAATAAACTGAATATTGGGCGAGGCGTTAGCCAATCTCAATATACTGTTTGACGAATTTATCCCACCGAAGACCTAAATTGTACGAAATTCAAGCATTCTTTCTGAAAATTGGCTTTCATAAAAGGCAGAAAGTGATACTTCACTAATGCTCAGTTTATATAGAGAATGTTAATGATACTTCACTAATGCTCAGTTTATATAGAGAATGTTAATGATACTTCACTAATGCTCAGTTTATATAGAGAATGTTAATGATACTTCACTAATGCTCAGTTTATATAGAGAATGTTAATGATACTTCACTAATGCTCAGTTTATATAGAGAATGTTAATGATACTTCAGTAATGCTCAGTTTATATAGAGAATGTTAATGATACTTCACTAATGCTCAGTTTATATACTATAGAGAATGTCAATGATACTTGACTAATGCTCAGTTTATATACTATAGAGAATGTCAATGATACTTGACTAATGCCCAGTTTATATAGTATAGAGAATGTCAATGATACTTCACTAATGCTCAGTTTATATGGAGAATGTCAATGATACTTCACTAATGTTGAGTTTATATAGAGAATATAAATGATACTTCACTAATGTTGAGTTTATATAGAGAATGTCAATGATACTTCACTAATGCTCAGTTTATGTGATGAATATCATTGATACTTCACTAATGCTCAGTTTATATAGAGAATATCATTGATACTTCACTAATGCTCAGTTTATATAGAGAATGTCACTGATACTTCACTAATGCTCAGTTTATATAGAGAATGTCATTGATACTTCACTAATGCTGAGTTTATATAGAGAATGTCAATGATACTTCAGTAATGCTCAGTTTATATAGAGAATGTTAATTGTACTTCACTAATGCTCAGTTTATATGGAGAATGTTAATTGTACTTCAGTAATGCTGAGTTTATATGGAGAATGTTAATTGTACTTCAGTAATGCTCAGTTTATATGGAGAATGAGGCTTAAGTGTTGTTTTATCTCTGCCAGGATTTAGATCATGCATACAGCATGGGGCAGAAGTTTGTGAAGAAGTATACTTCCTCAGACCACATAGGGATGATATCAGATAATGTGACCTCTGATGAAGCCAGGGTTCGTTCACCACACAGTGCTTTCTACAATGATATCTCTGTGAGTGGAGACAGTAATGATCAGTATGTATCAGGAAGAGAAACCTACGATTCCACGGCTAAATCTATCATCATGGGGTTAGCTCAGCAAATGAGAAGAAATCCACGACTCAGTGGAATACCATCTAAACCATCTTGGACACCAGAAACTGAAGCTGTGGACTTTATGAGAGGTGTTATGGATGAATTCACTCATTTAGGGAATTTCTCCAGTCCAATAGACACTAGTTTAATCATCATCATCTCAGCTAAAAGGGATGCTTATATCCCCAGAGACAATGTTTTAAGTTTAGAGAGACTCTGGCCGGGTGCAGAAGTACGTTATGTAGATACTGGCCATGTTTCGGCTTTCCTCTTTAAACAAAATGTCTTCAGGTAAGTTTCTGTGTACAAAGTCATAAATTAATGTTTGCTGATTGTGCTCCGCCACAGGGCCACATGGAAATGTGCTCTGTATGTCAGCCCTGAGAGTCCCATTATCTTGTCTGCCTGAATGCTGATGATCTGTTTCACTAACCAATTAAAGATTTGTAATAAATAGACCTTGACCAAGTTCCAACCGAGCTGCCAGGTACTCGCTGCAGGTCAGGGATTTCCTAGAGCAAAGGGACTGGTTTCCTCCTCTACTAAACCTGTCAACTCCGCCATATAAGGGAAATGATCTTGAGTGCCGTATAAAACATCATTCAATCAATCAGTTTTGTGCTTTTTGGATTATCGGAAGACTTTTGTCTAGTTCGATTTTTGGGCACATCGGACTGTATTGTATGTTCATTTGAGAGATGTTTCAAAGAATGGTGGCATTCAGATTGTTCCGTTTTAGTTTTGAGGTGATTTTGGTGAAGTTCAGTTTTGTTGTGTTAACCTGTAGGTCAAAATTCAATATTTAAAGAATCCCTAAAAGATGTCTAACCATTTATTGTTTAGATAACAAATGAGTATGAATCAGAATGCTTTTCCTGATGTCCAGGCTTGGTGTTGACATTGCCGGTAACTTGAAAATCAAATTTTCAAATTAAAAATATATAATGCTGCTAAAATATACATTTTTGTAAAAAGAAAAGTGTGCTGTTTTGATATGTCACAATGTTTTGAGGTTTATTAATTTTTTGAGGAATATGTTTTATTTTTCAGGAAAGCTATACATGATGCTATATGTCGTCAGATATCAAAGTATTACAGTTGACCCTCGCCTGAGCAGTATCTGTTATGAGTATGACTGTCCACCCCCAAGCATTTATTTTATACATTACAGACGGCCTTCTTGGCGATATGAATGGACATTTGATAGAATAATTAGATAAATAAGGATATTCTTTTCTATATTAGACAAAGGAAGTGACAGCTGTATTTGAATAGAAAAGACATTGGATTTTACCAAATATTGCTCGAAAATCTCCAAACTGATTTTTATCGTGCCTGGTGATCTTTCTCTCTTGGATATGTGAATGGAAAAACTGTTCTAAAAAAAATGAATTGATGTTTCTATGGAATTGCTGAAACTTTTTACCTTCTGCAGAAGAAATGCGTGTGATTAATTTTAGGATGTTTGTGAGTTTGTGTGGATAATGTTAACTTGTATAATTAGCTGTCTTATATTAAGGCAGTCAGAAAATGTGATATCTAAACAAGTTGCCTTAATTTTGTTAGTCCTATTTTTATGATGCAAAAAATATATATTAGCCTGTTTATGAAGGTGTGAATTATTATTTTGTGACTAATTAAAATACATTTTGTACCATAAGCTGACACCAAGTATTGGAATTATTTATTTTATTAATTGTAAATGAGTAGATATAAGTTTTGATATCTTATGTCATAAAAAAAGGTTGTAACTGACTTTTCCAGGAAATGTTATCCCAAAAATAACGAAATGCTGTTACACTTTCTAATATACATTGTGTACACTAACAAAATCATATATTCAGCAATGAGATCTGCTTTAATCAGGTTACCAGGGGGGGGGGGGGGGGGTATTCCATAAAACTCTCGTAGTCGACTAAACACGGATAGTCGGCTCGCTGTAGTTTTTGGTCTATCGTAAGTCGACTATCCGAAAAAGTGGCTAAATCGTTTCACCAGGTCAAAGTGGGCTATATGCTCTTAGACGACTTACGATAGTCTACTAAATGTTGACCCAATGACATGTGTGCAGTCTGCTAAACCTATCACATTTGGATTTCCTGAAAATCCAACAACTGAAAACAAGTTCATAGTAAAAAAAAAACGCTTTGTTTCAGTCTTTCCAAGGTAATTCGGGGGAGGGGAGCGGACACGGAAATTTCTGACATGAGTGGGAACTAACGGGCGACCCACAGGTGTTAGATTCGCCAGTGAAAGTATACAACGCTCGATTGAGTCCCGGAGCACCCCACCCGTTACCCCTCAGTGTTATGCCACTTTCGGTTTTTAGCCCGCCATCATTCTGATGGAGGGCTATTCAAATCGCTTTTCCATGGTCCGTCGTCCGTTGTCAGTCGTCCGTTGTCAGTCGTCCGTTGTCAGTCGTCCGTCCATTCACTTTTTGCTTGTTACCTTTATTCCAAGAAAACTACTACTCCAATTTTCACTAAACTCGGCTTACATTATCTCCATATAGTCTAGTTGTGCATCGTACATTTTCATCTCATTTGCATAATCAATATGGCCGCCAGGGGGCGATGTTGTTTTTCTTTGTTACCTTTACTCCAAGAAAACTATCAGTCCAATCTTATTCAAACTCAACATGCATCATCACCCTACGTCCTAGTTGTACACATTACATTTTCATGGCATTTGCATATTCAATATGGCCACTAGGGGGCGATTATTGTTTTTTTTGCCCGAAGGGTATTGTTGTTGCCTCCGTAGTCCGTCTGTCTGTCTGTCCGTCTGTCCATTGGTCCTTGTAAACACATTATCTAAAAAAGTCTTTGACTTACAACTTTGAAACTTCACACAATTGTTTAATACAGCAAGTACAAGAAGCCTATTGAAAATCAACGCGCTCGGATGTTTTTTTTCAAGAGTTATGCCCCTTATATTACCGCTGCTGTAAAAAGCCTTGTAAAACACATTATCTAAAGAAGTCTTTCACTCACATTTTTAAAACTTCCTACATTTGTTCAATACAGCAAGTACAAGTAGCTTATTTAAAACCGACCAGCTCGGGCGTGTTTTTCAAGAGTTATGCCCCTTACATTACCGCTGCTGTAAAATGCCTTGTAAACACATTATCTAAAAGAGTTTTTAACTTACAATTTTGAAACTTCACACATTTGTTTAATACAGCAAGTACAAGAAGCCTATTGAAAATCAACGCGCTCAGATGTTTTTTTCAAGAGTTATGCCCCTTACATTACCGCTGCTGTAAAAAAGCCTTGTAAACACATTATCTAAAGAAGTCTTTCACTCACATTTTTAAAACTTCCTACATTTGTTCAATACAGCAAGTACAAGAAGCCTATTTAAAACCGACCAGCTCGGGCGTGTTTTTCAAGAGTTATGCCCCTTACATGACCGTCAACCAAAAACCTCCTGGTAAATGTGATACATGTATGTGGAGTAGTTTTTCACTCGCAACAAATTGTCTGGAAAATAAATATATCTTCGGTTTCTTTGGCCCAGACCCGAGGGGTCCTGATGGTGACAGCCACTTATTATTTTTTGTTACCTTTATTCCAAGGAAACTACTTATCCGATTTTCACCAAACTTGGCTCACATTATCTCCATATAGTCTAGTTGTGCATCATACATTTTCATCTCATTTGCATATTTAATATTTGTTTTTCTTAGTTACCTTTATTCCAAGAAAACTACCCGTCCAATCTTAATCAAACTTAATATACATCATCACCCTATGGTCTAGTTGTGCACCGTACATTTTCATCTCATTTGCATATAAAATATGGCCGCCAGGGGGCGATGTTTTTCTTTGTTACGTTTATTGCAAGAAAACTTTCGCTTGTTACCTTTATTCCAAGAAAACTATCAATCCAATCTTAATCAAACTCAACATACATCATCATCCTATAGTCTAGTTGCGCACCGTACATTGTCATCTCATTTGCATATTCAAAATGGCCGCCAGGGGGCGATGTTGTTTTTCTTTGTTACCTTTATTCCAAGAAAACTACCTGTCCAATCTTATTGAAACTTAGCATACATCATCTCACCCGATGGTCTAGTTGTGCACCGTACATTTTCATCTCATTTGCAAATTCAATATGGCCGCCAGGGGGCGATGTTATCTTTTTTACGTTTATTGCAAGAAAACTTTTGCTTGTTACCTTTATTCCAAGAAAACTATCAGTCCAATCTTAATCAAACTCAACATACATCACCCTATGGTCTAGTTGTGCACCGTACATTTTCATCTCATTTGCATATTCAATATGGCTGCCAGGGAGCGATATAATTTTTTTGTTACTTTTTTCCAAGAAAACTACCAGTCCGATTTTCACCAAACTTGGATCACATTATCTCCCTATAGGCCTGTTGTGTACTGTACATTTTCATCTCATTTGCATATTCAATATGGCCGACAGGGGGCGATGTTGTTTTTCTTTATCTTTATTCCAAGAAAATTACCTGACATTAATCAAACTCAACATACATTATCACCCTATGGATTAGTTATGCACTGTTCATTTTCATCTGTTTTGCATATTCAATATGGCTGCAGGAGGACGATATTGTTTTTTTGTTATTTTTATTCCAAGAAAACTACTGGTCTGATTTTGACCAAACTTGGCCCACATTATCTCCCTATGATCTAGTTGTGCACTCTACATTTTCATCTCATTTGCTTATTAAATATGGCCGCCAGGAAGCAATGTTTTTTAACCAAATTTGAAAATGAAACTTATTATCATTATTCCAAGAAAACTACTGACCTGATCTTAACCAAACATGACACACATCACCCCCCTAAGTTGTAGCTGTGCACCGTACATTATTATTTCATTAGCATATTAAAGATGGCTACCAGGTGGAAATGTTGTTTTCAACCAAAATTTCAAGGGGAGCTTTCCTTGTAATTCACAATTTAATTTTCCTCAACAATAGTTATCTCCCTGGAATAAGATTTTTTTATGTAGGCCCCAATTCCTATATCCAGTTATTAACAATCTTTAATATGAATAGATTTAAAGATTAAGTACTAGTTTGACTAACTCTTAACAATATCAATATGATTAAAACCAAACCTTATGAGCGGGGATGTTTTATTTACCTGCGAGTTGGAAAAATCACAACTTCACCCGCTCAACGTATTGTCCAGTAGGCAAACGAACAAGGTACCTTGTGATGGCACAACAAACAAGAAAATTTTCTGACTGGGTTTTCACTCGTACGACCTATGTGGAATGGTTGCCAGTTACCACTGGAAGGTCGTTGGTTTCCTCCGGATATAGAGCACAGTTTCTCATTTCATCATAACTGGCATTACAGTTAACATTAATGCAGATTTATAATAATTAATTTCAACATGGGGTGCTTAACTTCTTTCCTTGTGTGTAGTTTGTTAGCTGAAATTTCATCCTAATCACCTCGTGCAAATTAATAATTTCAGACTGTCATTTATGTAAATTGACAATTTCCGAATGATTAAGTCTGGGGCAAGTCTTGGTGTTTCGTTTATGTAAATTACTAAATACCAAGGTAATCAAATTTATAGGTGTTCCGTGCTTGGTATTGAATAGAAGGCTGGGTGCCACCCAACCCACAAACTCTCACGAAAGTGGCCTTAACTATTTTTCTCATGAAGTACAAGCTTTTTAATGCTACTCATCTCAAGAATGCACACTAATGTAGCGTTTTCAACTAACGTAGGCCTTAGATGAATAAATGTTCGTCTGTTATTCAAAATTTTCCTTACATTTCGAACCTACATGTAATTCCCGTTCCTACAGACCACATACTGTGTGGATTTTCTTTATTCTAAGATACCTCATTGACATTTTTATGACATTCAAACCCTCTTATTGTCGTGAAAATCAAAATTGATATAATTTTATGTGAATTTTGGCAGTTCATGCCACTAAATAATTTGTTATCTTTCTATTAGTAGCGCTCTTCATTTGGTGGAGTCGTTTTTGTTGTAATGCACATGAATAAAAACAATGAAAAAGATATACTTACAGATAATTTCGTTTGATTTGGATTGATTATTTGAATGTGATTCTTTTTATTTCTACTTTTGGGCGTTAAATTCAAAGAAATAATTTGCTATAACTGCGTTATACAGTTGTTTTGGTAGATATTACCATTTATTGAACATTTTGTTTTTCCTAGAAATCGTTTGAGAGTGGAACAATGATTCCTCTCTTTTCAGTAAAGAGCATAGCCAGGGAGAGAGGGTCAGTTTTCTTGATGGCAGAAATAAGCATACATGCAATCGACGATAAAGTAAAATGCAAAATACACTTTGTGGAAGTCAACAATTCAACTATGATTAAAAAGGCAAATTTTCTTTTGATCTTTTAAAACATTTAAATTGATAGCGTGCGCCGCCATTACAATAAGATAGTGATTTCAATCCAAGATGTTAGATGTCACGCGCTCGCCCATCTCGCAACAATGTCACCGCTTTTTAGAATTTCTGATCATTGTTTAATACTAATTTATAGACTTGTTAGTTTTATGTAAAATGGCCAAAAGGCTACAAGTCAAATTTCCGCCAAAAATGTACATTTAACGAGTTATTTAGAGAATCCAGTGTTGCTTTTGTTTTCTTACGTTAAACAAGTAGCTCGGTGCTAAATAGTCAGCAAACCGTCAGTAAACAAATAGCCAAAAGTAGACCAAACGCGTGGCCAGAAAGGGATCTACGGCGCACTCGATTCTTTTCACCACAACTAAGTACACATTTTAAAGATATTCGTTCCGGGCATTTACCTTTAAGGGATAATTTTGGCAAGCCGTTTCGGCCTATTTAACATATCTTGAATTCATTTCCACATATGTGCAATTCAATGCCCGATATGTACATATCAGGAATTGAATTCCACATATGTGCAATTTATTTGCACATATGTGCAATTCAATTCCACATATGTTGAATTCATTTCCTGATATGTATATATCGGGAATTGAATTCAACATATGTGGAATTGAATTGCACATATGTGGAAATCAAGATATCTGGAAATAATCCTGTGCTGCACATATCAATAATTGACATTTCAGATATGTAAAATTCATTTCCAGATATGTGGAAAGGAATTCAACATATCTTGAATACACGTCTATTTAAGATATCTTCAATTCATTTTGTGATATGTGCCCTACATTCGCCGGGTTGTTTTAGTAAAGAAAATGCATGCTCCCCGAGTGTGTCACCACACGTGTCACTTCGCGCCAACTTTATTTGTCCTCTCTCAACATCGCGCTGCCCGTCGTTGTGGAACACCGCGCATGTGTTTAATTACCTTCTCTACTTCCGCCCAGGGAGCGGTGATTGGGAGTTCTACAACGCGGCGCAATTTCACGTATGTGGAATTGAATTGCACATATGTTGAATGTACGGGCCTTTCAAGATATGTTAAATAGAATTTCAGATATGTGGAAATGAATTCAACATATGTTAAATACACGACCCACATATAAAAAAGTCAGTGCTATTTCAGATATGTGGAATTGAATTGCACATATGTGCAAATGAATTGCACATATGTGCAAATGAATTGCACATATGTGGAATTCAATTCCTGATATGTACATATCGGGAATTGAATTGCACAAATGTGTAAATGAATTCAAGATATGTTAAATAGGCCGAAACGGCTTGCCATAGATAATGTCCCTTTAAATGGCATCGGAATACTTCTTGATTACTGTCGTAATGGTAAGAAAAATCTATATCTTGCAAGAAAACATTTTACTTGTGGAGGGCCTCTTTGGCACAGTCGCCAGAGGGATAGCCTTTAACTCCGACACAGACCTTCCATCGAATCCCATTCAGACCAAGTAAAAATTGAAAAGAAATTCTGAGTGGATCTTTCACTCGATCGATATATGTGGCAGAGTTTCCAGGTACTCGCCGAAGGTCAGGTATTTCCTCGGTTTCTTCCGCCACGAAACCTGGCAACGTGCCATATACGTGAAATAATCTTGAATGCGGCGTACACGTCAACCAAGCAGCCAGTCAATCAATCAGTCAGACACAAGCCATATTTCGATTGAGTTCAAATTCCAATCAGTCGTAATTAAAAATTAAAAAAAAATTTAGCTGATATATGATTTTCTCCCCATCAAACCTGGTAACGCCATGGAAGTTTTTATAACCAACGTTTTTCCCTGATTGGGTTATACGCTCATACAACCAGACTGTGTTGGAAACTCCCTCCTGGCCGAAACTTAAATATACAAAACTAAACCTACAAATGAACTGCAAAGGAATCCGGTCATTTGCACACATCTATACGGTTTGTATGGGTTACTTGTTTTTCAAGATACTCCAAAAGCGGAACAATCAGGATTCATGAAAAATGAATTTTGACAGCTCATGCCACTTTCAGTGTCAACAAGAGTGTCAATTCGGGGCGCATATAGGTAATGAAATAATTTCTTATTTCAAATAAAAACTTTATAAGAACAGAAATATTAAGGAGTCGGTTTGCAAATAACAATACAAAGCCAGTCTTTTGTTAGGCTTTTAATAGGAATGTTTCTTTTAATTGCAAATTGTGATAAAAAAAAATAGCACTTTGAATTATGTGATAAATTCGTTCAGTAAATGAAAACGCATCATATGGGTTTGAACGAACAAAACTACTACGTCAGAAAGGAATTTCGTCTCAGCGGTTTGCTATATTACCTAACATGTAATTTTCCACGGACACAAAGCAGTTATCGAATGATGTAAAAGTTCCGTTGTAACTTTTTATCGCTTCCATCGGGTAAAACTTATGGTCGATGTCGATGAAAACATGGCGTTAGAATTTCATCAAAGGCCGTTATCGGCTGTGTTTATTTTTTAAAGAAAAAAAAACGCACTTGGAATATGCAAGATTACTGAACTTATTAACATTAATAAGAAATCCGAGGAAAAGAATTGCAGGCGGATATAATAAATATGATTTTCTGCAAAGAGCAAATGGAATTCGAAATTCGTTTGTTCAAACCCACAGGTAATATTTGTTTTACTGAACTGACAATAAATATATCTGTATCACCCGAGAGTACACAAACTAGCAATGTTTGGTTCGTGAACTGTATCACTCGAGAGTGCACAAACTAGCAATGTCTGGTTCGTGAACTGTATCCCCCGAGAGTACACAAACTAGCAATGTTTGGTTCGTGAACTGTATCACCCGAGAGTACACAAACTAGCAATGTTTGGTTCGTGAACTGTATCACCCGAGAGTACACAAACCAGCAATGTTTGGTCCGTGAACTGTATTACCCGAGAGTACACAAACCAGCAATGTTTGGTTCGCGAACTGTATCACCCGAGAGTACACAAACTAGCAATGTTTGGTTCGTGAACTGTATTACCCGAGAGTACACAAACTAGCAATGTTTGGTTCGTGAACTGTATCACCCGAGAGTACACAAACCAGCAATGTTTGGTTCGTGAACTGTATTACCCGAGAGTACACAAACCAGCAATGTTTTGTTCGTGAACTGTATCACCCGAGAGTACACAAACTAGCAATGTCTGGTTCGTGGAAAAGGCATATAATGATTGAATATTCATTTAACAGTTCATAAATAGAAAAAATAACTGATGTTTTCTATAATACAAATGCGCTCCATTTTCGATTCGAAGTTAACTATTTCATTACGATATTCGTCTGGGAAAACACGTTAACATACCTCATGGATTAATCATGCCCGGATAAGAATTAGTAAAATGGCACAAAACCGGGAATATAGGTTTTTTTGTTTAAATAAATAACTTCATCTTTCATTATCTAATCCAGTCATGGGGATGTGATCAGCAAAAATGGCACAGAAAATAATTACCCTGTTAAACTTTTAACACGATAATTAAATATAGGCTATCAAGATTTTGTAGTTTGAATTTCAAAAGCAATATAGGTTAAACCTATGGAATTAATGCTAGGATTTTGGAAAAAAATCTAATTCCTCTTGTAGCCACTAGCCAATTATACCAAAGTCTTCTGGTCAGAGAGAACGTTCTCTTATCAAAATTAAATATACCTACAAGTCAGAATGCCAGAAATATCAAAGCCATGTGATCAGAAGGAAAATTCTATAAAAACACAATATAATATCTTTACAAAATCCATGCAATTCACAGCCATTTTACTGATTTGCAAAGTCTGCTGTTATCATTTCCTCTCCATAGAAAGCTGGTTCGTGTTTTAATTGTTCAAGGGCTTGTGTTATACAATTGGAGCTCTTCTCTTTCTTGCGCCGATGGAGGTAAAGTTGAACAACGCCAATGACATTGCCTACTTGGAGAAACATAAACTGATTGTCCAGGGAAAACTTGAAGTCCAATATCTGGTTGTCAGCTGTCACATTACCAATGCTGTTGGAAAAATCAATAATGTTTTTAATAAGATTTAACTTTGTATAAAATTCATGAATGACTTTTTAACCAGAAAACCGTAAACCGTATAATTGTCCTTTTCCAATGGTACCTAGCTCATATTTTCGTTACACCTGACAGTAAAGTCCACGAAAGAACTTTCAAATTCACCCATTTAGCCTCTGTTAATTGCACCCAATTCAAGGCCTTTGTGACCATTATTTCGCAACGTTTTTTTCTCAAAACTCCCTTTATCCAGTGTAAGTTTCAAGAAACTGAGCAATTCTTTTCAGATAGGAAAACTGAATTGAGTGTAACTAAAGTGGGTGACCACTTTAATACTAAATGGCTTTTATTGAAGTGTTTTTCTATTTTAAACGTTAAACATACCATTGGGCTGTGGTCAAATCGAAGACACGGACTTGGGAGGCACTGGCGCCTTCGCAAACTACCACCTGTCCATCTTGAGAAACTTTCATTTTAGACACCATAGAGACGTGAGGTACTTTAAAAGTCCGTATGAACTCCAGTTTATTTATGTCAATCAGTGAAATGTGACCTGTGGGACAAACACACATCATCAGGGGTGCATTATCTGACAGGAGGATGTCTATGAGAAAGAGGGTACGCCCGAGTTTAAGACATCGATTTAAGAACCGAGGATAAACCAGGGAATGGGACGGAGACTTGTTGCAATTATCTTTAGCAAAATGCGCTCACAGGCCAGTTCACTTCAGCGCTGTTCGTTCGTACGATTCACATGACTCCTTAATATTTGATTTCTTTTGTCATTAATTACCCCGCTAGGGTTTCAGCGGTTCCATATTCCAACGGGAATCTATTAGATTTTCGACAAACTTGAAGCTCTCATATTGTCTAAATGATCAGAATTTAGGCAGCTAAATTTGATAAAGAAGGTCAACGTTTCATAACCCGTTGAAGTGATGCAGAATTTCTTACCAGAGTTCATGCCAGTGACTACAGAGTTCGTCACTCTGGAAACTCCAAAACAGCATACGCTGTTGTCCTGGTAACCCGGTACTTCTCTACACGAACCTAAAGGTGTACAAAAAACAGTCACACAAAACATGATGAATTAGAGTACAACTGATTGATAACAAATATGATGGCCCATTGAATAATATTATGAAACTGTAAGTATAAAACACTTGGAATCGAACAATTCTGGATTTTATTCTTTTTTCCCAAAACCAGTAAAGGAATTTCCCTGGCTTCAGTGTTTGATATTCTGGAATAATATTATCTTTGCCTTTGTACATTTGGTACAGCGGCGTAAAACACGTATCATTCGTCAAATTAGTACCTGTTTCCACATCCCATATACTACAGGAGGATTTTGCGGACACTGGAAGTATCAAATACTGTCCATCCCAGGATAAGACACATGATTCCAAATAACAGCTTTGTTTCTTAAACTTGATGTCAGGTAACCTTGTTCTGGTCTGAAATATCAATTAAAGTGGTATGAAGTGCGAAAATTCCCCATTTATATTAATTTGCACAACAATAAGGGAGGTTAAAGGTCATGGAAAAACTAAATGATTGACGTTGGAATGAAGAAAATCCATACAGCATCAGGCCTGTGCGTACGTGAATGGTATTTCAATTATAATTTTGTATTCACCAAGTATACAAAGCTGAATTACAGTAGTCGTTTTAGAGAAAAAGGCGGGATTAAAACCCCGGGGGGCTTGATTTATCCCAAGAAATATATATGACATTCTTTACATTAATGTTTGGTGGTGAAGTTAGATATAAATTAAGATTTATTAAAGCAAAGTAAATAAATGATGAAAAGAGGATTGCAGAACAAAAAAATAAAATAAAAATAAACAAACAAAAAGTAATCAAAATTTGAATAACAAGGAAGACCGTTCATCCATCCAGTCTATGTTTAATTTAGAGCTGAAGTCCAAACACTACTTTAATGTACATTCAGGAGACAAGTAACTCTATAAAGCTTATTAATTGGAGCCTACTTCTTGAGAAAAAATAGTCCATAATTACGAAAATGGGGGTTTACGCAGTCTAATATTTTCCTACTCAGTATATATTGATATGTTTTCAAGGGCTCAGACATACCTTTACATCGAACACATATAGAATGTCGGTCTTTTCTGTAACAACTGGGGATCCTATTATTCTGTTTCCATCAGGGCTGATGATCAAAGTAGCCAGTCCCTTGTGCCCTGTTTCCAGTTTACTGACTACTTTATCTGAAAAACAACCGAAAAACCTTATTTTTTCTATTCATGATGCAAATAAGGAAATGGTTAAATTTGCTCATTCACTATACCTTTTAAAACGTCTCGAATTTCTAATCCATGCTTAGTCGCCAAAAACACCAACCCTTGACTGACGGTCATTCTGAAAATAAAGCCATAAATAGGCGTTAAAACTATTCACTGATTCAAATTGATTACCGATGTCGAGGTGGTGAGGGCGGGGAGGGGGGGGGGGGGGGGGTTCTGTGAACTCGGAAACCCACGATCACGACGTTGAGACTTCCACATAGACTACAGGGGGCAGTAGCCTTTCTCAGCAAACGAATTAGAATCATTTGAGGACCAGGAATCTCCAATTCATTTACAGTAAGACAATACAATGAAACGAAAAAGGGAATTATAATTTCAATCTTGTAAACTTCAGCCTCCTGCTAGTGCTAAAATAAATTTGACTCTTACTTGCCGACGATTGCACTTTCTCCAGAGAGTCCATCCTTTTGAGCTCCAAAGGACTTGGGGGTTTTCATGTCATACACCATCACTTTATCTGTGTGTGTTATAGTAACAGCTATCTCTTCATTTACCATTCGTGATAAAGTTGTGTAGCCCGCTGCAAACGATACAAGTATTCTATTAGACGAAAAAATCGCATATCTAAGTGTCTAGGAGAAAATTTGTTGAACAGAAAAGCCTAGTTGTTAGTCATTTTTTATCCAAAATACAAAAAAAGAGACTTCCGGTCATACCAATCTTGAAGATGTACGTTTACTTAGTTTTATAAGCAATGGAATCCCAGAACATGAACTCTTACAGCCCGTTATGTTGTTATTTATTTACAGACATCCTTGGTTCGCATGGTTTACTTTATCAATATTTGTTTTATTTCAACGGCAAGCCTTGAGTATTTCAAGGTACTACTATACTGAATTTCTCTTAACAATCAACATTTATGAATAAACAACAACAGGATTTCGCAGCTTCTGCCTCTTTAACAAATTGGCGTGTATACTAGAGTGACTTAAAACCAGTTTACTTCTAGCAATCGGTCATACGTACAGAACTGTTTCCGAAATAAGATTTCATCACATTTCATAGAATTATAAAATATATGACTGTGCGAAAATTATGCCGCCTCTGAACACACATTGGGTTTTTTAGTTAGGGTATATTATCTTCAGTAAATCAATATGTTGACGTCTGTGTTGAGAATAAACTTACATATTTTTATGTCTCGAACCATTTTCAAGTTAGCCGAGTCCCATATTTGAAGCGCTGTATTCTTGTAACCGCTTAACATGTAACGGGTGCAATTTGGAATATACTCAATGACATCAGCTTGTTTCCCAAATGTTGTCTCCACCAAATTATCTTCGTTGACATCTTCATCGGCTCCATCATCTATCGTGAGTAAATTCATGTCAACAACCATCGGAGTGGGTGCCGATACCGATAGAAATCGAAACTCGTCAAAAGGAACCTGTAAAAGAAATCATTGATGTAAGGGCTGTTTATTTGAGGCTGAACCCTTAGGCCCACAAGGCTTAATCCAACAAACAATTCCCGACCGAATGACATTCATAAATTGACAATAAGTCAGAACTTTTCATGCGATTGGATGATTTATGATATTTCTCAAGTCTGACATGGAATGATAGTTTAGTTCCAGAAAGTGGCAGATATAGTAAACTTTGGTTCGTGTATCCTTCATACTGCATGGAAAGGAATGATACAGTTTAGCCATAAACTCACCATGACATTACATAGACGTGTCACTCGACCAGCCAGCTTACACTGTCCGTCTACTACATCTATGTCCCTTACGACACTGTTATTCTCCGTGGCCACAAAGTTAGTCATCATCACATGGTCTCCATCCCGAACACGCAACACCTCGTAACCTGAATCCAATTAGCACATTACTTTATTGCTAAAATATATACTGGTTTGGCATTTCACATCGGTCTCACACCACTTTATTGATAAAATATATACTGGTTTGGCATTTCACATCAGTTTCACATCCCTTTATGGATAAAAATATACTGGTTTGGCATTTCACATCGGTTTCACATCCCTTTATGGATAAAAATATACTGGTTTGGCATTTCACATCGGTTTCACATCCCTTTATGGATAAAAATATACTGGTTTGGCATTTCACATCGGTCTCACATCACTACATGGATAAAAATATACTGGTTTGGCAGTTCACATCGGTCTCACACCACTTTATGGATAAAAATATACTGGTTTGGCAGTTCACATCTGTTTCGAGATTATATACATGTCGGCGTTGATAAATCAACACCATCGATTTCAAGTCATAAAGTAAAGACCCTTTTTTACGCCTTTGAAGATCAGTTACAGTATATTTATCTGTTTGTTAAGAATTTAAGTAATGGGGTGAATAAGTCTAGTTTTTTCAAAGAAAGATGTTAGATTATTACATACCAACACAAAATCCCATGTCAAAACCAGAGAAGGACTTGAGAAGTTTTCCAGTCTTCAAACTGTATACTTTAAACGAGCAGATATTATCTTGGTGTTTGTCAGCCTCATAGATGAGACAGACTATTTTACCAGAAGGTGTCAACACTGTCTGAATCAGGTTGGTGTCCGCCTTCTCTCCTTTCTCTAGAACTTCCACTTTCATCAAACCAGATTTGTCCTTCACGTAATTCTCAAGGTCAACTATCAGAAAATGACCTACACCTCCTCTTTTCAAAACCGCAAGATTACCTAAGCCTAAAAAAGAATGCGATGGTTCATTTTTTTTTATCAAAGTTATTATATATGCTCGCACTCGCACTTTCAAATAGTTGAAACGGACAAAACTTGGACCATCAATGCATATATAGTTCTGAAGCAGTGTGACTATTTATAGGAAAACGTTTGTTTGGACATTACCTCCACAGAAATCTCGTTGGTGATAATGTGCATCTGTTACAACCGGTGCTAGACCCTTAACCACTTGAACCTGTATATAAAAAGAAAAAGAAAATAGGTTTCCAAAGCAGTCAGCTTAGTCAATAACATTTCTTTTCAACCATTCTCTACTAAGCTTGCAAACAATACAGAGTAAAAGTATTATTTTGAAATGAAGCATTATCAATCCGTGCGTTAAAAACCAGTGAACATTTTCAGTGAAGTGCCTGGTTTATGGGACATGTATCTGTCGACATTGTCTTCTAACTACATGTACCTAATTTTATATATGCACAGGTACGTTACAATAATGCGCCTATCATAGCAGAAATTTTAATTTCGCATGTCTGTGGAAACACACCATAAGACTGACGTCGGGGGTAAATAGCTAAATTTCCCCAAAATTAATCACAACTGTTTAAAGAGGTCACCTTTTCCCATGTGTTTTCTTTAAATATGAATAAGGATTCTCTGAGTACGAGAATCCATCCACTGTCCGCTAGTCGACCAATAGGCACTGAAATGAATCAAACCAAAAACATATATTTTGTTGAACGCTTGAGCCAGCTGACCAACCTTCAAGTCAGTCATTGTGGAATTTTTAGTTTTATATTCTACTTGAGGATAACTTACATAGAATTGTTCTGTCTTAATATGGATTTTGGGAGCTGAAATTACGACTGACAATACAAGCACTTGTTTGAGTGCACTTTTCTGGCTAAACGGTAAGGTGAATCACATATGTCAGTAGTGGTCTCTATTTACCAGGGTGGTTCTGGATGTTCTCTGAGACTGTGTGTCGTTTGATAACGCTTCCATTTCTCAAATCCCATACGATGAATTCTGACATGGTGACACTAGCTAGAATCTGGTTGTTTTTGTAGAACAGGAAACCGGTTGGAGCATGCGGAGTCAACTCGCCATGATTTATGTCCAAAGTTTCCTTCCCATTTTCTGCATCCCAAATCTTTAGTTTTCCATCCACGGAAGCTGCAAACGTCATATAACCATTGATGTAGGTGAACATAGTTCCAGTTGCATATTATGTAGGTGGAAGTATAGACCTTATTACATTCCTATCAAAGAATCATGATTTGTCTGATATTTATTCCTGTTAGATAAAATATATGTTACACAGTATTATCAAAAAAGAATTCGAATCGACGTTAAAATGTATCCAATTCAATACAAAGACAGATGACTTTACCAGTGGCTATTCGTCTTGCGTCATCACTAACTCCAATACTATCCACATTCATTTCATGCCCAACAAACTTTTGTAGTAAAGATCCACTGGAACCTTCTAAAAAGCCTGAGAAAAATAGTATGTTTTGTAACCGCAGATTGCAAAATTGTCCTCGCCCAAATGCTTTAAATAGGATTACCCGGTTTGATGAAAAGCAAAAATGAAAATTTACTGCTTCCAAAATGGATAAGTTTTGGATTATTCTTCAGGAATAAAGGGATATCGGTTTTCAATATGACAATGGGGTTCAGAATTTTCTCTACCTTGTTTAGACGTAATACATGTGAAAGGTGGGTTCTCACAGTCTAACAATAGACTTTTGAAAAAGGGCATATCTTTGCAGCCTGCTGACCGGATTCGAGATGAAAGTTGTATGGGTACTTGATAAGGATCTAGAGAGACGGCGTTCTTTGATCTCAGGAGAACAGATTTCATGGTCTTTAACTCCTCATCTAACATGCCCTCCTTCTCAGCCAGATCAAAATCATCCATGGCACTGAGAAGTAAACACATATTATATATCATTAATATCAGGAAGAAACACTTTCATGGGTAAAATGAGGAAACATAATCGACCTTCACACTATAAATTTATCAATGAGCATACACCATTTTATAACGTCATCGTCTTCGAATGGAATTCTTTTGCAGAGTCAAACCTGTTAAAATCTAGAGCCCGTATCTTTTCCACAAGAAACATTAGGTTACACAATGTTTGGGATTTCAGTTGATCCAGTTGGTGTGAGTGTATCAGATGATACGGTAGTTCGCTCATCTTTCTCAGATTAAAGATGACTTGTTCGTCATCCTCTTTGAGGACCAAAGGCTGTCTGGGAACAAGACGGTTCGCCTCGGCCGAAACACCTTTCTTGTCTTTGTATGGTTTCTTTTTGTCAAACCATTTCCCCAGGAAATAATCAGCTAAACTGGAATGTAGCGCTATCCTAAAATATAAAAAAATCTTCAGAATGATTTCAAAGTGAAAAAATATGAGACATGGAGCTATTTATAATGTGTAAGTTAGGAACACATCTTGAGGGGTTTAGTCATCTTTATATAAGTATCAAATGTGTCTAGGCCAAAAGAAATTTATCTCATATTGTCAGAAAAAAATAAGTAAAGACATGTTTGGTACATGTTACTAATGGGCACTGTTCGCTAGAAGATGGATGTTCAGTTTATTCTATTGTTTAATATTGTGTTTAGCAGACTCATCTAATGCGTGATATGTACATTTCGTTCTTTTCGGCGCCAATTAGGCTGGGCTGAACGTGTGTTTTAATCGTATATGGCACCTGATAGACTGTGATTTGGTGTATTCAGATCAGCACTACAACTAATCAATTTTTAACCAAGCTGAAAGTCTCTTGTTTGTAATAATATGGTAACGTATTATATAACAAGAAAATGTTGCAAGTTCATTTCCCAGTTGGCAATATAAGTATTGAAGCTTGACTCTTAATCATTTTAATACCTGTGTTTTTCATCCGACAAGTATCGCTGAGTGGCGACCTGATGAAACTGGCGATGATACCATGTGATAACTTGTGTGCCGTCAGCGCCTCGATCGGTCAAATAGTCCCTCAAGTCAAACCGTATTCGGACCCACAGCAAGGGAGGTAACCTTCTTAACGGTGGAGTGTGGTATTGGTACACGTCATTTAGTACCTCATCGTCACATGACAAAATGTCTTCAATCTCGTTTTCACTATAGAAATATAATTCTAAATAATGTATTCTTTTATAATTTAAAGAGAACATTCATAGTTTTTTAATCTCGCTATTTATTTGAAAGTTGTACAGGCTAGCAAGGACATTCTTCGAGAAAACTTCTTTAAAGCCTTTATCTCATCGAGTCAAAGGCAGGAGGCTTCAGCAGAAAATTATCACAAAACAAGTCAGACAACCACAAGAAGTTTTTTGTTGTAAAGGACACTTGATGGCACACTGAAATGTAATATAGTTACCTTAAACCAGTTTTGGCGCTGGTAATGTAAGCCAAAACACGTCTCACAAGAACATTCCCATGATATCGTTCTACCTTTTCAAACAGAGCATTAATGGCTTCTGTAACAGTTGATTGTAACATCCCTTCGGTAATAGGGGTATACGATTTCCACGACATCGCCTCACCAGAAACAATTTTTAGGAGTAGTGGAGTGGATACTTTACAGACCGAGGTCACTTGGTTGAACTGTTCTTGGTTAAGACGTCGCATCTTTGACAGTAAGGACTCCTTTAATATGGTTGTGACGTCATCTTCTGCTAATACAGGTACTTCCAAATACGTTATACTAGAATATTTTGTCTGAAATCCAAGAAAAAACAAAACAAAGATAAATCTCGATAAAACCACCGAAACCCGACAGTTGTTTAATGGTTTTTGGTATGGATAACTATGAATTACCATTACCTGTAAATTGGGCAAAACCGAGTAAATGGGATCTGACAAAGTAGACATCACCAATGACACGTTATCTGGCAAAGGGTAAGGAAGCCATGCCATGTTTCTACCATCGTTGGAATCATCCAGTTGATCAAGAGAATCCAGGAAAAGGAACAGACGATTCTTTTTCGAACACTTGGACAGCCAAGAAGAAAGTTTTTCTTTTAGTTCCTGAATATTTTCCTACAAAACCAAGACAATGCCATCAGCAAAATATCAACTGCTACGATAACTTAATAGGCCACAAACGGTATTTTGGTTGAAACAACCAATATATTAATCACTCTGTATTTTTATCCTTTCGAGTCATAACGGTGGATAGGGGGTGTCTCTCTGAAATCTATATTTTAGTTGACGATATCTGACATCACTCAAGCATACCGTGTCTAGGTTCCCTATTTTTCCACCACTGATTTGAGCGAGCTGTCCACACAGACTTATCAGCAGTTTCTTGACACTAGACGAATCTGTGGATGTACCAAGGAACCGACCAACTATGATACAGTCTTTGTTCATCCATTCTGGAATCTTCTCCATTGTTTTAGCTAAAAGCGAAGTTTTCCCAGAGCCCGTCTGTCCACAAATCACTAGGGGAGACCTGCAATGAAGATATACTGTCTTACATAGTTGATCATTTATAGACATTGGCTAATCAGCTGTATTATGTTACCTATCTTGGTCCTAAAGTGTTCTTGATTGTATACAGCATAAACTGCGATTTAATACAGCAACACGGAAGACGAAATCAGATGATATGTAGATATAATATCAGGGAAGTGATGTAACTTACTCTGGATTGTCTGTAAGGTGGTTTCGTATTTCCAGAAGGAGATCGTTACGACCATAAAAAGAGTCACATTTGTTTTGTGCGAATACGGAATGTCGAAGGCACTCCAGCTGAAGGGCATTAGCTGTAGATATATATTTTTTCTCTTCAATGCCAGTCTGTATCATTTGTGTCAGAATTGAGAAGAAATCTTCACAAAGTGAGTTCACATACTTCTGATGCTCTGAAATGAGATAGTCAATAGTTTTAAGAAAGATTTCATTTTCATAGATTAAACAGATTATGTTGTTTTAAACAAAGACAGGAAAATAGTCTTAGGGTACCCACCTTGGGATATCTTTGTATCGATGCCATTTTCTGTCCATTTAACGTTGTAGGTTTTAATGTTTTGCGGTGGCAGGGTACTATTGATTTTCTTTTCTCTGCAAAATGATTGAAAAGCTTTCATAGCATTAATGTATAAGGTCGAGGAACATTCTAATGCTTTCCAGATAATCATGTTAGATCGATTGATGTTTTACGTCGCACTCAATATTATTTCACTTATATGGCGGCGTTGTCAGGTTTAGTTGGGGAGGAGACCAGTCTCATTGCACAGATGAAACCCGCGATCTTCCGCGAGCAACTGATAACTCTCAAACATACGGCGATCGAGATCATGTTAGGAAAATAGTATTTACAATTTACCCCGCCTGCTATCGCATAATGTTTCAATCAATATGAAAGACATTTCACTTATGTTGGCAGTTTAAGTTGGTAACACACTTTTTATGTTACAAATTTTATCGCCGCCCCTCTTTGATGGAGTCAGCCTCCTTGCCCTATTTTACACTTACTTGAGATCATTCAGAAATTCCATAGCCTCTTTATCAATACTTGAAGAGATGTCCATGAAAAATCGAGCTTTGGGAGATTTTGCATTATCTAATAAATCTTCAATATTTCGTCTAAACCAAAAACAGTGTTTTTTCGGGTCATTGGCGTCCAGTAAACCTCGTGTGATCTCTTCTTCCGTCACTGTCGAGTAAAATATATTTAGAATCAATAGAAATATATATAGAAACTACACATAAAATGCAGCACATGTCGCCTGTTGGTTAAATGTTGGATATTTATGTATTGTATTGAAGAGCACTGTGATAAGTTGGCTGTGTCCAAGCTTTGAGTTATCTTTAGCTTATTTCTGTACCGGATGAGATCATACTTGATTATGACCTTGGATATATCGATTTGGTACCGGTTACCTGACCAATAGTAACTGTGTTTCTCCGTCCCCGTCAGCACCTTCTCTGCTGCTTGTCTTAGGATTACCTGCATAGCTTCGAAATCTGACCACCATTTGTCACGGGCCTGTAACGAGATGTTTCCAACTGTTTATGGATCACGATCTGTACCTGCTACGTTTATAATTAAAGGGGCGTGAGCAATCGAAAATGCATAATTTTTTTCCGTTGAAACAAAATTTGGAGATTATCGTCTTCATGAAGTATATATTAGAAGCCGTTTAGTACTAGCCTACTAGTCTGGAGAACATCCGTTAAAATTATGCCACTTTTACGGAGAAAAGTTAAAACTTTTACTCAACATTATCTACAGAAAGTCTAATATCAGTGTTACAGGTACTTTTACAGTATAACATTTATGATTTGAATATTGTCAATAACTACCTGTTTCTTACGCTTCAAATCTTCTTCATTTGAGTAATCAGGAAGTCTTGATTTGATTGGCTGTAGCATATAGTACGCAGGGATGGAGTTATCATCTCGCACAAACCAATGAGTCAACAAATCGGTGTCTGTTTTAGAATCCGTCGCAGCCAACATTTTCTCAAATACAACCGCGCTAATTTTAGGTGGGAATGGGCGGTAGCCATATTTTTGCCCAAGAAATGTCTGAAATGATAACCAACTCGAATAAAGCCATCAACGATTAATACGGAACCCTTTAAAACACTATGCATTGGTTCATCGACTGTTTTTTTTTGTTTTATGTATTTTTGAACACTAAAACACACGGGCACAGGGGAAATTTAAGTTTCTTATTGTGAAAAAGGTGCATTTAATTTAGACCTTTATATCCGATTATACATTGTTTTATTAATTTATTGATTTATCAACGAAACGCTTACAGTCTAGATGGATAAGACGTAGATAAATTATTTCTTACAATAAAGTTAGGTCCTGTAGAGAGTTTTTGACATTCGGCCAATTCTCTCATACACAGTTCAGAGGTCATGTGATCTTCTGTAGCCTCGTCTCGAACACCCCATCTCATATCGACCACCTGAAAATCATAACCTCTCTCCTGACAATAAGTCTTCAGTTTGGGGTAAACAGTCTCCATTAAAGTGTTTCGCTCCACTTGTGTGTCTGGAAACAATGAAGTATTGTGATTATCCCATCACAGACCAACAAATATCAGTCAAAGAAGAAATAAAGACAAATATGCTATCGCCGAGACAGTGAAAGTGAAAGTAAATTTAAAATTGCTAGAATTATTAGTCTGAAAGAACAAAAGCACTTGAGACCTATATAAAGTCAATAGAGACCGAACCCTTACCAGTAAATGTAGAGCTGGTAAAAATCCTAACGATGCGGGAGAGATTTGGATATTCTACATCAAGACGACCGTGTAAAGCCGCTGCCATTTGATCCTGAACTGGTAAATTATTGATACGTCTTTTTTGCATTTTGACAAGTGGCATTTCATCTGGGGCCTCTTCTTTCTGTATGTTGCCTTGATCAGGTTCACCAACACTCTGATTTTCTTCTTTTTCAGATTCCCTATCTAAAGCTTCGTCCTCATCTACATCTGAATCCTCCCTATCCGACTTTTGTTCTTCCTCTTTATCCGACCCTTGTTCTTCTTCTTTGACCAACTCTTCTTCTTCTTTTTCCGTCTCCTGGTCCGACTCAGGGTCTTGTTTTTCCTCCTGGTCCGACTCCGGCTGCTGTATCAGGTTTGGTGTTGAAGCTATCCTTTGCTCTCTCATAGAGCTATTAGCTGGGACTTGTTCATTTTGATGCGTGTTTATGTTTTGCTGATAACCTGGATTGACGACTGCAGCATTATCGGAACTACAGGCCGCTCCCATGACAGTAAATCAAATGTTCTCTTATCAATATAAAACACAATATATATAAGTCATGTAAGAAATGAACAGGTCTTAAACCGATAGCGATTTTGGTCTTTTCATTCTCAAGAAAACTGGGTTTGAAGGTCCTCGAAACAAAATTATTTATTAATTGGGATATAGAATTTCCATTGTGTTTGTTGCCTGTGCTAAGCGAAGTGATGGAAAATTTAACAGAATCTAAATAACCGAGGCAAACGGTCATTCGTTTTTTACACCTAAGCATCTTTTAAACATTGCTTCCAAGCCCTTTGACGAGACTGCTGTCACCAATAAAAAGCTTCTAGTTTCCTCTTCATGAGAAATATAGTTTAGAATTGTCAAATTGTGGCTTCGGAAGCTCATACAACTTTAAATACTCAGCTCTCACATTCAAGTGTTTATTGTCCTTTGAAAAGAAATGTTTGACTGGCCTGTATGATGTAGGCCTACATGTTTAGGTATCTTATAGGCCTACGGATAGTATTTTCCTAGCCTATTAGAAAAAGGAGGGCTTACAAGGTGGGAAATAGGATAATCATAATACCACACACTGATTGTATGGTGTTTTATGTTTTATATTGGCTATAAGTTTATTGGTAGAGCAAGTTGTACATTGTACATCCTTCTACGTACATATACAGTCTTACATAAAATTGGTCCCTATGAATTAGTCTAATCGGATCATTTGCACCAGTATAAGACAGAAATATTACAACCACGTAAAAGCCGGCGTTATGTCGATACTTACTGTTAATCTCTACGTTGTATTTTAGCAGTATTATACAATACATACCTGGTTGACTAAAAACGACCCTACCACTAAATTGCCCACGAGTTCAGCAAGTCGGCAAGTGTATGTAGCGTCAGCCATTGGTATTGTGCCGTCCCTATGGCAACGTAAAAACACTCTATTTAGGTCAAATTTCTTGTCAAAAATGTCACGGTCAAACAGACATTTAGTCGTTTACTATGGTTGTACGATATGACATCGTTCTCGTATGACTGAGTGGTGTTCAATTTGATTAGTCATCATAATGCTCGTTATTACCAGATAAGGAAATTGGTATGCTTAACCCATTAGTTACGATCAAAGTGTGCTACGCTGCGAAGGTAAACGTGTGTTATAGTCGCTCATTAATTGTATTCAAGTAAAGGGGGATGTCAAGCCTCACATTGATCTCCGAATTGTCTGACTGTTTCGGCTGTAGGTAAAGTTAGTACTGGTAAACCATCAGCCTATGCATCCCTCACCTACAAAACAACAACATCTCATGGAGTCTGTTTTCCTCCTTATAATTCTGCCAATGCTATTGGTCAGATGTATTATAGAACATTGTAAGATTTAAATAAATGCAGAAATTTGCACATAATTTCAGTTTCGTAGACTTATTTCAAGAAACTAATATGTATTGGCAAAATGGTTTCTTCTGTCAAAATATTGACCGCTGGTCTAAAATTATATCTTTCGTTAATTGATTTAACCAATATATTATTTGCAAACTGAGCTCAATAATTTAATCACCAATTGGTTTAGGATTTAATCTGTAATCAAGTTTAATTCCAGTTCACCTTGTAATGCTGTACGTCTACATCAAGGTTTATCTTGAGTTCCAGATTTAGTTTTTAAAATCGATCGTCGTTAGTCTTAAATCAAGTTAACAACGCACAACAGCTGTGTAGGCTAGTTATGCATGGTCGATTAGAACCTATCGAATATATTGTAACTGAACAGACTCTATAGCTGTCGACCTACTTCTAAATTGAAATAAACCTATATTTCAGCTCTCACAGGGCGGATGTGGGCTATGCTTGTCTGAATAAATAGGTAAGGTCTGTACGAAATCTGCGGTACGCCTACATTCTAACGGTAATTAAAGATGAGGTGACGCGTAACGGGGTGAGTAAATATTCCCATGTAGCTTTTTAGTATAAGCATTTAAATTAATGTTACTTCATTCCCTATGTGATTTCTTTAGCAATAAAATACTGGTACTCCTTCTACTTCACATTTGTATTCCATACGGTTTGTACCGCCCACTGCATACAGAAATATACGGCTTTATTTACATTGACCGGTCGGCCTGAGATAGAAGTACCACATGTTCAAGAGAGAGAGAGCTTTAGAATCCCATATGCAGGCTGATAAATAGCCTAGGTTTGGATACAAAATAGAAGTAAGGGTACATATATTACTCTTCCATATCGGATCGATTTTGTGTTCTTAGTTAATTGTCAGCTTTAATCTCTGTGGCTTACGAACCGCTACACACTGGGCAGTAGTGACCCGGATGTGTACATGTTAACTAAGTAACGATATGTCCAAGTGTAAAGTATCATGTAACAATGTCCTCAGTATTTGACAGTTGTATCGTTTTACCTAACATTCATCCATGTCGACATGTGTTGGAAAGTTTTCTGTGGCTCAAACCAAGAAGTTAGATTTTACTGTACGTAACGTAGGTTACAGTCCCATTTTAATTAATAAACTTATATATGTACTATCCTCCTGGCGATTTTTCTTCTATAATTGTTATTCTCTGGGGAGATACTTACAAACTCTAGGGTGGCCTCATCATCATCGTTTTATTTATGCAATCGTCATTTTTTTCATCACAGGTTAACCAGAAAGGTAGGCCGTCCTATCTACTTTGTATAGGAAATGTCATCATGGCTTCCATTCCGGCGGAGGCAAACACTCTGCCTTCCATTGCACAGATCTCGCTTAAAGAACAACTAAAGATTTCAAAGAAAATTCTGCGATCTCAATGGGCATTCGCGTTGTTTTCGTTTTGGTGCATTATCAGACAACGAACAGATGGATCTGGTAAGAGTTATTTCCCTTATTTTAAGTGTATTCATAGATGGTGGCAATCTAAAACAGGGATTGACCCTACTGTCATTCGTTGAGATATTATTTCAAATAGCCAATGATTTCAACATTCTGTTCTTACGTCAAAATATCAACATTTTGGCAGCTCGTGGCATGAGCTGCCAAAATGTTGATATTTTGACGTTAAAACAGAATGTTGAAATTATTGGCTATTTTTCTCAAGACGTATAATTCCGAAGCTTTTTAGTGCTTCTAGTCTCGAAAATGTACGATAAAGTATTTATGTGAACTAACTTTGGCGTAGAACGAATGAATGGTCGTCCCGGTTACTTAAATTTTGTTTACATTTCGATTACGTTTTCGGTTCGTATGTTTGGGTTTTCCTCATTCCAACGCCAATCATTTAGTTTGTCGATGGCCTTCAAAACCTCTTACTGTCGTGACGATCAGAAATTATGAGAAAAGTGGGAATTGTGGCAGCTCATGCCACTTTAAGATATAATTTTACGGTAATTGCAGACAGACTTAAACCATAACGTTTTAAATCCTTCATTCTCTCTTTCTGTGCCGAAATTACGCTTTCTGGAATAAAAAAGAGCGTTATTTTGAAATGATCTTTTACATTTACATGCAAACCTTCAGCTAACGGGCGTGAGTTGAAATATCACGATTTTGAGCGAAAGTTGCGTAAATATTTGTATTGCAAGTGAATGTCTGTTTTTTTATGTTTTAGTGGTGAAATGCTTGCTGTTGATCTTACTCCTATCATTTCCTCTTGCTATGTTAGCTATTGGTAAGTAGGCCGAACATGCAGTTTTTCATGCGACCTAAAATTTCTCTGTTATAAATTATGTTGAGAGGCAGATTAAGATTAAGATGCTTTACTGAGCTAACACGGTCTAGAGATCTGAGATTTGTACTTTTCGTGGATGTCAAATAGTTTACCTTTTTGTTTTAGGTAGTTTAAATGTGTACAATTGTCCGGCTGACGTTTACATCCCATTGTTTGTACTTGGCTGGGGAGCTGTGGCATCCTTGAAAATTTTACTCAGTCTCCGAGTACAGTATATTTTTATGAGATCTTGGAACTCTCCGGATGTTGGAGTAAGAGGAACTCTGACTGCTTTTTCCAAGTGTTATAGAGATGTTGAAACCAAAGAATTAAGTCATATTCTCAGTGCAGGCGTACTGGCTGCCTCTGTTGGACTCGGCTATATGACGTACCGAACGTACGGCCACTGGACGCCATATCAAGGAACAATAACTTATTGTAACCCACGTTTTTATTATTTTGCTTTTTGTTCTACAACTGTTATTTTATCTTTAGTGTTCTTATCTTCCTGCATCGTTTATCCGTTCACTGGTGCTATTGTTTACAAATGTTTACGTGTATATGACGATGTGAGTGATTTACCTATTCAATTGAACGGTCTACAAAACGTGTAATACTCAAAGTGAATGTCACACATATCTTTAAGATATAAGTTGTTTAGATTATTAAGTTTTATATTGAATGTTTTTGGTTCATTTCTTTCATAATTAACTGCTTAAAATATGCATTTGTAAATTATGAATCTCCGAAGGATTAAAGTAGTTGAAAAATACCCAAGGAAAATAAAATGTTTCTTACTACGTAGAAAAGATAATGGAGAAAAAATAATGCAATTATCAGTTGCGACAAAACGAAGTTAAGATCGCACGGATTTACGGTCAACGCCAGTTTTGTTAGACAGGACCCAGACCAAATTTTCACTGTCTTTTCCCATGACCCTATAATATATAGTCTGACGATATTCTTACCATAGCTTAAGATACGTAAGCATTGTCAATGTAATACAAAGTGTTCCAGAAAATTCTACTGACTAAGACCAAGCTCCTGTCAGTCGTCAACCTAATGAAATATCATAGGTTTGCTTTATTACAACAATTTATGATGGGGTATAAAGGTCTAAATGATATACCTCTTTTTAACACAATTAGAAACTTGTCTCCATGGTTATTTTAGACAAGAAGATTTTCCCTGTGCCCGTGTGTTTTAGTGTCCATAAATATATGGGATCAGACACAGAGCCTCTGTTCTACGGAAAACCATGTCTATATATTGACTCAAAAGGACCTATTTACGAGTAACACATGTGGCGATATATCAACACCTAAATAGCCTTTGTTTGCCTAGTGTTATTCTTGCACGGCTCTGAGTTAATTTAGTTAATCGCATATGGCAATGTTGTCAAGATGAGTTTATGGAAAAAACACCTTGTAAAAAGATCTTCACGCAAACATTTAAGAAGCCTCAGAAAAGGAAGAGCCCGTCTTCAATCTGAAAAGTAAAAGATAACTCTGTACAATTGTATTTTGAATTGAAGAGTAGTCTCGCCTTGTGACAAACAGTTGGTCCGACCACACGTAAATAATATAAATTCGATTTCTTATTGCCGCCTTGGTGACCCAGTCGGCAAAGTAATAATCCCTGGTTCCGACACAGGTCTTCCGTCAGTCCCACGCCAAAATTCAAAGAAATGAATAGGTCCATGTGACTGATGTTGCCTATATTAGAAAATCAAATTTTACTCAAGTTTTGTTTTGTCAATCTTTGATTCAATAATGAACCCTTCATACCAGGCCATCGTCAAAAAACAGCCAGATAAACACATATGCACGGGTATATATGTTTTCTGTTTTCTATTTAACAATTATGCATTCAAGTGATAGACCTTTATATTTCGTGTGATTCAGACGGTGTACAAGTTAAAACTCTTTCTTGTCTATAGTTTCTCCAAGGCTAACCGTAGTTAACATTTCTCTCACCAGCTTGCCTTGGCAGCGAGGATTGTAGATCAAATAATTGTTCTCGAGACCATGGGGTGACATTTTTCTTCCGAAAACGTGCTCTCCGATACAATAACTGACAAACTGACTATCCAACCTTTTCTGAATTGATGTCAATTCACATACTGTCGAATTACAGGGCAGACTTATTGCATTTCATCTATGTCTAGTGGTGATTGGAATACTTGTTGCGACCATGGCGCCACCCCCACCCCCCGCGTTTCTCTTCGGGTCCCACAGTAAAATAGCACATATACTCTAAAGCTGCATGCACAGCCACATGTTATATATATTATTTGCTTTATTGGTTGCACGTGTGTTGATGAATATGCGTCAAACGGCCAGTTTCTGTGTTAATCAGAATTTTAAGTTCTCTTTCAATAGGAATGTTATTAGATTAAAGAAGAGTAATATGTTGATGGAACCCAGTAAATAAGCCACAATTAATGTCACGGAACCCACTATTTGCCACTATGGATGTCACGAAACCCACCATATAAGCCACAACGAATATCATGGAACCCACCATATAAGCCACTACGAATGTCACGGCACCCACCATATAAACCACAATTAATGTCACGGAACCCACCATATAAACCACAATTAATGTCATGGAATCCACTAAATAAGCCACAATGAATTTCACGAAACTCACTATATAAGTACCAATCGATTTGACGGAACACAATACTATATAAGGTAAAATGAATGCCACGGAACCCACTATATAAGTCACAATGGATGTCACGGAACCCACTATATAAGTCACAATGAATGTCACGGAACCCACAATACAAGTTCTAATGAATGTCACGGAACCCACGATATAAGTCACAACGAATGTCACGGAACCCACTATATAGGCTACACTGGACGTCACGGAACTCACTTTATAAGCTACAATGAACGTCGCGGAACCCACTTTGTAAGCTACAATGAACGTCTAGGAACCCACTTTATAAGCTACAATGAACGTCACGGCTATAAGCTACACCAATCATCAAGCTGCGTCAAGAAGAACCACTTATTGTTTATTAGATTATCACTAAAAAGTCTACTCTGCAAATAATACTCGAGAACTGTACAAGCAGTGTCCGCCATGTATTATAGATGTTAAAATTAAGGAAATTATCATAATGAATCATTTGTTCAAAAATTTCAATAGATCAAGTTTGAGCAGGCTCAATTATTACGAAGCATCTTAAGTAGACTAAATATGGTATGGAATTTAAGAAGGAGCTTTAAGTGGCATGGCTGCCAAAATTCGCAAATGTTTCTGATTGTCACGACAGTAAGTGGCTTTGAAAGTCACTACATGATTGACGTTGGAATGAGGAAAATTCATACAGTCTGTAGCCTAATCGAATAAGTGTCTGAAAAGTAAAGCAAATTCAATAACTGGGACGAACGTTCATTCGTTCTAAGCCTAAGTTAGTTTAAATCACTACTTTTAGCGTACACTCTCGTGATTTAAAGAGCTGAAATCTTCTGAATTGTGCCCTTTGTGAAAAATATTGCCGATAAATTCAACATTCTGTTTAACGCAAAATATCGACATTTTGGCAGCTTATGCCTCTTAAATATCTTCACTTTAAAAGGATACATCGTTTAAATTTGTTTTGATTCTCCGTTGACCTTCAGATTATTAGTAAAATACAAAATGATCAATCTCGTATAAAAAGCTGCAGGCTAAGCTCCTGTCAGTCGTCAACCTAATGAAATATCATAGGTTTGGTTTGTTACAACAATTTATGGGGTATAAAGGTGATATACCTTTTTTAACACAATTAGAAACTTGTCTCCATGGTTATTTTAGACTAGAAGTGTGTTTTAGTGATCATAAATATAAAAAGCTGCAAGTCAACTTTCCGCCAAAGATATACATTTTACGAGTTATTTAGGGAATCCCGTGTTGCTATTGACCAAACGCGCAGCCAGAAAAGGGTCTACTGCGCACTTGATTCTTTTTGCCACTACAAAGCAGACGTTGGAATCCTCAAATATAACTCCCTATCCAATGGTCCGTAGGAGTTGGAAAAGTTACCAATGACCATCTGGAAACCTCATCTTTATATAAACAACAGTAGAATAGCACACATTTGAACGATATTCGTTCCGGACACATCCTTATTACTATACTGAACCCCAAAAGAAACGTCACTCTATTCAAATGCTGCTAAATACATATATTATCATAATTTTCAATAATTTTTCTCTTTTGATATCCTTGTTAGACCTAGTTTGAAGTCAGTGGTCAAGAAAGTTTGGTTTCTGATCATGTTACTAACATGCAAAGCACGTCGTCAACGCAGAGTTACTAAAGTAATGATGGGGTGCTTTTTCGGTTCGTTTTGCCTGAAGGTCACAATGCACTTGTGTTGCAAGGTGTCATCCCTATAAAAAAAGCCACCGAGCATGCATCGAATCATTCACAGTTTGACAGTAGTGACATGCCCCGACTGTCACGGGAGCAGAGAGACCAAGGCTTGAGAAGGCTTCATGCTGGCCAGATTGCAAGACATGTGGCAAACCACTTTAATGTTCATGTCCGAACAATATATCGCCTGCAGCAACGGGTTCAAGCCACTGGAAATGTAGTGGAAGACCGCCTGTAACAACGTTGAGGCAAGATCGACAGATTGTCCGTCAACACCTGCAAACCGCTTCGCTACAGCTGCGGAAACTGCACGGACAACCATTGACAATCACAAGAGACAAACCAGCGATGACACGATGCGCAGGCGTTTGAGGCAGGAAGATATCACAGGCCTTACAGGGGTCCGATCCTCACTGCTCGACATCGCCGCGCTCGTCTGTAATGGGCCACACAGCATCGGAATTGGCGTCACCAGGAGTGGAGAACTGTAGTCTTCTCCGATGAAAGTCGGTATTGCATCTCGACGGTTGGTGTGCGAATGAGAGTGTATACGAGGGGAGCGTTTTGCAGATGAGTGTGTTCTGGAAAGAGACGCGTGGGGAGGTCCCAGCCTTATGGTATGGCGTGCTATAGAAGTAGCACTGAATAAAAAATCTAGGCCCTGTGGGGTTCCTTAATGTTGGTCCTGGTAGAGGAAATGGTGTAACAGCTGCCCGCTACATCGATCAGGCGCTGAGGCCTTCATCGTGCCCCATTTTGCTCGTCATCATGTCTTCCAGATGATTCAGAAGAGGTTCAATCTCGTGCGGCCAAGGCCGACAACTGTGCAGCTGAACTATCTCAGGCGTATCACAGAGTTTAGGCCCAAGTTCCTATTATCTTTATCAACCGTCTCATCCACTCAATGTTCAGACGATGCAACGCCGTAATGAACGCCCATGGTGGCCACACACATTATTGACTTCCAGATCGCAACGGGGCGCCACCTGTCCTAACTTTCACTTGAAATTCTCTAACATTTGTCTGGCAATGATGATGATCAATCATGTCAAATTTGGAATCATTCGGTTGATAATTGTGTTGTTTACATTTATTTGAAATACACTGATTATCAATATCCAAAAAGGAGTGACATTTTTTTGCTGTTCAGTATATAATGTTAGTTGAGGAGTGAACATTTCCAATACTGATTTTCTCCAGTAGATAATGCTATAGCATAAGATAAAAACATTTATTTTGTTTATTCTGTGAATCCGCGATTTTTTAGTGGTAAGACGGATGCACTTATGTCGTCTGTCATGGTTGCTTAAAGATAGGCTACTTATGTGTGCAAAATATCACCAGATACGAGTAGTTGAATGCACTTTGAATATATGTCAATGTCATAATGACTCAAAAGCGATCGCCAATTAAATGTTGGAGACCACCATGTTTTTCACCAAAAATTGTGTTAGTGTTTGTAAAGCTTAAAACGGATCTTAAAGATAATACAGTAATACTGTATGATGACAGGAATAGCATTCTAGACATCACCAAGGTGATTGTAAAATATCAACCCTTATTTTCGTTACTTGTTGGTTGATTGACTGATTGGAGTTTTACGCCGCACGGATGCAATATAAGTAAAAATGTCACTAGTACGACATTGTATGGTATGCAAGTGTGACTGACATCAGAACTCAAGTTCCTCATAATCTCGGAGTCCGTGTTAAGATCAAACTGTCAAACACAACGATCCGACAAATATATAAATAAGACATAATTTAGAAATACAAAAACTAAAAATTCTAACAGTAACGATTGTCTTCTTCTTGGCAGCATCTAAAGTTAGAGTAAAAACGATGAAGGTCATATGCCAACTGAATCAACAACCCGAAGACAATCTAATCATTTTACTATTCTGGTTGTCCTTTGTATTATTCACGTTGTTAATTTGCGTTGTCATTCAAAATGAGGTTAATTAGTTAGTGCCATTTCGATTGCCGTTTCGGGCGTCACTCGAAATCGGTAGGAGGATTTCTGCCATTTTTCAAGAAATAACGAGAAAAAAAAAATAACATTCAAAATGTTAGATCTTTATAGCTGGAGGCAACATTATATAAAGTTGCGATTGATTCATTAAAGAGCGAAATCATGAACGTGCTGGTCAGACAGTTTGGCCATAAACGCGATCATTTTGTTTTGTGCACGTTTTACCGCGATGCTTTTCAGACACACAAAGATACACTCATTAAGTCTGAAGGAATGAGAGTCATGACCGTTTTAATAATGTTCTAAGGAGGTTTGGATATTGACAGAACTTTTTAACGGTTACTGCCCATTTCTTGAAATCAATCTATTGTTGATTGGCATTACAAACCGAAGCCGCCGGGCTCCAATTTGGTGCTCTTTTCCCTTAATTTAAGATCACAAATGTTCTAAATATAAACAGTGATACATCAACTGATGCATTTGTAAAAAAATTGTGTCATAAAGCTCTGTCATATCAAGATGAGTGTGGCTATTTATATAATGATGTGTATATTACGGAGGTAACATTTTTTATTACGGTGATGTCCCCCAATTATGTTAAATGAAAATGTCCTACATTGAAATATACTAAAATGAAACAATTTCTTTATTTCTGCAAACTATAATTAGCAGATTAAACCTTCTGGAGTGATTGAGTTTTCGAATAAAGAATGAAATAAATGGCCTGTATAGAAAAACGATTCAAGAACTGTAGCAAAGTCATACGTCCATACATTTAGGTCAATGATTTGACTTTCAAAGCCGTTCTGGCACAACTATAACTATAATATCACTGGGCAATATCTAATCTTCGAAAACCACAAATAGCTAAAAAGTTAAATAATTGAAAACATGACAAGACTATATACCCCAAGGGCATGGTGTTAGACTGTGTTATCTTGTAGCCATTGTCATAGACGAAGGGCGGATCTCTCATTGGAGACGTGGTTTATATGTTGTCTACGTCAAGGAAAGCAGCAGTAATGGATATTCCGTATCAACTGTATTTGCACGGATTCTTTGAAATGTTCTGCTACAGGGGATTCTTTGTTCTAATTGCCTATTTAGCAACACCTTAAAGATTACTGATGATGGTATTAAATCGATTTTCAAGGGTGTCAAATAGTTTCCGGTGAGAAAACAATGATCCAACGAACAGACACTTGAGAATTTCAAGCATAGAAAATTGAGCCAGTTGGTCCATACGTGGGCTTAACTTAACATAGGGGGACTTAAAATCTCTTTGCTGAGATGAGCTAAAGTATTTAACATCTTGATGTTCAGAATCATTTCATTACTCAAATCTATAACTAGAACCGTAACATGGGATTTGACGTGAAATCCTCGTTAAGCTGCCAAAATGGGATTGTTCAGGAATTCAGATTGTCAAGAAAAGCGGATATTGCAGGCTCGTTGTTAAACAAGTTACTCGGATAATAAAAACAAACTTTACAGCAGGGTCTAGCCGCTACGAACACCCTTACGTCAGGCGTCATGGGACGAAATACGTCACCAAAGACGCTCTTAATAGCTTCATCTGTCACCGGATATCCCGAAAACTTGTACTTTATTTTCAAGCTCTTTTACAATTTAACAAGAATTTAAAAGTGTGGATATATGCAAGTTTATGTTATACTACTTGAAAGATTTAGTATGGTAAATACATTAATACTTCTAACAGCTGTTTGAAGCGCTCTGTAAATCGAGGTTCCATTCCAAAGAGAAACAAATTAAGGTACGATAAAGGTAAGATAAACACATCGACAAATGTGTGGAAGGAGGTGATGTTCACCTTAATCATGCCACATTGACACATTGTTAAAAGTAAAATGCGACTCCAATGTTACAGTGCAGATACTTTTTTTCAAAGTCATCCAGTAATCGTAAACTCCTCCGATGTATTATACGATATTCTTATGTCCGCTGTAGTCGTATTGTGAAAGGGTCGTTAGATTGAGAAAATCATGATATTACGTTTGTTTACGGCATGAACTCATTAGTTGCTTCCTTTCCGTCGGATAAAGATGTTTAAAATTGCATCTAGAAGTAAATGAATGGATGGATGGAACCCTCCATGACATAGCATTATCTTAAATTGCAACAGAAAATAACGCCAAGCAGAACAGTGTCCGCCAGATACATCAAACTTAATTATTTAATTTTGGCTATTATCCTTTGATAGAACAGAAACTTCATAAGAATAAAAACAACAAATTGGTTAAATGGACTCTAACATGTATATATATTTCGACCTTCCATCGTTGTTTTGTATTATATATATACAACATGTTCTATAGACACTGCGCAGACGGTCTATTTCGAAAAGATTGTGTTTTTTTTATTTCCAAGCCATTATTTATAGCCTGCTTTGTGTTCAGGTTAATTTTGTACCTAAGATGATATGAGTTAAGCATTCTGCAAATCATCATGGTCAACATGGTATAGGGGTAAAAATTCCGTAGTCTACTGTTCATGCCAAACCAAAATTAAACGTTACATTACACGTTTTCTTACACGTTATATGAGTTCTTACCAAAAAAAATGAAACCCATTACTAGGGAAAGTAATCAATAAAACTCGTTTCAAGGGTTGCTGTGAATATAGTGAGGCACGTTGAACAAACGCAGAGAGACATCCTGGAATCATTATAATGATATCAACTAGAAAATAAATACTGTATATTTACAGTAAATTTGAACCGGAGTTATAGCCTGGACACCAAAAAACAATCCAACCAAATACTTTTACAGAAATATTGACTGTTTGGTAACCAAGGTAACTATTGATGTCGACAAATAAGATTCACGAGACATCGTCACACCATCCTTAACACCAAAAATCATAACTGTACGAACTGTACCCTTCAATTTAAAATTATAACACGAACACAAGGTATAGACATGTCACATGGATATTGGCTGTTTTGTAACCATGGTAACCTTGAATGGCGACAAACAAGATTCATGACACGCCATCATCTCTGTAACTCTGAGTTTAGTAGTTAGTGTCTTTTAGAAAGTGTTTATAACAGCATTCTTGTTATTTTTTGGGATTACACCTTCTTTAAAATGGCAAAAATTCTTCTACCGACTTTAGGTTTCTCCCGAAATGGGAATCGAACCCGGGTCACAGAGTGTGGCATTTTTCGCCAGTACTAAGACGAAACCGTTAGGCTGAATGTATAAAACGGCCGAAATATAGTGCTGGAGATAGGTGCCATTCTCTGGGGTTCGATTCCGGTTTCAAACGACATCCAAAATCGGTAGAAGAATTTCTGCCATTTTTCAAGAAAGTGTAATCCCACAAAATAACGAGAATACCTATGACTCTGTTCACATCAAACATGAAAACTGTGCCGAACTTCAAATTAGAATTAATTACCAAATCCTGGCACATTTTGAACCATTGATGTCGACTAATAAGACATGTCGTCATCCCTAAAAGTAAATTCACACAAAAAATCATAACTCTGTAGAATTTCATATTACAATAACAGCCAGGACACGAGTTATAGCCTTGTCACATGGACATTGGTGGTTTGGTAACCATGGATGCCAACAAATAAGATTCATGACCCGCCAGTTCTTATACCTGTGTATGTTATTTACAACAACTCAACGTCATAGTTATACGTTGTCGTAATTACTAAACTGCCGTTATTAAAAACATTTAACAGAAGGGACCAAAGGTTGAACCCTTGGGATACCCCTGTTTTGGCAGGGAATAGGGAGCTTAGCGTTTGGCATAATTTTCCTGTTTACGATTTGAGAGATAACTCTTTTTTATTTTTTTATTTAATAGAGTTGTTTGAAAACTAAAACATTTTCTGCAACCAGTCATCAAAAGACTATAATGTCAAAATGCCGTTTTTCTTGAATAAGGGGATTCCGTAAATTTCTTACTCTTATTGACAATACTTGAGTAGTTAATTAGAAATATTATCAGATCCAGTTGCCTTTTTACTAACAGACAGAGACATGGTGTCGAAACCAGTGTAGCTTGAGCGAAATCTAGAATTCCTTGGTCTGAATATGTTTAAAAAATCATTAAAACGCTAATATGTTTCTTAAAATCAGTGAAAACCGAAAAAGAAAGTTCAAAAGAAAGTTCAATTGTGTTACGAGAGTAATATTTGAAATTTAATGTTTTTGTTTAATTGATGTCCATTAGTATTGTATGTTAGAACCTGTTTCAAGTTTGTGTAACAGATTGAGTTTCTGGATGGGCGTGACATCCTGGAACTTAGACATGCATGGGGGACATCTTTATGGCGGCTGGATTTCATTGGTCAATAGTTTGGGTTGAGATTTCATTGGGTAACTAGCTAGATAGTTTGGGATTATATAAGAGAGGAGGTAGATTCAAACGAGGGGACCAGGGGACAACTAGAGAACTACGAGGCAGAACAATCAGGGGTGAGAGCAGAAGAGACAAATATGGGAAGTATAGTAATGAATTAAGAACTTAGGGAAAACTTATGTTAAGAGATGCAGGGAGATATAGTCACAAGGTATAGAACTGAATATGATTTTGATAGACTGGGAGCAGATTTGTAACAAAGAAAGATTTACTAATTAAGGAGTTTACTTAGAACAGAAACTAAAGTAATTGTGGGTAAATCTGGATTTTCGGCTTTTCACTGGGTATAATTAGTGTAGTTTATGGGATTAACAAAAGCCGCCCTGGAGAGTCAACCGTACACGTCTGATTTGTAAGTAGACATATATTTTATATTCATTGTTTATTAATTATATATATATTGAAAATACTGAATCTGGAGTTGTGTTGTTTGGACTTATTACGATTCACTTTATTAGTAGTTTATTTGGTTATATTTATGATACGTTCGTCTACGTGGGTTAGTATATAATTTATGAGGGTTGGGCCCAGCTCGTGAATTGTATTGCGTAACTGTGGTTATTGGACGAGATAAGTTATCCTCTGGGTTGTAAGATAATCGATGGTATTATAATATAAATATAAGAAGAGAAACGATATAGAAAACCTTCAACGTATCAATTGCATAGTATTTCATTCTCTGAAGGTCATTAACAAAAAGAAAAATATATTTCAAAAACCTAACTGGGCGGGATCAATGTCCTACAGGACTTATCGCAATGATAGTGAGCATATCATTTTTGGTCAGGTGGTATGCGAATATAGGTAAAAATTTCAACATTTTTATTACTTATATACATAAACAAACCAAATCTACACAATCATAACTCTTGAAAAAAACATCCGAGCGCGTTGATTTTAAATAGGCTCCTTGTACTTGCTGTATTAAACAAATGTGTGAAGTTTCAATGTTGTAAGTTAAAGACTTTTATAGATAATGTGTTTACAATGCCTTTTATCGCAGCGGCAATGTAAGGGGCATAACTCTTGAAAAAAACATCCGAGCGCGTTGATTTTCAATAGGCTTCTTGTACTTGCTGTAATAAACAAATGTGTGAAGTTTCAAAGTTGTAAGTTTTTTAGATAATGTGTTTACAAGGACCAATGGACAGACGGACATACGGACAACGGAGGCAACGACAATACCCTTCGGGCAAAATTTGCCCGCGGGGTAAAAACTAGGCCCTATGGGGTTCCAGAATGTTGGTCCTGGTAGAGGAAATGGTGTAACAGCTGCCCGCTACATCGATCAGGCGCTGAGACCTTCATCGTGCCCCATTTTGCTCGCATTATGTCTTCCAGCAGGAGAACGCACTATCCCATACTGCCAGAGCAACGAGACTTCCTCCGTCAAAGCAACATACAGACTCTCCAATGGCCTGTTCTCAGTCTATAGACTTAAATCCGATAGAACACTTGTGGAACGCGATTCAGAGGAGGTTCAATCTCGTGCGGCTAAGGCCGACAACTCTGCAGCTGAACTCACCCAGGCGTATCACAGCGTTTGGGCCCAAGTTCCTATTATCTTTATCAACCGTCTCATCCACTCAATGTTCAGACGATGCAACGCCGTAATCAACGACCATGGTGGCCATACACATTATTGACTTCCAGATCGCAACGGGGCGCGACATGTCCTTACTTTCACTTGAAATTCTCTAACATTTGTCTGCCAATGATGATGATCAATCATGTCAAATTTGGAATCATTCGGTTGATAAGTGTGTTGTTTACATCTATTTGAAATACATTGATTATCAATATCCAAAAAGGAGTGACGTTTTTTGCGATTCAGTATATAATGTTAGTTGAGGAGTGAACATTTCCAATACTGATTTTCTCTAGTAGATAATGCTATAGCATAAGATAAAAAACATTTATTTTGTTTATTCTTTGAGTCCGCGATTTATTAGTGGTAAGACGGATGCAATTATTTCGTATGTCATGGTTGCTTAAAGAGAGGCTACTTATGTGTGCAAAATATCGCCAGATACGAGTAGTTGAACGCACTTTGAATATATGTCAATATCATAATGACTCAAAAGCGATCGCCAATTAAATGTTGGAGACCACCATGTTATTTCACCAAAATTGTGCAAGTGTTTGTAAAGCACAACGATCCGCCAAATATATAAATAAGACATAATTTAAAAATACAAAAACTAAAAATTTTAACGGTAACGATTTTCCCTTCTTCTTGGCAGCATCTAAAGTTACAGTAAAAACGATGAAGGTCGTATGCCAACTGAATCAACTACCCGAAGACAATCTAATCATCTTACTATTCTGCTTGTCCTTTAAATTTTTCTTAATTAATTAGTTAATTTGCGGAAAAGTTCGTTGTCATTCAAAATGAGGTTAATAAGTTAGTGTCATTCCGATTACCGTTTCGGGCGTTACTCAAAATCGGTAGGAAGATTGCTGCCATTTTTCAAGAAAGTCAATTTGGCCATAAAAGCTATCATTTTGTTTTGTGCACGTTTTACCATGATGCTTTTCAGACACACAAAGGTACACTCATTAAGTCTGAAGGAATGAGTGTCATGACCGTTTTAGTAATGTTCTGAGGAGGTTTGGATATTGACAGAACTTTTTTAACGGTTACTGCCCATTTCTTGAAATCAATCTATTGTTGATTGGCATTACAAACCGAAGCCGCCGGGCTCCAATTTGGTGCTCTTTTCCCTTAATTTAAGATCACAAATGTTCTAAATATAAACAGTGATACATCAACTGATGCATTTGTAAAAAAATTGTGTCATAAAGCTCTGTCATATCAAGATGAGTGTGGCTATTTATATAATGATGTGTATATTACGGAGGTAACATTTTTTATTACGGTGATGTCCCCCAATTATGTTAAATGAAAATGTCCTACATTGAAATATACTAAAATGAAACAATTTCTTTATTTCTGTAAACTATAATTAGCAGATTAAACCTTCTGGAGTGATTCAGTTTTCGAATAAAGAATGAAATGAGTAACCTGTATAGATAAAACGATTCCAGAACTGCAGCAAAGTCATACGTCCATACATTTAGGTCAATGATCTGACTTAGACAGTCGTTCTGGTATTATCAATAACTACCCTCTATATTAATGTGAAAGGTCTATGTTTTGTTTCATAAGTCTGATATAATATATGGGGGAATAAGTGTTTAGCTCAACGATGTGTTTTATATTACTCACAATTGCGATTTTAAAACGACAACATTTCTTCGACTTTATTTGAAGCCAATTTTTTTTGTACACTTTTCAGCTATTTGTCAGGTTGATCCACCTTCGTCAATTACAGCCGGTTAATTACATTCTTGAGACAGCACAACTATAACTACAATATCACTGAGCAATATCTAATCTTCGAAAACCACAAATAGCTAAAAAGTTAAATAATTGAAAACATGAGAAGACTATATACCCCAAGGGCATGGTGTTAGACTGTGTTATCTAGTAGCCATTATCATAGACAAAAGGGCGGATCTCTCATTGGAGACGTGGTTTATATGTTGTCTACGTCAAGGAAAGCAGCAGTAATGGATATTCCGTATCAACTGTATTTGCACGGATTCTTTGAAATGTTCTGCTACAGGGGATTCATTGTTCTAATTGCCTATTTAGCAACACCTTAAAGATTACTGATGATGGTATTAAATCGATTTTCAAGGGTGTCAAATAGTTTCCGGTGAGAAAACAATGATCCAACGAACAGACACTTGAGAATTTCAAGCATAGAAAATTGAGCCAGTTGGTCCATACGTGGGCTTAACTTAACATAGGGGGACTTAAAATCTCTTTGCTGAGATGAGCTAAAGTATTTAACATCTTGATGTTCAGAATCATTTCATTACTCAAATCTATAACTAGAACCGTAACATGGGATTTGACGTGAAATCCTCGTTAAGCTGCCAAAATGGGATTGTTCAGGAATTCAGATTGTCACGAAAAGCGGATATTGCAGGCTCGTTGTAAAACAAGTTACTCGGATAATAAAAACAAACATTACAGGGTCTAGCCGCTACGAACGCCCTTACGTCGGGCGCCATGGGACGAAATACGTCACCAAAGACACTCTTAATAGCTTCATCTGTCACCGTATATCCCGAAAACTAGTAGGTTATTTTCAAGCTCTTTTACAATTTAACAAGAATATAAAAGTGTGAATATATGCAAGTTTATACTACGTGACAGATTTAGTATGGTAAATACATTAATACGTCTAACAGCAGTTTGAAACGCTCTGTAAATCGAGGTTCCATTCCAAAGAGAAACAAATTAAGGTACGATAAAAGTAAGATAAAGACATCGACAAATGTGTGGAGGGAGGTGATGTTTCACCGTAATCATGTCACATTGCCACATTGTTAAAAGTAAAAGTCGACTCCAAATTTTACAGTGCAGATACTTTTTTACAAAGTCCTCCAGTAATCGTAAACTCCTCCCATGTACGATATTCTTATGTCCGCTGTAGTCGAAATGTGAAAGGGTCGTTAGATTGGGAAAATCATGATATTACGTTTTTTTACGGCATGAACTCATTAGTTGCTTCATTTTCGTCGGATAAAGATTTTTAAAATTGCATCTAAAAGTAAATGAATGGGTGGATGGCTTTTTTAAATCCTCCGTGACATAGCATTATCTTAAATTTCTACAGAAAATAACGCCAAGCAGAACAGTGTCCGCCAGATACATCAAACTTAATTATTATACTGTTCATGCCAAACCGAAATTAAATGTTGCATTACACGTTTTCTTACACGTTATACGAGTTCTTACCAAAAAAAGTGAAACCCATTACTAGGGAAAGTAATCAATAAAACTCGTTTCAAGGGTTGTTGTGAATATTGTGAGGCAAGTTGAACAAACGCAGTGAGTCATCCTGGAATCATTATAATGATATCAACTAGAAAATAAATACTATATATTTACAGTAAATTTGTACCGGAGTTATAGCCTGGACACCAAACACCAATCTACCAAATGCTTTCACAGGAATATTGACTGTTTGGTAACCAAGGTAACTATTGATGTCGACAAATAAGATTCAAAAGACATCGTCACACCATCGTTAACACCAAAAATCATAACTGTACGAACTGTACCCTTCAATTTAAAATTATAACACGAACACAAGGTATAGACCTGTCAGATGAATATTGGCTGTTTTGTAACCATGGTAACCTTGAATGGCGACAAATAAGATTCATGACACGCCATCGTCTCTATAACTCTGAGTGTAGTAGTTAGTGTCTTTTAAAAAGTGTTTATAACAGCATTCTTATTATTTTTTTGAGATTACACCTTCTTTAAAATGGCAAAAATTCTTCTACCGACTTTAGGTTTCTCCCGAAATGGGAATCGAACCCGGGTCACAGAGTGTGGCATTTTTCGCCAGTACTAAGATGAAACCGTTAGGCTGAATGTATAAAACGGCCGAAATATAGTGCTGGAGATAGGTGCCATTCTCTGGGGTTCGATTCCGGTTTCAAACGACATCCAAAATCGGTAGAAGAATTTCTGCCATTTTTCAAGAAAGTGTAATCCCACAAAATAACGAGAATACCTATGACTGTTCACATCAAACATGAAAACTGTGCCGAACTTCAAATTAAAATTAAATACCAAATCCTGGCACATTTTGAACCAATAATAAGACTAATAAGATTCATGACGTCATTCCTAAAAGTAAATTCACACAAAAAATCTCTGTAGAACTTCCTATTAAAATTACAGCCAGGGCACGAGTTATAGCCTTGTCACATGGACATTGGTGGTTTGGTAACCATGGATGCCAACAAATAAGATTCATGACACGCCAGTTCTCATACCTGTGTATGTTATTTACAACAACTCAACGTCATAGTTATACGTTGTCGTAATTACTAAACTGCCGTTATTAATAACATTTAACAGAAGGGGCCAAAGGTTGAACCCCTGGCGTACCCCTTTATTGACAGGCAATAGGAAGCTTACCGTTTGGCATAATTTAACTTCCTGTTTACGATTTGAGAGATAACTCTTGGGCAACTCAGTGGCTGCTACCGATAGCTAAAAATAAAAAAGACCAAAAGAAGAGGTCTTGGACAGATGCATAAGCACAGCCGGCCACACATCGATTGTAACCAAGTTCAAGTTTCCAGTCTTCGATAAGCTTTAATAGAGTTGTTTGAAAACTAAAACATTTTCTGCAACCAGTCAACACATGACTGGCTATAATGTCAAAATGCTGTTTTTCTTGAATAAGGGGATTCCGTAAATTTCTTATTGACAATACTTGAGTAGTTTATTAGAAATATTATCAGACCCTGTTGCCTTTTTACTAACAGACAAAGACATGGTGTCGAAACCAGTATAGCTTGAGCGAAATCTAGAATTCCTGGGTCAGAATATGTTTCAAAAAATCATTATAACGCTAAGATGTTTCTTAAAATCAATGAAAACCGAAAAAGAAAGTTCAATAGCATAGTATTTATTCTCTGAAGGTCATAAACAAAAAGACAAATATATTTCAAAAACTTAACTGGGCAGGATTAATGTCCCATAGGACTCATTGCAATGATAGTGAGCATATTATTTTTGGTCAGATGGTTTGCGAATATAGGTAAAAATTTCAACATTTGTATTACTTATATACATAAACACACAAAATGTGCACAACCATGCTTATCGGTACACAAAACAGACGAAAGGAAGCAACATATAGAATTGACTTAGTTATCACATAAACCTTGTATTAACGGGTATTAACAAAATGAGGCTTATTTTGAATCAATAAGATGGTCTTAAATTGCAGATTTAAATAGTGGTAGTGAGTTTATTTCTTAGAGGTTATTTGGAAGTCTGTTCCACGTCCGAAGTTCTTATGTTATAAAGCGAAAGGTTTTCGTGCCAAATGTATCTTTTTTGTTTAACCACGCGGATTCTAAAATTGTATTTCCTAAGTTCATTTGCAACCACAATCAAGCAGTGGATTACTTTTCGTAGCTCAGCTGATTGTTACATTTTTTGGCTGTGTTTGGCCTCAGCAAACGAGAATTGTTCTTATAAATGTGTTTGCAAGTTTGTGTGATAACATGACAGGAATATTTAGAGTTCAACTTCATTTCTATCTACATCATAAGCGATGTTTCAACGCCATTCTCAAGCTTGTAGTACGGATTATATGGTAACTAGGTGAGACACAGAATTTGTAAACTTGCTTTCGAAACACTGACCCCATCACTTGCCTTGTAGTACGGCCTATATGTTAATTAGGTGAGATACTTATATCGTTTGAAAAACAAACAAACCATCATTTCAAAGAAAAAATTAATAATTTGCATGAATGATTATTGATATTTTTGAAAAGGTATGATTTTGAATATTTATGTGAATTGTTAATAGGCCTTGTTTCAACATCCAACTTTCCCATTGACGTTTTTTCCACGATAGTATTCTTACAACATTCAGCACGGTTTAGTAATTTGGTGAATGATTTCAGCCACAGAATTCCTCAATGTTAACCAATTAAATCTATGTTTATTTAACTGGATGATGAGTAGTCAGGAACTATTACTCTGTATACTTATTCCATCAGCTTTAATACTTATGAACATACTAGCTCTGTTGTTTTAAAGAATGACCCATGAGCAAACCAAGACAGCTTTGAGACGAAGTACACACTACATGTACATACAGGTGTTATATAGTTTGTTGCTGAAACATTCATTGGAAGAGCATTCATATCTTCAGTTAGTTTTATTATAGCCGGGAAATCTGGGCTCTGCCGAATTTTTTTCCGCATTCGTCATAAGGTGATTCACATTACCAGCCAATTATAAAATAAGTCGCCCTCTAGACCGAAAATCCGGGCTAGTTTTATTATATTGACATCTAAATATTATTGTAATAGTTATTCTCTGGTTATGAAATCGTAGGGTGGGGATCATCCAATCAAGTTTCATGAATCTGTCAAATTTAAATAAACAGATAAAATACATTATATTCTTATTATATTCTTCTGATTTCAACAACGCTTTTGATTATGTTTTAGTATTTTCCGAGACGAAATGATGATTAATCATGCATCATGTACATTCATGTCGGCTAGTTGCTATACAAATGACGCATGGAAATACATCTATTTTCGCTTTGAATATTACATTTTATTCTGGACATTTAAAGTTTAGCCTTTACTTTAACTCGCTATCCACACAAAAATAGCAAACACCATAAGTTGGCAAAACAACACTTTGGTGTCCAATCTCTATGCTTTTAAAGGTTGTTGACCAGTAACCACTACATGCTGTAAATGTCTGAATTGGATATGACGCTTAATGCATTTTAGCTAAAGAGTTTAACTTTAATCTGCCCATAAACTGTCTTCATATAACATTGAACAACTACATGCTGTAAATGTCTGAATTGACAATATAAAATACATTAAACCTCATTTTCAAAGCAATTTGTACTGGATTCCCAAATACGTTTTGAAGAGTTTAAAAAAAATATATCAGTAGTAATTTTGTCGATAACCTTATGAGGTATATGCACTTCACATCATAATGCAGAATCCTCAGATTTCATAATTTAGTTGTATCGATAATGAGATGAATCTAAAGCTAAACTGTAAATGTCAAAAACAAATTCAACTTTTAAAACAACCCCTTGTTGTGACAGTTAAAATTAGATTTATATTGGCCTGACTATAAACCTAGAGTTTCATTTGTAAAATCTATCCTCGGATAAATCAGAACCAATAACTTATCTTACTCGCATCGATACTTAATGCTGTTTCACATTATAAATTGACATAGGTAAAATAAGACAAGATTATCATTAATATGATTAAGATGAGTGTCTTGTAATGGCCCTTCAGATACTATCCATCATCATTACGGTTTTCACAGACACCTAATGACACATTTTATAATTACTGTTGAGAGAATTGTGCCTACCATGTGTCTAATGAAAGTGGTATTAGTAGTTAAAATGACGTTCGCTTTCGAGGATAGACAAGGTACCAGGCGCAGGCACAACGGGTTTAGAGAAGACCAGCCACATCGCCAGGAAGCCAAATGGACCGCCTATTTTCAGTATCAAAACAAACAGCTATGTATTTTTTTGAGGTAACATAAAGGATAGAACTCATTGGATAGTTTTGATTCTGTGTGACTGGTTTAGTTTTGAATGAGTTGCAAATTCTTTCTTTTTCTTGATAATCTGAATTCATGAAAATATCTTAATTTTTGCAACTCTTTCCACTTAAAGCCATCATTCATAAAATTCAGCATATGTGTACAAAAATGTTAAAAAACCCAATCTTGACATGATCGTAGACGAAAGGGTATATATATTTCCCCCTGAGACGAGGTGGTTTAGAAATTTGTTTTGTGGCGAAATGGTTGTAAATCATACCCCGTCGTTTTGTACACCAAAATGAATACTAGACATAACTGAGATACCCCCCGCTCTGCAAGAAAAGTCGGCAATGTAAGGGGCATAACTCTTGAAAAAAACATCCGAGCGCGTTGATTTTCCATAGGCTTCTTGTACTTGCTGTATTAAACAAATATGTGAAGTGACAAAGTTTCAAAGTTTTTAGATAATGTGTTTACAAGGACCAATGGACAGACGGACGACGGAGGCAACGACAATACCCTTCGGGCAAAATTTGCCCGAGGGGTAAAAAACTATGTTAATGTAAGTCTAGGAGAATGATTGAACAGCATAGCAAATTTACGAACTCTGCATGGTCATCCTTTTGTAACTGCAACTGTAAGCAAGACGGAGAAGCGGGAAAGGATAGCCCCTTAGCCATGATAAGCAAGCTTTATAGAGTACAACAATATGTACATAGGATGATATGTATATGCACATGTATGATAAAGATGGAGAAACAGCACCAAGAGGAGGAGACACATGAATTGGGCATGATTTAATGCTACGTCTGTGACAAATGATGGAGTAAGACAAAATATCATGCAAAATACTCCTTGCTGGTCATGTTTAGTTAGCATCGACAACAAGAAAGTAGACTATGAGGCTGCTTGCTGATCATGTTGCCAGCACTCACTACGAGGAAGTAGGCTATCAAGAGTGCCACAAGCACAATAATGAAACATGCAGGCTTATATGACAAGCACAGCAACTACCGTACAACTGTACAATGGGACAAAATTGTGTCTACAAACAAATGTATGAACAGACAAATGTCAGAACAGAGAAATGTCAAAAGGGGTCCAAAATGTCATAAATATGTAAAAATATCTCCTTGCAAGTAGGACATGGACAACTTCATATCATTGGTAACATTTGTCAAGTTTCATTCAAAAAGAACCAACATCTGGGAGGAGTATTTTGGACAAAATTGCGTCTAAGGACGGACGGACGGAGGGCACAACGATCAGACAGATGTATGTGTGTACATACAAACTGTATGCCAGCAGAAGGGGGGGGGAAGTAGGGAGGAGGGAGGGAGGGGTGATAACATGATAACCCTGTCTTCATATGGAATGAGACCCATTGGAGGAGTATTTTGGACAAAACTGTGTCTATGGACGGACGGACGGACAGACAGACAGAGGGAACAACGATTGGACGGATATATGAGCGTACATACACACTTCATGGCAGTAGAAGGGGGGGCGGGAGGGGGAAGGTAGGGAGGAGGGAGGGGCGATAACACGATAACCCTGTCTTCATATGGAATGAGACCCCAAAAATGGCAAAGTCCTATAAGTCAAAAACGTCATAAAAATGTGAAAAAAGGAAATATCATCCTGTAAGTTGGGCATGCACATCTACATACCATTGGTAACATATTTGTGAAATTTCATTGAAATCAAAGCAAAATCTTAGGAGGAGTAGTCCGGACAAAATTGTGTCTACAGACAGACAGACGGACAGACGGGCGGACGGACACGCCGATTCCAGTAACTTCGTTGCGGGGGGTATTATAAAGGAATTATACCAGGTTCCCAGGAAATTATGTCAGCTACATGGTGGAATGTACGCTAAGACAGCAAAACCCCTACAACAACAAAATCTCCCGCATTCTTCCAAATTAATTTCGTTAACGAATATCTTTCCGTGTAGATTTTATTTTTAGCAAGACAGGTATCATTTTATACACACTTTAAATGGATATATTCTAAAGAAAGCTCTGGAGTTCGCTCGTAATTTGGCAACGGATTTCTTTTACATTTTAAGGGTGTTAATTGTTTTATTACACGATGTTTTCAGAAGATGCATTATCAGAAAAAAATATAGAAGTTTGTGGGATGCTGATGTGTGGTTTAATATCAATCGCTGGATTCACCTCGGCAGATAATAAACATTTGAGAAGAAAAGACGCCGTTCGCTTTGGGTAAAGCTCTCCGGAAAAGCCATCTATATATTATATATATTTAAAGTGGCATGATCTGTCAAATATTTCGAACATTTTCGTTTAAACAGAATAAACTAATAGCTCGTTATTTATGTCAAGAAGTAGAAAATAAGAACTTTCCGCTGATACCAATCTTGGAGATGTACGTCAAGGCAGATTTTAGAAGTAACAAAAACGTATTCGTATCCCGCTATTTAAATTGTGTCCTTCGATAACAAACATCTTCGGTTCGTACAGGGAACTGCCTTTATTTCTTCAACGCGTATCATTTAGTTTTCAAATTCTTTTGACGGTATACATGACAAAACATGGAATGAGACCGGAGTAAGATTAGTAATGTATTGGACACGTTGCCATCGGGAGGACTATATAGTTTTAATCATTCACGAAGTCTTAAAAGACAGGATTATTTCCAACTTGAGTCCAAATAACGAATAGCCTAAAGCAGTAGGTGATGGGGAAATTAGGCGCGTCCAAACGAATTATATTTATACCTTTGAGAATCTGGCCGAAGAGTTCTTAACATTCATTACAGATTATACAGTCTGTTTCAGAATAGAAGTTGATAAAAAAAACCAGTAATTGTTTAAAATGGCACCAGCGGAAGGTATTGATTCCCTTTTACTTTCACTCCATAACTAAGACGTAATGTTAAATGCGCTATACATTCTCCTTGGTTACGATCTCGCCATATTCTCTCGTCGTGTTTAAAATAAGCAGATTTGTGTATCGTTCGGTTATCTGGAGAGTTGTGTGTGGCTGCTTTAGCTATTAATGAAGGTGTAATAATATCTATCAAAATTAGTAGCAAGATTCGATTTTAAATGAACTAATAACATTGTTATCCAAAAACTACCTTCTCAGCCTTCCAGATTACATCTCAAGTAGATACATTCGTCCGAATAGTCAAGATGATCAACCGAGATGAGAATAAACCCGTCTCTAGGGGACGTGAATTAGTAATTAATGATCCACACTTCTATAAAAACACTACGGTATCTAGGAGACTGTGAAATGACAGTCAGTTGAATGCGAAGAGAGACAACGGACTTATCTGATTCTATGACGTCTATCATCCATTCCAATCCGATGATATACCAAGATGTCAACATAATTACTGTAGGATAGCGTATTGCAGTCGGGTGCAGTGAAATAACAAAAGTGTTCAGTAATAGTATGACGTGTATTGTCCTGTTGATTTTAAATATAACTGTTGACGCAAACTATATAAAAGAAACATGAAGGATACACCTCCAACAGGTTTGCCTTCAAAAGCGACTTGGGGCCTCCGTGGCTCAGTAGGTAGAGCGTTGAACGCTCAATCCGAACAGCCTCCCACTAATGGGGCGCGGGTTTGAATCCCACTCAGTCCAAAAAAAAAAAGGAAAATTTTCTGACTGGGTTTTCACTCGAACGACCTGTGGGATGGTTGCCAGTTACCAACGTAAGGTCCTGGGTTTCCTCCGGACATAGAGCCCGGTTTCCTCGAACAATAAAACTGACAACGCCGCCATATAAGTGAAATAGTCTTTAGCGCGGAGTAAAACACCAAACAATCAATCAAAAGCGACTCCTATTGACACACACACACAGAGTCCATTACGGTTTGGGGCCAATAAGCTAAAACAACCAACCAACACTGAGTCCATCTTGCACACGAAGTGTGTCTTAATGGGTTTGTTAAATGATAGCTACTGTCGTGTTTTTTAAATTATATAGGATAGCAATTATTGTTTCTTTAGTGTTTCTGTGCGCACATGCTATTGTAAGAGAACGGTTTGAGAGATATATCAAAACTATTCCGAGGAGGCGGGACGAGTTTGTGCCGAGCAGCTCCACAACGTGTCTACCCTGACTTTACTCCACACAATTCAGTGACTAAGGGAACTTTTCAACTGCATAAAGCATTCATTAACTCAAATGCCGTAATTGTCTCCTTTATAATAATAATACTAGCATGAGATTTCTCTGTTGAATGATCAGCAAATACCAGAATGGATATGACCAGGTAGATATATAACTTCTTAAACTGTTTCCAGAAAGTGCTCTTTATTTAGCTTTTGATTTTGGGTAATGTAAAGTATTGTTTTGAAATTTTGTTGTTTGGGTTATGCGTTGGTGGAAATTGAAACGTATGTCATTGATTCCGTTTGTCAAGAAAAGTTGAAAAGTATAAAACAAATATCAGTAAAGCCAGTTTCCCAAACAAACCGAGGATGTGTGTTGATAACGTACAACATTTTGAGCTTTATTGTTGATTATAAAAAAAATACCTTACTAGTTCATTGGTCCAAATATTTGTAAGGATAGTGACTAGTTCATTTTAACTGGAAATGTTTGTTCAAACGGGAAATTGTACGCTACCAAAGCAATGGGTTAACGTTATGTTTAAATGATTTCCTTGGGCCACATAATTCAGGATTTAAATTGCCAACAATTGTGCATGACATATTTACCGGCCATGACAATGGAAATGACCAGTGTCTTGCATTTTTAGACATTAGCAAGACCTTTGATAAAATATGGCAAGATTGTTTTGCTCGTTAAATTGCGTCAACTTGGTATTGCTTAGATGGGTATTTGACTATTTTCCCAATAGGAAAATCAATGTCTGTATCAATGATATAGAATCTTATGCGGGCTATTCTGCATAAAGCAAATATAAAATTACAATTGAAATATGTTTCAGTAAGTTGATGATGGGTTCGGTTTTTAAGTCTTCCGCAGACGAGAGCTATCGGCTGAGGTAAATTCCTCTCGAGGAAATTCCCTCGGCTCGTCCTTACTCAAATTCTCGCCGTGCTAGGTCTTGGGTCAAAGATTAGATGTGCTTGATATTTTACGCCTAGGGAGGAAAACAGCGTCCCTTTTAGTGGGGTGCTATAGACATTACGGTTATTTTAGATGAACTGTAAGGCAAACAATTTATCCAAACTGATGAATTAAGAAAGAGAGTGAGAGAAAAAATAAAATCATATAAAAGAGAAAAGAAAAAAACACAAATTTGTATGAAATTCTCAAAAGCTGTGTGCATTATTAAATTTGATCGAAGTATCTGAAGTTGCAAGTCAATTTTACTAGATGCTAATTTTCTTCGTATCTAACTGTTCCTTACACCAAAGCAAACACGTCGAGAAAAACACTGATGTGGTTTTCCGAAGTAAGAGTATTTTCCATAAAACCTATTTGATGTTAAAAGAATAAAAACAAATATTGACTCAATGTTATGTTGCAGATATCCCAAACGACTTCAATTTCCTTGAAATTACATTTAATACTAGCAGAGGATGACTTAAAAATTCACCCACGCAATATAACATACCCATAGGTATTCATCAATCTTCTCAATCTACACCCGAAGTTGCCTTGTGCTAGAAAACATTAGCTGAGCTGTGGCACAACCTACATTTCTAGCTTAGATATACAGAGTGATTATAGAGATACAAATGCCTATAGCATCATAATGTATTACATTAGGGCAATGAATGAATTCAAAAAATGAATTTTCTTATTGAAAAAATACACATATACCTTCGTCCGTTTGAATCACAAAAGGCGACCGTGACTCCGTGGCGATCATATTAGCAAACAAGTCTATGAAATTGGTTGAAATGAACTATAAGTGAACATTTATTATTGTGAAGTTTTAACCTATTGATAAGTTTGCACTTCCATTCCCTGTAATTGTGTATCATTTTGTTGTTTGCTGTGCTGAACGTAGATAGTTTGGCTGTGTAGCATCGGCTATGGTGTACTGCCCTTGACTGGCCACTGCCCATAAAGTGAGTCTCACCTGGCAGGTTCGACAAGGCAGGCATCGCTGCAATCCCATAGAAAACATTTCTGTCGTTTTTGCGAGTCTTCGTTAGCTTTGATCCTTTACATTACTTGAACAACGTTAGTAGTTAGCAGTCCCACTTGTTAGCCATCCTCGGATACCAAAGGTTAAATTCTCAACAAGCTCACCTTTTACCCCTGGGCCAACTGCGATTCAAGGCCTCGTTTTCTTGCAAACGGCCATTCTCTTCTAAACGTTGGAACTCGTCAGTTTTTGAGACATGATTATAGAATTGAAGCGTAAACCGAAAAGTCGTCCATCTTTGTTTTGATCACTACCTTGACTACCGATTCTGATTGGCGGAACCAATAAAAGTCTATATACATATTAAATTAGAAACGACGGATTTGGTAAAGTAAGCGTGAGCGTAAGTTTTAATCGTGGGTTCCGACGATGCTTGTTAACATACCAGCCCGAAAAGCTAAATATGTCGATGAAATGCCCAGAAGCAGACAAAGAATCAAACACACAACAGACGAGTGTGCCTTCTTTAGACTTTAAGGTAATAATATGTGTGCTTTTTAACCTTCAAAGATACATAAGAATAGATATATTCTTCCTGGACACCACCAGAAATGAGAATAAACGTCTCTGGGAGAAGTGTGTCAATAAAACACTAGCCTAGAAGATAGTGTCAGACGTAAGTCAAGTCAGTACAAGGATGTTGACAATCAGTGAATCCTCTTCTCTCAGGTGTTTTATGTAAGTCAAATCCGCTCAAATGGAAACATTTATATTAATAATGTAGAACCTGACAGATTTTAGTCAGTTGCACTTGTTTCCCAATAGACAAAGTCTGACTATTACTAAATTATAATGTGACGGTTTATTTCGTAAACCTAAATTTCGTGTTTGTTTTCAATGCGACCTTTACTAGCACCACCATAAGGTTATAACCCTAAGATCCCCAACAGCCTATGACTAACCATAGGCTTAAAACAAAGAATATTCTCTATCATCTATTACAAATAAATATCTTTGAAATATATAGGAATGCATGACTGTCTGAGAGCTACGACTATTATTTACATTTATTTACGAAATTGGGATATTTAAAAAAATTAAGATTGGAAGTTCATCAAAAACATAAATTTAAATATACGCTACTGTTTGCTTCTGTTATGAAATATCTCTCAATAAAAATAAATGTTGAACTTTTGATAAACGTTCCGTCTGAGTGGATAAAAGTTTATAAATTTGCGCATAGAGAATGAAACGAATGTCAAGTAAAACAATCTTTTTACTTCTATATAGGTTAAGGACAACGGGCCTACTTTAAAATCAATGGCTAGTATCGATCTATAATTATACGAAAGGTGCCTTTGTCTACCGCGAACATAAACTTCCGGAAGGCTTTCAACACAAAGCTATCTGCGAAAGCGTGTGTCTATGCAAATGGATAGCGAAAATCACCTCGTAACCAGCACACGTGTCGTCCTGTAAACCAATATAAGCCGATGTTCAATCTAACATTAGAAGTTACCTCACTCCTAAAGTCTAGATTTTCAAAAGTCGGCCTTTTTTCTGAAAAATCCACTGGAATGGGGTTGGAGAGTTCATCTGGGAGGTCAATTGATCATATGACTTTTAAGCATTCGACAGTACAACATCATGAAAGTCTTATCTTTCGTTTGCTCGGTTTTACTCGCTTACACTCGACTAGCACAACTATTCGAAACCCGCCGTGGAGCCTATAACAGTGGCCAGTTTACGGTGAATAGGGTCGACAGGGAACGTTGCCAGCATGCCTGATTTCGTGAAAATGGGACTATTTATTCATGGTTTGTTATAGTCATTGATCACACAATAATCAAAATGTAATTTAACTGCTCCTATGAAATTTTGTTACAATCCTGCCAAATGTATTTCCTTTTAATCAAAATAAACCAACGCCTTGTATGTATAAGACTGGCATTATTAAATATTGTTTAATGTGTTACATGAGAACTGCAACATGATCATCCTAAGGTACTCTGTAAGGGGTGCAACTCTTAAAAGTGATTATCCTTATACCTGAACTGGCATTAAAATAGACATATTCCTTCTTGTATCTAGATGATCACCCGAAACAAAAATACACCTGTCACTGAGGGAAGTGTTTTAGTAATTAACGACCACCACTTCAATAAAACGCTATCGTATCTAGAACACTGTGAAAGGAGTCCGTAAATGCAAGGAGAGAGAGAGAGACTTGACGTATCTGCTTCTCTGACGTCTATCATCCATTGAAATCCGGCGAGATATCAAGATGTCATCATTAATAATGTACAATCTCACAGATTATAGTCAATCAGCTTCACTTGTTTCCCAACAGACAGTCGCCGTCTCATAGAATGTATATGTCACTCAAAGAGAATCTGGGAGGAAATATTTGCCCTTTCTGTATTGTGTCTTCAATGAAGACAACAGACAAGATGTCCGTATGCAGATAACTATTTAATGTGCATTCAGTTACATGATCCCCAGTAATATTATAAGGTATTACTGAATTATTAAGTAACAGATTGATGTTTTACACGGCACTCAGGATTATTTCACTTATATGGCGGAGTTGCCAGGTATAGTTTTGGGACGGGGGGCGGGGGGAAGGTTCATTGTCCGGAGGAAATCCTCGACCTTCGTCGAATATTTGGCAGCTTTTCCACATATATACAGTATCTTAGCTAAAAAAATCATGATAGATGACTATGATTGTGAAAAAACTGACTGCAAACCTTTTATTGCAGTCACAGGAATGAAATGACAATGAATATTTCAAAACATAACTTTTTTCTTGAGGTATTCGGATCAAGTCCATGCAATACAGACCCTGTACATAATATGATCTACCTGACATTTACAAACTGTCTGTGTTTTCAGTCTGAGTAAAAAGCATCATCAATGAATATGGATTTATTCTGAAAACAGTTCTGTTAGAAGATAAAACAGTGTGCTACTAAAAGTGGCAAGAGCTGACAAAATTGAGATTACTTTTTTCTTCTTTTGGACATAATTTCTGCTATTCGATTTTTTCCAAGCAGCAATTATTAGGATCATTTCGTTTGCATCACGCCGAGCTGTAGCACGGAAGCAAAATAGTCCACCTATTGATTTACAAAATGGCGTTAGACTCATTGGACAAAGGTGTTTGATTTCATGTGATTAGATTATTGTTTTATTGAACTTTTATTCTGTGGACTATCTAGGTTTATGAAAAAAGTCTGTTTGGCAGCTCATTGAACTTGATTGATTGACTGATTGCTTAGAGTTTAACGCCGTGCTCAAGATTATTTCACTTATACGGCGGCGAAAAGAAATTAATGCATCATACATTTTTTACATCAAAAATACATTCGAACTGAAAAATGACAGAAACAGAAATAATAAAAACTGGTAAAACACTGTGTTACCCATTTTCGGAGATAACAAGATATATCACAATTATCTCCAATACAGCAACAATAAACAATTTATATAAAAATATACAAATTTGTAAATATGTATTTATGTTCTCCGAGTGTAATTTTAATAATAAATAGGTCTATACCATTATAAGTAAACATTTGACCCAGGTTAGTCGCCTTTTACGATCAAGCTTGCCTGGGAACTGTGAGCTAATTCTTATCCCCCGGAACCCACACGGGGACGGAACCCAAGGATTAGTCGCCTCTTACGATCAAAAACCTTGGGAAGGCTGAGGGTCTATTCACAATACCCAGTTTCTGTTTTTTTTCAGCAAATGAAAATTGATCTCGGTCATGCTAGATCTAGGAAGTGGCTTACATAGCGATAGTTTTGTATCTGGGTTATTTGAATACTGGATTGAAACTAATGCAGGTCTACTGTACATACTTTAAGCTTTCAATCAATGCCTGATTGAAGATTTTTGTGTGTGTTTTTTTAATTTTAAACCAATTTTGAGAATTACACAGTTTGGCTGAGTATATGTAAGCCCCATGTTTAATTGAGCGTAGTGTAAAACCAGCATTCACTGTGTCAACTTTATTTGGTTGTAAAGGATGTCTCGTGTTGATCTATTTGATAATAGAAAGGAAAAGCGTCAACGAGATTTAGGTAATTAGCCACAGATCAAAACGTTAACATTACCGCAAATGAGAAATGAAACTGTATCCTGTAACGTATAAAGAGATGTTGTAAAAAGCTTGCATGCCTCTCATTAACTTAGGTATTTCGGCAACGTTTTTAAAAAGTACAGCACTTACTATTTGAAGTATACAATTAACACATGTCCACTTATGATGGAAGTGGTTAGAGTTTCAGGAGTGATTGACCAATTCTGGTTTCGTGAGCGAATACAGTCCTTATTAGCTACCAATACTACATGTTCTCAGCAGTTTTTATTTCCATTAAAGAAAACGTATGCATCATGTTATCCTCCAAACTTAATTGCTTTAGCTTTAAAACTGTCAAACACATCTGTTTTTGACCTCTTGTCCTCAATTTGCGGTGACAGTTAATTCTCGAAACCGGTCACTATGTATTTAATCGAAACTTGACACCAATGTGTGTAAGTAGGGTAATTGTACCTTGGCGTTCTGAAGTTTCTCCATTTAATCCTGAATTACATTGACTTTCGTAGAGACTTCTGAAGACAAAATACATTATACTTAATAGCTGACAAAATGATCAAAATTCGGTCCCAACGACTCTCCTCCATAATATGAACGGGCCTTTTTCAGTCCCGGTTCTGCCCGTCTCTTTCTAGCCCTAAATCTACCTTCATGTATTACTTGGAAGTTTAATTCCATCAAAACTGATCTTAAAATAACTCGGGATATTTTACGCTACCTGAAAGAGTAACACTAGGAGCTTATAAGTTTTCATAGTCTGTTTTTGGCCACTTACTTAGACACTTACTGCAGTCAAACACGATTCAGAGAATAAAGGTGTCAAGCATGTGTCTAATGAACGGACATTAATAGTCGACCTGTCCAGTTTCATAGTCCGTGTACGTCTCAGCAAAAATTAAAGAAAAAAGAGGCATAACCAAACCTATAAAGACGTTATATGAATAAGAATATTTGGTATTTTCCCCTGAGAGGAAGTCATTTCGACATTTGTTATACACTGAGATTCTTTTTATTACCGAATTGTTGTAAAGGATATCTATCTGGTGGGTAGTTATGCCCGAAGGATGAATTTTATCCGTTTCCCTTGCCGAAAAAATATCGAAATTTTTCAGCTCATTCCTCAGTAAGCTTTTTGTTCTCTAGAGAATTCTACCTAGGATACATCATCTCTGCTGGAAAATTCTGTACAGTCTGGTTCATCGGAAATCAAATTTTATGGACTAAATTATTCTATTCACGAATTTAGCCAGACAAACTGAGAATCTTCCTTATTTCATGGGCTGGCAATGTTCTGAAAAGCAAATTCTTTTTCTCCAGAAGTTTAAATTTGGACACTCGTTTTATATCACGAAATAGAATTTACAGTAAAATGAGTATTACGAAGTGAAAAAAAGTAATTGAAAAGCTAATTGCCTTCATGTTATTGTATGTAGTTGTTCAACTACCAAGGAATCTGTTTATGTGAGTGTTACTGGTCTGGTATTTATTTTCTTATTTAAGGGGGAATTATGTTGACCCGCACGTTTTCTTATAAAGCAGTAATCCACGATAAAATTGCTCGTAATAGATAAAAAAAAAATCCGGTAAAAAATCTCCGAATAAATTGCCAGTTATTTTGCTAAGAGATTGTGTGGACCCCGGATATATAATCTACAGGTAAAACATCGTCCATCTTCTTTCTCTTACTTAATGTTGTCAGAACAATCTTGAGTGTATTTTATTTAAGGAAAAGATAGTAAAGCGTAAATAAATATTTTGACAGAAACATTTCAATGAATGGTAAATTCGACCAAATAATCACTAACACCAGCATCAGATGGGATGAGACGGGATTACGATTAGATAAAGTATTGAACACATCGTCATCGGGAGGACTATATAGTTTTAATCATCCACGAAGTCTTAAAAGAGAAAATTATTTCTAACTTGAGTCCCTGTAACTACCAGCGTCGAATTGTATCATCTGAGTAATGAGAAAAGTATTGGAATCCAAAGGGATTATGTTTATATTTTGATTGATTGATGTTTTACGCCGCAGCCAAGATTATTTCAGGGCTAGTGTGGAGGAAATCTAACTCTTTGCCCGGAGGAAAAACCCCGACCTTCAGTGAGTACTAGCTGGCAACTTTCCCACGTATGGCAATCCAACAAAAACATTCCCTCGGAAATTGTTCAATTGTTGTTTGGCCTGAGTGCGGTTCGAACCGACACCGCATCGATGGAATGCCTGTGTGACATGACATATGTGATTTAGGCTGCTACACATTTTCTGGAACATCTTTTACAACTGCATCTTTTTGACATGAAAAATGGCTTAACATCGGATTGCTTCTGCTTCCGAGATTATGAAAGATATTTTGAGAGGCTGAAGGAGTGCGTTAAAACGTTCAAAATGTTTTATTAATCGAAGGTGGCAATCAACAACATGTTTACATATATATTATAGCACAAGAGAACCCCGGTGTCAATCAAATTTTTGTGATCTTGCAATTTTGTTTTGACAGATGGATTAAAAGACGAAGATGTACAACGCTTATAAACCGACACATATCAGAGAGAAAAAAGCAGGGTTATTAAACCTGCATTTTACCACAGAAAGTGGTTACATTGTCGGTTTAAACAGGGATCTGCTTTATCAATTTTACACAGGATAAAGGAGTATTTCGAGTTTCAAATGGGTTTTGTACCAATGGAAATCCAAGAGTGACACACAGACTGTTAAAAAGAATGTTATTTAATCATGGAAAGGCCTCATAAAGGCTACAGGACCAAAACTTTCAACCCTTCTACCGAGCTAAATGGGACTGATCTGTGACACAAAAGTCAAGGCAGATTAGGCCATTAGGCTGATAAATGGCGTTCACATATTTCTAGTCTCTTTCACAGCCACTTAGCCATGGTCGATTGATTTGAAATCTTGTCTACTGATTTGAGTCGGTGCAGAATCGAGAACCGAACCGGCGCCAGAGTAAACCATACACAATAACCAATGATTATGCCTTCTTTGATACTCAATCAAGTGGAGGAGACTTTTATAGACATGTCACTTTTCCAGACTTTGTTTTAAAGGATTTCAGGGAATGTGTTTTAAATTTAAATTTGAGACTACCGTGACGACTAAAGGTCGGTAGACACTGAGAGTTTTGCTGCGACCTGGATCCGGGATTACAAAAACGTTCTGTAGTCAACTCAGACTCCATAACTCAACTCCCCTTGAGCATGTTCCCAGGAGTTTGGATCAGAGATTGAGTTTATAAAACATTCTGAGAACTTGCTCAATTGAGTATATAAACAAGGCAATTTCAGCCAAGTTGAGCACGAATTGTTAGAGCTTTCTAGGAAGGGAGGTAAAAATGAACGTTTGTTTTCGTGTTGTTGCAATGTTGTCAAGTGATCGGCAGGTCGACCATTTGAAAAGAAGTAAAATTAAAGGTTTATTACTTCCAAAATTAGTGTAAATAAACTCAGATACTACAATTTTTCACTAAATATCGACAGCAAAACTTAGAGGGCTACTTTACGTTGAGTCTAACTTAGATCAAAGTCCATAGCTTGCTCAAAACGTCGTACTCAGCTGAACACAGAAACGAACTTAAAAGTTTTATGATCCCGACTTTTGAAGTGTGAGTTTAGAGTTGAGCACAGAAACGGCTCTTGAGCACAGAGTCGTATTCAAGCAAGTTTTATAATCCCGGCTCAGAGCCAACCCAACTGGAAAATCGCCTCGCAGAGAAAGGGTGTAGTGTATACCAGTCCACGACGCAAATCGGTGTCAGTTGGCTTCCGTTGCGTCGGGTCGGGTGTGATCTGGACGCGTCAGATACTTTATTGAAGAAGCGGGTTGAGCCGGGTCTCATCCGATGGCGTCAATCGAACGTCTTTTTTAACCGGTTCCGTTAGAGAGTTCCGAGCGCCATGTCTCCCAATGACTTCCGTTGCGTGCAGTGCATACCGTTCTACGACGCGACGCAACTCAAGCCGACCGACCCCGACTCTAATCGGGTACAGTCGCGTCGGGTCGCGAAGCTCAGTGTTTTCCGGCCTTAACAGATCAGTTTTCCGATCAAGTAGTTTTCACAGAAAGCGGTTGATTTTTAACAGAAGTTACCGCTCATGGAAATTTTAACGAAAATTACAAAAATACACGTAGAGGACTATGTATAGCTATACAATACTCTCAGAATGCCTGCTTATCTTACATCTGCTCCTGCTAAATAGATAAATACTAGTGATTTTACTTTGGATGAAATATAGTATAAGTCGATTTCAGAGAAAAAATGTCCAATTACCGAGTAGCAATGGGATTTCTCTGATACTTGCCGGACGAACGCGCTGGGGAATAATGTAAATTACATAGGAATGATCCTACATGGACGAAGGCGATTATGACGAGTTTGGGAATTGCTACTGGTATTAATCTCTGTGATAAATTGGGCATAGTTTAGTTTATTTCTGCAGTTTATTACCAGGACAAAAATCCCAAAATATGCCCCAAACGGTAATTGCACGGTGTCCCTAGGGTAAGAAGGTTACCTATGATCATCCGAACACCTCCCCATTACGTATACAACAGTAAACGACGATTTAGTGTCTATTACAAAAATAAATTCCTATGTTTACAAAAACGTTCAAACTGTATAGCCTTATGGACAGCCTTATATGGGTAACAAACTTGCCTCTGTGGAAACTAAACAAATCCACGAGCATTTAGAGCATTTAATTTTTTCTCAAGAAAATGTATCGATAACCGACAAAAACCATTGCGAACGGCTGTCAGTGCGCTGGTGGGGGTTAAGATTATTGGCATTTGCCAATCTACATGACTGTCAGTGCACAATCACTCGAATCAATGGTGTAAGGTGGGCTTTATCAATGGTGTAGAGAGACCTTACGTCTATAGAAAATATAGATAATCTGTATATTTTAAAGCGGTTATGCCCCCCCCCCCCACATCACACACACCATTGATAATACCTATGTTGGCTGATTTGTGCCAAAACTCGAAATAATTCTAAATCTCGCCGCGAGAACACGATAATAAACTTACTTTCGTTTTCTTATTCTCACCGAGAAAACGAAAGTGGATGGAGCGGAAGTAATCTGCAGGCATGCGTGTTGTGTTAATAATATAATGAACCGATTACATCTAACAGATTAACTTTCCGGTATCACTGACAACTAGGAGCCGTCATATTATTCAGACGAATGAACTAAATTAAAACTCATGGGTGGCTGCATTACATGCTGGAGGAAGCACTAGTAACACAAAGTATGTAAGTGTTAAATTATACACCATTGTGTAAAACTGTATTAACTTATTAATATTTAATATCTGTTTTGTAGAGTAAGATGAACATTCGCCAAATTCATAAAGCTGCTCGAACCCGAAAATCAGTTGTTTTGCATTACAAGTCGACAAGGAATTCACTGGAAAGACGATGGTCATAAAAATCTCACCGAAATTTAGTGCTACAGCAGACCAGTCAATGTTTTTTCCAATGTCACAATTTTCGTAAAACTTACTGCCTGTCAAAAGCTTGGACATCTTCAACCACTACTAAATAAAGTAAATAAAACAAGCCAAGTAGCTAGCAGGTCCCCCGCCATAAATGTTGTTTGGAAACTAGTTGCTCATTATACATTGGATATAATCACCATATACCTGATGTTCAATGATTGTGGGAGTGTGGTCTGATTTATGTAAATGAAGTTGTCCACACTCTGACCCCAATTACCTCTATGACCTAAAATATAGGTCGACATTCCCGAAAATTGACCAAGGTCTCTTTAATGTGTCTCTATATACCAAAAATGAAAGATCTGCATCTTGCGGTTCTTACGCTATCGCGTTCACAAGCAAATTCCAGAATATGACCTCAATGACCTCTGTGACCTAAAAAAAAAAAGGTCGACATCCCCGAAAATCGAACTTGACCAAGGTCTCTCAAATATGTCTTTATATACCAAAAATGAAAGATCTGCATCTTGTGGTTGTAAAGCTATCGCGTTCACAAGCAAATTTCAGACTTTGACCTCAATGACCTCTGTGACCTAAAAAAAAAAGGTCGACATCCCCGAAAACCGAACTTGACCATGGTCTCTCTAATGTGTCTCTATATAGCAAAAATGAAAGATCTGCATCTTGCGGTTCTTAAGCTATCGCGTTCACAAGCAAATTTCAGACTTTGACCTCAATGATCTCTGTGACCTAAAAAAAAGGTCGACATCCCCGAAAATCGAAATTGACCAAGGTCTCTCTAATGTGTCTCTATATAGCAAAAATGAAAGATTTGCATCTTGCGGTTCTTAAGCTATTGCGTTCACAAGAAATTGGGACGGACGGAAAGACGGAAGGACGGAAGGACGAACGGGCAGCATTTCCAAGTCCCCCTTCCACTTACGTGGCGGGGGACAACTAAGTAAAAGTATCAGAGTTAATATTGATTCAGCGAAATATGTCATTTGATCTGAACAAGTGCTACGGTCTCTCCCAGGTAAGTTCATCTGTGAGACCAGGGCCCAGTTTTACGAAGCCTCCTTAAGGTACGTTCACACTATACAGCGAATTCGGATCGAGGTATGAACCGGATTTCGGACAGGTCAGCGTATTCGGTGTGTTGTGTTCACACTGCAACGAATAATCGGCCAGTTCATATCCACACAATCAGTCAGTTCATATCCACACAACAACAACACAACTCAACAACAGTTGAGAGCGGTTTGCAAGATAAGATTCGTTTGCTTGAATTTTTGAGGAAAAGAGACAACTGTTGTCATAATCCTTCAGAAATCATGCGAAAATGTATTTAGCTCCATCTCTACACGAAACCGCTCGATAGTTTATTCTCCAAACCACGTTGTAGGTCACTGTATTTTTGATTGCCATGTTTTTCACAGGTCGATTCTGATTGGCCAAGGAGGAAAATCGTGGACGAATTTGATCCCGGACCGAATAAAATGGCTCTGTGAGCCATTTATATTCTTGCTTTCCGAATCCGGTGTCCGTAGCGAATTCGGATCAAGCTAGTGTGAACAAATGTACGGATAAACATTGAAGCCATTTTAGTACGGAAATCGTTTCGGACCCCGAACCGAATTCGGGGTATAGTGTGAACGTACCTTAAGTTAAGGTGATCTTAGTGGCTAAGGATAAACATTAAGGGAAATTTTAAGAGGAACCTACGCCACTTTTACGAAACCCTCTTAACCCCATCTTAAGATTTTCACCTTAGCGGTAACTTAAGAGGGAACTCTCCTCAAGTGGAGGAGGGAAACTCCTTAGATACCGATGTTTCCTAGCAGATCACAAGTTTTTTTAGATTATAAGTAACAAACCTTTCTTTTAGTTTTTTTCTCAACCAACACTGTTTGAATGATAGGACAGCCACAAACTTTCTTCCGATAAAGCCTGCTGTGATTTTAGTACATTGCATAAGAACTCCTCTAAGGGGAATAACTCATGAGCGCAAATATCGTCAAATAGTAAAATGCACTGGCATCGGATTTTGAATGTTGTATTAAATCAGAAGAGATTCTTTATACGATATAAATAGTCTCCTCGCTGTTTCATCCCTCAATAACAATTGTGCTTATGTTTAAAAGCTAAAAAATGACTCAAGGAGATGTTAAGTGTGCCTTTGAGGCACCCTTAAAAATTCTCTTAAAGTTAAGGTGATCTTAAGCTAAGGGGGTTTCGTAAAATAGCATGAACGTCTGAAGTTCTTCCTAAGGGGAAAATTAAGATGTCCTTAGCTTAAGGGGGCTTCGTAAAAGTGGACCCAGCTCTCCAGTATTACACCAATCAGCCTCTGTAACTGTGCACTGCACACGTAAACCTCCAACGAACCTGAAGCATTAAATGCTCGCCGACAGTTACAGATGGCTAATATTCTTTAATTGTTTGCCGGCATTTTAATCCCATATTTACACAAGGAAAAATGTTAAGCGCCCCATGCTGAAATTAATTATTATAAATCTGCATTAATGTTAACTGTAATGCCAGTTATGATGATGATAAGAATGATGTTCTATTAAACGAGTGTTGCAATTCATGTGTGACGGTTACGCAACAACTGCATGTAATGCGACATAAAATGTTTTTTTCGTTCAATTACGCAAATTCTGTATGCTTCCCCATAAATGTTTTGTACTTAAAGCCGGTTGTGTGCAACGTGAACTCATCATCTGTGAACAGTGCACAACGCAAATTGTCGTACAAAGCTATCGGGCGTTAAACAACGACGGTGACGTCACCCTATTGCTCGAGCGGACGATTATTTTTCAAGAATCGTTCGCAGACTCTAACAAGCAACACAGTCCTTCAAATGTATAAGATTTACATGCGCATTGGAAACGAACAATAACTGCTTCGTGATAAAGAATGAGTGAGTGAGTGATTGGGGTTTTACGTCCTGCTCAACAGTATTTCGGTTATATGAAGACGTTGTCTCCTTGTGACAGGGCGGATTTCCACCGCTCTTTTAGGTGCTGTCTCACCGAGACGACTTGCCGAAGACAACCAGCAAGCCCCCTCACCCAGTCACAGTATACTGACACCGGGCCAACCAGTCGCTGCTCTAACTCCTATTGCTGAGCGCCAAGCGAAGCAGTAACCGTTACCACTGTTAAAGTCTTTGGTCTGACTCGACCCGGGCTTGAACCCGGATCTCCCAGGCCTGAAGCGGACGCTCTACCGACTGAGCTATCGGGGCTGGTCGTGATAAAGAGTGATGTTTGCCTTATAAAAGGGGATCACTGCCGGTTTGTCTTAATGGAGCGCTTTGAGGATTCAGTTTGTTGGATATGTACGAGTTTAAATAAACGAGTAAATAAATGCGGATTGCTTGCAATTGCAGACACAATTTGTAGATTTTTTTAATACAATAAATATTTTTAATACAATAAAAAATATTTAAATTACCGTATTTTATCAAATCGCTCAGTTTAAAGAAGCCAATATATAACAAAGACGGTTTTATCGGAAGAAAATCTGATTTATGCAGGGAAAGGGCATCTAACTTTTTGGTCAAATTTATACCTCACTTGCTTTCCTTCGTTAAAAAAAATTCGTTGTACCGTAACGCCATTCAAACGAAATCATTGCGAAATGGGTAGAGTCGGTTGCAGTAAAATTGAATCCCCACTTCAAAGAGAAATATTTTATTTTTCCCACACATGATCCACTTTACAGGTATGAAAGAACTGACAATCTGGCAATATTTTTGGAAACCTAATAAAATAATATTTTTGGAAAATTATTTCCCAATATTTACAGCTCAAGTCATACCATATCAGGGGGGTATTTCATAAACCACATATAGCCGACTACGGTCAGATAGTCGACTAAGCGGTAATGTTAAAGCAGTGCTATTCTAGTCGGCTGGGTCAGTTTAGCCATCTGAACCTGTTTATGAAATACCCCCCAGAGCTTGTTTGAAGTGAACTTGGTGTAACACGGCACCAGGCTCAGATTGCACCAGACGATTCTTAAAACTGAACTGTTGATTCTTGAAAAATACTCGTTGTTTCTCCTATACTTAATTAGATTACCATTATACAGTGATAAGCAGATTGTTGAGAAAACACGGTGAAACTGGTGCTATGAAGGACCACTTGTAACATCCCAGCGTGAAGATAGGGCGCTGATCCGACTGGTACGACGTTATCCATTTGCATCAAGTCCATCTTTGAAGCGTCAATGACTACCCAATCGACGTCTGTGCACAAAAACCGCGAGAAACCGATTGAAAACTGCAGGCCCGAGGACAAGGAGAGTTCTTACACGCCCCCAATTGTCTGATAGCCATCAACGGATGCGTTTGGCTTGGCAACCATCCCACATAGGTCGTTCGAGTGAAAACCCAGTCAGAAAATTTTCCAATTTTTTTGGACTGAGTGGGATTTGAACCCGCGACTCATTGGTGGAAGGCTGTTCGGATTGAGCGTCCAACGCTCTTCCTACTGAGCCACGGAGGTACCCGGTGGAATTTTAGGGCGAAGAATCCATTGGTCGAACGAAAGTCGTTTCTTGCGTAACGTCACGGATGGACGAACGAGGGTTTGGAGGAACAAAACACAGCGTATACGCCCAAGAACATTCATCCACATGTTCCTTATTGAGGGGGCTCTGTTATGGTTTGGGTGCATCTCTCTAGACTGCAAACTGGTCACTATACGAGGAAACCTCACATGTGGCCGGTACATTCGGGAGGTCTAGCAACCAGTTGTCGTGCCCCATTTTGAACACCACCCATTAGGCTCAAGACCTGTGTACATGGATGACAACGCCAGACCTCATCGTCCCCGGACAGTTATAGCCTACTTCCAAAACGAAGCTGTAACAAATCTGCCTTGGCCCGCCGTTAGTCCGGATTTGAATCCTTTAGAGCACATTGGGATAGGATGGGCAGAAACATTCAAGCTCTAGAGCCTCCTGTACAAACTCTGCAGGAATTGGAAGCCGCAGTACATCGGTATTTGCGGCAGTTACTCCTTCAACAGATCAGACGTATCACTGGAAGGATGAGACGCAGTATGGAAGCTGTCATTCGGACTATTGGAGGCTATACGCTCAAAGTGACATTTTTACTTCATGATGTTCGCCCTATGAAGCCAGATGGACTCAAGTTTCATACTTACAAGCATCTTTTTATTTTGGTAAAATACACTTTTGATTCGGCTAACGATATCCTGAATAAATTGTATTCCCGTTAATGGGGATTTCTTATCACCAAAATGTTGCCCTTTATGATCACAATCGTTTCTGCAATATCAGTTTGCCAACAATCTCCCTACACCAATGAATTTATCGGTCGGTGCAGACTTTCTAGTGGGTGGTTAACTTTTTTCTTTGTCTATATAAGTTACGGAGGTTTCCTGTGCTGCAAACGCTTAAAAATACATGATATATTTATGTATGGCGAACCTATCGTCTTGTAGTCTCATTACATAACCTACATCAATCATACAATGCATTTGAGAAACAAGCCCCTTCGTGAGCTATAAGTGGAATTGATGAAGTGTAATCTGTCAGGACGTACATTATTAATGCTGATATATTGGTCGCTCAGCGGATGTAACATCATTACAGACATCCCGGATACATATCCACCAATCGTCCAGAGGTTTGCCACTTAATGTGTCTCCTTATAGCCAAGTTGGTTTAATGTTAGAATTCCTTTATAGGACTATAGTTATTTGCAATAAGGGTGTTGGAGATATACGTGTAGTTAAGACGTCCCTTAACACTGGATATGAAATAACTGCCAGTCAACATGATGTCTTATTCAACTGCATGTGTTATAACATTTCCTGTTGACGTATGCTAGAGCTCTACAAGAGCAGCCAACGGATCCTACACTTTAATACAACTTTATTTTCTGGACGTTTTCGACGGACATGCTACAGTAAGATCTAGGGATATTGTTTGTTCTGAACAATTCCGAATTCTAAATAATCAAGAACGTATGTCTTCACCATCCTAGGCCTAACCTGGTATATTAGTTTAGCACAATATTTAGATTAGACATTATTTCAACCACATAGTGTCTCATATAAATTGTTGTTTACCGTTTGGAGGCTAATTAAAACTAGAATGATTTGTTATCACAGCCTCCCCCCAACCCCCACCCCCTCCACATAATGATAATTGCAAAATGTGGCCGAACTGAAGGCTGACGGAAAAGTCAACCGAACTACAGATGACAAATTTGTAAACTACAAAGTAACCCACCAATAAACCATATTTTTTAAAGCAAAAAAGTGGTTTTTGAAGATAACCTAAAAACAATCAACAGTAAATTAAATGATCTGAATTGGAATCTACCGGAAGAACAGACAATTACAAATGTCCCCGTTATTAAGCTTAAGCTATAAATGAAATTTCATAAAATTCTTACCAGCAGTTAAGGTGATATCTAGCAGAAAACAACCAATGAAAATATTGGAATAAAGGACTAAATAAAGAATCGGAAGCTAACTGCAGAACCGACGGACGGACACACACCAACACGTGATCAATTACAAAGGTATCCTTCAATGAGCTGGTAATAAAATTTTATAATATTCCGAAAAGGTTCAGGAGATTTTTTGCAGACGAACAACAACCAATGAAACTATCTGAATTGGAGACCTAAACTTGATCAATTCAGTGTACACAATTTTTTTTATAATTCTGACCAGCGTTTCAGGAGATATCTTAAAGACAAGCAGCAACCAATGGAAATACCCGAGTTGAACGGACGTACACGTACCAAATCTTGATCAATTTCAGAAGACCTCACCAATAAGCTATAGCAAGAATCATAAAGCGCCAATTTCTGGATGTTATTATACCTTGTTCGGAATGGATATCCGTACAGTTTTAATAAGTTTGTCAAACCGTAAAATTGGCAAAAATACAAAACAAAAGGCAAACAAGTTCATTCCGGTCAATGTAAAAGGTTTTCCCAAATAGGTCACATGTTTGATGGCCATTTCGACTACAAATGAAAGGTCTTTTCTAATGAAACTTTAAGGTCTTTCAAAGCGTCATTAAGGCGATTCTTTTTGGTCTTGAAGCAAAACCCTTGAAACTCTCAACAAGAGTACACACTTTTCAAAAGTACCATTTCTATTAGCCCCAGCTATTTTGTCGTAAGTAGAGAAAAGGACAAAGCAGCAAATGGACGTCTTTCTCATACCTACCCATTGTCGGGACGTCTTTCTCATACCTACCCATTATCGATTTCTGTATTCCAAGGTTTAGAGTAAAACCATTGACATTGATATGTAGGATGATGTATTTAATGCTGTTGTAAACTTCATCCTGTTATCATCTCAAAATAGTTGCGCCAGACGTAACTTTGCGATTGTTTCTAAGGTTCTGTCGACAATATATGTACCATGATAGTAGCTTACATAAGATTGACGTCGAGGTTAAATGTTTGGATAAACTGCAATGCTTTAAACCAGGTGATCAGAAATTAAAAATAAGCAAATTTGATGCACGATAAGTAAAGACAAAAACACGAACAGGTTTCCGACCTTAGCGGATACTGCGTTTCTAATACCCTACCAATACCATAATGGTAAAACGGATCGTAGCAAAACGGGAATAGGAAGTGAGGATAACGCACATAGTCCATCGAATAAAATGTCATATGAAAACTAGCTTTTGGGTAAGTGCTACTTTCCAAAACAGCAAAAGTGTTTTGTAAAATCTTACACGTATACCTATTTGACTGATTGTCAATATGTCAATGTGGTACGTATCGAATGAGCTAAAAAAGTATCCCCCTTTTTCTCCACAAATAACTAACACTAAGCACTACAACTCATTAAAATTTGACACGCGTCATAGAAAACCAGTATGGGTTTAATTGAGGTATTTTCAACAAGATATGTGTATAAACTTAGAAACAATTGTCAAAGGAAAAAAAATAACCTACAAAAATGTAATACCAAACTTTGACTCATATTTACTATTATTAGTTTAATAATGTATTTTGTATAGACTTCATAATAATCTTATTGGCCTATTCGATAAACCCAGTTTTTTCCTAAAAAAACTTTTGAGAACAAAATTTTTACTAATTCGGTTACTTTTTCTGCTCAAGCATTTTCTGACAATTATGGAATCTCTGTGATAAACGATGTCCTTAATTGGCATTGTACACACCAAACAGAGTCTGTATAACCGACCATAAAATATTGGTATAAATTATGTCTTGTTGTAGGCCTTTGTTTTACTGGTAAAACTATAACATGGTGGCTTTATTTCCATACCCTTGTCAATTGAGCATCCTTTTACGTCTGTATGGTGGTATGTGGAAATTATACAACTGAAATTGTATAGTTTTAACTGAATTTCCCTTTTACTTGCAATTCTTGTGTTTATGCAGATATCTTTCTGGAAATTCACAATTTGATTAAAACGGTCGGTTGATGATATTAATCAAATACTATTTGAATGTAAGCTTTAGTTTAAAAAAAATATATTTGAAAGAAAGGGGGCCATTTTTTATGCCCATCCTATATAAATAACGAAGCCAGGAACCATTCCAGACCATTTGACCATATGTAGGCCTACATATGTTTGTAGCTGAAAATGTCGCTGTGATATTACCATTTCCCACTAATTTGATTTGACAGGTCACAAGTGACTGAGTAGGCCTAGACAGTTATTACGTCCAGTGTCTGAGATATAAGTTGAAGCCAATTTCACTTTCAAAATAAGGTATTGTTACGATATTGATCGCCGTGTGGTTGAGGAAATACTGCTCGCCTTTTAGATCTATGTCTGGATTCAGATCATGTGCAAGTTAATTCGCAAATAATTCAATAATTTGGCATTGTTCATGCTCTGGTACAGTACCGAACAAAACTGTAACAAAGACCAATGTGTTTTTCAACTCTTTTGGACACCCTTTGGTCAATAATCTGTAAAGTTACCAATTACAACATCATACCATTTTTAACACCTTTCTCTGTAGAGAATATGGAAAAAAGCTATTTTCATATTCTAGATGAACGTCCACATGCGTGAAAAATATTGATGACGGTTATTTGCTGTGTACTTTTCTTTATGTGACTCCAAAACGCTCTATCTGAGCGAAAGTAGTTTTCCACAAAACAGAAATGATTGATTGATTGGAGTTAAACGCCGCGCTCAAGTTTATTTCACTTATATGGCGGCGAAAAGAGGGTAAATCATACATTTTTACATCAAAAATAGATTGGAACTGGAAAAATGACAGAAACAGAAAATCAATAAAAACTGGTAAAAAACGGTGTAAATTATTTTTGGAGAATAAAAACAAAGTATATCACAATATATTAACAGTATAAAATTTATATAAATAACTATTTTTCAATAATACAAAATATTGTAAATAAATATAAGTTCTCATAGAGTCATTTTAACAGATCGGTCTATACCATAATAATTAAAAATTTGATCCAGTTTAGTCGCCTCTTGCGATCAAGCTTGTCTGGGAGCTGTGGGCCAATTCTTATCCTCCGGAACCCACACGGAGGCCCACTGATAAATCGCCTCTTACGATCAAGTACCTTGGGAAAGCTCTGGTTCTATTCTTATCTCCCCGGAACCCACACGGAGGTCCAAGGATAAGTCGCCTCTTACGATCAAGCACCTTGGGAAAGCTGTGGGTCTATTCTTCTTTCCCCGGAACCCACACGGGGGCAAAACAGAATTGAAGGATGTCTGTATCGCCATTTTTCTGCTTAACTTAACCCGAACTAAAAACGAATTATCTCAATCCCGTTACTGTACGGATATAATTCAAGCAGGCAATCTTGTAGCAGTATAAAAACAACTTAAAAAATGAATGAAGTGACCCAGGGTGGCTTTGTTAGTTATACGGTAAAAATAATTACTACCCTTTCTATTAATTATGTATAACATACATTTAAGAAATATCTGTGTGCTTGGAAGGAACAGATTGTCTATTGACTCTGTTAGGTGTAATTGGGTAGTAGGTTTGACTTAATTATAAATTACCCGGCAATAGATTCGTCAATTTCCACCATCTTTGAACACAACCAGCGATGGTAATTATCAAAGCCCAACAGAGAGCCTTTTGAATGGTTTGTAATTAGACATTTTTTGGGGCCACGAGGGTTAATAAATACAACAATTATAGATACTGCAGGCAACATAAACAAAACAAACAATTATCTACCTTTAACAATTATGTTCATCGTAAATTTCACCCTGATCATTTTCAAGTTTACTCTGCCTGTTCTGCAACTTGCACTATTGGTGGAGTAATTAACCCGTTAGTTCATACACCCACTAATGAAACCGGACACGACTACCTGTCTAAAATTAATTACATCCATACACTCTGAAGATTTAATTCGCAGGATTTCTAAATATAGGAAGCGCTTCTTTGAAAATAATCTGAGCCCTTAACATAATGATTGGCATGTAAATGAATTTCTTAGACTACCAGGATATCCGAAAGAAAGGATAGCGATTCTTAGAGAAAAAAAAATTTCTCTGAATAAAATGCCTCCACAAGCAAACATCTCCTTTTCAAACAGAATAATCTGAATGCTGCAAGCATGCGTCGTAAATGATTTATGAAAAAAAAAACTTTAAGCTTTTTTGTATCCGCATTATATAGATTACCTGAGACAATACAGTTCCCCCCTCCCCGCGCTGTAGATTTTAACCACTTTTCCAAAAATGTAAGATATGAACGTGTTAAATATTCCTGACGCTGTCCAGGTGACAAGAGTGAGTCATAATGTTCGAAAGAGACTTACCTTAAGGACAGGTAGAATGACGTTATGTGATAAATACATTCTTTTAACATTTTTTGAAGGATATACATGTACGCCCAATTTACAGGCCGGTATAGACTGAGCTCTGCGATTCGACGCGACTGTACCCGGCTAGAGTTGTGGCTTGAGTTGCGTCGCGTCCACGCAACTAAAGTCATCGGGAGAGATGACGTTTGGAACTCTCTTGCGGAACAAGGTAAACGTTTGTTTTACACCTGATTACAAGAAAGTTTCTGATTGGTCTACTGGTCTGATTTGTTCAAAAGTGTATTAGGCTTAATGCCGGTCTAAATTACATTAGTATTCTCGTTGTTTTGGGATTACACTTTCTGGAAAATATGGCAGAAATTCCTCTACCGATTTTTGGGTGACGCCCGAAACGGGAATCTAACCCGGTTCCCAGAGTATGGCACCTATCGCCAGCACTAAATGCCGGCTGCATTATCCATTAAGTCATTTAAAGCAATTGTTTTACTCTGTAAACTTCTCCTGGAATAGTGCCGTAGCGCCATAGTTGATATGTATATTCTCAGTGTTGTGACGCAATACATGGCCCACGTTGAGTAAATAGGAAGCGCAAGTCTAAGAATTCCTACGAGATTTCGTGATATCCGGTGACAGATGACGTATTTTGCTCCGTAACGAAAATCGCTCAGTCACATGCGCAATGCAACGCCGGTGACAGGAAATTTGCGCTCCCTATACGTATTAATGGTTCGTTGGAATGTCGACAAAAGCGTTCAATAATTAGCATGACGTTGAATACGAAGATATTTCCGATTGGTGATCTATAGATATTTCTATATTTCAAATTGTTTTTTCGTTGACACCGTGAGACCTAACAAGAATCTCATTTTGGTTTACATTGTATTTTAATTACACATTTATTCAAATTACAGTTACAAATCATTGTTAGGTGTTCAGAAAGATCGTGGATTTATATTTCAAGCTAATATTCTTTTGAACAGCATTCACAAGTAATGTTGAACAAAAGGCCTTTTAAATTGTAGAGTGAATGACTTGACTTTCGCATCCTTACTTAATTACTTGTCGACATGGACATGGCATTGCGTTCTTCTGCACTAAAACTGAGAAAAACACTTTTTTATTGAACACATTGCGAAATGAAAAAGCAAAGTATATGGCAAGAAAGATTAATTGATTTGATTGAGGATGTTTATGTCTAGATTATTTCAGCTAATAAATATATGACGCTTTGTCAGGTTTGGTCTTGGACAAGAAACCAGACTGGGTGGAATTTGAATCTGCGGTCTACCGATGCAAGGCTTGTATCTTAGTTGCCCCTAAAATAAATAATCAAAGAAATCAATAAATTGCAAACGCTACTTCATATGAACTATGTCATAACCAAGGGCGTAGACGCGTTTCGGAATATGGGGGGGCTGCATTACTATCCCAGCTCAATAGGCGAGGGTCCAGGGGCCGCCAAGGCCTCGGAAGCTCCGCTGTCCGAGATCGCCAGGGGGGCGTTCTGGGCTAATAACATGGCATAAATATGACGATCCATCTATTTATCAAACGGAAGGATTTTCCTGGTGTTTTTGCCATTTCCCAGGGTTATTCGGTCATTTTTCTGATTCTGTTGACCTATGTGTATACCACGACAAGCTCCTGTCAGTCGTCAACCTAATGAAATATCATAAGTTTGGTTTGTCGCAACAATTTATGGGGTATAAAGATCTAAATGATATACTTTTTTTAACACAATTAGAAACTTGTCTCCATGGTTATTTTAGACAAGAAGATTTTCCCTGTACCCGTGTGTTTTAGTGATCATAAATATATATACCACGACACATTCCTTACTTCTTTGGATTATGTATCTAAGGAAACTCTCCCTGGATGGCGGCTGCCTACATGAATGATGGATCAGAAGACGCGTCCTCACAATGTGACTATAGCAAACATGTTTACTCAACAACAAAAATAGTGGCGTCTTTTAAACCACATGGAACCATGTAAGAATATCGGCGCAAAAGTGGCGAAGCACACAAAGCTCATTACGGTAATGCCGTCGACCAATGCCACCAGCGAGAGAGGTTTCAGTACTCTCAGAAGATTGAAAACCTGGTTGCTCACTACGACAACACAACCACGACTCAACTGGCTGATGATCCTGCATGTGCACAAAGACCGGACTGATGCCATCCCGTCGAAGGACGCTGCCAATGAATTTGTCTCCCGGAGCCACGGCAAGCTGAACATGTTCGGGAGATTCGAGTGATTCGACCAATATACCCAGGCAATCAACATTTTCACTATGATTGTGACTATTACAAATAATGTTGTGTCATAACTTTGTGTGTTACCTTTTTTTCTGCCTTTTCCTTGTTTTGTGCCAATATTTGGGGGGGGGGGGGGGGGATGAAGCCCCCCATGTCCCCCCCTTGTCTACGCCTATGATAAGCCACGCTAAATCAAATTTAGTTCTTCCTGACAAGAGGAAATCTATTGAACTCTCATAGTTCATTAACTCAGGGGTCTAGGTGGCAAAAGGTAGCAAATTAACACCTTGTTATGCATCGACCACCAATACTCCTTCTAGTAAATCCAAAACTAATATTATAGATTAATAGAAAGGGAAAATCTTCTTGACTGAAATAACCATGGAGACAAGTTTCTAGTTGTGTTAAAAAGAAGGGGGGGTAAACTAAAATTGGACAAAATATGAACATGGGAAAAGAAAGTGAAAATATTTAATTTGGTTCCGAGGTAAAAGACAGACGAGGAAAATTTGATATTTTTTTGATAGAACTGGAGCAATCTGTATACGGCATTCAAATACAATTCGTGGACTTCGTAATATCTTTTTCAGTAGCCTTTAAAAACTTTCGCAAGATGTCCTTTAAACGTGGCTAAGAAAGACCTCGTACGTCTTTACGTCTTTAGCGCAGTAATTTTCCCATGCCAGCTTGGGTAACATTTTTAAAAACTAAGAAAATCCCCACATTTACTTAGAATTAGAAGGAACGTTAAAGGCCCACTTGCCGCCGTAGCCTGTTTAAATTTGCTAAGAAAACCAATTTACATTCATGAGCTTACTACGACTAATACCACTAAACTTAAACATAGGACACATAAAACATGTCTAGTTAGCTTTAGAATGTAGAAATGGGGTGAAAAACAAGCGAAGAATCGAAGCCTGATTACAACAACAACGATCAGTGTCGGCCAACGTTTGTGTTGGTTACCCTCATTTCAGGCCTTTTTATCTGTGGTTTACACTCAAACAATTATCAGCAGGCTTTTCCAGTCTCTGTTAACCGATCGTCAGTCTGTATTTCTCAGATAAATAGGCCTACGTAAAATTACACTGTGCCGTTAGTTTACTCACTCGACTGAAATGCGCCCCAGCGAGCAGTTTGGTTTGTTTACGTTCCGGGCACCTAACAATTCAAATTTTCAAATTCAAATTAAAAATACAAAGTGACGTCCAAACTTTTAAATTTTGGTAAAAATAGAAAGTTCCTAACCTATATTGTCTGGGGAAAAATACAGAGAACGGTCTTTCTTTTTTGCTGTAAACAATATTCCTGATTTTCGCGGCAAGTGTGCCTTTAAGTAAGTAACGAAAAAGTCCCATTTTGACAAAATCAACCTAGATGTTTTCACCCTGAACTGTTGCGAGCTCCACGGTTGTTATCAATAGTTATCATGGTCTTAATTGTTGGATTTGACTATCTATCGATATCCCTCGCTAAGTGTAGGAGAGTAAACAAGGGGGTTAATGCGAGCAACTGCCAAGTTGAATTTCATGATGTTGTTTTGCCGATTGATTAAGTGTCACATGACCAGTTGACTTCCAAGGTCAACTCTCCAATCCTATTCCAATGAATTTTTCAGATAAAAATGGCGACTATAGGTCTCAGAGATGACATGGATTTTAGCACTAGGGTAACTTCTAATTTTATATTGAGGATAACGCATCAAACACGGCTTCGGTATACACCTTAATATTGTACGGCGTAGATAGATTGATTGAAGTTTTACGCCGCGCTCAAGATTATTTCACTTACATGGTGGCGAAAAGAATTTAGATTAAGCTCATCCTTTAACATCAAAAATACATTTTAAACAAAAATTAACAGAAACACAAAATAGTAAAAACTGGTAAAACAAGTGTAAATTATTTTTTGAAGTATAAAAACAACATATCACATTTATCTACAAAACAGCAAAAAAAAATTTTCACATATGTCATAGAAATATGAACTCTACATGTAAATAAATAACACAACGTCAAACAACAAGATCTCTTAGAATGCTTTAAAACATATTAGTATATACCATCAATATTGGTATATACCATAAAATAAAAGTCAGCGAATTCGGTTGTAATATTTTGCGACGAATCGTCGGTGAGTAAAATTTGCTCAGTGTCTCCATCCCATAACGCAAACTATTTTTTGGTACAATCTTATGACATCCCGAATGAACAGTCAAAATGAACATCACAAGAGTGTTGTGTCATCGTGCCATGTCCAGATAACGTTTTTATTTCGTTTCATCTGTCAAATTGCAGATCAGTAATGTCATATCACAATAATGGCGAGTCACAACGTTCCGTAATTATGACGTCAGCGCCTATAACGCCTCAGTACTGATTTCACCCCATATAATCTTTTCACATGGATTTTTCTTTTGCATTCATTGAACTAAAGACGTGGAACGGTTACGTCTCATTGGCATGTTTGCATCTGACGTTCTAAAATAATTCCGCCATTGCTGCGGGATGGGCGCGTGCGTGCCGTCCGCCAGCTTGGGCTGAAATCGCCTAATCATTTCACTGAGTCTCCAGTCACGTGACCACCATTCCCCCCCCCCCCCCCCCAATTTATAATTCAATTTTTGCAACTATCTGTTTGGCATCGCAGTAACGTTATGCTCTTATCAGGTCACCTTTTCCAAATATCTGCTGTGTGTGCGATTGAATTAAGGAACAATTTATTGGCTAATTATTATCTAAGCGAGATAATAAGATCATTATCATGTTTCGTGAATGGGGATACAAAGTATTTACATGGTTAGCGTACTAATTGATAACCAATCACTATCAATTACCACACTGACCATGTAAATAATTTGTATACCCCTCCACGAACCATGCTAACTAATAGATTAGATAAAAAAACGTAATTTCAACAGAACGTTGGTCCTGGGGCAAAGTTAACTTTAACGTATTCAGACAAGTTACCCAGACACGATAATGATTGTATTTTGGATACTGTCACGCACATGTGTGTTTTCTACACTTCTCGACAACTTGATGTGACGGGTAATTTTGAACAGGGTTAATATAGGCAATAACAACATACACATTGACAGGGTAGTCTGTCAGTAATTACACCTACTGCCAATTTCCATTTCAAATAAGAAACATATATTGATCGTACTCTGCCAGAATAGACAAGCAATTTCTTTACAAATACCATATTATATTTATATTTGGTTGACCATACTTACTTCGACTTGCTTGGGAATCTAAATTCCCTTATAATTCAAATCATCTTGAACAAACGTGATTTGCCCGTTTATTTTGGAATTGAATAATCTTAAAACCCAGTAGTTCCACAGATTAGTTTAACGTAGTACACAAGTAACGTTATTCCGAAAAACGAAAACTTCATATTGACTAAACATTTCGACTTTTATTCAGTCATCACCAGGAGTGAGGTACATAAGCAACAACATTGGTATATATTCAGGTAAAAACAAACAGATTAAGCAGTGATATAACAATATTAGGAATGGCCTTACAGATTTACAAACTTATTATCATTATTACATGTGCACGTTGACAAAACAGATAAAGAAAACAGATTAGGGGAACGGCAGGATCTAACTGGCATGGATAGGGGATATTAACAAAGAGGTGCAGACAGTCTTATCTTAATGATTAGGACATAGTTCATCGAAATAACACTATTCCGGTTCGTATAGGCCGTAGACTTTATGGATTTGCCTCATTCCAACGCCAATCTTTAGTTTTTCGATGGCCTTCAAAGCCTCTTACTGTCGTGACGATCAGAAATGATGGCAAAAGTGTGAATTTTGGCAGCTCATGCCACTTTAAGAATTATACATAGTTCATCGAAATAAGACAAGTTCTTTAGATGTTTTTAATCCACTGTTTAAGACATGGCTATTTCTTCTAACACACAGAACTTCTCTGAACAGGATGTCTGACCAGTGATACGATTTATCAATAATTACAGTGTTAATAAGAATAAAGTCGCAAAGTGTAGGTGGACTAAGGTCATTTAAATTGTCTGGTAATGATTGTAAGTTTTTCAAAACAATAAATTCTTCCCAATTAGAAACATGATTGAAAATTTCACTGTTTTTATTTGGACTGCTATGTTCTTTAGTTCCTGTAACAAGCCATCGTTCAGTTTTACCAATGTAGTCTGAGCCACATGCTGGGCACGTAAATTTATAAATAACTGAGCTTTTGTAATGTTTAGGGGTCGGATCTTTAGTCTTTGTAAAAAAGCTAATTTTGGTGGTCTGCCATTGGAAAACAAAGTTTTTTAACAATAAATTCCCCTCTTTTCCCAATGTATGGGAGTCTCATCAAAATTTTATCAAGTTTCTCATCAGATTCTTTGTTTTTAGGACCAAATTTAGGAATGTATTTTCTTAGCAATTGTTGGGCAGTAGACTTACGATACCCATTCCATGATAAAAACTTTAAAATGTCCTTACATTCAGTATAAAAAGATAATTCATCAGAACAACTTCTGAAGGCTCTATAAATCAACGATCTAACCCAAGCTGTTTTCCTTACCCAAGGTTCAAAACATGAAACTGTTTTAAACTGTGAAACAAAAATATAGCCAGCTCAAATAGTGTCAAAATGACGTTCATGAATAATTAAGATCATTATTACGTCATCGAGGGCGGGGTGGGGGGGGGGGGGGGTGGTTTAAGGGACAAATAATATTTACCGAACGATCCTATTCGTCCATAAGTTACTGGCAGTTAGCTAAATTATTCATGAACGTCATTTTTTGGGACCATTTTGATACGATTTTGAGTAGGTTATTATTGTTATTTCACTTGCTGCTCAGAAATACGGTCATCAGAAAACCAGACTATGCGCTAACGGGGATTTATGTTGAAGTATTTATACATCAGGCAATGCGATTTTTGCACAAATAGTGTCATAAAAGCTCTTCACCAAATGTCTTTATTTATTAACATGTTTTTTTGTCGGGGATTGGTTTGTCAGCTGTATCAGTATGTATTACTTCAAGAGGTTCACTGTTATATACAGTAATTCAATGTGACACACAGGATTTATGAAAATGATTCCATGAGAGAGTATGAACGCGAGAGTGTGCATTATACCAGAATGTCTATTTAAAAGGAAAGAATACCCCAAAGTAATTGGAATTGACCATAAATATCTGGTAAAGCACTTTAGTTCCATACAAGCTAAATGGGGATATGTGTAGCGGAAAAATAACAGAGGTGCCGCCATTTGCCATACGATTGATTGATCTTTTTCCCCTATATGGCGGCATTGACAGGTTTAGTGGGAGGAGGACAGGGCTCATTGCTAAGATGAAACCCCCGTCCTTCGGCGAGTACCTGACAACTCTTCCACATACGGCGATCGAGTGAAAGGCCTATATCGGACTGAGGGACTATCACTAACCTAACTGACTAAGCCAGCGCTTCTAGGAAATGCACGTCTGATAAATGGCAGCAGGTCACAGTTTCATTTCCCTTCATTTCCCATTTGGGGTAATGTTAATGTCTGCTCTCACAGCACCTTCCCTAACTTTCGTTGAACCAAATCCTTCGGTGGGGGCCTTGAACAGTCCTTTGGCAGTATTTTAAGCACATTTTTTTCATACGTTGAAGGTAGAAATTTTGAGATACGAGTAGAATCAGCTGATAGGGGTCTCTTGGCACATATACCGCCGCATGTAAACAGACCAAAGCACCCCCAACTACCAGATCTCCATCCACCTGAACTGGTCCCATTCCACTTCTCAAATCATTTCCAGACAGTAACTCAACCCCTGTCCTTTCATAAAAACTACAAAAATGCCCAGAAAAAAATGCAGGGGGCCAGGAAAAAATAATAAAAAACACACAAAAATATCTGGAACTTCTTTCGTAATTCGGAAGTCAGAAACTGTGACCTGTATCCTATATAAGGGCTGATAATCGTGCTTTACTATGGCGATCTGTATGTCGGATTTTTAGCGATGGAATATTGCCAATTTGCATTTCACGCAATATGTATTTCAAATGGAGAATAAAAACCAGTGCAGACTAACGTGTTTACACGGAGACTAAACCTGCGTATGATGACGTTGTTGCTCAATTTAAAGTCACATAAGCTGGCGAAATATTGAAATATTGTATGCGTCTGCTACATACTACAGTGTAAAATGCTATGTTTAAACTAAAAGGCGATACCTTGCGAATCATTGCATTGATTTGGAACAATGATATATGGAAACATCAGTGTGGAGAATAGCGATGTCGTGAGTAAAGACAATTACCATCTTGCATTCAATGTAGTGATCTATCTTCCCAGTTTAAGTTCTTAACGTTCACACTGAATCCCGAACCTTCAAGCTCCAAAAAGAAACTAACCCTAAATTAACTGAACCTTTTTTAAGCTCACGTGATTCTCTACAATGCAATGCGATAATAAATCAAGCAGTTGTCGGTATCTCCATCTGGCTATCTGCAATTGAGAATTACCGGGAATACACAGCTTGTAAGTGTTTTAAGTAACACATTTTTGGAAGTTTTCCTAATGTGGATTTTAAAGTGGCATGAGCTGCCAAAATTCACACTTTTTCATATTTTCTGATCGTGACGACAGTAAGAGGCTTTGAAGGCCATCGAAAAACTAACAGATTGGCGTTGGAATGAGGACAATCCATACAGTATGTGGCCTATACGAACCGAAAACGTGTTCGTAAAATTAAACAAAATTTAAATAACCAGGACGATCATTCATTCATTCTAAGTGGAAGTTAGTTCTAAACAATACTATATGGTAGATTCTCGAGACTGGAAGCACTAAAAAGCTTCGGAATTATACGTCTTGAGAAAAATAGGCGATAATTTCAACATACTGCTTTTACGTCAAAATATCAACATTTTGGCAGCTCATACCACTTTAAATAAAATATTGATTGCTCTACGTTTTCACACCACCCACTCGTACTATTGCAGCTGAAACGAGGCATTTACTTTCATGCAAAAGCACGCATCTAAAAGTTCACCCCCTCCCCCCTGCGATGTAAGATGTGATGAAGCTGTTTATCTACCACCTCCGCTCGCGGGGGAAATACTCCAGCTCCTAATGAGAGCAATGCGAAAGATTTATAGCATTGGTATAAGAATAGACGGCCAACAATAATATCACACCGAATGCTCATCCAAGAGGGTGTCCATGCGTCTTTTCAACTCTTTTCGACACCCGTGATCAACAATCTAGCAATTTAACATACAAAAACATATAATTTTCAACAACTATCTCTGTAGAGAATATGGAAAAAAAACTATTTTCATATTCTAGGTGAATGTCCACACGCGTGAAAAATATTGATGACGGTTAATATTTGCAATGTACTATTCTTCATGTGACTCCAAAACGCTCTATCTGAGCGAAAGCAGTTATCCACAAACAGAATTGAAGGAAGTCTGTATCGCCATTTCTCTGCCTAATTTAACCCGAACTAAAGACGAATTATCTCAATCCCGTTACTGTACGGATACAATTCAAGCAGGCAATCTTGCAGCAGTCTAAAAGTAACTTACTTAAAAAATGAACGAAGCGAGCGACCCAGGGTGGCTTTGTTAGTTATACGCTAATGATAATTACTGCTCTTTCTCTTATTCATTATGCATAACATACATTTAAGAAATATCTGTGTGCTTGGAAGAAACTGATTTTCTATTGACTTTGTTAGGTGTAATTGGGTATTAATAATGGAAATGCACTGGTACCTTAGTAGGTTTAACTTAATTATAAATTACCCGGAAATAGATTCGTCAATTTCCACCATCTTTGAACCCAAACAGCGATGGTAATTATCAAAGCCCAACAGAGAACCATTTGAATGGTTTGTAATTACAGTGTTTGGGGCCGGGATCTCTCCTTTTTTGGCTTAAATGCATAACAGAAAATACTGAATTGGTTTTCGTGTCCAGGTAACGCCGATGTTGTTCACAGTGTAATATGTATGTGATTTATTGGCAAAGATGTTCTAGTGATCTTTAGCCGAGAAAGTTGGGCCGTGTCAGATTTTTTTTATTTTTCACACTCGACATTTCGAAAATATCCACTTGCAATGCCGCCGAAAAAGCGCTAATTTCTATTAAACAAGACGAGTCACCAGCAGGTCCCCCGCCAACAAAACATTTTGAAGGTTCCAGATGCAGATGTTTGTGCGCATCTAATCATGCATACGAACATTTGAAATATAGTAGTTATTAGATTTATATGTATAGCGTGAAAAGTTCCAAAAGGGTAGGTACATGTAGATTTGAACAAGCTTAGTTTGTACATGATATAACAAACATTGGGCTCCACAGACTATAGAACGCCAGCAAGGCTAATGTACTCGGCATACTTAATCTTCCTCCATGTTTGTTCGACGGAAATTGCTAAAGCAAAAAATAACACTGCCCCCAGCCCGAGGGTCACAAATCTTGAATAAATTGTTGCTGAAGTATTACATTCTATTTGTATCATTCATCACGTACTTAGATTAAAAAACTAATAACACATCTGTGACGTTCAAATACATGAAAAGAAATTAACCAAGGTTTTTATAATATAACTCCTTTTACCTACAAATATAGCTATGTCATTCCCGAAAATTAAACTTCACTATAAAGCTCTCAGTATATATTTATATGCAGAAAATGAAAGGGTAGAGTGAATCGGTAAGTAATATATGTCCAGACAAACCTGATGGTTTGAACTCAATGACCTCTGTGGTAGTAAATATATAGATCCGACATGCCCAACTTGATCAAGGTCTCTCTAATATCTTTAACACCATAACACACAGGCACAGGGAAAATCTTCTTGTCTAAAATAACCACGGAGACAAGTTTCTTATTGTGTTAAAAATGGCCATGTCATTTAGACGTTTACACCCAATCATAAGTTGTTATAATAAACCACAACCCATGATATTTCATTAGGTTGACGACAGACAGGAGTTTGGCCTTAGTCAGTAGAATTTTGTGGAAAAGATAATTTGGCAACAAATCCTCAGTATTTTTGGTAAAGCTAACATGCCGATTTGGTATAGGTTTTAGATAGTAATAAATTAGCTGTGGAATTCTTTAACGTTCACTACCGAAATCCGAGATAATAGGACGCCCCGGGGGCATTGGAGGCTTGGTCATTTTGTCAATGGGTTTGTGTATTCTCTCTAATACATACATGTAAACCAAAAATGACGGTTCCTATCCAATCATGTTCAAAGGCACACTTAAGGATAGAACTCAATGACCCCTGTGACCGACAAATATAGGTCAGATATGCCCTAAAATCGAATTTGACCAAGGTCTCTCTAGTATACATCTGTATACTAAAATGAAAGGGCTGAGTATAACGCTTTGTGTCATTCATGCTCACATGCACATTTCAGGTTTTGACCTCAATGACCTCTGTGACCTACAAATATTGGTCCGACATTCCCCAAAATCGAACTTAACCGAGGTCTGTCTAATATATACCTATAATTCGATGGCTCTGTGTTATGGTTCCGAGCCTATCGCGTTCACAAGAAATCTGGACAGACGGACGGACGGGCGGACAGACGGAGCGTATGTCCAGGCCCCCCTGTCACTTTCATAAGCCAAAAACAGAGGACATTTCACAACACCAGCCTGATTGTAACTTTCTGTCAACCCTGTTGGATTGTAGGGTGCTTTGTGTAGCGTGTAATCAAAAACCAACGTAGAATTTCCCTCACTTTCAATTTTGGCATTTAGCACCATTATCGATTGATTCACGTGGGTGGTTTAACAGGTGACATTTGATAGACTCGTTTCTCTTCGGAATTCTTTTTTTCTATATTGGAGATTATAAATTCTCCAGTTGATGATGACAATGTAATTACACATCTTCTATTAAAGAGGTTTCCATATATCGATCTTTGATCTATATGGCATGAAATCTTCGAGCAATTGCCTTAGTCCCTTATGTGAGAATAGTGTACTGAGTTTGACACCTAAAGGACACAGTGTATGTGTGTTTTCAAAAGGACACACCGCCTAGGTTTACCTATAGGACACAGTGCATGGGGTGTTTTCAAAAGGACACACCGCCTAGGTTTGCTGTGATATTTCGTTAACCTTTCGATTACTAAAAAATAAGAAGCATTCTATCTCGGATGTGTAAAGAGGTATTTGGGGAATTCCCGGCTGCTGTTGTTTTCTGTAAATAAATCAGTAGATAAACAACCGAGAATTCACCATACACACAACTATAAAGACCCCGTGATAAAGGGATGCCAAAATATAACTCCTATCCAGCTTCCATGGGAACTAGGGAAATGACTATCTGGAAACATAATCTTTATATTAACACCAGGCAAAAAGCACATACATGTAGTTTAACGATCTTTTTTCGGTCGTTCTTGACATGTTCTTTTAAAGTAAAATAGACTGCTACTTCACTAATATCGATTTTCGAAAAAAATCTAATTCGGGCTCTACGGTGTAAACACAAATGATTTTTTTAGATTCTTACCACCATTGAGACTGATTGTTCAGGGTATTGTTTTATTGTTAACGAGGTTGAAGGTAGCTTTTTTAAAAATTATAACAAGTTATAAACAACTATTACAAAAATTGACACGATTCCCTAACAAACACCATATGAGTTAATCGTTACTCGCAGACTTGTGCTGAAATTGTTCTGAAAGGGATTTTCAGAAAGAGAAAAACACTATAATCTGAGTATGTTGAACTTAATGCTTTACTTAGTGTACCAATCAAACGCAAATGATAAATTTATAGGTTGATGGAATTATCTAGCTTTATCGTATATAGATTACAACTAGTCGTAGCCTATGTATAAACGGTCAATAAATCTTTATTCGAGTCCTGATTTTTCCGTCAGTAAGTAGTTCTATTATTTCAAGGTTATTTGAAGGAACAACATTTTATTCCGTGTGATTGAAAACTGTCTTTCTGAAGACAAATAATGTTTAATGCTATTTGGGCTATATGTCATCGACAGTAATTGACTCTGTCCCATCTTGTTCTGCATTAATCATCCAGCTAACTATCCGGATTAATTTAATTCAATTACCGATGTACCAGGACTCCGCCACATGCTTGCACCTTACTGACATGTTTTATTGTACAGTCTGTGTGATTGAGTAGAATCTATCCTTGTACAGAGGTCATACATTACAGATGTTCTTTCCCTTGAGCTAGATGTATCACTCGCTTGTTTGAGAACGCTTCATCAGGCCACCTATAATAGTGAAAGTTACAGAATATCAGAGCTAATTGATTACTATCTAAAACCAATAGCGAATCGGCATCCTAGCTTTATAAAAAATACGGATGATTTATTGGCCAAATTATCTGAGAAATCCATCCCACAAGATGTGATTTTAGTTACTCTGGATGTGGAGTCTATGTATACAAACATTGACATAGATCTGGGTCTTAAATCCATAAAATCAGCATTCCAAAGATATCCTGACCACCGTCGTCCGGATAAAGACATTTTAGAATTGCTGGAACTCAGCTTAAAAGGAAACGATTTTGAATTCAATGGGGAGATCTTTCAGCAAATTAAAGGGTGTGCTATGGGGAAACGTTTTAGTCCTAACTTTGCCTCTATTTTTATGGCTGAGTGGGAGAGTGACATTCTTCACAAATGTCACAAACAACCTTTTATTTACCTTCGGTATCTGGATGACATTTTTATGATTTGGCAACATACGTTGGAAGACCTTCATATTTTCATTGATACTCTTAATTCTCACGACTCAAGCATTAAATTACAGCCTACTATTGATCACACTTCTGTGGATTTTTTGGATGTAACTATTTACAAGGGTCATACATATCATACTACTGGGTATCTAGATTACAAAGTATTCTTCAAACCTACTGACACGCATCAGCTGCTACATGCTGGGTCATACCATCCTCCTCACACTTTCAAGGGAGTCATTAAATCTCAGATATTTAGATTCTATAGAAACTGTAGTTCTTTAGATTTTTTTAACCAGGCTTGTTCTGTTCTTTTTAAAGCTCTCCTCCCTAGGAAGTATTCTATTAGATTACTCCGAAGGATTAAATCTAACACAGTAAGACAAATCATGTTCCACCCCTTCATCCCCTGATACGCTTACCTCCCCTTCACGAGTGTACCATTACCGTCCAACATTTCTCTCAGGTACATCAATGAAATGCCTTAAGACGCGATGCAAACTCGATATATACGTACCCAATCGCGGTACCTTTTTCGGAGAACAAACTCGCGACAAATATCAAATGGCAGAGAATCTTAATTGTGACTCCTCTAATATCGTGTATGTAATCACGTGCAAAAAATGTCGCAAACAGTACGTCGGAGAAACTCAGAATTCTCTACGACAAAGAGCAGCCAACCATTTATCTAGTATAAGACTTAAACATGATGTACCCGTGGCACAACATTTCAATACTCAAGGTCATTCGGTCAAGGACCATTTTGAAATTATGCCTATTGAGAAAATCACTTTTCTCACTTCCGCTGCAGATACCAAACACAAACGTTTGGAAAGGGAAAGTTTTTGGATTCAAACATTACAAACTATTTATCCTTTGGGTTTGAACTTGGACCCCGGAAGATGTCGTGAAAAAACTATAATACCATTTGTGTTTCAGTATAACAAAGCTAGCATTGCTATGGCCAAGATTATAGTAGAAGAATACAAACTACTTCAAAGTAAACTTGCTCGACCTCTGACCCAAAGGCCAGTCATTCCTTATAAAAAGAACAAGAGTTTGAAAGAAATACTGGTCAGGGCTAAACTCCCCTGTCTGCCTTCTACCTAGGTTTTCTGGGAAAGGGGTATGGGGGGGGGGGGGGGGGATGGGGGAATTTTCACTGTCTTTTCCCATGACCCCATAATATATAGTCTGACGATATTCTTACTATAGCTTAAGATGCATAAGCATTGTCAATGCAATACAAAGTGTTCCAGAAAATTCTACTGACTAAGGCCAAGCTCCTGTCAGTCGTTAACCTAATGAAATATCATAGGTTTACTTTATTACAACAATTTATGATGGGGTATAAAGGTCTAAATGATATACCTCACAGTTTTTCGTTTAAAAATGTACTAAATTAAATAAGATATACAGTATCCTATTTCCTTGTTGAATATAGTAGGTAGCAGGGTACCTAGACATATAATCTATATTTTAATTGTCCTGCACTTTCATACCATTGGTGCATTGGGAGAAAGTTTTGTGAAAAACGAGAGCTTTCGAAACGAATGCCGATGTCTAAAAGGTGCAGGACTCTTATTTGTTCCTCGCCCGATCCTATGCAAGAGATGACGAAGCTGTCTATTGGTCTATGTTCGTTAGACGAAGGTTCCGGTTCTCGTGCCGAAGGAAGAGGATGACTGTAATGGTTCCGACAAGATTGATATGGCACGTCTGCTATGTAAAGGTGAAAGTACACTATATAGGCTTAATAATCCTAATGTGAAAGCAAACAGTAAATGCCAGACAACTGAAAGGTAATCAAAGCCGTTTCTAGTGAACATACTGTAGTATTAAGTATTATCAACGAAAACATTCTCTTCATGAAAGTGGAAGAAAATCTAAGCTTTAGAATAGTTTAGATGGAAAGAGTAGAGTTCATTTAGTCCACAACAACTGTCCAATGTATGTTTTATCCCCACGTAAGCGAATGATTGAAATTTTAAGGTGTCGTTACAATAGAGAATATGTACTAAACTCAAGTGCGTTAAAGATTATGCAATTTAGCCAATGGCTTGGCTAAGAAATGACGTGCGGTTGCATACTGACCTATATATTCCAAGACAATCTTCCCACTTCAAGTTTGTCGCCATGTTTTTATGGACTTAAATCTACCATCATGCACTAGAGAGTCATAATTGATCTAAAAATAGCTATACCAACATCACGTCATCCTAAAACGGAGAAATGGCTACACAGATAAGCCACTGAAAATCGTAGAGATATGGTTTCTGTCTATTTTTATTAGCTTGGGGGTCACTGGCGGTAATTGACGTGACATGTTTTAAGTACTTTGAAGGTTGTTATCAACGATAATCCCTATGTATTTCTAGAGATTTCCTATCCTTTAAGTATCAAACATTCAAGGTATAGATTCAGTCATGTGGGTGGCATCCATTGCTATAACGTATTTTAATTCACTGTATTGGGACATACGTGTTCATAATCAACCTTAGTCATATTATAGTTATAACCGCCTCTTTCTAGTAACCATTATCACATTTTCCCTCTGGAGAATGGGTTTGTCTGTTGTACTGATCCCGCTGTGCACACGATACAACTCAGATCAGTCCCTCCAAGAAGAACCAGATCACTCATGATCCTGCCCTTCAAGGGATGAACTAATATACCACCATCACATATAAGATCGGATCATGCGCTTGAAACGGGTATATCACGAATGCAGGTTAATTTACAATAGGCACTTTCCTATTTTGAAGGTAAAAATATTAATAAAAGGCAGCTCTAATTGGCGGAGAAATGATTGTACTCTTCCTCTCTTTGAAGCGCATGGTCATCTCTTGAAGGACAGGATCAGGAGGGTGAGCTAAGCGTATGTTGATTGGCCGATCGGGACACACAGCTAAGCTTCGCTGTGAAGATGGCTGCCGAGTCAGTTAGACATTCTCAGATTTCTTATGGCACAGTTTGGCAATGAAACATCGTAGATATATGGTTTTGATACCGTTAGAAAGGAAAGTTTAGAGCGCATGTACTTTATTTACTGGATTCTTTCATTTCCTTCTGCTTTAACCAATATAATAACTATTTAATAACTCCTTGTCCACCATAATGTCATCTGCAGATACAACCAATGAGTGTTTATACAACAAAGATGTCTCCTACATACTACAGTGTAATTACGGTTTTACTTAAACCAAAAGGCGGACTTTGCTACTTCCTACATGGATTTGGAACAATACAATGATGGCAATACAATGGAAACATCGGGATTGTAGTGTGGAAAATGTTGATGCCGTGAGTAAAGACAATTAAGATCTTGCAATCATTGTAGTGATCTATCTTCCCAGTTTAAGTTCTTGACGTTCACACTGAATCCTGCATCTTCAAGCCCCAAAAAGTAACAAGCCCTAAATTAACTGAACTAAAGGATTTTTTTAAGCTCATGTGGTTCTCTGCAATGCTATGCGATAATAAATCAAGCATTTGTCGCGGTATCTTTATCTGGCTATCTGCAATGGATACTTTTGGGGAAGACACAGCTTGTAATTGTTTTAAGTAACAGATCTTTGGGAGTTTTCGTAATGTAGACTTTAAGTAAAATATTGATTGCTCTACATTTTGACACCACCCACTCGTACCGCTACAGAGGATACAAGGATTTTTCCAAGGTATTTACTTTCATTGAAAAGCATGAATGTGAGAGTTAACAATTTTCAACTTTTTTGGACACCCTGTGATCAATAATCCAGCAATTTATCATGACCAAGATACCAATTCCAAAGCAGACCATTTTGAACACTCACCTCTGTAAAGAATGTGGGAAAAAGCTATTTTTATATTCTAGATGAATATCCACACGCGTGAAAAATATAAGATTTTTACAAAAATATAGCCTGAGAAAGAAAACAGTTTGCAGCCACGCCTTTCATTTGAATTGCCTTGAGTGCATGATGCAAATCGAACGTGTGTTCTCAATGGGGCGATTTGTAGAACCACGATTACTCCCCTTTGTGTTAATCTCTATTTTCGGCGCCATGTCTTAACGATCCGAAAACAAAATGAGGTTGAATAATGTAGACCTAAAATAGGAATCTGTTCAGCGCTTCATGAGTCGTTTACTCTTACTTTACCAATGACACATAATTTGCTTCTCTCCAATTGAGGACATTCTCTTCACTTCAAGACAGCATCATCACCCTCACTATTCCAAGCAAACGCCATATCTGAGACTAGTTGCTCAGGACTATGGCAACAGGCCATACTTTAATTTTTCATTTGCGATAATAATAGACAAAACTAGGGGGAGGGGTGTAAACAAGAGGTCGGCTTCTAGCTAAAAATAATCGATACCTGCAAACCGCAACTGAAAATTGAATGACTCATACAGGTACTAATGAATAAAAGTCCTGATCATCTAAGATGTTTATGCCAACTTTGAGTGCCATTCGGTATGTTATTTGGAGCGCATTTCCAATGTAATGAAGCAATACCAACAGTAGAATTACCTCTTAAAAGCGTGCAAAAGATCCCCATTCCCATTCCTATGATGTGTGAATCAGGAAAAACTCCTCACAGGTGGATATGAAACTGCATTCATCTTATACAGGACCTGAAATTACATGATTATATATTTGGTAAGACTAAAATAATATATAGCTTTCTGTCAGAAACCCAAATAAAAGTCAGTATCTACAAAGAATCTAGTAATGCCCAAATGCTAAAATATAGAGGTAGGGTTAGTATTTTGCGTCTTTTGACAGGGGTAATGGGAACAGCAACCATATCGTGTCATTTAACTGCAGGAACAGTAGATAACTGTGGCTCGTATCCCTATGATGTATGATTGATGTTTTTACGCGTACGGGCCTCCTTGGCTCAGTAGGTAAAGCGTTGTACGCTCAATCCGAACAGCCTTCAACCAATGGATCACGGGTTCGAGTCTTACTCAGTCCAAAAGCATTGGAAAAGTTTTTGACTGGGTTTTCACTCGAACGACCTATGTGGGATGGTTGCCAGTTACCACCGGAAGGATTGTAGGGTTTCCTCAGGCATTGAGCCAGGTTTCCTCCCACAATAAAACTGACAACGCGGTGTAAATCACCAAACAATCAATCATGATGGATGTATGATGGATTGATTGATGTTTTACGCCTCACTCCCTATGGTGTATGGTTGATTGATGTTTTACGCTTCACTCCCTATGTATGAGATTGCTGTCCATTACTACAAATCGCACACTACTAGTCGTTACTACAAATCGCCCCGCGAGAATGCGCCTCATGTTATGTGTCGCTGGAAATGTATGTCTTTAACATTAGTCGTTAATTAACAGCTTCAGGTAGAATCGTCGACATGGCGTTTAGACCAATGAGGTATTATTAAATCAAGAAAATAGGATCAGTTGACAAATTAGAAAAAGTTATGAAATAATTAACGTAAATAAAATGAGGAAAAAGAATGGATTTGAAATTGAAATGATTGATCCCTAAATGTAACAGGACATTTAATCGAATAATTACTTATCTTGCCCCTGATATTTAAATGAATGCGAAACTAAGCTGATATACGTTCTCAGTCATAATGGTTTATGGCATAAATTTCAAGCCCACACAATTCAAATGGTTTTACATCACGTGTAGGTCAATAACCGTTTTACTCTATACCACTAATTGAAAGCGGATAGAAATTCTTTAATCCTATCAGGCTTGCTCAAGATGATTTCAACGAGGTTTTAAATGTCACTCGACCATGAGAGGTTTCGAGGCAGTTCAGTTTTCAAGAATTAGATTCCCTTATAATGACCAGAATGCCGAATGACATGCTTTGAGCGAGTGGATAGATTTGTCTTACTGCACAGGCTACCAACGCTTGTTATCCGTCGTCGACGAAAACTAGTTCGCGAGGCAATTTCTCAAATATGAAAGAAATTACATACTACAGCCAGGATAAGACTTGTCAGTAATATGGTTAATTTATATATATAGCTTCAATGTGACTATCACCTAGTATTAAGGACATATGACCACAAGATTTAGCAGCCTACCAAATGACGAAAAACACTTCGAGAAAGGCCACAATAAATCGGAATTCATCTTTTTACTGTGGCCATGTTGTATATTTTGAAACAGAATGTAAATCAATCATTCGATAAAGAGCAATTTGCATCTCGCCATTAGTTTCGCAACACCATGCCAAACGTTTATGGTGCAACTGAATCCCATATCTCCAACGTTAATCGCTATTCAATTACTCAGGCATTCAGTGCTCTTTTACAAGAAAACGCAAAGCTTTCCCAAGCAAATTGTTGAAGGGTATTCCAAATGCTGCAACAGTCATAGTTTCATAAATTATATTTATCCTGTAATTAAATTACATATGAGATTTGCTAACATGCCGCCTATAGCTTAGTAGATATTACAGCTTGAGGTTAACTCCCCTAAAATGATCTCCAGCCTTCACGTCATAGGGGCTAAATAGCTTACCCAGTGAACTGAGGCATCAGAGTTGAGAAAAAGTTTTGAAAACGGCATTATGGGACAAGGCACGCTGCCTTGCACAGGCCGCCGAAGGAGGCTCACTGCATCGGAAGTGGCCCCAGTCGATGTTACACAATCACATTCTTTATGTTGTGTTCAGCAAATAAAATGATACACTATAAAGAATCGAAGAGTAAACCTGTCAATGGATTTAAACTTCACAATAATAGTTTTATTTTGACCATTTCCATGTTCTTTTACAACTAATATCTTGTCTCGTCTGGATGTACAGACACTATCGGCCATCAAACGGACAGAGGTTTATACTAATTTATAAAGAATATCCTATTTGTTTTACTTCAATACCTTGCGTGGTATCGTAAGCACATTTGTGTGAAAATTTCGCTATATTAATCCAGAGAATCTTAATTGACCGATTATGTCTTAATCTGCACTGGATACTGGCGAGGAGCTTGTTCTCCTTCAAATGCCAGACAAGTCTATCATTGATCATCCTTTCCATCGTTTTACAGACGCAGCTTGTCAATAATTCGAATCATTCCTGGGATGTTGTTTTGGGATGTTTTAGGAAGTTGCTACATATATTTGTAATATTTCTGGTCCGGACCACAAGCTGACTCCGTGGCCTTTTCCAAAGGAGCATTAAGTTTCTGCTAGGAGCTAAGAGGGATTGTCTCTTCCTAGGCCTTTATGCTCTGGAATTCTGTTGATGACTGAGAAAAAATTCCGGGCCAGACTATTAGTAATATCTTTGGGAGATTATAAAGTTGCACCATTTGCATTCAGGTGGTGAGTTCTTGTTTCATTGTCCCTGTTTTATAATGGTTATATCATGTTCAATAGGGTTTTCATGGGAATCTTGGTGGTTACAGAGGATACTGGTCCGAATTCTCCTTTCTGCCATGGTGTTCGTAGTGGTGCTCAACCTTCTTCCGGGATCAAATACGCGCTTTGCAGTCGCTATCATACGATGGTTTACTACGTGTAATTGTTTTGAACTCTTAGGTATTGCTCTGTCTGCAATAGATGTTAAAGATTCTCCTAAATTCACCTACTGGATCCTCTCCTTCGATGAGCTCGGGAGTGAGCTTTAAGCACACAAAATGACGAAAAGAAAGGTCAATCAGCTCCTTGAAATTTATGACAGGGAAGTTTCTGTACACCCTGCCCTCAGACGTTTGGAAAAATGTGACAGCTAGGCTGCATTTGGTGTTAACCCGATTTCGTGTCGTTGTAGAATTTTCCGGAACGGTAGTGTTACGGCTGACATTGCAGGTTATAGTCACACAAGATATGATACGCTCCCAAGGGAAGTAATTTACCAATACTTCTTCCTGTCAATTTCAAAATGTCATTGGTGCGCTCCACTGACGACCGAACACGAGTGTGTCTGACAAATTCATTTTCAGTGTATTCTTTCACACCGTAAATCTCGTGCAGGAATCACAAACATGAATATGACGCTCTATTTGAGCCCATTCGACACAATTGAATGTTGTTTGTTTTTTAATATTGTTATGAGTTGTGGCAAATTTGGAAAACCTATCTTGAACTGTGCTTTTGCTGTCCTTAATCGACCAACCGACGGGTTGACTAGAATACAGGATATTACAGTCAATTTACGAGGTATCCGCTCGATGGACTTTTACCAGCCATTTTATCGCTATCGAGAAGTAGTTGATCGAATTCACTTTTATATTGTTTGCTCTAATTCAAGTAGATTTGAGGGCGGGTATGAAGTGCTTCCAATCGCTTTAGAAAAATGTGACCCTTAGATCCATGCCATGATATGTGTTTCAGTTCGAGATCAGTCGAAGCAGATATCCGGAAAATTCAATCAAGGGAATGCATTTCCATGGTTGGTTTAACATAAAATGTTAACGGGAATTCAGTTCAGATTTCCTCAATGGGCATATTTAGTTAGTGGTATATTTCTGTAACTGTAACCCGTTTAAAAACATATCAGCAATTAGGTCACTGTATGTCAGTCCAGTAAGAAGTAATCTAGAATATGGTAGTATAGTCTGGAATCCGTATCAAAAAGGTTTAAAAGAGTTGACTCTGTTCAACGAAATTTTGTAAAATTTTTGTGTTATAAGTCAAGTATGGTATATCACAGAGACGACTATATCCGTCTTTGTTGTCACTTATATCAATATGTTAATATGATGTTTTTATACAAATGTGTCAATAGTTGTTTTAATTGTATGTATTTCACAAGTCAGATTTTTTACAGAGCACCTTTCCGAGGTTCACGTTCAAAATGTTTATTTTATCCTCGTCCCAATCGAATTCAGGTTATGCAAAACATATTTTGTTTAGAGCACAAGAAGGTTTCAATGCGCTGTGCTCTGCATCTGATATTGATGTCTTTGTCCCTATGCCTGAATTCAAATCTATTTGTAGGCAAATACTGTATTTTAAATAACTTCGCTTTGCATTTTGTTCTGTCTTTTTTGTCAATTGTTATCATCCGTTATCGTGATTTGTTATCATCTCTGTAATTGGACAATTGTAATCTGTATGAGTATGACTGAATAAACTAAACTAGCGTACCATAGTGGTATAACAAACCAGTAGCGTCGGAAGGTAAATGAACGTGGTGGGGGGCACTATCACAGGTCATAGCCCACCAGGCGATGATCACGGCCAATTTTTGGACTAAGTGGGATTCCAACCCGCGACCCATAGTAACTACGGAAGCGGAGAAATCAGAAGAAATGAAGCAATAAATGGATGGATGAACGAAATAAGATACAAATCTAATACTATAACATATTCAAATACAGATAGTGACGTCCACTATGTATCCGCACACAATTTGGCAGGATATTTGGATATTCCTTTTTACCAATAAGAGCCAGGCTTAATAATTTCAACAAAACAGAATTTCTAGAATTTTTTGTTTATTTGTTCATACAAGTTTCTGTCTTCTTGTGAGCAGTTACTCGGGAACCCATTTTATAACTGTGTTTGAGATGCCTAACACTATCTGAAAACTCTTACGGAGAAAACGATAGGAAGTTTTCAGGTGCATTTTGTTTGCATAGTAAAAGTTATTAACTCAATTATCATAGATAGTTATAGAAACTTTCGCAATGACATATGTTAAATTTTGTTCTGTTACTTAATTATTTTCAGTTATTCTCAATGTGAAAGGGGGACCCTTTTTCGGGACACACGATATACACCCTCGCTGTTTTTCTGTAACAGTGGAATAGATAGTCATCCCATATTTAAATGTTAGACTTATGGCCTTGTCAACTTGGATATTAACTAAGTATATGTCATCAGGCAGAAAATCAACATAATGTACACAGCTTTACTTTCCATGCAGATACAATAATATGCAATTATCATAAGCATCATTTTATGTCAAAGTTTCTGTAACATGATAGATTTCCAAGGGATTTTAACGAACAACATAGCACAAAGAATTAAAATTGAGTATCGGTCCCTTTTACTATCAGCTGGCAAGAAGGCAGAGCGCAGGGACTTAAACAAGAAACCATGTGCGCTGTTAAACAGGCATGAGCTGCCAAAATTTACACTTTTTTCATAATTTCTGATCGTCACAACAGTAAGAGGCTTTGAAGGCCATTGAAAAACTAAATGATTGGCGTTGGAATGAGGAAAATCCATACAGTATGTGGCCCGTAAGAACCGAAAACGTGTTCGAAAAGTAAACAAAATTTAAATAACTGGGACAACCATTCATTCATTCTAAGCCAAAGCTAGTTCAAAACAATACTTTATCGTACATTTTGGTGACTAGAAGCACTAAACAGCTTCTGATTTATACGTCTTGAGAAAAATAGCCAACAATTTCAACATTCTGTAGTAACGTCAAAATATCCACATTTTGGCAGCTCATGCCACTTTAAACCACCGAAATTACAATTGTAGTGATCTTGTTTTAGAATTCGGAAAAAACTCTTCTTTGTTTTATTGACCAATTAGTTGTTTGGATTTAAATTCATTTTTCTTTTGAATAGGTTGAAGGAGCGTTCCACGTTAATGGTAAATAATCTGATTCTGTGGCACAGCTTATATATAAACCAAGAATAACGATTTTATAAAATGATTCATTGTGGCGGTAGTTACTGTGATCATTAATCTTTCTCTTTTTCATTATGCATTACATACATTAAGAAATCTCTGTGTGTTTGTATTAAGTTGTATCTCTTTTCGGTCAGATATAATATTAATAATACAAATCTATAAGTAGCTCAGCAGATTTAGCTTCAATACAAATTATCCGGAAATAGATTCATCAATGATCTCCGTCTTTGTACCTTACTAACGAGGCTATTTACCAGCGGAATCACAACAGACGTCCTTCCTATGGTTTGTTATTACAGACACCCTTTGAACTGAGGTTTTCCTCCACTGAATTACCTTAAAATAATTAATTATTGGTTTTCTTATCTAGAAAACGCCGATGTGGACATGGTTTTACGACGTTTTGTAACGAATATGTATTTCACGAATGGTTCGTAATTCATTGCGATATATTCTAGTCCTTTTTAATTCCATCCCCGGACCATAGGGTTAGACTCAGCTCAGGCACTTGTACAAGTAAGTGTAACTTTTAACCGTGGGTTCAGACGATGCTTTAATTTGGACGTTAGCATTCTATTGCTTACAATCTAAACGACACAATGGTGTGTATTTTTAGCAAATATTTTTATTACAAATGCGACACGTTTCATTCTGATATTGACTGCTATTCACTTGGTTTCACTTCGACGATTGAGTAGAATTTATCCTTGTACAGAGGTCATAAATTACAGACGTTCTTTCCCTGGAGCCAGATGTATCACTTACTCGTGTGACAACACCTGAATGGTAAATATTACTGGATGGTGCCTGGGATTCCTTTGAAGGGCTGGGGTAGGTTTAACCATCTTCCCAATATATACCACAAAACAACGAGTGAAATATAGTTTTTTTATTCCATTACTATCACTTTGCTTGAAGATCTCGAAATTAACCTTATTGACTTTCAAATTAACCCCGGGAAGAAAAGCCAAAAAATACAATCCTTCCTTTACTTCGAATACAATGAATCCCAGTAATAAATCGACGACTATTATTTTTATAACTGACATGATTGATCCTATATGAGTAGTATAAAACAATTAAAAAAAATAGTTAGTGTTGCAAATGACATGGGGGTTATCCAAGGTTTTCATTCAAACTAGGCCCTTCGCAGTCCACTGAACTGTCTTCTGAATAGTTTATGTGATAGGTTTCGTTAATAGGGATAATGATGATGAAATAACATGGGTGATTAACATGGAGTCAACACTTAGCGACGTGAAAATCTTCATCCCAAACAAACTCTTGCCAAGATGACGTCAGGGTCGCCTATGTTCTGACCTCAGTTCCACACTTATTAAAGCATCCTGCGCTAACTAGAGACACCAAACTATCTGAAAACTCAACAGCCATCATGTTTTAGCTGTATTTTAAAATTAAAAAAAATGAACATGAAAACCATAGTTTCTACATATCCTTCGTCAATAGACCCTTTCGGCTTAAGGATTGACGCTTTCTCAGAAGCATCGCTGTCGGCACAAAACGCTGAATTGAGTTTTGGGATCAATCTGACACCGGAATGGTGTTCATTTCGTCTATGGCGCAATGCAAAAGAGGCGTGTCACAGCGACCACAACATAGAAATTGAGTCAATACCATACAATTCAAAGAGCGTCATTCTAAGCCGAAAAGGTATATTCTTGTGTACACATAAAATGATGGCCTTGTCGAAGTAGCAGATTGGTTTGGATGAATTGATTCCATGCATGTATCTAACAGAAATGAAACATTATGTTGTGAAAAGGTAGAATCTGCTTTCAATTGTCATGCAATATAGACAAACTATCTCAAAAGACCCGCGTCTCTTTGGCATGGATAACTGTATGGAAACATTGAAACTAAAGGTTTTCACTCTATGTAGATAGCATTTTGATTCTCCAACACCCACTCACACTTCACTGGAGCTGTTGATATTTGATATTTTATATATGACAACAATTTGATGTTTATATAGATATGATCACTAAAACACACGGTACAGGGAAAATCTTCTTGTCTAAAATAACCATGGAGACAAGTTTCTAATTGTGTTAAAAAGAGGTATATCATTTAGACCTTTATACCCAATAAATTGTTGTAACAAACCAAACCTATGATATTTCATTAGGTTGACGACTGACAGAAGCTTAGCCTTGGTCAGTAGAATTTTCTGGAATCCTTTTGTAACACATGGACAATGGTTACGCATCTTCACTATGGCAAGAACATCGGTAGACTGAGATTGAACCCCATAAAAGTTGCCCCCCCTACAATCAACAAACAACAAAGTTATAAACTCCATCTCATAACCTACAACCAACAAACAACAAGGTTATAAACTCCATCTCATAACCTACAACCAACAAGATATGCGTGTATAGACTAGTGTACAGATAGAGCATGCAGTGGGATACCACAATTCGCATCAAGTAAAGTAGAATAAAACGTTTTAAACAGATAAAGAGACTTTACATATTCATTTTTAACAACAAAAAAACAACCCAGTTGTAGTTTTCATGAAGCGCGTTGCAGAAGGATATCTCAGCAAAAATATAGTTAAATGAAATGTCAGTCTTAATCTCCTTTGAAAACAATATAGGAAATAAATGTCAGAAAAGTAAGTTACATGGACATAAATGAGCCATTTATGCTAAATTGACCAGGACATTATTAGACGTAGTATTCACTTCTTTAAACATGTGTATGACAAGCATCGGCTGCAATTATATTAGTCGTACACTATCGTAGCTGTGCTAGGTGTGGATTGGGACTTGAAGTTTCTATCGCAATAATCACGGAATATTGAAGATGGTCTATTTAAATGAGTAGTGTGCGAGTCAGTTTCACATTAATAGATCGAACACCTTAAGGCTCTTTTTATTTCTATTACAGCCAAGCGTCAAGACTTCAAAGGGTCAAAAAGACATATTTTTCTCAATTTTCGTCAGATTTGATAGTTTTTAAAAATTAAATAACCATCCTTAGATCCCAAAGCAAATCACAATCAGAATAAATAACTGACTTTGACCTTATCTACTCATATTACGATTCGGCTTCGTCGTCGGCTACATAGAAGTAATGCTACATACACTCATGACCGCAACTATTAAAGGCACACTTTCCGCGAAAATTCAGAATACTGTTTACATAAAAACAATGGGCGATTTTCTGTATTTTTCCCAGACAGTATAAGTTAGGAACTTACCAATAATAGGAAGTTTTGGCATCATTTGGTATTTTTAATTTGAAATGTAAACAAAACCCGAACCTGAACATGCGCACAAGCGCCCTAATGTTTGAGTCGTACGTGTGAGTGATCTAACGGCACAGTATAATTGTACGTACTTTATCTGAGAAATACAGACCATCGGGTACGAGTGACTCGTAAAGCTTGCCGATAATATTTTTTAGTGTAAACCATCCATAAAAAGGCCTGAAATGCGGGTAATCCAACCACTAAGTTAACCGACACTGATTGTTGTTGTTGTTGTAATCAGGCTTCGATTCTTCGTTTGTTTTTCACCCCCATTTATACATTCTAAACCTAATTGGACATGTTTTATGTGTCCTATGCTTAATTTTAGTGGTTTTAGTCATAGTAAGCTCAAGTAAATTGGTTTTCTTAACAAATATCCAACAACCTTTAAGGGTCTTTTTATTTCTATTACAGCCAAGCGCCAAGACGTCAAAGGATCACAAATATATGTTTTTCTATATATTCGTCAGATTTGATAGTTTTTAGAAATTGAATAACCGTCCTTAGACCCCAAAGCAAATCACAATCAGAATAAGTAACTGACTTTGGCCTTATCTATTCTCATATTACGATTCGGCTTCGTCCTCGGCTACGTAGAAGTACAGCTACATACACTTATTACCGCAACTATTACAGCTTTTTTTGTTATCCTTGCTTATGCAAATACTACAAATTGATTCAATCAGAGAAATGTCCATGACAAATTAATTTTGAATAAAGAAGTTTATTAAAACAGCACATTACAAACCTGACTATAATCCGAGTATTAGATATGATATTTGATATGATGATAATGAGTTGCTATGATTTAGAATGTTCCCAGTGTCAATTGTGAGCAATTTGTCTTGAATTGAGCAAATAGATGTGCTGATCTCATTTACGAAGAGGCTTGGTGAGAGTTATGATTTGTAAAATTGTCAACCTGTTGTGGGATAAGGCACGGGGAAGGGACTTGACAGCGAGTTTACCTGGGGAGGGGGAAGAGTTTATTGTCTGGATGCGCATCCAGTTTAAACGTATGGTCAAAAGCACTTGTTGCGACACAAAAATAATCACATTCAAATTGCACTACAACCAAAGTATGATATGTTAATAAACAGTATATAAGTTTTGATATGCACCTGCAACAAGTATACAGCCATTGTCTTGTTCTGGGTTAAAGTATTCCCGGGCCATAGAAGACAGCTTAATCTGCTGGCGGAAGTAATTTGAATGAGTGAAGTTCAGTGAAGAGACGTTATTTCCCCGACGTCTCAAAACATCCCGTATATTTATAACAAACACACAAGCATGATAATACAAGGAGTGCTACACCCAGTAGAGCATAGCAGGCTATTATTTGGCAGACAGCGAACATGTAAACTGTTTTGTCACACCAGTTATTGGGTTCATGAAGAAGTTGATGATAATGGGGTTCCCACTCTCCAAACACCCAGAATGTTCCAAACCCTAACCAGACGATGTGAAATAGAGCGAGGACAATATCAGTTAGCCGAGAAGTCCTGTCACTGTCTCCTCCTTCATAAAACACATCCATAGAGTCATAGCGACGATACTGAATTTGTTTCCATATTATCACCAATAGGAATAGCATTCCAAAACATCCACCCACCAATAAGTAAATGGGTATCTTGGGTTGTTTGGGGCAATCGCTTAGGTACTTTACTCCTGTTGACAGAGAAATAAAATATTATGACTACTTACGTGCATGTAATGAATCGATAGAGTGTAAATCAAAGAAATATGTTTAAATAAAATAAATTCTCGGTTTGGCAATGGAAAACATATTTACAGGAGGATCGGATCAGTTCGAGAAACACTCTACAGCTATTAACCTCAACGGAAACCGGGGCCTCGGTGGTCCAGTGGGTAAGAGTGATCGTCCATCAGCCCCACACGAACCTTCCAGCGGGTTCGAGTGGATTTTTAATTCAGTCGCCGTATGTGAAGGAGTTGCCAGGTATTCGTCGAAGGTCGGGAGTGTCCTCCGGACAATGAGTCCGGTCCCCCCACTAAACCTGGCAACGCCACCATATAAGTGAAATAATCTTGAGTGCGGCGTAATACATCGATCAAACCCAACTGTTGAAACCATTCAACATGCTCTAGCATGAGATTCGGTTCATCATAACCCTTATAAGCAAGTTTACAAACAATTTGATCAGTTAACGCGTTAACCTGTATATAAGCTTCCATCCGAATGACGGTTAAGGATTCAGCTACATCCCGACCAACTTTATACTTAAGCTTTCTATTTCTATACCGTCGATTGGATGTGAAGGAAACATTAATTAGGTTTAGGTTGCTTGTAATTAGGAGGGAATGAGATCATATGACCCCAGCTATTGAGCTGATAAATCATTTAATGTGATGGTTTTGTTTACAGTTTACTAAAAGTAATTTACAATTCAAGTTGGTAGACCAGCTATGTATGAGTACCATTAGAAAAACAAAGATTTTAACGTGGCCTTCATCCAGCCAAATGTGTACCCTAACTAAATAGAGCACCTTAAACGCTTATATTAAATATTATAGGCAGTTGATTCAAACGATTTTTCGTTGATTTAAGAGAGATTTTTTTATTTTGGCAGGTCGCTGGCAGAGTTGAAAACGCCAACCAAACCAAACCAACCAACCAACGAACAGCGACACCTCTCTGATTTATCCCCAATGCCTTCAAGTGTTGTTAAACAAATGCCACTTTGTAACTGGTATGGAACTGAAGTTCTTCGTCAGATATTTATGATCAACTTCAATCATTGTGAATTTTCTTTACTTTTAAACTGTGCTTAACCCGAATAAAAAGCTGCATGACCAGTCGCAGTGCGCTAACTTGGTTGAAATGACAGACCTGTTCCTTAACTACCTCTTCTGCCGAGACAAAATGCAGAAAACCGTCTGCTGTTTTTAATGTTAACAGTATTCGGGATTTTTGTGGAGAGTGTTTCCCTGCTTAAGCTCTTTTTCACTGTTTTGAAAGAATTGGTTTTGCCGATCAAGAATCTATACAACCCATTCGAGTGCATCAACCAGCGATGGGCGCTATAATGGCGAATACTATGTGATGGAACTGTGTCTACCAACTCCACGGTTGATATGTAACAAAGGTTCGGTCTATTCCCATCGGGCTTACTAAGTTTATACGTTTCATCCACTTATGTTTATGACTAAAGATAGGTTTGTATTTTGTGAATTTCTTGCTAAAAGCCAGTTCTGTAAATTGGTTCAAGCAAATTGCCAGATAGTCTGAGATCATCGACAAGGCAGTTTGTTGAGGCCAATTAGACAGGTTGTGCTGTAACACAATTCATTTTTATATATCAAATGTTCAATGTCAATTGTTTGGGATATCCGAAAGAAGTTTACTTGGAATATGTAGAAGCAAAAGCGGTAAACCTGTTTGTTTCCAATAATGCCATAAACTTGAGGAGATGTGAGTTAACGATTAACAAACCATGCATTACATAAAGTTTGTCGACATTGACTTGATATGACCACACAGGCTATTAGTATCACTTTTACTCCCTTTCCGTAATGAAATGATGTACTCACCCACGGACACCATGCCAATTGGTAGAATCATTAACATCCCGAGAAAGGCTGTTGCCAACACTGAAATAACCAAATGTATAGATGAGATAAACAGCTGTCTGGTAGATTCTAAAAGGTAACAATTGATATCAAGATTAATTACAATACAACGAATCAATCTTTGACACTTGTTAGTGATATTTGTCGGATGTATTAATAATAAAACACTCTCATAATAGAGCGGCGAATTACAGTTCATAATGAACCCTTTACGACACACACATTGAATAGATGAATAAACCCAATCAAGATTTGATGTGTTCATGTGCTTGGGCGTTTTTGTCGTAACTGAGGTTTATAAGCTATCAGAAACCCGACCTGGTACAGCTGTTTTTTTTTTAATTTCCACTATCTAAAGGTTATATAAATACTTAATCACACAATACTATTAGACGGCGCCATCATAATTGTCTGCTAACCAGAATTTATCTTTTTAAATTTGCGATTATCAATGGAAGGCATCTGTTTGATTTACCTAGCATAAGATATTTACATTTCGAAAAAAGATCTGTATCACACACAAGTCATTGTACAAAGCAAAAGCTTCCTTTTAAATATTTTGTAAAAGAAAGTGAACAATATTGTCATTCCGGTTTTAAAATAAATCCCCCCTAGCCCATACAAACTGGAACATTCTTTCATTTAAGCTATCTTCGAACTTTTTTGAAATGTATCTTAATCTGAATATTGTCCTCGGCATAACCGAAGTTTCATCCAAAGGCCATACTAGTGAAATGCAGAAAACATCTAAAACACAGCTTTTAGCAATGCTGAAGAGAAAAGACACAAGGTGGAGGACAATTAAAGCAAGGCAGAAAGGCAGAACACTCGCAGAACCCAATATCGAATATGAAAGCTTTTCAAGCATCGTTATAGTGTAATATACGTACATGTATTGCATAATATACAGACAGCTCGACATAAAAAGTCGATAGAATGATCTGCATCTTTGTTTGCTTCCTGGATCTGAAGATAGATGGCGCCATATTGAGCTTCCTCCCTATCTGAATGAGCATACTGTGGAGTTACACCCCTAGTAAGACTGCGTCCTTCATCTATCTGAAATACAACATAGGTTTTACATAAGTTCATACCTATGGCCAGTTAGATTACATGTTATCTTCATCTCGGGAGAATTATGAGATGGTTAGTACAAAACAACTTGTAATCGTTTGAAGTAACCAATATTTGAGTGCTTCCTTAAAGTAAAACATTGATAAAATATAACGCACGCTGCTTTGGCAAGTTAATGGGGTTAATAAATTACAATAGCGGGTTCTTTAGTGAACATAGGTATAATCAAACTACACACGGTTCATATATGGTGACAAAAACACTGCTGTATATGAAGGTCTCACTGGATACTGTAAGATCAATATCGGCTATCGACGTTCCACATGAGAGATGAAAACACTTTCACTGATTCATGAATTCTTTGTTGCTCAAAAGCAAGTTTCATACAGCGCTATAGAAATGGCACACTTGTACATTGTTGCCAATATCTAGCTTCTTTTATGTTGAATTCCTGGTTATTTCTCAGCTTCCTGTACCTACAACAATTCACCTGACCTGAAAGTGAAGACCATCGATTGCAGGACGTGGATAACGATGTTACGTGAACGATAAGTCTCTATTCCTCAAATCAGTTCTATCCCACGTGAAAAGAGTTATTGATTATATTTTACACACAGTATAGTAAGGTACCGGGAACATGTTGAGTGAAGTTTACAATAATTAATAAATCATATTAACCCAGATTTCATTTTTGTTTTTATCCACTATTGAAGAGTCGAAAAAGCGTACACATTGCATGTGTCTTTTGGTCCTCATTTACTGGTCTTTGGATGATATGTTAGTTGTCCTTCTATGCTGTAAAAGCGTTAAACCAGATTGTACTGAGACGGACACAAAACAAACTAACGGATAACTTCTCCCATTACAAGCGTTTCTGTTTTTGTTACATAATAAAATTCTCAGAAATGATGTATTATAATAGAAATGCATGTAGTTTTTTGTTTTGCAGCATACCACAGAGCGTGATAAAAAAACGTCCAATAATTTGTAGCTCAAAATGAACACGAAGGAAAAAAATAACGAGAAGCGAATATTCAGATTAACCCAGCTTTATTGGACTATGTAAGTCTTACATGATCACGAGATTTAAACAAAGTAGCGCGAGATTTAAACAAAGTAGCGCAAAGCAAGAAAGAGCCATGGGTTGATTGATGTTTTACGCCGCACTCAAGAATATTTCAGATTTATTAGGGGAGGAAAATCCCCGACCTTCGGTGAGTACCTGGCAACTCTTTCACATACGGCGATTGAGAGAAAAATCCACTCAGAATTTTTTTTTTTCAATTTATATTTGGTCTGAGTAGGATTCTAACTAGCGCCGCGTCGATGTCTACCCGACTGAACCATGGATTGCAAACAAACCCATAATGGTTAAACTCATCCTACTATTCTTACTGATAATAATGTTAATAAGCGTTTTTTTTTTTATGCCAGGAGACTCACTGTTTGGAAGACTTCCGGTTGGGTGACCAACAAAGAAGACATGTTTTATTGAGCTCTATCTGATGGAATCTGCTTGTCTCTGGGTATGATTTCATTGTGTATATGTCCCTTATCATCTATGTGTGTGTATATGTTATATTTTGCTTGTAATTTATCTTATTTTGAACTCATTTCAAGTTTGATGTACTGTTGTTGTTGTTGTAATGTGAAAGTTGTTTGGCAAGTAGGCCTAGTTGCACGTTTTAGACTTAATTGACCTGGGCTGGGTGATAGTGATTGAAGTGGGGGAAGGCTGAAGGCTATTGAGTGCCTTGTGTGCTGATTTAATTTAAAAATAAAATAAAAAAAACATTGTTAGCCTAGATTAGGTTTAGCATTTATTGTTCTTGCACAGTGTGACTCTTTTCTATCAAACGGCTCCTTCTGTCTTTTCCTTACCCTGAGTCGCCCAGGGTTTATGCATGTTACTAACTGTCCTGTAATAACGGTCACTTGTCCACTGCACGATAGGAGTTATAGTGTAGGTCAGTCAGCAGGCTTGGTCAGCTTAGGCCACTCGGCCTTCCCAGTCCACTATGGACGAGGGAGGCGGGGAAGGGGAAATGGAGTTTGAAATCCCTAGATCGGCTCGTGGTAAACGAGGGAGGGATAGATCGGAAAGTATAGACAGAGAACAAGGTAAAAAGACTAGAGGTGTAGGAGATGACCAGGTGTCCAAAGCTAAGAATCTAAATGTTATAATGTCAGGTGTTGGTGGTACTCCAATAACCAGTATTAATTCGCTTAAATTTGGGGAAGATATCCATAAAGTTGCAGGCAATGTTAAATGTATGAAAAAACTATCCAGTAAAGAATGGCTAATTATGTGTGCTGATCCCTCACAGGTTAAAAAGCTGATGAATGTGACTCAGATTTCTGGAAGGCATGTGGTAGTTAGAATGCAAAATAAATCATCCGTAACTGGAATCATATTTGGTGTAAGTTGTGATATATCCAACGAAGAAATATTAGGTGCCTTGAAAAAGGGTAAATGCTTTAAAGCTGAAAGGGTACTGAGTGGGAAAGATAAATTGCCAACAGAACGTGTAGTATTACATTTTGATACTGAAAGCCTACCAGGGGAGGTAAATCTGGGTTTTGAAATTTACACTGTAAAGCCATACATTAAGCCTATAGTCAGGTGCTTTAAATGTCAACGCCTCAACCATGTAGCTGCCCAATGTAAAGGGCGCGTGAGATGTCCCCGTTGTGGAGGTGATCATGGGTTTGACAACTGTCATAACAAGGATAAATTTAAATGTCTAAATTGTTCTGGCCCGCATAGCTCAGCATTTCAAGGATGCCCTGCACAAAAGGAGGCAAAGAAAGCTCAATATATCAGAGTTACTGAAAAAGTTTCATTTGCAGAAGCACTGAGAGTGGTTCGATTGTCAAATGTTGATGACCAACAGCTTAATTGTTCCCAAAACCCTGATTTTGTTTTTTCACAAAGCCTAGACCCCACACCTCCTACAGTGAGTAATGCCAATGTTAAATATAATGAAAAACCGAAAATGGAGTCTGTAGCTGTCCAGACTGAACCAGAAATAGGAATTCAGACAGATGTTTATTCTCCAGCCTCTATGTCTAGATTGGTTGCTTTGTTTACTGAAGTGATATTTCGTTGTGTTAAAGTCAATAAGAAACCAGAAATTCTGGAGTTTATTTCCACTTGTGCTACTCGTCATCTAGGTCATGATGCTGTAGACGTAGATGAGTTGTATTCAATCATAATGCCTAGAAATAATACCCGTAATTAATGGATGTCAACTATTCTTTACCATTTCTTTCTAAGTATAAAGTCTCAACTGTCATTATTATAATGACATGTTTCATTATCCACCAAAATATACAGTCTTTATACTCACATGGCCAAGAATTTAAGGCATATATTTCTAACCTTGATAACTCACCAAATTTTCTGTGTTTACAGGAAACATTTCTAAAACCTGAGTACAGCTTTACCTTCCCAGGTTACTCGGTCGTTAGAAAGGATAGGCCCACAGGTAACGGAGGGGGGTTGGTCACCCTGATTAAAAATGACATGTCATTCTCAGAGATTATTTTACCTATTTTCAATTCATTTGAATGTCAATGCTGCCAAATCTCCAGTGTTGCCCAAAGACCTATTAACATAGTAAATTTTTACAACCCATGTAAAAAAATAGACCCCAATGAGCTAAGAAAGCTATTATCAATTTTAAATGGTTCGATTGTTTTATGTGGCGATTTTAACGCTCACAATATTTTGTGGGGGTGCAATCGTAATGATGCTAACGGAAGATTTATATGTGACATACTTGATGAATTCAATCTAGTGGTTTTGAATAACGGATTGGGCACCAGATTAGATATTCGCACGGGTAATATGTCTGCTATTGACCTCACTATATGTTCCGTTGACCTTGCCCCATGCTCTATGTGGACAGTTGATCAGAGTTCCCCTTGTGCTAGTGATCACTGTCCTGTTCACGTAACGTTTGAATTCAGTCCCACAACAAATCAACTGGGAGGGCCTAGACGTTGGAATGTAAACAAAGCCGATTGGTGTAAATACGAAAAAGAGTGTCTTAATTCGTTTAAAAATTGTATTATGTCTGACAATATTGAAGTTTTTTCAGAGAACATAACCACGGCGATAAATGAAGCAGCCTATCTTTCAATTCCCCGCTCTTCTGGCAAGAAAGGTTACAAACCCCCAGTACCGTGGTGGAGTGCTGAGTGCTCTCGAGTTATTCGAGAACGGAAAAAAGCTAAAAACAAAGCTCAGAGAACTTGTCTTCATCAAGATATTATTAGGTATAAACGGTGTAAGGCAGTCGCCCAGAGGGTGATTAAAGATGCACAGAAAAGTAGTTGGCGAGAATATTGTTCAAAAATGAACAAAAATACTTCAGTAAAATCTGTTTGGTCCAAAGTTAAGTCAATAAGTGGAAAAGGTAAAAGAAACCCAGTCTCCACTCTGGTTGTAAATGACGTTTCGTTTTCATCAAATTCCTCAAAATGTGATATTCTTGCCAGTACCTTTTCAGAAGTTTCAAGTTCATATAATTTTAGTACCGAATTTATTCCCAGACTTGAAACTTACAGTAATTATAGCATTGACAGTAATACTGAAACCAACTTAACTCCAATAAATGATGATTTCTCTATGTTTGAGCTTAAACAGGCTTTAAGAAACTGCAAAGATTCTACACCAGGAGAGGACGGGATTACTTACTCCATGATTAAACACTTACATGATAGCTGTTTAAATCATCTATTACGTATGTACAATGAAATGTGGTCACAAATGAAACTACCGCTCTCATGGAGACAGTCCATAGTAATCCCTGTATCCAAACCTGGTAAAAATCCTTCATTACCTACCTCCTATCGTCCCATATCTTTAACGTCAATCTTATGTAAAACGATGGAAAAAATGATCAACACACGACTTGTTTGGTACCTGGACAAACAAGAGTTACTTACCCCTGTCCAAAGTGGCTTCAGGAAAAAAAGATGTACAGCAGACCATATTGTGACTTTAGAGCATGACATACGCGAGTCTCTAAATAACAAGAAATACTTAGTGGCAGTTTTCCTTGATGTTGAGAAGGCGTACGACATGCTTTGGAGAAAAGGCCTTCTAATGAAAATGCAGAAGTTAGGTATTGGCGGTAGAATGCTACATTGGGTTAATAACTTTCTTTCGGACAGATACATTCAGGTCAGAATAAATAACGACAGTTCAAATCCTACTCTTCTCGAAAATGGTACCCCCCAGGGGAGTGTCGTTTCCCCCACCCTCTTCAATATAGCTATAAACGACCTACCCTCGGCAATTAATACTAATTTAAAATGTTCTTTGTTTGCAGATGATTTCGTTATATGGCATTCCTCTTCAGATTTACTTGAAGCTGCTGGGATTGTTCAGCAGGGTTTAGCTGACATTGCTAATTGGAGTAGAGAGTGGGGATTTAAGTTTTCACCTGTAAAGTCAGAATGTGTTATATTTACAAACTGTCGCCCAAAATTCACACCATGTTTTTTTCTTAACCGTAACTTACTTAAGGTAAACACTTGTTTTAAATATTTAGGAATGATTTTCGACAAAAGACTTACGTGGGCCAAACACATTAATTATGTAATTGATAAATGTCAAAAAGCTTTAAATGTGATGAGATGTGTATCGGGAAAGTCGTGGGGGGCAGATAAACAGTCTATGTTAATGATGTATAAGGCATTAATACGATCCAGGCTAGACTACGGAAGCGAATCATTTGATTCAGCCAGTAATTCTGTCAAAGGTAAATTAGACTCTGTTCAGTGCAAAGCCCTGCGTCTGTGTACGGGTTGTCTAAGGACAACACCTCTTAACGCCTTGCAAGTGTTATGCAATGAATGGCCCCTGGGAATTCGTCGTCAATTTCTAACATTGAATTTCTTCACAAAACTAAAATATTCTTTTGGAAATTCTGCAACAAACTACATTAAAACTCCCATTGATTATATAAACAAACGTAAAAGTTTTTTTGCTCGAGGTTGGGACCTATTTGAGGAAGTTGGGCTTTCCACTGTATGTTTGCAGACTACGTCTCCACCTGCGTTTCCACCCTGGTATATTGAGGAACCGGGCGTATGTCTGGAGCTTCATGAAAGGATTAAAAAGTCCGATCCACCTGGAATTATCAGGCTCTGTTACAGTGACTATATTAAGTCTGAGTGGTCACACTGCCTCGAAATTTTTACTGACGCATCCAAATGTCCAGAAAGTGGAAAGGTAGCCGCGGCTTTCACTTGCCCTGAAATAGGCTACAACAAAAGTTACAGATTATCAAACAACTTATCTGTTTTCTCAGCTGAACTAACAGCTATAGTTTTAGCTCTCCGATTTTTACAGGAATTTAGACCTTATACGAGCAGATGTATTATCTGCAGTGACTCGTTAAGCTCTCTTATTGCCATCAGTCAGTTTACCTGTAATAAAGCTTCCCCACTATTACATGAAGCGATGATGTTATTTACTAATCTAAAATGTTAGGGAATCAATGTTTCCTTGATATGGGTGCCAAGTCATGTTGGGGTTGCAGGAAATGAGCAGGCTGACTTGTTGGCTAAGAGGGCACTCGATTTCCCTGGTATAGGTATGGAGATTCCATTGTCCATTAAAGAAACCATGAACTACTGTAGGGGACATTTTCTAAAAATTTGGCAAGAAGAATGGGATAACTCTCATAAAGGTAGATTTCTATATACATTATTCCCGAAGTTACCTGCCCCATACTTGACAATGTCAACGAGGAAAGATGAAGTTATCATTCATCGCCTGTTGTCTGGACATATAGCTGTTAACTCCTATTTACAGCGCTTCAATTTACATGGAACAGGCCTGTGTGAAAGTTGCCTTGTCGAGGATACGATAGAACATTTTTTATTTGATTGTACATTATTTCGCAATCAGCGTATATATTTTATTTCTCGTCTCAGAACATTAGGAATAACTAACCCCTCACTGAAAAAACTAACGGAACAACATAATAAAACCAGCAAGGTTTTGTATGCAATCACTAACTTTATTACTAAATGTAACAAATTTTAAGTATTGAGTTTTAGAAATTGTGCAATTTTAACCAGGCTTAAAATTATGAATGTGGTGTGAAAATCTGATTTCGGTAATTTTTAACATTCTTAACATTTACAACTATATATGACGAAGGAAGAGTGATCGTTTTTAATTTTATAAAAAGAAATAAATATTGGCTAATTTAATTTAATAGTACGATATCAGCATAGATATGGTGCGAATCATTCTCCTGAATGGAGCATCAAAAAGCCTTAAAATAATAATAATAAAAAAGACTCACTGTTTTTACGATACATTGATTAAACATTAAGTTGCGCTAACAAAAAAAAAAACATCGACCCTAGAGTTTTTTTCGCAAAAAGACGCGTTGTGAGTAACAAGAATTTAGACCCAGCAGCATTCAGATTATTTGGTAATAAGATAATTTAGCATTGGATGTAAGAAGGAACGTACTTCCTATCCATACTTATATAATTCAGGATCGGATGTAAGAAGGAATGTACTTCCTATCCATGCTTAGATAATTTGAGCATTGGATGTAAGAAGGAACGTACTTACGGACGGACAGACCGACATCAATGACTGCATGCTTTATTAGTAGAAATACATGAGCATGCATATCTAGTACATGTAGTTAATACATAATATACAGGGAATAAGTCATACAATAGTTGCAAAGGGGCGTAACTCTATGCAAAATTATCCGGCGGCATTCATTTTCAATAGGCTTCCTTATTATAACACCTAAGCACGTTTCATTCCGGTAGCTCAATTAGTTTTCGAGATAATTCGGTAACGGACATACGGACAGACGTACATGACAACGACAATACCCTTCGGTCAACTTTTGGCTGAGGGGTAAAAAAACGAGCATCTGTGGGAGTTTCGCGATGTAAGGAGACTGACTGATCTGAAAACCGTCTGTCGGGATTAAACGATGTTCGGAGACTCGCTGTTTGTAACGTATATTGATTCTAAAATGGACTCTCTGAATTTCGTGATGTTTGGAGGTATATAAAAAACCTCTGCGTTTCGCGATATCAAAAGACTCACAGATTACCGTGACGAAAATAAACAACTGTCTGAGATGCCAGGTAACTCACTGCTTAAAAGGTTTCTTTGATTCTAAAAATCGCCTGTCTGGATTTCGCGATGTAGAGAGACTCGTCGTTTGCAGGATACATTGATTCTATAAAAAACGTATGTCTGAGTTTCGCGATGCCAAGAGATTCACTGCTCGTATGATACCAATCAATCTAAAAAAACGCCCTGGAGACTGATAATTTTCCCACCTTGTCAGCGTTACTGACAGTCGTACTGGTAACATGTGAGTTTTCCTCTACCCTGTCTAGGTAAATGTGTTGTTGTAGTTCACACGACAGTTCGATACCAGACTGACCTTCAATACAAGTAGATTCGACACAGGTGTTGAACAACTAGGTCAGTGAACAACAATACTATAAAGGTTATTTCTGACCACTTGTGTTTATCATCAAAAACAATTCTCAGCCTGTGCAACCAATGCATTAACTGTATATATAGACAAAGACCATCAACAGCGATAAAGTATATCTATAGATAAAAGTTTTTGGATGAAAAATTCCGAAGTTATTGATTATATAAAAGTGTTTTGTTTTGGTAAAAAATGCTAGAATCTACATCGAACATTTAACCGACATAACTCATGTTGTTCTAAGTACTGTTTGGAATAGTCTTTAAACACTTGATAAAGACATCGGTATAGGTATGGAAAGCTGACTTCTTGATGATACTGTAATAAGTTCGCATTACAGTCACTCATTTCGTTCTTGTTCATATTCAGAGTCACTGCTTTACAAAAAAGAACCTAACATCAGAATGATCAGAAGTTCTGCTGTCGTGAAATCAGCACATGGAAACGGATTGTATTTGATGAGCACGACGGTCTATTTTATATATGGATTCTGTTATATCAACGACAAGAAGAGCTTAGTATTGGTTTTTAGTGCACAATGCTTCAATATAGCTCATATAAATTGATGATTAAGACAAAGAACACAGTGGAGTTAGTCTCCAGGGATACACGATCATAGCTTTAAGATGGCAAAATCTGGTGTTCCCTTGTTTTTATCAAGCTAAATGAAAACCTTGTATATAAAATCAAGATGATTTGATCTTTGACATATTGATTCCTATATGTTCCCACACGATGTGGAGTGGTAATTACTATAAGATATGAAGTAGATTTGCTCTTCTTAAATGTGCGCATTAATTAATGATGAACTTATAAGTAATATATATTGATTTAATGCTGACGATTGCATGCGATGAATACATATAACTGCATAGACTGTAAATTACTTTGACACGAGTTGTTCATTTAGTGCTTAGATAAAGATTTTAATATCCTACTTGACGTGGAAAGTGCATTGTGTAGCAAAGGCGTACAAAGCGAAAGTGACTTAAATATTTGTTTGTGAAAATGTTGAAAACAAATATTTAAGTCTGGGTATAACAATTACAATGGAATACACGTGTGTATTTAACATGTCCATAATACTCCATCACCATGCATACATGTACTCTGTACAGTACTTATAAAGTAACGGTGATTTAGCTTTGTAATAAAAGTAATATTTTAGTATACCTGTTGGATTGCGACCCCGTTAGTTTGTGTCTGATGTGTAGCCATGTCTAATGCGACTGTTAGAGAAAGAGCATGGTCTGGGTGGGAGTTACAACAAATCGATATGCGTCAATCTTAAAACAGCCCACGGGACAACAGATGGTGAGTACGTCAAATCTATGACAAATATAACTCAATGACAAGAATAACGACCGTCTATTTAAATGTTTATTGTGTTGCGGAAAAAGGGACAGAATCTCTATTCGTCGCTTGTCTATTTTAGACTGGTATCTGTTGCTGAATGTCCCGTTTGAATACAGGCTGATGTATGTTGCGACAGCTTTAACAACGCTACACAGGAAATGTGGTAGTAATTTATAGTGTAAATCTTGCGCACAGCTCGTCACCGACTTAGTCAACAGCTGCGTTTGGGCAGAATTTAACTTCATAATAACCTTGGGCATGGATTAGGGTTTATTAATTAACATGTATGGGATGAGCTAATATTCGGAATAAGACTGACTACGGGGTTTGTTTCCTAGAGGTACACTTATATATGAGACTGTACAGAACATCAATCCTGTAGTTTTTTTTACGGTAGAATTCCCTTTCTAATAGGAGTTTATGACAAACCTGGGTCTTTGGCAACCCAAGGTAGTCTTTTTCTTATTAAAGAGACATTCGACTTTAATTCCCGGAATACCGTTTGCATTGAAAAGACCAGACGGGTTCTATATTTTTCCCAGACAGAAAAGAAGACCTATATTCACACAATTTTTGGTATCATTTATAATTAAAAAAAGGTCTAAGTAAATGTTATAAATAAAGATGAAAATGTTTGAAAACAGATTTTTTAATACCAAAGCCAGAAGTATATTGCTATCTTACGCAGCACACGTGTCGTCTATGGTATTGGCAGATTTAAGACTGTTTGATTTATAATGTGTGAACTTATCTGAAGGCTTCCGATGGACTAATAATCATATATCACAAGTTGGTGGAAAGTAAGCTGTGTTAGAGACCGTAAGATGAACTGAGGCTTTAACGACCCGAGACTAATCTTGTTTTCAGTTTTGTGTGGAAGGACTAAACTCCCGACTCCTGCTTCTCGAAAAGTTCATTCCCGGTGGGAATATATTTACAATCTAGCTTTAGGGTGTCTAAGAAGTTAGGAGGTAAAGAACATATGAGTGGTGCCAGCATAAGCCTATAGCTGTGTATCGATCGCATTAGTGTATAATGTGGCTTGAAGCCACCAGAAAACAACTCATCAACCAACGTCACCAAAGATTGGAAGGATCTCTCCGTGTAAGCACCTTTGGCAATACAACGATCGCAGTTTCTATCTCTTTTGAAATCCAAACGCTTTTAAGAGTAAATGGAGATCACACAACCTTTTTTATTTTGCATTAGCATTTTACCCGAAGCAGTCTTGAAAACTCATAAAACAACCTTATATCATGCCAAACAATTGAATGTTATGTTTCATTTGTCCGCGAAAGCAATGCAGTTTACTTAGATGCGGAATGGCTTCTCTACACTGTATGTTTAATATATGTACTTAGAAATTAAAGCTATTTCTGCTTTTGTGGTATAAGAATTCGTCAAACATTCATTCTGAATCAAAATCTGCCAAGAGACCTACCACCACGTCGCCCCCACCCCAGTCCTTGACAAACATGATATTTGTTCTGAGATCGAAGTATTTTTTTCATTTAAAGGCAGCCAAATTACTTTATAAACCTGCAAGTTATGTCTTTAAACAACTTTTGGGAGACAATATATCAACCTGAACGAAGTCTCCAAAACATTAGTTGGTATCCACAACCCCTTGTATAATAATGGAGTGGACATTTTTTTCAGTTAAAATAAGAGTTGTTGCATTTGGTGCAATAGTGGTGATATAATAACCTTCAACAGTTCCTGCTGCTTCGTTCTAGGGTTTGAAAAAAATGTGTTAGTGTCACAAATATCTTGAAATGTTCTCGTGTCATTCTAAAATTGTTCTTCCAGTCTAAAACCAGACCACAATTGGCATTTTCCCCCAAATTTATATGCCGCATCTTACTCCAATGTTCACTTTCAACGAAATAGCAGTAATAATTTCAAGCAGAAAATGACTAAAAAGTCACCCCCCTCCACCACCAAAAAATCTGTTTCATTCAGGTTAAATACAAACTAATTCTTTGCTTTCTCTCCGTGGCATGGTTCATACTACGGGATTGTCTCCTCTAAAATGTCATAGTAAGAATTAGCACAAATTTGACCACTTTTATCTCGATTCACTATCGCTTTTCTCGATTTTTTTACAAGCCATGTGCCGTGCGAAGAACAGACACATGAGAAAGCAGTCGAAGTCGTGAAATCCTCTCGTACAACCACGTAACGATTTTTGTGCCAACGCTAGGCCAACTCTAGTTACCAATATATATTAAACAGTGTATGGTTTCTAGAAAATAAAACGACATACACCAACTCAATAATAAGTAGGCCTATTTATATTAAATGAAACATACCGATATCCTAAAATATTTAAACAATTTAATCCGCCATTTGTAATAGGTCATAAGATTTGTTTGTCCATTCACGAGAGATCAGACCGATCAACATAACCAGGCCTAGTGTGATAACATAGTGATTCCACTTTCGTGTTAGCTATTCGTCGTAAACATTTCCAAGTTTACACTCGAAACGAATATTAAGCTATGTAATCCTTATCTGTATCTAGAGTCACTCGGTCCCTTAGCTCCATAAATTCTTTTGGCGCCATGTGGATTACACGTGTTTAATATTAAGTGAAAAATATTTTCGCATTAAAACATCCCACAACATATGTGTGAATATACTCTGATCTTATTCAAGTTTCAACTCCACCCACATACAGTACTCTTGTTTGGCTTATAAGATTATTGTCCCGGAAATTGGTATGTCCGTCTGTCAGTCAGTTTGTCCATCCTTCCAACTTTCTTTTAAACGAGAAACCGGTAACCTCGAAAGCGTTAGGCCGCGCCATTTCATTTTTTGTACATATATCAGTATATATCTGGCGAGGGAACCTGCTTGTTACTCAGCTTGTTTTTATTTTAAGTTCACTATGCGAAGAATATACCATATATTTACAGCACGTCAGATTTAACATTAAATGCACAAAACATGCGTAAGTCATATAGAGTATATGCTTTGTTAATAGAAAGAAATGGTCGATATGGAATAGACTTGTGTTTCAATCAACTGCTTGTGGCATGCGAAGACATTATATAGTTAAGAGTTCTACCACCCACATCGAATTGTTGTATTCATCATCGGAATAATTATTGGGATAAGATGGCGGAGACCGAGCGAACATCATGGAAAGGCTTTTCGAGGAAACGCATCTATATCTCTCTTCGGCTGATCTATATATAGCAAGACAATTAGCGTATAAGGAGTAAGCGGATTGTTGTACGAAAGGTGTTAATCAATATTTACCGGAGGGGGTATAAGGTTATATTTAGGGTTGATAACTGCGATGGAAGCTATCAATAATATAAATGATATAAATATCATAATAGTTATTTTTAAGAGATATTCACGATCGTAAATAGCCACAAACAGCTTCAATATCCATATCTGGGCCGAGTGACGCCTTCAAACGCCACATTGAATTTTCGGTGCTATTATTAAAATTAACTATCCCATGAAAAGTGCGGCCTTTGTACCTTGAGGTTGGATGATTGAAGGTTCATTCCAAACAGCCTTTTAGATCCTACGAATTCCCAATTTTGGCTGTTTTCATCCAGGGAAGCTGCTTGATGATTGCCAGGTTTAGACGGGGTTTCATCCCGGGGATAGACGTCTGTGGGATCGTTGCCAGATTTACGCTTGTTTTCATCAGCGTCTGTGGCATTGTTGCTGGGTCTAGACAAGGTTTCAATCGAACGGAAGTCTGTGAGATGGTTGCCAGATTTAGACGAGGTTTCGTCCGAATACGCGTCTGTGGGATGGTTTACAAGGTATCTGGCAACCCATCCCACACACGTATTTTTCCTGATGGAAACACGTCTAACATCCTACAAAACACGTCTACCATCCCTAACAACCATCCTACAGAAGTCTACCATTGGATGGAAACACGTCTAACATCCTACAAAACACGTCTACCATCTCTAACAACCATCCTACAGAAGTCTACCATTGAATGGAAACACGTCTAACATCCTACAAAACACGTCTACCATCCCTAACATCCGTCTCACATAAGTCTACCATTGGATGGAAGCACGTCTAACATCCCACAAAACACGTCTACCATCCCTAACAACCATCCCACAGAAGTCTATCATTGGATGGAAGCACGTCTAACATCCCACAAAACAAATCTACCATCGCAATCAACCTGACAACGCCGCCATACTAGTGAAACAAAGTGGGGTAAAGAAATCCAAAACAATAAGGCTAAATGTTATGGTAAACCGGAGTACTTAAAAGCCACGATAGTTGTTATATTGTATTTCGAGTTTATCATATGCATATGCACCCAACTTGGATATTTATTGTAGGAGTCGGCGTTGAGTTGAAAGTCCGGTATGGACTTTTAAACCGACAACGAAGCGTACAATTAATTTCAATATAGATTCACATAATGAACTTGTATTATACATCAACAGCTGTACATGCAATGAACGGCGCTGCAGCAGTGAAATAGTTTATATGCTGGGATGAAGCTCGTGACGTTGTCCCGAGGACTTCGTCCGATGACTTCAGATTCGAACGCTGTGCGTCATCGGAATGGCCTGATACGTTTTCGGATAGATGTTAAAGTGTAATGTTAGCAATATACTATGATGATATAAGGCATGGTGTTTTAAAAGGCTGACTATCGCATTCAATGTTAAATTTGTGCCAGTTGGAAACTGGTGGAGGGGATGGGTGGGGGGGGGGGGGGGGGGGGCATCGACTTTCAGTTTGAGTTATGAAAGCTTTATATGAAAATATTCGAAAGCGACGTCTAATTACGAACAGTTATACAGATACACAAATATTCAGGTAAAGATTAACTTTTCAATTTCGCAAATGGAAGCGAAGTCGGGCTGGGTCACACATCATCGCCAAGTAGTCAACAAAATGATGTCACAATTATATTCGAACAAGAATGTGGTGGTATCATCACACTTCAATATGTTCATTTATCGACGGTACGGTCTGTTACGGCATATACTGTCCGATGTTCACGAACATGTCCATATTGTCCAACAATATTTCGATTTTCCCTGCGTCAGGCCCATGAAGCTTAGATCATATTATGACATTATTAAACTCGGTAATTTAAACAACTAAATGTTCGAGAGTAAACTTAATGTTTAGTTCTTGGTCATTATCTTCGTCGAATTTGGTCGACTTTCATAATAAAATCCCACGTAATGACTGTTATTTTTATAATAACTCATCATTGTTTAATATGTTTTATTTCTGTCAGAAAATGAACAAAGAGTATAATGTACACTGATTGTAGGAATGGTGGTAATAATAGTCACTTACACAAAATAGAAGCACTAGGTTTACTTTCACAGAAGCCATGGAGAAAAAAAAACTCACCGTTAAAGTGGAGAGGTAATTCCTAGAAGATGAATTGACACAAAGACTGGTTTCTGGTTTATCACGAAATGATGGAGACGTTGGAATTGAAACACGAGTATCCAACTTCTCTACCCAGTTATTAGAAGGACATGATGAGGGACTTGGTGTGGGATGAGCTGAAGGGGTCGGAGTACTTGGACATGGGCTTTTACCAGAAGGTCTTTTGATTGACCGTCCCCTTTGCTTCCTAACGATGGTGCCTTTCCGGGCCAACATGGACATGCTTCACAGACCGCCACGTCTGTCTGCCTTCTTACATGGACATTGTTTCTTATTTCATTGAAATGTATATGACGTTTATACGACTTCAAAGAGTAGTGCTTGCTTAATAGGATCGATATGACTGTCATTAACACCTGTAGATGTGGAGACGATCAAATCAAGATAAAAGCATTAGCATGTCTGAGTTTCACAAAATATGTCTTCAATATGGACTTCAACATAGTAGAAGCGAAAATAACTGGGACTTTGAAAACAGCATTCAATAGCGCTGTTTGATGTGCCCGGCCTGTCAGAACCGTGAGGTTGGCACCTGTCAAAGAGAACCCATTAAAGATGACTATTGATCGAGATCGTAACAAAACCACCTCTCCATTTTCTTCATACAACCACACCAATTACTGTCAGATAACACTGATTAAGCTTTCCTTACTGTGCTCGTCTTTCGGTAAAACTGTAGGGTTTGTCAATAATCATGACCTTTGCAATCCGCACAAGAATATCCTGCAGGAAGCATTTAAAGTTACTTCCATGACCGTCATTTAAATAGCTTCGTTTACGGATAGTTTCCCCACAGTGAATAGAATTGTCAGACCCCCCGGAAATGCCAGAAAATATCCAGGACATGCGAGTCCCTCCGTTTCCTTTTATTTCCTGTTAATACTGGTACATTGAAATTCCAAACCCTTTCTTTCCGAGTTTGAGTCGAAACATGTGCCGTGGAACAAAATGTGAAGCCAAAAATCCAAGGAAAACATCATTTTCCCACCGTGTAAGATGAGGAACGCCTTTCTAATGCCAGTGCCACTAAATCAGTTCCTTGTTCGCGTCACACATGATATATGTCATCCTCACTTCATGCATTTCATTAATAATAAAATGTGTTAGGTAAATACTTACAGATGGACTAAAAATTCACGGATAATCATCTTAGCTTCCAATACATTCTGATTTAAGGGCGTCAGCCAATTAAGACAGCCTTGACCTTGGATTTCTTCAATATTTTTTTCGCTCCATTGAGCTCCGTTAGAAATTGCTGGCACCTTTTTCCGATCCTTCAAAACGAATACTAAAGCAATCTATGTCTTTCAATCTGCTCTGTTGACATCATGTCAGCTGTCTGAGGAACACTACGATATATTTCCCACTGAAATTGGCTGCGTCCACTGGGTCTGTACAGGCAGTCTTTAACTGAGCTACCTATAGCCATCAATCGATGGCACTGTGCGACCAAATGTTGCAGTGAACAGAGAAACTAAGGTGAGCGATGACATAAATACACGGTACTGATAACGCGAGAAAACAGCACTTCAGGTTACACGTTTCATCTAACCAGGCAGTTAACTTTGAACTTTGCTTTGGAAAATGGGAAAGAAAAACGAAAGTGGTCTTAATGATGTATGACCACCATCTCTAAAGAACTGAATAGTGCTATTCATTCCAGTTCAAAGGATTTATGAACAGGGCCTTAAGCTGGTTTGTGTTTGTGTACGGGCTAAATGTCTATTTGAAAAATAAGTTTAAACAAACAACCTTCGCGTTAGTTCCTTGGTAGTAAAAAAAAGGAGTGTGGAAGAAAAATGCATATTTTCGTAACTACACGTACTCTGGTCAAAAGTGACGTAATACATGTGTTTTAACTACCAAGACACAGTAGAGATTGCTCTTTGAGGAAAATATTGCCCAAGGTTGTTCATAAATCCTTTAAACAACTAAAGTGTTCCAGATCCTTCTTTTTATGAAGCGAACGTTTTTGTTGGCTTCTCCAAAGGTTATTGATAGTGTTCATTTCATGGCGACATACAAAATTGCTTGCAGCCTATCCGGTGTATTTGTCGTTAGTCTTAATTCCTTGAGTGTGCTCCGAATTATTATTTAATTTTTTAGCTAACTATTTAGCCTTTTGGTCTAACATTATTGTTATAGTGAGTTTCGTTACTCGGGACACGTGACTTGGACACGTTCGTCATCTCTATCAATTCTTGGTTATTCAACCAAGTGGGTGCCCAGTCATTGTGGCATCTATGGCAACACAGTCGCGGACAGTGAAGCCAATCTTCTTTGACCAAACCAATATCTTTGGTCGAAGTGCCATATCCTGACTTCAGACCGAAGATAATTAAATACATCAAACAGATTTGACAAACTTCGTGGGATGAACAAAAACGACAAAACAATCAACTTGCATAAATCCAGGTAGAGATCAGTCCCGACTCTCAACACTTTCCCTTCTTCTCGTGAAAAAGAAAAGGTTATTTTATCCAGATGTCGAATCGGACATTCCTTTTTATCACACCGACATGTACTGACGGGGGATTCCCATCCTTGTTGCATCCCTTGTGATAGCCGCTTCGACATCAAACATGTTCTTTTAGAGTGTGTGCAGTTTGCCTTGACGAGAAATCGCCTGTTCAAGGCAAACTCCATGAAGGAGCTTAACACGAAGGCGAAAAGCCCTATTATTATCATATTTTTAAAACAGATTGGTCTATACCATAAAATTGTAATTTTGATGGTGACATACATATCTTCATATACTTCTTATAGAAGCTATTTTTGGAGACCATTTTAAAACTGCATGTCCTTTTAACCTCTAAATTAGTTATTTACAATCTTTTTACCATGTTTCATAAATTTATTGCCGCCCTTTTTGTTTAATTGTATTTTTAATGTAAACTGGTCTTTGAGAAAACTTCTTGTCGCCACCATGTAAGTGAAATAATCGTGAGTGCGGCGTAAAACTTCAATCAATCAATCCATCGTTACTCGGGTTAATAAGATTAACCCAACTTTCTGTAAAGGAAATACTCTAAGATCGAAATAGCAATTTCTTTTATCGAAATAACAATGTCTAATAATTGCAAGCCCGAAGCCATGGGGAAAATCGCAGGCAGAATGACTGTAATATTATTTTTTTTACTAAGCTCTCTTAACTTCACCCATTCATCAAGTGTACTCCAAATCTTTAGGAATAATACAGCTCGTCTGAATTAAAATGTCAATAGAAAAAAATATTATATATATGTCACGGTACGACCTTTTCTTAACTATTTCGAAGGTCTTGGTGGCATGGAAGTTGGATTATTAGCGTACATGTAGCTCTTAATTCAAGTCCAACCTTTTGTTTCCCACCCTGTTCACTGTGCCATTTCTTTTGGATTCAATTCTTTCTCTGGAGATTGACATTTTTATCGAAAACCACACGAACATCAATTAGTTACCCGTGAGCTTTATGTGGATAGAGCTCGCTAATCTTATTTGTTAAGGTACCTCAAACTATATCAGGAGCCATTGTAGAGTGATAATTGAAACCGGGTGTTAACGCACAGGCCTTGTTCCTTTTAGCAGTTTATGTGATTTTGCCTTAGTTTTGAGCCTCCTAATATCGAAATTAATCACCAATTGATTTTCAATCTGCATTAATCTTACAAGGAACGAATATTGGATTCTGGAGCTTTACTTCCAACATGAGATTGAGGTACAAGCTTCCAGGTAGCATAGATTATACATCTTGGGAATTGATCACATTGCCAAGTAAACTTACAACCTTACACACGTCTTTAGTCCTAAAGTCCAACATGTACATACTATGTTTGTTCATTACACGGAAAGAGATCCAAATGATTATCCCAATAGGTATATGTAAATATGGACTTAATATATGATTTAGAAAAATATCGTTGAAACAGTTTGTCCTTTTTGTCAAGAAGTGGACAATAAGAGCTTTATTTTGTTTTGACTTTTGCATATTTACGTCATTCTTTGGTTGACCTCGTTTTTTCAGATTCCGACGTCAGAACTGCGTAACTTCTAATTACGTATTGGTTGTTTTACACTTTTCTTGAGAAAAGAAGATAATCAAATACATCAAACAGATTTGGCAAACTTCGTGGGATGAATAAAAACGACAAAACAATAAACTTGCACAAATCCAGGTAGAGATCGGTCCCAACACGTTCTCTTCTTCTCGTGGAAGAAAAAAAAGGTTATTTTATCCAGATTTTATCCAGATGTCAAATCGGCCATACACTTTGTATTTCTTTCACCCCACCCTTTACTGCCGTACACATATTTAAAAGGTGTTGGAATGAGAACTGGTAAACTTCTTTTCCCTGATAGACCTATTAATTACGAGTTTAATACGATTTTTGAATTTCTTTGCAGCTGGTTTGTTTACTTCTAGTTTCATATTTGACAGAATTTTCTAACAGAGGCTCCGGAGCTGGCCATTGGACGCTTACTATCTTGCTGATGGTTTTGTCGTCTTCTGTATGGGCGGTCGTTTGTGTCAAAATTCAACACTCAGCACAAAGTTATTACTTTACAAGAAACTCAATAAGTTTTCATATTTTTTTGTTATATTTGTAACTCTTTCTTCAATTCAAAACACATAATTGTTATTCCAATCTTTAACATTTTTCACTCTGTAAATCTTTCTGAATCGCGCGCCAGACATTTTGCACTCTGTAAATCTTTCCGAATCGCGCGCCAAACATTTTGCAATCTCTAAACTTTACACTAACTGGATACCTCAAACACCGCCAGGAGCGCCGTTTCAACGGACGTCGATCAGAAGTTCAGAGCCGCGCGGACTGACCAAAATAAGTACGTGCGCCCAGTCTGAACAAACTGTCTTCGCTCGCTACCAGTTGGATTACCTGGGACAGTCTGGGCTTTGTATAGGCCTACAATAAATCTCCGTATTTTTTTTTAGCAATATTCAAATGGCGAAAGGAAGTCAAAATACAAAATATTTAACTACACGCGAAAAATAATTACAAATTGATTAAATGCTGATATTATCTAGAAGTAGAAGCCATTGTACTAGAAGCCATTGTACTATAAGCCATTGGATTAAAGTGTAGGCCTACGCTGAATGAATTAATAAGCTACACGTTCAAAAAAACGATATTTGTTTACATATTTTATTTAGCCCGGTAAACGACTTGTTGTGTAATACTAAAAATACAGACGCGGGTTTGACACATCAGGATTCCTCCAATGATTCATTTATAACTGATCGAGGCTGGACGTTAAGTTACGGCCCCTTACATTATCACAGGGACATTTGTGATGGGCCCTCATGTTGATTGTTTGGTGTTTTACGCCTCGCTCAAGATTATTTCACTTATATGGAGGCGTTGCCAGTTTAATTGTTGGAGGAAATCGGGCTCTATGCAAGTAGGAAACCCACGACCTTCCGGTGGTAACTGGCAGTCATCCCACATAGGTCGTTTGGGTAAATACCCAGTCAGAAAATTTCCCATATTTTTGGAATGAGTGGGATTCGAACCGGCTACCCATTGGTGGAAGGCTGTTCGGATTGAGAGTTCAACGCTCTAACTATTGATCCACAGATGCCCCTAAGGTTGAAGAGGATATGGAAATAGTTCGTTTCACGGCTACCTTTTGGTCGCTACATTAAAAAAAGTCCAAATTAGTGGCTAATTCGGAGTTACCAAGTCCCATGTAGCTAATTTGGAGATTCACCTGACCCTAATACGCTTCTGTAAATATGGACGTTCTGTCAACGGCTGAATACTTTGTTTTAAAAATTGACCAAATGTATTTTCATAAAGTATTCAGCCGTTGACAGAACGTCCATATCCTCAAGGCCCCCGTACTTGTTTTGCCCAAACAGCGCTGTTCTGAACTTTCGGAAGACTTCGGTCTGGTGGAACAGCTCGCCCCCTGGCGGTGTTGGAAGTATCCAGTTCGTGTAAAGTTTGCAGATTGTAAAATGTTGCGCGCCCCCTGGTGGTGTTTGAAGTATACAGTTCGTGTAATGTTTGGAGATTGCTAAATGTTTACAGAAACGGAAAGATTTAGAGTGAATAATGTAAAAGATTGGAACTTTATAGAATAATTTGTATTTGAATTAGAGAGTAACAAATATAAAAAACACGAAAACTTAGTGAAATATTCATAATGTTTACGTGAAATGAAAAATATTGTGTTGAGTTTCGCGTTAAGTGTTAACTTTTGTGTTGAGTGGTAAATGTTTAATTTTGACACAAACGGCCGCCCATACTTCTGGCTTGTTTGTCCTGATTCTATTATGTACAAATAAACAAAGGTCGGCACTTCATACTTTATCAGATAAATAGATATAAGTTACGCTTTCACCACTCACTATAGTAGGTGACATATGCGGTCAATCTTGACCTCAGTTTGTGTACTCACCCTCGGAGTGGCGACGTATGTAATACACGATGTTGTGTCAGTTCGTCTTGGTGGCAGTGTGTAAATCAATCGTGATGACGAGCCTATCTTTGTGTACCCAAGTACTCGCGTCATCACAATTGTGTGTAAATATGGAAGGTTGTGTATGACGTCACGTTTTTCCGAGGAAACCTTCGACGAGTACCTGGCAACTCTTCCACACACCGGGATCGAGTGAGCAAGATAATTAGTAAGCACAGCTCAATGCTACATATGTATATTACGCCAGACTTGCTTTACATATCCTGCTGTCCACATACAATCTAAATTAAAAAACAAATCAAATTAAAAATGCTGTCTTACACTGGGGACAATTTTATAATGTTTTGAGGAAATGGATTAATCTATCAAGATGTCATTTTCATTTACCTGACTGTAATGTGGCGTAACTACTGTGGGAGTTATGAGAGGGGAAAAATGAAAGCAAAATACCAAGAAAATTTACATAAACTATGCAAATGAGGATCGATGTCCGTAACGGACGAAGAGGCACACCTTCAACTGGTTGTGATCCTTATAAAGTTTTGTAACACTGACTTAATTACTGTCCGAGTCATGAGGGCAACAAAAACTGACTGACTGACGGACATGCTGACCGTTACGTGCCCCGGACTATTTAACAGCGGTGATATAAAAATCAACTCAGAAATTATTCAGTTTAATTAGGTCTGAGGGGTATTCGAACCCGCACTACATTGACGGAAGACCTGTCGGGCTGATGGACAATCACTCAAACAGACTGAGCCAACAATAGCCGAGAAATCTGGGTTCTGCCGCATTTTTTTTTTGTCCCGTATTCGTCATAGCCCAGATTACTTTCACAATGGAAAACGATATTTTTTAACTTGTCCCCCAACAAATAGTCAAAGAATAAAATATTTACCACTGCATTCCGATAGTATAGACCACGAAGAAGGAGTTTGTCAAACTTACGCCGCTGTAAAGTGATAAACTTTCCCTTATGCAGTCAATATTTGTTTCGAAGTCCACTGGCTTTCAACCTGACGTAACCGCCATAGTAAAACATTTTACACGACCAGTTAAACTGGGCGGGGTGTCATAGAAATACGTCACTCATATATCTTCGGTCATTACCTACTTCCGCCCTGCACCAGTGACAGATCTCCATTTTTACAAACGTCACGGGTAGTTTGTTTGGCAACCCCAGAGGGAGCTGTGAGGAGCATGCGCAATTTGAAAATTAGGTTCCGCTCTCTTGTTACTTTCGTGGAAGATAGCAAGTATCTTAGGGAGAATCGTTCCTAAAACAATAGTTACGGACAAGCCGTGTGCCTGAAAATCTTGCCTAAGGTCTCGTCTTTCGATAAAGGTAAATTTCCAGGATTTGGCGTCGCTTAAATTATCGGGTGCAGTCATTTTCGAAAGTGTATCGTTTAAATTAAAACTTATACCATACAAGTGGTCCGGGCTAGAGGGTGATTCACTTGGACAGCCACATATAAAATAAGTCGCCCTCTAGACCGGAAATCCGGGCTAAGCCAACAAGATCCCGGTACTCTTGGAGGTAGCTAGGGGTGTTTGGTCACGATGTTTGATATACAAAAATCACCAAATAAATGAGACGGACAATAGTGATATACAAAAATCACCAATTAAATGAGACGGACAATGGTGATATACAAAAATCACCAATTAAATGAGACGGACAATAGTGATATACAAAAATCACCAATTAAATGAGACGGGCAATAGTGATATACAAAAATCACCAAATAAATGAGGCGGACAATAGTGATATACAAAAATCACCAATTAAATGAGACGGACAATAGTGATATACAAAAATCAACAAATAAATGAGACGGACAATAGTGATATACAAAAATCGTCAATTAAATGAGACGGACAATAGTGATATACAAAAATCACCAAATAAATGAGACGGACAATAGTGATTTACAAAAATCACCGATAAGCCATCCAAAGAACGGGGTATCGCAATTCTGAAATTCTGAATATCTAAAAAAAAACTTAACGTACTATTCTTAGTATCAGTTTACTGTAAATGATTTCACGTATAACGGTTCGGTTACAGGCTAAAACTACGTCATCATGTGCATTGCAGCATTGTTTTACTGAAGTTTTTCTACCTGCGTTACTGTTAGATAAGCGGATTACCAAACTGCTTTAGGACAAGAATGAACATGTTTATCGTAAAGATGGGTTTTTAGCCGCCCCATACATGAAATATATCACATGACCCCATTCAGCAAGATGAGATCGAACTACATATATGTTACTATGGTAACAAGTAAATCCGTATCAGAAAGTATATTTATTGTAGACACGAATGCTAATTAAGTCAGACGTTCATGGGATTTCCAACACGGTTTGGTTGATTAATTGGAATATTACGCTGCGCCCAACATTATTTCACTCATATGGTAGCCAAAAGTAATTTCCTTAAACAGGCCCATTTACATAAAAACTACGTTTAAAGAAAGAAGATAGAAACAACGTTATAAGCAATGTTGAAGAGAGAGCAAATTACTATTTTGGGTGCTAAAGGCAAATTTACCGATGCCTATTAGTACCATTGGGGGATTTTGACTTTTCCATTGTTTTCCCGCCTTTAACAGCATTTTGCACTAGCTAAAACTTGGTTTTGAGAAAAGAGATTCTGTATGTCGAAGAAAATCAAGCGTGTATCATAAGAATCATACCTTTAAGTAAAACGATTTGCAGAAAAAGTCGAAAAACTCTTGTAAACTGCCAAATCACAAGCGAAACACTTCCACCGCGGTGGGAATCCGTATAGATCAGAAAGTATATTTATTGTAGACACGAATGCTATTGTAGAAACATTTCCACCGCGGTGGGAATGTCTCCGCCGCGGTGAGAATATTTCAACTGCGATGAGAACCTTTCCACCGCGGTGGGCATTTCCACCGCGGAGAAAAGGTTCTCACCCCGGAGAAAAGGTTCTCACCTTTCGCCTTTCCCTGTTCCACCACGGTTGAAATGTTTCCTTTGTGACAGTTTACGTGCATTTTTCGCAAATCGTTTTACTTAAAGGCATGATTCTTATGATACACACTTGCTTTTCTTCGATATACAGTCTCTCGTCTCTAAACCAAGTTTGCACTTGCTGTGAAAGACGGAAAAACACTGGAAATGTTAAAATTCCACCCATGGCACTAATAGGGCTCCGTACAAATTAAATGTTAAAATAATATTTTTTGAATGGAACATACTTCAGGGTTTCGTTGCTGTTTGAATTAATCGCTACATTTACACAAAAGTCTGCAGTGAAGAAAACTGGTGGGGAATATTTGAATTGGACAGTTCAATGCGGAGATTCGACCAGGTTAACTGGGTACAATATATGATCGGATTCACAGACAAGATTACGATATCTATGCATTCGAGATTACCCACTTGTTTTTTTCCGACGGCTTATTGAAATCAATAGATAACTGATGTGCGTATAGTAACACTGATTACTTCTATGGGCGTGTGGTAATTATGGATAACTCACACAGATACCGAGATGTAGTCTAGAGTGCGTTATGCACTACTGACCCGGTATAAAATGCCTGTTTTAAAGTGAGGAAAAGCTAACTAACTATTAGTGGTCACCTAAATACGTTCTTCTCTTAGCAATCTCATAACTAATAGAGCATAGATCAGTTAGTACCGCACAAAGCAAACACAATTAAAACTCTACATGACTAGTGTAATAGACACCTGATGTATATAAACTGTTAAATGGTTCAATTGAACAGGCGAGAAAAATAATACTTTTTCCAATTGTCAGTTATTGTTTTCTATACCGGCCCCTCATCATTTACAGTAGCATATAACATTTTTTATGTTGGATTTCGTAGCACACATGAAGATGCCTTCCGATGAGCAAAATAACATATTTGCCATTTGCGACATTTGTTTTTTTTATGTCCAAATAACCAGCTGATGCCAATATAAAGCAGAAAGAATATGAAGACAAAAACGGTGTATGCACTGGTACAGTCTAGTGATATTCACAGTGTGTAATCGAATCTACCTCAGTGTTGACAACCAGACAAGAAAAGGCTCTCTGTCGCCCGTCACAGACCTTTTTCTTTAAGAAGAACGAGTCATTTATTCTCGTTTGAGATCAAATTTCCACCAAATGGTTGGTTGAGGTAGTCGGATGGAAAATTGGGACGACAAATGCTCCTCACTTTACAACCGTTGCTCGATATATGTCCGATTTGTTTTCAATCTGCGTTTACAGTTTTAACAACACGTTGTAGGAATTGGGGTTTCTGTGTCAAAACTACAGAGCTACAAGCCCCGGATTGAAGTAACTGTGTATTTTTCAATAAATCCACCTCATTGTTTCCTTACGAAGAAGGTTTTGTAAAGTGAAACTAACGTTAAATCTTGATTAAGTCCATTTGCCCTAAATTAGTTTTAAGTAGATTTACACAACCAGTAGTTGTGACAAAACTTGTTTTCCGGTATATTCTCTTTTATAGAAAAGAAAACCCACGGAAGGATTGGAGTTGGCCATAAATATACCACGCAACACTCTAGTTTCAATCAAGCTTGCATTAAGTGGCACGTGTACCAATTATATGCATCTGTAGGTGCGTCTGTAAAATGCTGCTATGTACGCCTTGAATATAATGACTACCTATCGTGCACTTTAATATATTTTGCCAGTTGTTATTTTTCAGTAGGTCACTTCCTAAATTCTTCATAAATTTTAAAGAAAATCGTCCTCGATGTAACATGGTCAATTTGCATTCACCCCTGATGCAAATGGGAATACGTATCACAGATGACATATCTGGCAGCAGGTCACAGTTTCATTTTCCTTCATTTCCCATTTGCGGTAATGTTAATGTCTGCTCTCATAGCACCTTCCCTAACTTTCGTTGAACCAAATCCTTCGGTGGGGGCCTTGAACAGTCCTTTGGCAGTATTTTGAGCACAATTTTTTCATATGTTGAAGGTAGAAATTTTGAGATACGAGTAGAATCAGCTGATAGGGATGTCTTTGAACATATACCTCCGCTCATAACAAACCAAAGCACCCCCAACTACCAGATCTCCATCCACCTGAACTGGTCCCATTCCACTTCTAAAATCATTTCCAGACAGTAATTCAACCCCTGTCCTTTCATAAAAACTACAAAAATGCCCAGAACAAAAATGCAGGGGGCCAGGAAAAAATGATAAAAAAAACACACAAAAATATCTGGAACTTCTTTCGTCCCTAGGATTTCCGGAAGTGACAAACTGTGACCTGTATCCATCTATGTAACAGGTCATTATGAGGGAGAGTCCTGTGACTAAAAGATATACACTTGTTGGCGAGCCCAATCAACAGAATCCATGGCAAGATTAAATCTCTACTCTTATGCTCCTGTATACTCTCTTTCAATTTCTTTAAAATCACCGAAAATCATCGGTAACAATTGCTTAATTTTTCAAGGTCATTAACTTTAAGCCTTGTCTTTTCTCGTTGTTGCACGCTTCCGTACCTTGCATATGGGATACTGGACTTAAGATAAGTGAAACGTTTATGAACTATTAATGACTATTTTTGGCATTTAATGGCATTTTAAATTAATTAATACTCTTAGGGACAAATTTTGTATGAGCTGTAAACGCGAAGTTATTTCTATGAATTCAGATCGTCAAAAGAAGTTAAAAAATAAATCCAACAGAAAAATCAAGTTAGTCACAAAGTTTATTCACCCCAGATGGCACTGTCTATTAGCCAACGACATGTCCCAATGTAAGGTGACAGGCGCCAAGTCACATTTCGTTGTGCCAATGTGCATATTTGTTATGTGCATTGACTTTTTGTTTTAGACACAGAAAGCACAAGTATTTCTGGATGATCGACTTATATAGATCGGAGTATTGCTAAACGTCAACCAAAACTTTGGTCATAAACCTTAGCCGGTATTGACAACAATGGTTATTTTCAAATGATTCAAAGGTTTCAAATCTTTATTACGATTCTATTGAATTGTTGTGAAACTTGATTTTCAAGGCTATTATAGTCACTATGTGGACAATGCTCCCTACTAAAATCAAAAGACTCAAATTTTCGATAAATAGTTTATTAGGAATAGTTTTGGAGTTTTGACTCTGGGTAAATGATTCCAAGAAAACCCCCGAAAACAACTGTAATAAGAGAGGCAATGCGAATACGCGATATCACTTTGCAATTTGAATTGTAACATACGGGGAATTATCAGTTTACATTTATGTCAAGTCTGCTCTGGAAGTCATTAGGCCACAATAGTAGTAATTAGAATACTGTCATATAAATATCTCCTTACAGCGTCATTGGCTTGAGGTGCGGGTCGAATCTTTGACATAATGACTACTGACTGGGAGAAGACGGGATATATATATTACTGGCATCTATAAAGAAGAAGACATTATGTCGGAAGAAGTACGGACGACCAGAAATTATCCGAGAGATGAGATTTATGGGGGTACTATATGTAGAACACAACAGAGAAAGTAATTGATGAATACCGAGACAGAGGGTATTCCAAAAAATAATGTCCGAGGCGTAGTGTGGCAAGGGTTATTACTTTCTTTAGAATACCAGATGCCGAGGGTTTTCTCTGTCGTAAATCAGATGAACGTGTTTGTATTCCTCCTTGAATTTATGTACATTTTCGCAGTTTAAGCAAACAAAAACAAATACAGACATGAATGCTGCGTCGGGTAGTCATGAAACATGTCCTACATGCATGCCGCCACAGAGATATGAAACTGAGCTGCGTTAATATACCCCCATTTCACTGGACCAAGATCGACCACGATCAAACCCAGATCTGTCGATCGTAAATAATCGTAAATTGAACCCTCATTGAACTGGAATAGGTCTTTTGCGATCGTGAATAAAGTGGCGTAGTCAGAATGATCAGGGCAAATTATTGGAGCGTTTCTTACCCTAAGTTTGGTGTTGTAGCCGACCATCAATCGTTTAACACAGCTATTAATGTAATAATTACTCACTAGTATGGCGTACATCATTCGTACGAATGGACGCGGCAATAAGCTAAAACAACCAACCAACCAACACAGCTATTAGCTGAGTACTCCAATATAATGAGCAGCTGATGGGACCTTTATAAGACGAAAGTGAAATCATTCGAAAGTGCTCTAAAAGTAGTTATTCAATTGGGATCTGGGTTTAACTCCGTTGTGTTTTTTCATGGAGAACACGATTGCATAAAGATAGCAGTCTGGAACTTCAACGCGACATTAATTTTGCAAAATGCTGTATTTTCGTATGGTCAATATAGCCTATAAACTCGTTCTATAATGTCGAGTTTCGGCGAACACGGAAAACCGAACGATTTTTCAGCGCAAATTTTGTGTAGCACGTGACCGACTTATCCGCGCCACGAAATCCCTAATAAGCAAGGGACCACTCGGATTTCATAATGGCGCTCATGTTTTACTGTGCATGTAAACTAGTAGTCGTTAATGTCTGAACGTTCGTTTTTAACACCGAAGAGCAAACACATTTTGCTTAGGTCAGAAATCACTCTCGGCGTACGTCAAATACGTAATCGATCACAACCTAACTCTCATTGCAACATAAAATGCTGGGTAGACAAATGGCCGAAGTAGTAACGTGACAGATCATTGGCTCGCATATGGCCGGACTTTCCTTAAAGCAAATTGCAGGATAATGTCACCACTAGACGGTAATCTGTTTGGTTCGAAATACGAAAAGACGAATGACTAAGCAACCGTCGGGTAGAGACGAACGAAGTTTGCTGAGGATAGTAAGGCGTCACCCATTTGCTTCAAGTTCCAACTTGAAACGTATCTGGCTCTGCAAAACGGTTAGGACTCGTCGCAGGGCTGCGGCCTCAGGACCTGAAGACCAACTAAGCGGTCTAAGCTCAAGACTTTGTCTGGATTGGTGTCGACAGACAGGGATGGAACTTGAAATCTTGGAGAAAAGTCTACTGGTCCGACTAGAGCAGATCCCTGGCTGGTCGGTCATTTAAGACGACGTTAAAGTTTGGAGGCCTTCTTGTACAGCTTATGCAGCAAGAAACATCATGTCAACTGTTCCAGATGGCAGTGGATTCTATCTAAATAGACGGACCCTTCTCCACAGATTGAATTTTTATCTCAATTACGCTGTATTTATTTACTGCAATACGCGAAAACAGCCAATGAATATCAAAGATTACCAAAAACACAGAATGCATCTGATTTTTATGTATAGAATGTCTATTCGTACAAAAAATGTTTTCACGAATCTACCGTGGTGAGTTGTTTTTTCGGCGGTTTCCATTCTACATACCTGCTCATTATTTTCTAACAATCAGTCATTGTTTTTATTAACGTTTGCGATAGTTTGGGATTTTGTTCTTCGTGTAATAGTATTGGTTTTCTCAATTTTCGTTAATGTTAGAATAAAATGATCACAAACAACCTTTTTGAAAATCTGCAACTTTGATGTGTTTTTCCTCTACAAAAGAGAAAAACATAAGAAACTTTGTTTACGAATTTTGTCTACTTTCGTTTTTGCCTCTGCGTAGAAAATAAAACTGCGTATTTCTAAAGAGTTCATTGCCTACCGGTTAACGTCCTTGAACCGTAATCGTGCGACTAGATAGAGACCTCCGGAGAGGGGGGGGGGGGGGGGGGGGGGCTCAATTGGCAGTATGGTTGTCTGCTGTCAGTCCGAAACAGTGGAGGGTTGTGACAGATTTTCTGCCATATTTAAATACTTCAAGTCACTAGCAGTGAATCAAATTGTATTCATGTTTATAGCCTACACAAGTGAGGTGGTTGCCAGGAACTTAGACAGTTGAGTATTTCTGACTATCCTGCAATTCGTGTTCCGGTGCAAGTGGGGTGTCCTGTGTGCAGTGTAAAACAAAAATCCATTGTTACGAAACAGAATAATAAATACTTGAAAGAAAACAAATATCAAAAGCATAAATTTGCATAGCAATATAAACTTGACATATCAACTCAAAACGATCAAGGAACGCCGACACACATTGACACGGCCCATAACTTAACTGAATTGTAAACTGTCATAGGGAGTGAGGAAAGCATATTACAACAAAAATGCAAGGATTTAACATGAAACACAAAAGACTAACAGAGACAATCAAATAAGTAAATAGGACGTGGTCATTAATCTTACTACACGTAATACAATCAAAGTGTAGAAAATAAAACAATGTATTTATAACGATTTGTTGGTCTAACTGTTAGCGTTGTTGTCAATTTCATCGTTGTCCGCGTATAATCATCCTGCGACAAATTTGAACTGTTAGTTATAAAACTTAGGTGATATACATATTTAATGATTTATATACTTTCATTCAGGCCACAAGCACGTACCATGGATTGGAGAAGGCCCAACTTATCATTGGGCTTTAATTTTGAACAATAGTAGACTGGTTACACGCGAGTAAACGAGAAGAAGTTTTCGTGGGTGGGCAGGCACATTTGCATGCAAAGTTGCAAGATCTGCCAAAATTCTATTTTTTTTCAATGAGGAGTTGATCGCTTATAGGCCCACTTGCCGCCGTAGCCTGTTTAAATTTGCTAAGAAAACCAATTTACATGAGCTTACTACGACTAATACCACTAAACTTAAACATAGGACACATAAAACATGTCTAGTTAGCTTTAGACTGTAAAAATGGGGTGAAAAACAAACGAAGAATCGAAGCCTGATTACAACAACAACGATCAGTGTCGGTCAACTTTCGTGTTGGTTTACCCTCCTTTCAGGCCTTTGTATCTGTGGTTTACACTCAAACAATTATCAGTAGGCTTTTCCAGTCGCTGTTAACCGATCGTCAGTCTGTATTTCTCAGATAAATAGGCCTACGTAAAATTACACTTTGCCGTTAGTTCACTCACTCGACTGAAACATAAAATCGCCAATAGGGGGCAGATCGGTTTGTTTACGTTCCGGGTACGTAACAATTCAAATTTTCAAATTCAAATTAAAAATACAAAGTGACGTCCAAACTTTTAAAGTTTGGTAAAAATAGAAAGTTCCTAACTGATATTGTCTGGGAAAAATACAGAATACGGTCTTTCTTTTTTAATGTAAACAATATTCCTGATTTTCGCGGCAAGTGTGCCTTTAAGATGTACCTTAATAAACTATAGGATTGGTATTGAAGTAAAAAAGATATCGGTAAAGACAGTAACCCTAAGATTCAAATAGCCAGGATGTATATGCATGCGGTCATATGAGAGATTTTGTTGATTATAAATCTCTTACATCCCCATGATTGATATTGGTGGAAAGCTCTTATTTTGACAAACTGTTAACTAAATCTGTTTCATTAAAAATTTACCCGAATTTGGCAGCTCATGTCACTTAAAATAGTCAAAATACAATTCCGTTGATAAGTGTGTTAACATCTATTTGAAATACACTGATTATCAATATCCCAAACGGAGTGACGTTTTTTTGCGGTTCAGTATATACTTAATGTCTTGTGATGAATACATACACAACGTATTGGGTAGTGCAATACTCATCAGAACTCCAGTTGTTTCGATATGGGAGCAAGGACTAGATTTCTATAATGAACACCATATGTATTGTTGATGAAACAATGAATAACATATTATGAAGTGAAAACACGGTTTCAGGGATATCAAAATATTCTACTAGCAGTACTTTATTCTTGGCTACACGATTTATTTAGATGTGTATTTTCCAGTGTAAGAATGGGTATCATTGATATTTAAATCTTCAATATAAACAATATATAGCAGCAGAAGGTTGCATAACTGTAGGGCACAGGACACAAGCAGCTGCTGAACTGTAGGGCACAGGACACAAGCAGCTGCTCAACTGTAGGGCAAAGGACACAATCAGCTGCTCAACTGTAGGGCACAGGACACAAGCAGCTGCTGAACTGGAGGGCACAGGACACAAGCAGCTGATCAACTGTAGGACACATGACACAAGCAGCTGCTCAACTGTAGGGCACAGGACACAATCAGCTGTTAAACTGTTGGGCACAGGACACAAACAACTGTTGAAGTGTAGGGCACAGGACACAAGCAGCTGCCGAACTGTTGGGCACAGGACACAAGCAGCTGTTGAACTGTAGGGCACTGGACACAAGCAGCTGTTGAACTGTTGGGCACAGGACACAAGCAGCTATTAATAAATTAAGTCACGGTATGATTAAATTGAAACATAACATTTTAACACTTTTCCGGGACACACGCGCTTGTAAATTTTATTATATACAGAAATGTACATGGTAAATTCCATAAACTATCGATGTGAGAGTAATGGGGGGAGACCTACTTAGAGTCTCATCTGTTCCATGGCTAATTAAAAATCAATAAACTACTAACGTGTCGAACTCAACATTGATGTTCTTATAAAGTATGGAATGAATCGCAGTGGATTATTTACGAACCTACTTTAACCCTTAAAATTTCTCCTTAAACACCTTTGTTGTGTTTACTGTCAAAGGTTAATCCACCATTTGTCTGTCTTTCCAATATTTTCTCTCTATTTTGAAAAGAGATGTAATGAGTGCATGGCAGGAATTGTTTTAAGCATTATTTAAGCTTAGGTGTGTATCCTTGATATGAGACAAGATACACGTGATGTATTCAATCCTTCGGCATACATTCCCTAAAGTTGTAACCGAAGTGATACACTGTTTAGTCTGGTAGCTACGAATGGTAGAAAAGCGAGTGGGTTTCCCTTAACCACGTAAAATAGTGTATGTTTAGTTTTCGCCATAGAAGTACAACAGTGTATAGTCTGGTACCCTGCCCCTAAACTCGTACAAGATAGCTCGTTATTAGGATCAGGCAACACCCGCCGCCATTACACTTTATTCAAGATGGCGGCCCCCATGTTTACACATGTGACAGACAATCTTACGTCGACTGGATTTCAGTAAAATATGTAAGTTTTCCACATACATAAGCTTTTCTAATGTGATAATATCATTTAGGGTATCCGACTGCAGCTTTATATTCGTTTTAATTAGGATGACAGGCCACTTTGACTTATTTTGCACGCTTTTATTTATATTTTGACATTGCCTAAATTCGGACGTTTTTAGCTATAAATGGGGTCTAGGGGCTTGGGAATTTGTGGCATCGCTGTGAAAATGACTTTAATAGCAGCCTGAGCCTTTGACCTATTGGGAAACATGTCAATGAAGTGGATGCCACAATAATTTACACAAAAATTTCCGGGTATAAAAAGACCTCCACCTATCTTTTCTAGCAAAACTCTACAGTCAGTGGGCTATGGTACCGGCAGTTGATGGCATATTTCAGAAAACATTTCTAAATGTAGCCTGGACCTCTGGGCTATTACATAAACTACGATTGAAGGGGATGCCACAAGTATTTGTGTACATTTTCGGGGTTACTATGGCTTACATAGCATTTCTTGCATTAACAAACAACTAAGGGGTCCAGGGGTATGGTATTTGGTGGCATCTTGTTAAAACAACTTTTAGCGGAGCCGGGGGTATGTCATCTAATAGAGAATAAATAAATGAAGTGGATGCCACAATTATTTGTGCAAGTTTTCAGCCCGGGATTTAATGCATTTTAGCATTTACGCATAGCTAAGGGGGCCACGGGCAATGGCATCTTCCTAAAAACACCTTTTAAAATAAACACGGCCTATGCTTATAGATAAATTATATATTTAAAGTGGATGCCACAACTATTAGAACACATTTTCTAGGAATAAAATTGCTAACTCGTCCTTACTAGCATAGGCATTTAGTTAAGGGTAACCGGGCTCGGCAAATTTGGCCATCTTTATAAAAAACAAGTTTGAAGGCAACCTGTGTCTATAAAAAGAATTAACAGATGATAAAAATGTAAGTGAATGCTACTTTAATTTCTACAAATTCTCTGGGGTTGAAAGGGCTAGGCCTTCTTTCATAATTGTTTTAAAATATGATTCTATGGCTGAATAGAGGCCCACATTTTCTGCTGGTATCTTTCAACACTCCAGCATAAACTTGTAATCAAATAAATCTAAATTTGATTAAAAAAAACTCAGTCTGAAAATTGAGCTTATTTCGTTATAATCTATAGTTCATTTGTGAATTTTCTGAAGAAGGAAGATTGAGATGGTCAGATGTCCAGTTCTATCAGCATTATCTTTATTTATTGTTGTAATTTTAACAAACATGTTTTCTATTTACAGTGCCAGTTATATGCTGCTAATTTCAGTAGTGCCATGTCTCTGTGAATGTTTAATATGTAACATATGCATTTCATTGACATGGTATTATTGATTCCTATTTACGCCCACCAGTTGATGCTCTGTTTAATCCAGTCTTAAACTCTAAATGAAGCTGCATTCAAGCCAGGTATTATTTGGTGCATGAGCGTTATTTCAAGTTTGCATATTCCAAATCATTTCAATAAAAAACTAAAACTGGGGAAATTGTGTTTATTTTTACTGCCTAGTGTCTCATACCCTATATGCCTCAAATTTCTTTGGAAATTGGAAGGATTAAAGGTTATTTCATTTACTTTATTTTTGTATACATCTTGACTATTCGAAAAAGTTTACATTTGCCACAAATCTGCAGACAAGCATACACTTAAGTGACTGCACTTCCATGCCTCCATTGTACAGTGGGCAGTGTATAATTCGCCAGATATGAAATGATAATTTTAGGTTGTCACTGTTAGCGATAACCTAATATCTACAACACAATAATACCAGTTAAGATTTTTAATAACTTTATTGATTAACTCATAATAAAGATGAATGGTTCTAGAAAAAATGTTGTTACCTACAATGCTTATGATTGATCTGATGTTACATGTACAGAACTTAAAGGGTGGAAATTATATATGACAAATGTGGATACACCCACAGGATATATGTATTCTATTCTGATAAATATACCCCCCTCCCCATCTGAAGGCCTTTGGTATGTTAATAATTCATTTACACAATCTTCCAAAACTGATCTTCAGATCAAAAGCACAACAGACAGGATTAAGTTTGTGTCCACCAATGACTTGTTGAGTTAAGATGAATTCTTAACTCACATTCAGACATATAAATTGTTATAGTATCTTTCCACTGACTTTGTCACTCAGATTCACAAATAAGCTCCCTGAAAAAGAAAATGATTAAATTTTGGTTATGGCAGTAATATAACTCGGATTTACTCCTATAAAAAATTGGTCTAATAATTGTGGCATCCAATTTAAATATATAATTTATCTATAGGCAAGGTCGTGTTCATTTTCAAAGGTGTTTTTAGTAAGATGCCACCAAATGCCATGCCCCTGCCCCCCTTAGCTATGTGTAAATGCTAAAATGGATAAAATGCGTTAAATCCCGGGCTGAAAACTTGCGCAAATAATTGTGGCATCCACTTCATTTATTTATTCACTATTAGATGATATACCCCCGGCTCCGCTAAAAGTTGTTTTAACAAGATGCCACCAAATACCATACCACTGGACCCCTTAGTTGTTTGTTAATGCAAGAAATGCTATGTAAGCCATAGTAACCCCGAAAAATGTACACAAATACTTGTGGCATCCCCTTCAATCGTAGTTAATGTAATAGCCCAGAGGTCCAGGCTACATTTAGAAATGTTTTCTGAAATATGCCATCAACTGCCGGTACCATAGCCCACTGACTGTAGAGTTTTGCTAGAAAAGATAGGTGGAGGTCTTTTTATACCCGAGAATTTTTGTGTAAATAATTGTGGCATCCACTTCAATGGCATGTTTCCCAATAGGTCAAAGGCTCAGGCTGCTATTTAAGTCATTTTCACAGCGATGCCACAAATTCCCAAGTCCCTAAACCCCATTTATAGCTAAAAACGTCCGAATTTAGGCAATGTCAAAATATAAATAAAAGCGTGCAAAATAAGTCAAAATGGCTTGTCATCCTAATTAAAACGAATATAAAGCTGCAGTCGGATACCCTTAATGATATTATCACATTAGAAAAGCTTATGTATGTGGAAAACTTACACATTTTACTGAAATCCAGTCGACGTAAGATTGTCTGTCACATGTGTAAACATGGGGCCGCCATCTTGAATAAAGTGTAATGGCGGCGGGTGTTGCCTGACCCTAATAACGAGCTATCTTGTACGAGTTTAGGGGCAGGGTACCAGACTATACACTGTTGTACTTCTATGGCGAAAACTAAACATACAATATTTTACGTGGTTAAGGGAAACCCACTCGCTTTTCTACCATTCGTAGCTAATTGAAAATCGATGCCTATCGAACCCAATACTGATACTGTCATAAAAACTAGCTTTATGGAGTACTATTAGTTACATCGTATCTTTCTCCTCCCATTTCCTTCATACATACATGTATGAAGTGATTAACATTGATCCACAGCTTTTAAGGCAAGATTCATGGTAAACCTATAACAAAGTGTAATATTGGCTAATACTTTTAAAGACTTTTCTGCTTGGATACGGATTTGAATTTATCATCTAGGCTTACAATTAAGCCCCATCCACAGGGGTGATAACAAATAAGAGATGATAACTATAATAGATAACAATAACACAAAAGAAAACGCTTCGTCTGTGAATGTTCTTACAAACGGAAACATATCAAAACAAATGTTATCAAATATATATAATAATTTGTAAAAGGTGCACCTGTCTGCCATCATGCAACCTACTGAAATGTCACGGGTTTTAGTTTATTACAAGGTATGATTGGGAAAAAAGGTCTAAATGATATACCTCTTTTTAACACAATTAGAAACGTGTCTCCTTGGTATTAAGACCAGAAGATTTTCTCTGTGCCCGTAAGTTTAAGTGTTCATAATTATATTGGATCCATTTAGTGAAATAATCTGGCCTTCAAAGCCAAATCAATCTCTCGCTTTGTACCTCATATTTACAGCATGGGTTTGTTGCCAAAGCTTCTGAGGGCAAGTTGCCGATTTCTTTCCACACACACTGCGAAGTAAATTCTATTCAGAGATCATTTCCAGTAGCTATGGGATGAGTTTACAAGCTCTCGAGTCTTTTTACGTGTTTCAAGTCTTTCCAGGTCTGGAGAACATAATTTCTACAAACAGTGTGGATGTACACGAATTGCCCAGTGAGAGAGAATCTTTAGAATGTATAGCTTTCATTTCATTAAATCGCGCTAGAAATGACTGTAATAGATATCCGTCTTTTACAAATATCCAAAGTAGGGCTACTTATCTCCCTCCTAATAATCTCACACGAAGAGGTACATATTTATTTCTCCATTACATCACTGTCTTGTTCCAATGGCACATTCCGTGGACGTTTTGGTTAGACATTCCAACCGTATGTCTGCAAAGGTGGTATGTAATATATATTCAAATTATTTTGTCTAAACGTGAGAGGTGTGATTACTAAAACTTAAAGTCATTCTGGGTTGTCAATACAGGACACCTTTTAGCACATTCCGTGTGGTTGAGTGGAGTTTGTGGCACTTAGCTGGATCAGAAGACATTATTCCCTGCACACAAGCTTCACAAACCCAGATAATACATCATATTGTTTTCGAACACACATTTTAGCTTCTGTAATTAAGAAATAAATGACTTCCTGTTGAGCTGTGTTGTGCTGAATGAAGGGTCGGTGGCGGAAGATACCCATATTTGAGGGCGAGGGACTAAGCCCCGAGTCTTCAAATAATAGTGGTATTTAGTGGTAGCTCACCAATACGTCATTTATTTCTATTCTAATGCATATCACATGTAAATTAATTAAATTTCAGTGTACAAAATGTATCGGTTTTAATCAGAAAACCAGCCTTCCCAACCTGCATTAGGATATTTAGACCCTCCCTTCTGTAAATGGAGTCCTTTCTTGGAGCAACCAATGTGTAGAATATATAGCGGGTGAAATCAGTGTTGTCAGCTCACACTCGATGACGTCATAATTCTGGAATGTTGTGACGTGTTCGAAAGGACGTGTAGGGAAATCAATGTGTTTAAGGGTTTAATACCGCCGTAGCGGTGTTTGTTGCGTAACCCGATACCGCTGAACGTTGGTTCGTACCGAGTCAAACCACGAGAATGCGCAGCATTCGAGGGGTTTGACGAGGTGCGAACCAACGTTCAGCGGTATCGGGTTATGCAATAAACACCAAGACGAAGGTATTAAAGTCGATTCTACCCCGATAATTGAGAAAAATGAGGAAAAAGTGACCTGTTGTTGATTGCCGTTCCTTTTCCCTCCCTCGGGACAGACTGGGAACTTTTAACCAATCAACGATAAGCTTTGGTCACGTGCAACGGTTGACCCAGATATTTTGAAGCAGAATGACATAATGTCACTATGGCTACCGCTTTGACAGGCTGGGTTGCTGACGACGCTATCGGGGGAAATGTAGTGAAATCAACCCTTTGATGACTATATACGTTCATGACAGCCCAGTTTTCAATAGAAAAGGACAGAATATAACCACACTCACAACATTATCAGGTTAAATCCTTCATTTTGTATGATAACAAGCAAAATATCACTTCTTCCGGGGGAGGTAAACCTACCAGCCGGCAGCCGATGATGCACTACAGACTCGATGTCGTTTGAAAAGTCATCTCTACTTAACATGTATATTTGCACACGGCACGCACATGCAGGAGGGGTAGAATAGAATACCCATAGGGAGCGCAAGAATTCCCACGAGATATAGAGGTTGTTTCAAAGCCACGAGCCTCTGGCGAGTGACTTTGGAAATTAATAAACGAGAGTGATATTCATTGTAACACACTGGTTCGAGTTGGATAATCTTTTTCTCACACAACACAAAATATACAGCGTTTTATAAAAAAAACACGACTCTACTTAAGAAAATGTTTGGTGACGTCGCTCTATATTAAGAATGGCTGTCTGAAGAAAGACTCGATAAGGCATAAATGACGTCACCAACGGCAGCATCACAGTCCCTTCAATGTTGGGTTGATGCTGGACGCCTTATTATGACGTCATAATGACTGATGGCGCAATTCATTTGTGACGTCAATTTTGACAGTTCTCTCGTGATGTCATAACGTTACTTGGGCCATAATTTCACACGTTGATTATGCTAAAAATAACAAACTGCCTGGGAGTGAAATTATCGGGGGTGTAGTGTGAGAACACTAATTCTCACACTACACCCCCCATAATTTCACTTCCAGGCAGTGTGCTATTTTTGTCATAATCAACTAGTGAAATTATTGTCCAACTACTGCTGATTGGTTAACAAACATGATTTTCCAAGTTCAACTAATCAAAACACAAGCTTGCATTCTCAGCGTAGGGATAATACGTTCGTTTTCCTTTTATGTAATAACTTGAAGACATCCTTGTTAGGTTACAAGTGATTGGCAGTATAACTCACAACTATGCGAGTCGGTAGCCAATCATGTTATGGCTTACATACCACGGACTACATTTATGCAAAATAGTATGATTTTCCCACGATCACGTCATAGCTACTTCCATATAAGGAAAGCCTTTGAATGTAGGCTACATGACCTCTTGACATAAACAAACTACTTCGTCTGCCTGCTTCCGTTTTCCTAACAAATTATGATTGAATATGAATATATCATAGCCGTATTGACTCCTAACTGCAAACGATGACACTTTCTGTATCAATAATTAAACACGGGATAATTAAATTCAATCAATCAATCTACCAAAACTGGCGTCTCGCAGATTTCTCAAGGAAGATGCATTGACCTAGTTATCGTAATTGTGTGGGTATAGAGGTCACAGCAAAACCTGACTTCGTCATCGGATTACAGACATTAAACTATTGATATGTTTATTTTTGTTTTATTCTAAGAAGTGCCATTCATTTGTAGGATAAATATTTTATCTCTTTATTCTTAAGAATTCGTGAGCAACAAAACTGTTTGATTTTAGAGATCTTTTTTGTGTAGCGTAATGAATACCGTCGCCATGTCAACGCGGTAAAGCGTTTGACCTCATTAGAACCCAGAAAGGTTGGCTGGGTTGAACGATGCGATGTGGAGCTGCATTTCAGAATAAAATGCAGTATTTTTGTGTATTGTGAGAAAAAGATTAACCAACTCGAGTCCGTTTGTTACAATGAATATCACTCTCATCTATTAATTTCCAAAGTCACTCGCCAGAGGCTCGTGACTTTGAAAATTAATAGACTCGAGTGATATTCATCGTAACAAACGGGCTCTCGTTAGTTAACCTCTATATATCACTCGAGTCTATTAATTTTCAAAGCCACGAGCCTCTGGCGAGTGACTTTGGAAATTAATAAACGAGATAACCTCTATGTATCCGGTGACAGATGACGCTATTAAGAACGTGTTTGATCACGTTGCAATTCCAATTGACTTATTTTGCTCCATAACGTCAGATGCAAACGTCGTGTTGGAACGAAAAGCGATCAGCCACATGAACAATGCAACGCCGGTGACAGGATATTTGTGGAATTCCTACGAGACTTACGTGATTTCTCTACACGTTGTGAGATAGGACAAAGCTGGCTTATAAACTAGCATACACGCAACAGAGAACGTTGCGACGTCAAACGCTATGACTCTCATATTTACAAATTTGTGTGACGAGATAGAGCACAAGGATACTAAATAACGTCATCGCCCAAACACAAGTTTGGGTGTTAGGCTTTTGTGTGCAACGAACTATGGGCGTACTTGATTGACCTGCTCTCAGCACAGCGGTAGCTGCTGTCAGCAGCGTGCGAAACAAGTGAACTTTCAGCTCTGTGAGCGTCCTAAAATGGAGTATGGAATGGCATTTTTTTTCTCTCAAATCTTATAGCTGTGAAATACAGTAGTCATACTTTCAATGAAGTTTTACTCCTTTCCCAAACACAATTATCAAAAGTCAACACTTGCATCACACAAAATTTCACTTTGCGGTCGGTTGCTAGTTTGGTCACGTGACCTGAAGCAAGCTGCTGAGGCCACTACCTTTTGGCTATGAGCAGCCTCAGCACGCTATGAGCATGCTGAGGGTCCAGTCCAATGCACTGAGTATGGGCATGCTGAGGGTCCAATCCAATGAACTGTATGCGTGGAACGGAGGTCACGTGGTGTTTGATTTGCTTCGAATGCCGCCATTACCAGGAGATAGTGGAGCGTCCATCCAGATCTGTTCTGCACGAGCTTATCAACTAGCAATGGCGGCACATTTGACAAAGTCAGATCCAAACCAGCCAATGAGACGTGTCCCTTCCACGCATATAGTTCATTGGTCCAATCTAGTGTGACGTAGCACGCTGAGAGCTGCTGTGAGCGGTGAATCAAGTGGTAGATTGGAGGTCACGTGGTATTTGATTTGCATCGAATACCGCCATTACTAGAAGATGGTGTAATTTCGATCCAGAAATCTTATGCACGCGCTTCAACTATCGATGGCGGCACATTTTACAAAGTAATATCCAAACCAGCCAACGAGACGTGTCCATTCCACACATATAGTTCATTGGTTGTGTGTACCCAGTCTGCGAAATAAACTGTTGACCGTAGAATGTAGTAGAAACGCGATGGTTAGATTTGGCAGCGAAATTCCATCAGGTAAAATATTATTACATCTATGAATTTTTTTAGTTCTACCCGTATTTCACAAAATGGAAACATACCACAACAGTGTTAATCTATAGCACTACTATCATTTTGCAGCTATAGATTCGTCCATGGGTCAATCGGGAAGAAGTAAACCAATAAATAGAGGATATTTGTTGTTTACCGTTAAATACCATTTATATTTCATCCAGTCGATAAAAAATCAGATTTTTGTCTTTCTCGAGATGAAATATAACTGATATTCACAGATAAAACATCAAATATTCTACTTATTATATAATTATTAGTGAGATTTTCTGGAATTTTCTGCGACAAACTGAACGATTCGCTGTTGCCACTTAGAAAAAGACCCAAATTTGGGCCCATCACACATAGGCCAGTACGGCGTAGGATAAAATAGCGCGTCGTTTAGGGGTTTAACACAACACAAACTTCTAAATTTGCATGGAGTTACAGTTAGAACAACATATACTCTCCCAAAAAAGAAACGCAACATCCAATTTGTGTTCTTCAAAATATGAATTTTCAACATCATTTTTAATACAGAAATAAGCATCACATTACACTGAAATTTGGCAGACTGGTTGTTCAGACTTTAAAGTTCATTCACATGTAAAAAATTATCACATTAAAGTTCATAGCGCTCAGATGACGAACGCGTCCCACATCCCACAAATGTTCTATTGGGTTCAAATCTGGTGATTTGGACGGCCAGGGCCCTGTTTTACAAAGGTCGCGTAAGTTACGTCTGACGTAAATCAGTGTTAAAACTATAGTAACTTACACCCTAGACGCAACCAGTCCATGTTGTAGGCCTATGCGCAAATTTACGCCAGCTTTGTAAAACAGGGCCCAGGGGAGCACTGTTACGTTCTGGTTGGCTACTAATTCAACAGTAGCACGAGCTGTGTGCGGCCGAGCGTTGTCGTGCTGAAAAATTTCCCTACGGAGGTCCATTACGGGCAGCATATGTGGTGTCAAAACCTCATCTGTGTATCGAACGGCGTTAAGGTTGCCGGGAATGTGCACCAGTTGAGTTTTTCGGGCACAGGATATGGCACCCCATACCATCACACTTCATCCGCCGAAATTGTCGACCTCAAGGACGCAGTTCCTTGCGAACCTCTCATTCCGGCGTCAATAAACTCGTGTACGACCATCTCTTCTCTGTAGCTGGAATCTTGATTCAGAACGTTGACGATCAGCTGTTGAACCGGATTGCTGGTGCCGTTGCAACAGTCTGGAAATCGTACTCTGGTGAACATTATCAAGTCTAGCGACTGCATTCTGTGATTCGCCGGCCAGGAGACGACCAATGACGACGTTCCGGGTAGCTGTGTATAGTCTTGGCATATTGTAGCAACTTCGTGAAACAATTTAACGACTGAATTCAATTGAACGGTTGTGTGTCTTTTATACCTATTAAACCCGCATAAAGATAAGACGTGATTCGCACGTGCAACTGCCCTACGTTTTCCCCTACGCCTTCCTCGTGTAGCGTGACACAAAGGCTGACCCGAAAGTCACGTGTGGTCAACAGCCACTATCAGGGGCTTAACTTCAATTATCGGACATTTATATTATAACATGATCCTGTTGTCATGTGTCAATCACGCACATTTTTGGAAAAAATCATGTTTGAAAAAAAAAATTGGATGTTGCGTTTCTTTTTTGGGAGAGTATACTTATTTTGTGATAAAAACCTGCGTTTGCCTGCGCGGAAGGACACACGGTGCACGCGCGACGAAAAACATCGAGGTTCGCTGTTATCGACTGTGAAGTTGAACTTAACATTTGGTATACTTCAGTTTTAAATTATAATTTTAAGTGGCAAAGTCTTGCTCTTTAAAAATGAGGATTTCCTAGATTAAGTGTGTTGAAATGTACTCGGATAAATTAGATCTTTAATTTTTTGTTACCAGAATCAATCGAGTCGCCTCTGTCGCACTGGCATTTTCGCCCAAAGCGAGCGTGACGATCAGCTAGCACTGAGTGCCATATCGCAGTGTCTTCGTTTGCAATGACTTGCGTCGGTTCTCCATACACTTTCTTGAAAATAATCAATTTCAAAGCTCCAGCTGTGCGACATTGATAAACAAATCTTGTATTTTCAAGAAAATACAGATTTTTATCCACTTGTTGAAATATAAATGGTATTTACCGATAAAACACAAATATAATCTATATATAAGCTTTTACCAACTTAATAGTCATTAGAATAGAAATAATTGATTGATTCTTTGCGTATACGCTGGATAACAATGGACACTTCTGTCAAATAAGTAATCTTTTCCCATTCCGTCAATAGCACAGGCGACCAAAAAACTCCTCGACAAGGGGTTATTCGTGAACTAATAATTTGTCTTTCTAGATGCAACGGAATTATGAAAAATGTATTTTTTGAATGAATCTCGAGTAGCTTGTTTTTAACTTATTTGTGTGTGCATTATAAGGAAAGCGTAGACAGTTTTAAGTAATAGTTATAGCATGGGAGAGCGACGATTACGGGTCTTGATGAGGCAGTTCCACCATGCTCAAGCACATTTTATTATCAAGTGCGTCCATGCTAATGGAGATTTATTCCATATCTGTGCGTATAAATGCAGTAGAAAGGTTTGATAATGAATCCAAGTAAAAAAATGTTTAAAATGGTTTCTTTTAGGCTTATTTCATATTCTGAATAACTCTGATCTCCTTTCTTTAGAGAAGTCGAACACCTGACTGACATCCACATTTACTTCTTTCCGTCCGTGAACCTTGGGAATATAATATTGGCGTATTGTGTCTGTGGCACACTGTCGTTTAGCTTCTTGATATCTGTCATACATAAGACAAGATGTAATTTTTTCTACTCATAATATCGTTAGTATATTATAAAACACTCATATCCGATCTCTCCATTGGCAAGTTGACCGAAGTATGTGACAAGTTCCATTCTGAAAAAATGTGCTAATAATGCCATCAGAAATTGAAACTGGGTATTTAGATAAATGACACCATTTTGCAGCACAATTAAGAAGACAATGTTTGTTCGTGGAAACGTTTTTAACAAGCTATAGATCTTCGTGATGCATATTGTCTTGTCTTTAACGTAACAGCCATGCGAACCAAGGTTATGTGTGGGTATTTCCTTAGTTCCTTAGTAACCTTTGTAATCACCTTTGATAGCAGCTTAAGTATATTAGAAAAACGAACCTGGATTCTATAGGAACAAAATGATTGAAGTTGGTCTCCAATCCGGTTAGTTGAAGCCTTTCCGTTGACTTTAATCAGCTAATGTGAATACGTACAAGGCATTCCTACATGTACTATGTTCCTTGTAGATTCTAGAGAGAGTACTTTACATACATTAGGATTATCAAAGGCAACACCAGACCATGCATAGTGAAGACCTGCTTCTTTTTATTGATTCTGAGAGGGCATTTGATTCCGTTTCTTTGACTTTTATTTCTTTTGCGCTTAATAATATATACACATTTAATGTGGGACTATCAATAAGGAAACGAATTAATTTATTTTGTTACGATGTTAAAGGCTTGTGTAACAGAAAATGGCTGGACATCATCTGTTCTCAAAATATCGAGAGGTTGTATACAAGGAGATTCTTGTGAAATTTCATATTATTATGTGTTGAAATTCTAGCAATTTTGATTAAACAAAACAAATCTATAGAAGGAAGTTGTGGCGGAAAGATGAGCTTCAGATAACGAAGACTAATTTGAAGACGAGACAACACTTCTACGGACATAAAAACTCCTTGGAAACTTTACGAATATGTTACGTAATGTAAGGTATCAGAACAAAACAATATATATCTGTATAGGCTGGAAGTTATTCAGCGGTGAGACATTTAATCAAAGATATAAATTTCAATGGGGACTATCGAATTTCTTGGTATTCTTTTTTCAGTGCAGTTAAATACCAATATCGTAAGAAAAATGATTATCAGTAGGCCTAAACTTAAAGGCGCATTGGCCGGTAAAATCTCGGATACTGTTTACATTAAAACCAACAGACGGTTTTCAGTATTTATCTCAGATAAAAAAGGCGAGGAATTTTCTAAATACAGCGAGGAAATACAGACGAAGTATATCTCGCTGTTGGAAACAAAAACCCTATCAAAATATTTTAAGCGCAAATTACAGGCAAAAAGGATAAAAGAGGGTAATCCAGCACGGAAGTTAACCAGTTGTTGGTGGTTGTTGTTGTATACCCGGGCTTGTTGTCATATCCCATGTTTAGTTTTAGTGGTCTCCTTTATGCAAGTTCGTATAAATTGTTTTTCTTTACAAATTCCAAAAATGATAACCTTTTGTTTTTTGTCAGCCCTCTCCATCTACATGACATAGTTAAAGAGACTGATAAAGTGTCAAGACACAAAACTATTCTAATTTCTATTCTTTCTGTATTATCATAACTTTGCTTATACTAGGTATCACACTTAGCCAAAAGACTACTCTCCCTTGTTTGCCTGGTGATAAAAGTATCCAGTATAATACTATACAAACTCTTATTTTAAATTAGTCAGTAAAGCCATCTCACATAAAGCTTCTAAATACGGCAAAACAACCAACATTTGCTAAATACATTTTGTGAAAAACATGGCTTCTTTCTTGAAATGCTGATTACAGAGCCGACATTTGGCATTACTCCGTGCAAAACGGCATTAACGTATGTTATTACAGATCAATTGATAACGGGATTGATTCTGATTGCACACAGATGTATTTATGATCAAATTTGTCGAGGTTCTTAACTCCAAAAAAAAGTTGCATGGTGGGGTACCTGTTTATTGCTTAATAACTTTTACAACGTTGAAAGCCGTCCCTCTTTTATATAATTTAGCATGGTACCTATACGATCGACTTTGATCTCTTAATCCGGTTAGTTGAAGCCTTTCCCATTTCCTGACGATTTTAATCAACTAATGTAGATGTTATCGAGAGAATCACGATACAAAGAGCACTTGTGCTGAGGAACCAAGAGGACTTAAAAGTAATAAATATTCGAGACAAAGTCACATTGAAATTCGATCGATTAGGTTCAGTTTCATTTGATTAAATTTTGATCGCATTAAGGACAGTCTTTGTGACTTTTACCAAGGCACATACGCCGCCGTAGCCTTTCTGATATTTATGAAGAGAAAAAAATCTTACAAGAGCCCGCTATGAGTAAAACCAGTCAAAGTAAACAAGGGACACATTTAGCATATCCAGGTATGTTTAAAATGATGGTGTAAAACATATGTGCGAACACGGACCGATCAATCCGAAACACTCCCTATGTCTTCTTGTCTACAGTATTAAATTTACCGTGTTACTCAAAACGAATCCTTCGTCTGCATTTCTCAGAATAGGTCTCCAAATTGCGTTTACCGCTATCTTGTTTAGACGATTTAAATCTTTAGCCAGTTTTCAATTTAAATACAAGATAATACTAATACTTTCACATTTTGGCACGAATATAAAATGTTAAACTTCTCTATTAAAAAAATAAAAAAAAATTAGCTACGATTGAACGTCAAAGATAGTGCGTACACTTTTGAGATTTTGAAATTTAATTTTGAAACATCTTTTAGTTCCAGCAATCATTTCAACCTGTGACCTGATTATCGATCCCTAATCGTGGCCTCTTTCTGATAAATCTGTTAACTTGAAGACGTTTGCTGTTATTAACATTTTAAATACGAGTAAATAAAGATGTTTTGGGGGAACCATTGGAAACTTTTATAGTCCAAATAAACTATTGGATATTAGAAACCATTTGTGAGTTCGTTTTCTTAATTTAATTTTTAATCCTTAATTTAGCATTTTAATTAATAAATATGGTAATTTCTCTTAAATTCTTGGGATTCCCTTGTGGCTGAACATCAACTTGCGGTCCTAATCGGAGTTTATTTCCTCTTTTTTCTGCTAATCTGAAGCTCCATGAAAACCAAGTTATGGGTTCGCATAAATATCCACCACGTTGTAAAACGTATACGAAGGGTATCTTCCACTGAAGTACATTATAGACAAGATTACAAGAACACTGCGGCCAGAAATTGAGCAGTAAATTGCATGAAACGATCTCCAACAGAGCATCAGTTTCATGCTTGTGAATCTTATACTTGGTTTACGGTGTGAAAGCAAACTGAAAATGAGTTTGTCCTAGTAACTCTCCTTCGATCGTCAGTGAAGCTCACCATTCAAATTGAAAAACTACTACTGTTAATTTCTTTTGATTAGTCGCAAGTTTGCAAGTGGATTCAAAATTTAGTTTAAAGAGAAATATCGTTCACCTTAATCCATGCTTTAAAATAAGTTTTACATCGGATTGAAATGTCAAGCGTATATCATTAACACGAATGATTTCATATATCTTGAAGGGTTTCCCGTGTTGAAGGCCGTACTGGACTGCTTTTCAACAAGATGGCCAATATATTGATTGACGTCAAATATACGTAAATCCATGAGGTCAAATGTCGGTGGGCTTGAAAAATGAATGATTGATGATCATTGGCCAATGATTGTAGCCAAACCTCTCGGTTTTGAATAAATTATGGCGTCACGCTTTATATTGGTCATTTTGTCAAAAAATTGGTCAAAAAAACCCAGTCCTTATGTCATTTAAGATGGGAAAACGCTTATATATCTGTCAAATTATTTAAGTTGAAATTGAAACCCTATATCAAACACAGTTTGTTATACAGCACTCGTTAAAACAAATTTTTAATCAGCTCCTATACTTGCGACTAATTAAATGAGACGGACAATAGTTCATCACCTTCATTTTGAGCTTATCGTATCGTGTATGGCTATATATGGCTGTATGGCTATGGCTATACAAGCTCTCAAGTCTTTTTACGTGTTTAATTATTTCCAGGTCTGGAGAACATAATTTCTACAAACAATGTGGATGTACACGAATTGCCCAGTGAGAGAGAATCGTTAGAATGTATAGCTTCCATTTCATTAAATCGCGCTAGAAATGACTGTAATAGATATCCGTCTTTTACAAATATCCAAAGTAGGGCTACTTATCTCCCTCCTCCTGATAATCTCACACGAAGAGGTACATACTTTATTCATATTTATTTCTCCATTACATCACTGTCTTGTTCCAATGGCACATTCCGTGGACGTTTTGGTTAGATATTCCAACCTTATGTCTGCAAAGGTGGTATGTAATATATATTCAAATTATTTTGTCTAAACGTGAGAGGTGTGATAACTAAAACTTAAAGTCGTTCTGGGTTGTCAATGCTGGACACCTTTTAGCACATGCGTGTGGTTGAGTGGAGTTTGTGGCACTTAGCTGGATCAGAAGACATTATTCCCTGCACACAAGCTTCACAAACACAGATAATACATCATATTGTTTTCGAACACACATTTTAGCTTCTGTAATTAAGAAATAAATGACTTCCTGTTGAGCTGTGTCGTGCTGAATAAAGGGTCGGTGGCGGAAGATACCCATATTAGAGGGCGAGGGACTGAGCGCCGAGTCTTAGTAGTGGTATTTCCAGCACTCACCCTTTATTCAGCAACTCACAGCTCACCAATACGTCATTTATTTCTATTCTAATGCATATCATATGTAAATTAATTAAATTTCAGTGTACAAAATGTATCGGTTTTAATCAGAAAACCAGCCTTTCCAACCTACATTAGGATATTTAGACCCTCCCTTCTGTAAATGAAGTCCTGTCCTGGAGCAACCAATGTGTAGAATGTCTAGCGGGTGAAATCAGTGTTGCCAGCTCACACTCGATGACGTCATAATTCTGGAATGTTCTGACGTGTTCGAAAAGAAGTGTTTGGTCACGTTGCAATTCCAATTGACTTATTTTGCTCCATAACGTCAGATACAAACGTCGTGTTGGAACGAAAAACGCTCAGCCACATGAGCAATGCAACGCCGGTGACAGGACATTTGTGGAATTTTTACGAGACTTACGTGATATCTCTACACGTTGTAAGATAGGACAAAGCTGGCGTATAAACTAGCATACACGCCACAGAGAACGTTGTGACGTCAAACGCCCTGACTCTCATATTTACAAATTTGTGTGACGAGATAGAGCACAAGGATACTGAAAAACGTCATCGCCCAAACACAAGTTTGGGTGTTAGGCTGTTGTGTGCAACGAACTATATATGAGTAGATTGGAGGTCACGTGGTATTTGATTTGAGTCGAATACCGCCCTTACTAGGAGATGGTGTAATTTCGATCCAGACATGTTATGCACGCGCTTCAACTATCGATGGCGGCACATTTTACAAAGTCATATCCAAACCAGCCAACGAGACGTGTCCATTCCACGCATATAGTTCATTGGCTGTGTGTACCCAGTCTACAAAATAAACTCTTGACCGTAGAATGAAGTAGAAACGCGATGGTTAGATTTGGCAGCGAAATTCCATCAGCTTAAATATTAATACATCTATGAAATTTTTTAGTTCTACCCGTATTTCATAAAATGGAAAACATACCACAGCAATTTTAATCTATAGCACTACTATCATTTTGCAGCTATAGATTCGTCCATGGGTCAATCGGGAAGAAACTAATCAACCAAAACATAGGGATAGCAAAATTTCCGTTTCAATGAAAAACAAAAAAGTAAACCAATAAATAGAGGATATTTGTTGTTTACCGTTAAATACCATTTATATTTCATCCAGTGGATAAAAAATCGGATTTTTTTCATTCTCGAGATGAAATATAACTGATATTCACAGATAAAAATCAAATATTCTACTTATTATAATATGTAATAGGCAAAGCCTAGAAGTGAGCGCAGAAAATAACTTAAAAGTAAACTTAAAGTTCATAATTTATCTCGGTGTAGTTTTTTGAAACAACCCATTAGATGTACTCTTCTGTAAAAAGAGGCGCGAAAGCGGAATCAGTATTTGAACAAAAATGGCGGACGTTTCGAACGCCGAATGGAACGTTTAGACAAAAAACAAAGTTGACCAGACTTCCAAGTGAGTAGACTATAGTGACGTCATAACGTACGCATATGTTGTGTATTGAGTACGCTGCGCTCACTATTAGTGAGATTTTTGTGAATTTTCTGCGACAAACTGAATGATTCGCGGTCGCCACTTGACCTAGAAAATTACCTAAATTTGGGCCCATCACAAAAAGGCCAGTACGGCGTAGGATAAAATAGCGCGTCGTTTGGGGCTTTAACACAACACAAACTTCTAAATTTGCATGGAGTTACAGTTAGAACAACATACTTATTTCGGGAGAAAAACCTGCGTTTGCCTGCGCGGAAGGTCACACGGTGCACGCGCAACGAAAAACATCGAGGTTCGCTGTTATCGACTGTGAAGTTGAACTTAACATTTGGTATACTTCAGTTTTAAATTAGAATTTTAAGTGGCAAAGTCTTGCTCTTTTAAAATGAGGATTTCCTAGATTAAGTGTGTTGAATTGTACTAGGATAAATTAGATCTTTAATTTCTTAGTACCAGAATCAATCGAGTCGCCTCTTTCACACTGGCATTTTCGCCCAAAGCGAGCGTGACGATCAGCTGACACTGAGAGCCATATCCCAGTGTCTTCGTTTGCAATGACTTGCGTGGTTGCTCGATACACTTTCTTGAAAATAATCAATTTCAAAGCTCCAGCTGTACGACATTGATAAAGAAATCTTGTATTTTCAAGATAATACAGATTTTTTATCAACTTGTTGAAATGGTATTTACCGATAAAACACAAATATAATCTATATATAAGCTTTTACAAACTTAATAGTCATTAGAATAGAAATAATTGATTGATTCTTTGCGTATACGCTGGATGACAATGGACACTTCGGTCAAATAAGTAATCTTTTCCCATTCCGTCAATAGCACAGGCGACGAAAAAACTCCTCGACAAGGGCTTATTCGCGAACTAATATTTTTTCTTTCTAGGTGAAACGGAATTATGAAAAATGTATTTTTTAAATGAATATCGAGTAACTTGTTTTTAACTAATTTTTGTGTGCATTATGTGGAAAGCGTAGACAGTTTTAAGTAATAGTTATAGTACGGAAGAGCGACGATTACGGGTTTTATGTCTCGATGAGGCAGTTTCACCATACTCAAGCACATATTATTATCAAGTGCGTCCATGCTGATGGAGATTTATTCCATATCTGTGCGTATAAATGCAGTAGAAATGTTTGATAATGAATCCAAGTCAAACCGAATTTTAAAAAAATGTTGAAAATGGTTTCTTTTAGGCTTATTTCATATTCTAAATAACTCTGATCTCCTTTCTTTAGAGAAGTCGAACACCTGACTGACATCCACATTTACTTCTTTCTGTCATTTTGGGTGAACCTTGGGAATATAGTATTGGCGTATTGTGTCTGTGGCACACTGTCGTTTAGCTTCTTGATATCTGTGATACATAAGACAAGATGTAATTTTTTTCTACCCATAATATCGTTAGCATATTATAAAACACTCATATCCGACCTTTCCATTGGCAAGTTGACCGAAGTTTGTGACAAGTTCGATTCTGAAATAATGACACTGTACTAATAATTCCATCAGAAATTGAAACTAGGTATTTAGATAAATGGCCCCATTTTGCAGCACAATTTTGTTTGTGGAAAAGTTTTTAACAAGCTATAGATCTTCGTGATGCATATTGTCTTGTCTTTAACGTAACAGTCATGCCAATCAAGGTTATGTGTGGGTATGGTGCATTTCCTTAGTCCCTTAGTAACCTTTGTAATCACCTTTGATAGCAGCTTAAGTATATTAGAAAAACGAACCTGGATTCCATAGGAACAAAATGATTGAAGTTGGTCTCCAATCCGGTTAGTTGAAGCCTTTCCGTTGACTTTAATCAGCTAATGTGAATACGTACAAGACATTCCTACATCTACTATTTTCCTTGTAGATTCTAGAGAGAGTACTTAACATACATTAGGATTATCAAAGGCAACACCAGACCACGCATAGTGAAGACCTGCTTCTTTTTATTGATTCTGAGAGGGCATTTGATTCCGTTTCTTGGACTTTTATTTCTTTTGCGCTTAATAATATATACACATTTAATGTGGGACTATCAATAAGGAAACGAATTAATTTATTTTGTTACGATGTTAAAGGCTTGTGTAACAGAAAATGGCTGGACATCATCTGTTCTCAAAATATCGAGAGGTTGTATACAAGGAGATACTTGTCAAACTTCATATTATTATGTGTTGGAATTCTAGCAATTTTGATTAAACAAAACAAATCTATAGAAGGAAGTTGTGACGGAAAGGTGAGCTTCAGATAACGAAGACTAATTTGAAGACGAGACAACACTTCTACGGACATAAAAACTCCTTGGAAACTTTACGAATATGTTACGTAATGTAAGGTATCAGAACAAAACAATATATATCTGTATAGGCTGGAAGTTATTCAGCGATGAGACATTTAATCAAAGATATAAATTTCAACGGGGCCGATCGAATTTCTTGGTATTCTTTTTTCCGTTAAATACCAATATCGTAAGAAAAATGATTATCAGTAAACTTAAAGGCGCATTGGCCGGTAAAATCTCGGATACTGCTTACATTAAAACCAACAGACGGTTTTCAGTATTTATCTCAGATAAAAGAAGCGAGGAATTTTCTAAATACAGCGAGGAAATACAGACGAAGTATCTCGCTGTTGGAAACAAAAACCCTATCAAAATATTTTAAGCGCAAATTACAGGCAAAAAGGATAAAAGAGGGTAATCCAGCACGGAAGTTAACCAGTTTTTGGTGGTTGTTGTTGTATACCCGGGCTTGTTGTCATATCCCATGTTTATTTTTAGTGGTCTCCTTTTTGCAAGTTCGTATAAATTGTTTTTCTTTACAAATTCCAAAAATGATAACCTTTTGTTTTTTGTCAGCCCTCTCCATCTACATGACATAGTTAAAGAGACTGATAAAGTGTCAAGACACAAAACTATTCTAATTTCTATTCTTTCTGTATTATTATAACTTTGCTTATACTAGGTATCACAATTAACCAAAAGACTAATCTCCCATGTGGACAGGTGTTAAAAGTATCAGTATAATACTATACAAACTCTTATTTTAAATTAGTCAGTAAAGCCGTCTCACATAAAGCTTCTAAATACGGCAAAACAACCAACATTTGCTAAATAGATTTTGTGAAAACCATGGCTTCTTTCTTGAAATGCTGATTACAGAGCCGACATTTGGCATTGCTCCGTGCAAAACGGCATTAACGTATGTTATTACAGATCAATTGATAACGAGATTGATTCTGAAGAAAAAATCGGATTTTATTGCACACAGATGTATTTATGATCAAATTTGTCGAGGTTCTTAACTTAAAAAAAAGTTGCATAGTGGGGTACCTGTTTATTGCTCAATAACTTTTACAACGTTGAAAGCCGTCCCTCTTTTATATAATTTAGCATGGTACCTATACGATCGACTTTGATCCCTTAATCCGGTTAGTTGAAGCCTTTCCCATTTCCTGGCGATTTTAATCAACTAATGTAGATGTTATCGAGAGAATCACGATACAAAGAGCACTTGTGCTGAGGAACCAAGAGGACTTAACAGTAATAAATATTCGAGACAAAGTCACATTGAAGTTCGATCGATTAGGTTCAGTTTCATTTGATTAAATTTTGATCGCATTAAGGACAGTCTTTGTGACTTTTACAAAGGCACACACGCCGCCGTAGCCTTTCTGATATTTATGAAGAGAAAAAAATCTTACAAGAGCCCGCTATGAGTAAAACCAGTCAAAGTAAACAAGGGACACATCCAGCATATCCAGGTATGTTTAAAATGATGGTGTAAAACATATGTGCGAACACGGACCGATCAATCCGAAACATTCCCTACTTGTCTTCTTGTCTACAGTATTAAATCTACCGTGTTACTCAAAACGAATCCTTCGTCTGCATTTTCTCAGAATAGGTCTCCAAATTGCGTTTACCGCTATCTTGTTTAGACGATTTAAATCTTTAGCCAGTTTTCAATTTAAATACAAGATAATACTAATACTTTCACATTTTGGCACACATATAAAATGTTAAACTTCTCTAATAAAAAAAAAAAAAAATTAGCTACGATTGAACGTCAAAGATAGTGCGTACACTTTTGAGATTTCGAAATTTAATTTTGAAACATCTTTTAGTTCCAGCAATCATTTCAACCTGTGACCTGATTATCGATCCCTAATCGTGGCCTCTTTATGGTAAATCTGTTAATTTGAAGACGTTTGCTGTTATTAACATTTTAAATACGAGTAAAAAGATGTTTTGGGGGAACCATTGGTAACTTTTGTAGTCCAAATAAACTATTGGATATTAGAAACTATTTGTGAGTTCGTTTTCTTAATTTAATTTTTAATCCTTAATTTAGCATTTTAATTAATAAATATGGTAATTTCTCTTAAATTCTTGGGATTCCCTTGTGGCTGAACATCAACTTGCGGTCCTAATCGGAGTTTATTTCCTCTTTTTTCTGCTAATCTGAAGCTCCATGAAAACCAAGTTATGGGTTCGCATAAATATCCACCACGTTGTAAAACGTATACGAAGGGTATCTTCCACTGAAGTACATTATAGACAAGATTACAAGAACACTGCGGCCAGAAATTGAGCAGTAAATTGCATGAAACGATCTCCAACAGAGCATCAGTTTCATGCTTGTGAATCTTATACTTGGTTTACGGTGTGAAAGCAAACTGAAAATGAGTTTGTCCTAGTAACTCTCCTTCGATCGTCAGTGAAGCTCACCATTCAAATTGAAAAACTACTACTGTTAATTTCTTTTGATTAGTCGCAAGTTTGCAAGTGGATTCAAAATTTAGTTTTAAGAGAAATATCGTTCACCTTAATCCATGCTTTAAAATAAGTTTTACATCGGATTGAAATGTCAAGCGTATATCATTAACACGAATGATTTCATATATCTTGAAGGGTTTCCCGTGTTGAAGGCCGTACTGGACTGCTTTTCAACAAGATGGCCAATATATTGATTGACGTCAAATATACGTAAATCCATGAGGTCAAATGTAGGTGGGCTTGAAAAATGAATGATTGATGATCATTGGCCAATGATTGTAGCCAAACCTCTCGGTTTTGAATAAATTATGGCGTCACGCTTTATATTGGTCATTTTGTCAAAAAATTGGTCAAAAAAACCCAGTCCTTATGTCATTTAAGATGGGAAAACGCTTATATATCTGTCAAATTATTTAAGTTGAAATTGAAACCCTATATCAAACACAGTTTGTTATACAGCACTCGTTAAAAACAAATTTTTAATCAGCTCCTATACTTGCGACTAATTAAATGAGACGGACAATAGTTCATCACCTTCATTTTGAGCTTATCGTATCGTGTATGGCTATATATAACGTACAACAGCAGCATACAGGCTAACTTTCGTCAATTTCTACAACTGCGTTGGCAAACTTTGCAAACGTTTGAGGGAGCCAGTCACTGTTTTATAAGTCAGTATACTTCCCATGCAAAGTGAATATTCATAAACATAGTTCCGTCTTTAATACCTTGAGATCTTTGTTAGAATGTTGTCTTATTTGAAACATATTCATCCACATTGATCCCCTAGGTATGTCTAGTGAGCATAAGGTAGTGTATACACATGTCTGGAGCCAGCAGGAGGTAACTGAGCTAACAAAACGCTTACTAGATATGCCACCGAAATAAGTATCTGAAGATGATACACCCGTTATTTTCATCAGTTTTCTATGTATAGTATACAAATCTTCAGCTGTTACCATATTATATCAATTATTACAATTGTCAAGGTTTTTCAGGAATATCTTAGATTTTGTCTTTTTTATGTTGTGAAAGTGGAACCTGATCACTACTGACACATTTAGTGTGTTGTAGCAGAGTTAGCTTAAGAACAGAACTGATTGTCATTCCATGTATGATAAAGGCTGCAGTTCCAGTTGGAGCCATCAACAACACTGTTCGGTCATCTATAAAGTATCTTTCCATGCACGGGGACTCGGTAGCTCAGTCGGTTAGCGTGATAGTCTCTCAATTTCTGAGTGGATGTTTGTATTTGGAGTTGCCAGGTATTCGCCGAAGGTCGAGGGTTTCCTCCGGGAAGTGAACCCGGTTCACTACCCCACTAAACCTGGCAACGCCGCCTTATAAGTGAAATGATCTTGGGTGCAGCGTTAAACACCAATCAATCTTTCCATGTTAATTTCTTAGATGGCCATTGTGTGAACAACCATTTTTTATACCGCGGATAAGATTACGACACTATCTCAAAATGTTACCGAACAAATATGATTTTTATTGACAGATCTGGCTGACTTTCTGTAACAAATCAACAAGTTACTTATTAGTCTGGGAGCCCATGGAGATTTGTTTAGCATTGCGAGTACAAAAGGTTTGAAGCTGGCAATATGAAGGGGGAGGCTGTGGGACCTTCAAATAGCCATTCTTAAGTTCCATCTCCTGTACCAATCCTGGCAGCGACCCCTCAAAGTATCCGAAATTCATGTTTAATTAGCATAGTCGAGTACACCGAAGAAACCAATGCTAAAATGTCCATGTTGGTAATGGGAATCAAGATCTATCATTCTTAAGTTCCAACGCCTGTACCTTATCTACTTAAGAACGCCCGCAATTAGAGCTAATTAACACTTTAATTAGCATAATTGAGTACATCAATGAAACCTTTGTAAAAATAATCATCATGGTTCCTTCAATGAGGATATGCAGTTCTTAAGTGACAAAGCCTGTACCAAGTCCACTTAAGAAAAGGTCAAAGGTCGTGATTAGCATCAAATAGTTTTAATTAACATGCTTGAGTACATGAATGAAAGCTATGCTAAAATGTCCCTACTGGTGGTGGGAATCCATATCTATCATTCTTAAGTTCCAAACCATGTACTTAATCATCTTAAGAATGACCATATTTAAAGCTAATCACCACTTTAATTAGCATAATTGGGTACTGTGGCTATATTTTTGTTCTTTTGAGTTGTTTAAGTTCAGGTAAAGGGTCGACTTATTTCTTTGGCTTTGCCCAGACTGGGGCGTGTTGTTGAACAAGCCTGTTAAATACTACAGTGCTCCTTATTACTTTCACAGTATATTTTAGTAATTCCTGCTTCAGCATACTACAGCCGTTCTCATTTTGGTCTGGTGAATTTCAGAGCTTTAATTTTGAGCATTCAGTTTTCCAGGAAAATTGAGAGACCTGGCTGAGTAGGTAGAGCACTCAATCCGAACAGCCTTCCACCAATGGATCACAGGTTAATCCCACTCAGACCGAAGAATATTGGAAAATTTTCTGACTGGGGTTTCACCCGAACGACCTATGTGGGATGGTTGCCAGTTACCTCCGGAAGGTCGTGGGTTTCCTCCACGCACAGAGCCCGGTTTCCTCCCACAATAGAACTGGCATCGCCGCCATATAAGTGAAATATTCTTTAGCGCGGCGTAAAACATCAAACAATCAATCAACCAGTCTCCAAATATGTATGGTAACTGTGGGTTCATTCAGCATCAAATACAAGGGCCGGTTATGTAACAGACGAAAGTCTTTTAGAACGCCTGTATCGCTTACATGTAAATCCATTGTGCTGGATAAAATAAAGTTCAAGTTAAAAGGCATCAAAAAAATATATAAAAAATATCTGGATATTGTCTTTCGATGGATTTATTCACTGGTAAACTGCTCCAGCAGAGGGCGCTAATTAATTCTAAACCATTTAAGCATATATCAGTCCTATTTGACCAGGTACAGGATTTCGGTAAATACTTTTAACTATTCAAAATGGAGACACACTGGTGTTAGCTGTTCTGAGTGTGTGACAAATGTGGATCTGGTTAGATAGAGAACGAATTTCATTATATTCTTGCTTGTCCACCTTATCAAAACTTGAGAACAAAATATACACAAAGAACAAAATAAGCACAACACCCACCCCCCCCCCCCCCCCCCCCCTGAAAAATCTGCAACGACAGATAAAATCATATGTGTAGGGAGACTGTTGGAAAACTGATATTGCAGAAACGATTGTGATCATATAAAGGGCAACATTCTGGCGATAAGAAATCACCATTAATGCCAATAAGCTATACAATTTATTCAGGATATCGTTAATCAAATCAAAAGTGTATTTTAGTGTTAAGATGCTTGTAAATATGAAACTTCAGAGTCCATCTGGCTTCACAGGGCGAACATATTGAAGTAAAAATGTCACTTTGAGTGTGTAGAACACATCCCTAGAGCAGGGGGTCAATAGCGCGTATAGCCTCCATATTCAGAATGATAGCTCCTTACCTGCGTCTCATCCCTCAAGCGAGACGTCGGATCTGTTTAAGGGGTACCTGACGCCAATACCGATGTAATGCGGCTTCCAATTCCAGTAGATTTTGCACAGGAGGCTCTAGGGCTTGAATGCTTCTGCCCAACCTCTAAGGATTCAAATCCGGACTCACGGCCAGCCAAGCAGAGTTGTTACAGCTTTGTTTTGGAAGTAGGCTATTACTGCCCGGGAACGATGAGGTCTGGCGTTGTCATCCATGTACACAGGTCTTGAGCATAACGGGTGGTTCTTAAAATGAGGCACGACAACTGGTTGCAGAACCTCCCGAATGTACCGGGGCCGCAGGTTTCCTCGTGTAATGACCAAGTTCAGTTTGCAGTCGTGAGAGATGCACCCCAAACCATTACAGAGCCCCCTCCATAAGCTGTGTTTCGGTGCCCCCAAACCCTCTCTCGTCCATCCGTGACGTTGAACAAGAAACAAATTTCGTCCGACCAATGGATTCTTCGTCAGGTCCTCAAATTCCAACCTCGTCGTGCTAAACACAAAGCCAAACGTATCCGTTGATGGCGATCGGACAATAGAGGTCTTTGGTGACTCCTTGCCCTCAGGCATGCAGTCGGTTTCTCGCAGTTCTTGTGCACATGCGTCGGTTGGGTAGCCATTGCCGCTTCAAAGATGGACTTGATGCAAATGCCAAACACCGTACTAGTCGGACCAGTGCCCTATCTTCACGCTGTGGTGGTCGCGGCGAGCGTGGTCGGTCTTTCACAGCACAAGTTGCACCGTGTTTTCTCACAAATCTGCTTATCACTGTATAATGGTACCCCAATTGACGCCCGATAGCTCTGTACATCCCTGTGGAGTGTATACCGACAATTTGCCATTGTTGCCCCTCTAATATCCTCCTTCGTGCCATGTTCACAGAAGATGAGTCTACGTTGCACAAAACCGGCCTTAAGTACAAAACATTTAAGGGGAAGCATACTGAATTTGCGTAATTACACGAAAAAAACTATTTTCCTGTCGCATTACAGGCAGTTTTTGCGTTACTGCCAACATGAATTGCCACAATTATTCAATAGAACATCATTCTTATCATCATCAAAACTGGTCGTACAGTTAACATTAATGCAGATTTATAATAATTAATTTTAGCATGGTGTGAAACACAACTATATCCAAGCTAGTACAAGTTTTTGTATACCTTATCCTTTGCATGCTTTATCTATTTTTAACGTGTCCTTTCTCGTACCCCCCCCCCCCTTCCACTCCTTCCCAAAAAATGTCCAGGGACATCAACTAGGTCTCTCAATTTTTGTGGAAAACTGAATGCTCAAAATAAATGCTCTGAAATTCACAGGCCAAAATGAGACCGGCTATGCAGTATGCTGAAACAGGAATTACTAAATATCCTAAAATTAGAGACCATGCTGAGAAAGAAAAAAAGTATTGTTTTACTCGAATGTATCAGACGTTGAATGCACAAATGTAAACCTGATATAGTACTGCATTTATATAACATGTACAATAAAGGAAGCCGATGAGAAACCCAAACAAGTTCAAATCGTTTACGTCAGAGAAACACCCTGTCAGCGAGTATTACAGAAACAATTATTTCTTATTCAAGGAACCCTAATAAATACTTTTGCAAAGGTTCCATTGGTGAACCCAATGATGCTAATTAAAATGGTGATTAGCTTTAAATATGGTCATTCTTAAGGTGATTAAGTACATGGTTTGGAACTTAAGAATGATAGATATGGATTCCCACCACCAGTAGGGACATTTTAGCATAGCTTTCATTCATGTACTCAAGCATGTTAATTAAAACTATTTGATGCTAATCACGACCTTTGACCTTTTCTTAAGTGGACTTGGTACAGGCTTTGTCACTTAAGAACTGCATATCCTCATTGAAGGAACCATGATGATTATTTTTACAAAGGTTTCATTGATGTACTCAATTATGCTAATTAAAGTGTTAATTAGCTCTAATTGCGGGCGTTCTTAAGTAAGTAAGGTACATGGTTTGGAACTTAAGAATGATAGATATGGATTCCCACCACCAGTAGGGACATTTTAGAATAGGTTTCATTCATGTACTCAATTATGCTAATTAAAATTATTTGATTCTAATCGCGACCTTTGACCTTTTCTTAAGTGGACTTGGTACAGGCTTTGTCACTTAAGAACTGCATATCCTCATTGAAGGAACCATAATGATTATTTTTACAAAGGTTTCATTGATGTACTCAATTATGCTAATTAAAGTGTTAATTAGCTCTAATTGCGGGCGTTCTTAAGTAGATAAGGTACAGGCGTTGGAACTTAAGAATGATAGATCTTGATTCCCATTACCAACATGGACATTTTAGCATTGGTTTCTTCGGTGTACTCGACTATGCTAATTAAACATGAATTTCGGATACTTTGAGGGGTCGCTGCCAGGATTGGTACAGGAGATGGAACTTAAGAATGGCTATTTGAAGGTCCCACAGCCTCCCCCTTCATATTGCCAGCTTCAAACCTTTTGTACTCGCAATGCTAAACAAATCTCCATGGGCTCCCAGACTATATGGATAACAACTTCTTAATTTTATTTCTGGTGACGTTTCGATGTCGATTTTAACATCCTTATCAAACCTGTGACAAGCAACAGTGGGTTAACCTTATACACGACATAAAATTAAGAAGTTGTTATCCATAAGTAACTTGTTGATTTGTTATACCGCCAACTTCTAAATGTTACTCAAAGAAGTGACCTTCTGTACTCGTCGTCAGACAGTAAATGCGGTTTTATAGTCAATTAGAAGTGAGCGTGTCACTCAAAATATACCCATTACTGATGTTTTCGTGAAACTAGGGATTAAGAATTGCAGACTTAGAATGAAGTGCTTGCTGTTTACTTCTGTCATCCATATATTATTGCATTACTTCCGAATTTATAGCGTCAAAAAATATGAGTTAGCCCTTCATTAGCTACATTTTCAAGAGCATTCTCTATTGGATGTGCCTTATTCTCAAAGTGGTGTTGCTTTTTAAATCTTGCTTTTCTCTATGTTTGAAAGCTTCAGTATAGTTCTGATATCCTTCTTTTATATTCTCTTCAATTCCCAGGGCACATACGAGATAAGTTTTGTGTGGTAGTATTTCTGTCCATGTTGCAGTCGATTGTTCGTATTTTGGCCTTCAAAAAGGAAATAGCTTTAATGGTTCTGTTACTGTCTTCATCCTTATGTGGTTAAGGTAGAAAACTAGGCGAGTTACTGTCTTCACCTTTATGTAGTTAAGGTATATAACTCGGCGAGTTACTGTCTTCATCTTTATGTGGTTAAGATATTAAACTCGGCGAGTTACTGTCTTCATCTTTATGTGGTTAAGATATTAAACTGGGCGAGTTACTGTCTTCATCTTTATGTGGTTAAGGTATAAAACTCGGCGAGTTACTGTCTTAATCTTTATGTGGTTACGGTATAAAACTCGGCGAGTAACTGTCTTCATCTTTATGCGGTTAAGGTATAAAACTCGGCGAGTTACTGTCTTCATCTTTATGTGGTTACGGTATAAAACTCGACGAGTTACTGCCTTCATCTTTATGTGGTTACGGTATAAAACTCGACGAGTTGCTGTCTTCATCTTTATATAGTTAAGCTATAAAACTGGACGAGACGTATTGTGTCAAGATTAGCCGGCTTGTGAAGATACCTGTCAACTATTCCAAATTTCTTCACTGCCTTGTTCTAACACATGTTTGGATTGGGTTTGTTTTACTCTTTCTTCAAAATTAGTAGGGATGAAAACACTTCTTCTTGTTCCGCGTAAGTGGATAAATAAAATCCTTTATAGTCTTTCTTGAGTAGACAGCAATATGTCATTGATTGATTGATTGGTGTTTTACGTCGCTCTCCAGATTGTTTCAAACATGTGGCTGTCCGTGTCCAAATCGTTTCAGCTGCTGGAGAAAGTTTACCATACCTGCTTCTGGACGCATTTCTTAAAGGTCACTCGGCTTTTTTTCATCTTGGTAACACAGCGCACAGTGTATCCGACACAAACAAGCTTATGCCTCTTTTACAAAAGTGAAAATCCACGTTGCTTTGTTAAGAGTGTGACGTCAGTCCACTTCTTGTCTGCCGCGGACAATGTCAGGAACCATGTGGATAAACCAAGCTGCCGTATCATACCTAAGAAGTCATACATAGTTCTTTGCCAATATGCTGGGGGACCCTCTAACATTCTTTAGCAGCATGTATGTCAAGTTAATTTACATGAAATGTTGAATATTTTCGGTTTCAAACTGTATTCTGGTGACCAGTCTGCGACTCTCTCAACATCATTAGTGTATTGTCTAAGACTTGGTAATTTTCTGCACGAAACTGGGAAAATACTATATACTCTGATTATGTAGTAAATCGGGCGTCTACGCAAATATGTCTGGCATTAAATTACTTTCGACCACGTAACTTTGTGTTACGTTTGTAGGCTAAGCCAAGTCTTCCTTTAAGGAATAATGTTGTAAAAGCTAAAACTTGTGCATTTAAGTCCGTTAGAAGACTTTGTTTCCCTCGGTAGGTGATATGGAAAAAAGGACCGCTATTGACCTGGTCTTTGCTTTAAGTAAATGCTGTTTTACTCAAACTACTTTGCGATGTGCCCAATGAATTCACGCAGGTAATGAGGTATTATTCAAGGAGCTCTTCATTGTGAACTATTTCATTTTTAAGTATATCTGCCCATTGCTTGAATTCCGGTTATTATCTGAAATGTTTTCAAAAGCATCTTCATTTCTTGTAATGTGGGCGTATAGATTGGGTCTTTAGGCGAAACTGTTTTGAACTCTTTCACAATATCTTCCTTCTCCAGCCCTGTTTGCCGGTTAGCTTTCTTTGCAATATTTTGCCTAAGATATATTGTTGCTGCTTTCTCAAACGGAAAACTCCTTTCTAAATCTACGTTTCCTTGATCTGTCTTTCCCAATGTTGTCTCTTAACGTTAGATTCCCATTTTCTCTTTTTTTCTCTTTATTTTCTCTTTCTCTCACTTCTTTCTTTACATCCGCAGCATACATCAGAAATCTTTTAGAAATATATGATAACATACAGCTGGGGTCGAATTCAAATTGTTTGATTTGGAGCACATGGTGTAACATTTCCTACACAGGTCACAATGGGGAGAATCAATCAATAACTAACAAGAAAATCCTTGGACTTTTAAATAAAGTATAACTGATAATTCAAGTCACTGGTTTTAATTATTCTGTGTACAATGTTTGATAAAAAACAAACCTTACCACACCCAGCCGTCTTCTGGTAGTAGAGTTTTATAACAATATCCATCCACGTTTACCAAGAAATTCAAGACGACGGACCTGGCGAAATGTACGTCTATAAAATGGTTTACAGTATAAAAAACGTAACGTTTTCTTCCTGTTTTTCTCAAAAAAGCATACAGTTGAAGCTTTCATTGGGTTTTTAAACTTAAACTTCCCTGACTTTGATTGCTTTGAAGTGTAAGCCGTAGGCATCGGCGTACGTTATTTCACAAGAGTCACAAAAAGTGTAAAAAAACTGTAGTTGCTGGTCGACCTATTTTCACTCATTCACACCCTGATGGTGCAGAAGGATTTATTATCCTTCACTTTTTGATAATCGGGATATGTTTATCGCCTTATTCAAAATAATTTCACTTATTTGTCTACGCCGACAGGTTTAGTGAAGGCGTAGGACCCACTTTATGGACCGAGTTGTGTTGCATACTATGTAAATCACTGTACACTATCATTTTCAATGACCTCCTTCGCATTCCCCCGGATAGACAATATCAATGTTTTTGACAAAGCAAAAAATAAAAGAACGCAACGAAAGATAGTAATTTTTAAACGAGAGCTAGTTGACCATTACTGTAAATGGAGAAAAACAAAAACTGTTCATGAACTGTTTTAATAAATTATAAAAAGAAGTCGGTTTCATTGATTGGTTGATCTATTTTTCAATTATCACCACTATGTCTTGATTGATATGTCCAGATTAACTACATAAGAATGCTGATTTTACGGTGATTGATTAGAGTTAAATATTCATGGTTGGATGTGTATCTGCTATGAAATATACTCGTCTTTACATTCATATAAAAAACGAAACCTTAAAGTAACACAGGAGTGGCAGTTCTCGTCACAAGTGATGACAAATTTGAAACAAAGAAGCGCCAAATTTAAAATGCAGAATTTATAGTTCATAATACTAATATTGTTAGTTTGTATCACTCTCTATTGTTATGAAATCTTCATCACTGGTCTTAACTGTGGATGCATCAGGCTGAGATTCGTCAGGTATGGTACGGGGACCATACGGCGCGGTGCTAGCATACTAGTATTTGTTCTGTCCTATCCACCACAGTTTCATTGCTTTTTCAAGGTCAAAATTGGGGACAGTATCTCAGCAATTCAGAAAAACGAAGTAAGACTCTAAACATTTAGTCGGGCTCTCCAGTCCGATTTGGTCATCTTCACATTCAGCCGAGTTTGTTGGTATAACAAGACTAATCTCAATCAATAGACTGATGTTTAGCAAATGCAAGAATATCTGATCAGAAAGATAACATTTCCGTGCTCTTAGACGATATTGATGATGACAATCTTCATATCCTCATATTTACTTAAAATGGTTGCTAAGTCGATCTCTCCAGATTCCACGAGTCGAAAATGGTCGAGCAGTCTTGCGACAGAATTGTCCCCATATTGTTGGAATTCCCTGTCACTTGTCGGGAGGAAGGCCGGGTTAAATACCCACGTCAGTCCACTTCTTGTCTGCCGCGGACAATGTCAGGAACCATGTGGATAAACCAAGCTGCCGTATCATACCTAAGAAGTCATACATAGTTCTTTGCCAATATGCTGGGGGACCCTCTAACATTCTTTAGCAGCATGTATGTCAAGTTAATTTACATGAAATGTTGATTATTTTCGGTTTCAAACTGTATTCTGATGACCAGTCTTCGTCCCTCTCAGAATCATTTGTGTATTGTCTAAGACTTGGTAATTTTCTGCATGAAACTGGGAAAATACTATATACTCTGATTATGTAGCAAATCGGGCGTCTACGCAAATATGTCTGGCATTAAATTACTTTCGACCACGTAACTTTGTGTTACGTTTGTAGGCTAAGCCAAGTCTTCCTTTAAGGAATAATGTTGTAAAAGCTAAAACTTGGGCATTTAAGCCCGTTAGAAGACTTTGTTTCCCTCGGTAGGTGATATGGAAAAAAGGACCGCTATTGACCTGGTCTTTGCTTTAAGTAAATGCTGTTTTACTCAAACTACTTTGCGATGTGCCCAGTGAATTCACGCAGGTAATGAGGTATTATTCAAGGAGCTCTTCATTGTGAACTATTTCATTTTTAAGTATATCTGCCCATTGCTTGAATTCCGTTCATTATCTGAAATGTTTTCAAAAGCATCTTCATTTCTTGTAATGTGGGCGTATAGAGGATTGGGCCTTTAGGCGAAACTGTTTTGAACTCTTTCACCATATCTTCCTCCTCCAGCCCCGTTTGCCGGTTAGCTTTCTTTGCAATATTTTGCCTAAGATATATTGTTGCTGCTTTCTCAAACGGAAAACTCCTTTCTAAATCTACGTTTCCTTGATCTGTCTTTCCCAATGTTGTCTCTTAACGTTAGATTCCCATTTTCTCTTTCTATTTTTTTCTCTTTATTTTCTCTTTCTCTCAATTCTTTATTTACATCCGCAGCATACATCAGAAATCTTTTAGAAATATATGATAACATACAGCTGGGGTCGAATTCAAATTGTTTGATTGGATGCACATGGTGTAACATTGCCTACACAGGTCACAATGGGGAGAATTTACTGTAGACTAAAGGTAGATCAATCAATGACTAACAGGAAAATCCTTGGACTTTTAAATAAAGTATAACTGATAATTCAAGTCACTGGTTTTAATTATTCTGTGTACAATGTTTGATAAAAAACATACCTTACCACACCCAGCCGTCTTCTGGTAGTAGAGTTTTATAACAATATCCATCCACGTGTTATGATGTTTACCAAGAAATTCAAGACGACGGACCTGGCGAAATGTACGTCTATAGAAGGGTTTACAGATTATGCTTGATTGATTATGACAATCTTCATATCCTCCTATTTATTTAAAATGGTTGCTAAGTCGATCTCTTCAGATTCCACGAGTCGTTGAAATGGTCGAACAACCTTGCGACAGAATCTTCCCCATATTGTTGGAATTCCCGGTCACCTATCGGGAGGAAGACCGGGTCAAATACCCCAAAGGCTCCCGTGACATCCATTGTGTCTTGGTTAAGTAATGAACTGAAGCGTTCGTTAATGTATTTAAGAACAGATTTAGTTACGTCTAATGCAAAAAACTTCGCCCCATCCACAGTTGTAAGGGATTGTCTACGTCGGCCTCGAGTTCGAACCGACCCCGTTATAGGTTTATCTAAGTTCTGTCCCCGGAAGGTTTTGGTGTCGTTTTGCACCACAATGCCTGCCATAAGTATTTGACCAATATGGTCATCTTCACGGATTTCCTTTACTTTAGCTTGCGATAATGCAATTTGAGCCAATACATTTTGTGGGGTAGTTTAATTCTTTTGAAACAAACACACCGAACTCGAAACAAATGTGTCACAAATTCTTGGCTTTCTCTTCGTTTATCACTATACCAGATCCCTGAATGACAACCTGTTCTAAATGAGCTACCAGAACTTCCCAGTTGCTTTTGAATGTTGCCCAAGCTTTTTTGTGGTGAGCTAGCCATCGTGTACAAGATACTTTCACGTGTTTACGAACAGTCGTTTGAGGCGCCGTGGTAGATGGTTGTAAGGAACCCTAAGCCAGAAGGGAGTCTTTGAAACATTTATATAATTGCTCGTCGACTGTTTTAAAGAATGGACACTCCCTAGCCATGTCCTGGCAAACTCTAGACGATGGACACAGCAGGGAGCCGTCAATGAATATGGCACTGACATACGAATTTCTGTAGCAACTTCCGTTAGATGCCCCAAGTTTACACTTGCACCATCCATACAACGTGCTACCAATTTTTTTCTCCCAGTCTTGATTTAAAGTACCCTAGTAACTGCTGTGAAAATTTTCTTCGCGTTATTTTTTTCCAGTCCCCTTAGCGCAACAAAACGTGGTTTTCTTGTATTATTGTATTGTTTATTCACCATAAGAAAATAATAACAAAGTATAACATATTTATTGAATAGAAAATTGAATTAGAAAATGGCGGAGCCTAAATCCGGTTTCTGTTTTTTGGAACGGATGTGCATATACACTCCTTCCTTGTCAATATCTCCTCTATCTAAGCTACCGTATGCCAGAAACGTCACAGTTACGTCGAATACTCTAGCTTGCTTGTCATTACAGTAAGTTACCCCTATCCCAACGCCGTGTATTCTTTGTTATTATGACAAATTAGAAAAATCAGTATACGATCTGTTATTTTTTAGCAAGGTAATACGCAGTTTTTTACTTGATCATGCTCTTTCATTTCCATTCTTATCACATTTTGTTTCATTTGGGCGATTTTCAGGTTGCATTCTTTGAATATTTTAGGATTTAAGGGCAAATGTATGGGTAGAAGATTTTCACACTTGAACATAACTCTTTAAAAGCATTAGGTTTAATTGATGCAAAACATTTTCTTGATACAGATTTAAAGTTTAACCATCCCCTGTTTTTTACGAACACGGTTGAAAGCTGTACATTATTTTAAGAACTACGCTTAACTTCAGGACTACTGGGCGAGTTTGTCGAAACCTCGAGTCCCGAACTGTTTTGATTTGATTTGTACTGTTTGTATCACTTGCATTTTTAGGTACCAGTGTTGGCTTCAAGTTCAGGTCTCTGCCTCTCTCCGTTTCCTTCTATAGGTGTGTTTGGCCAAAGAAAGTACGAATATTTGGTTGTTGTCTCTTCATTTTGACTTGAAGTGACTTGTATAAGAAGCAACATAGAAGTCAAACTCCTCGTGTTGTTTAAGCTGAACCTTTTTTTTGTATGTAAGTAAGTAAGTCAGTTTTTTTAGCCGTAAGCATACAGCTTATTGGTGAATAGTTAATAAGACTACAGGCGGAGGGCAGCCAAAATTACTTTCTAACTTTGGTTGCCTTATCTAGATACATTCCTAAATTTCTTAATTGTTTTACATTTGTACAAGATAGTAATTGTAGCAATTTAAATACTGATGGCTTTTTAGTATTTCTTAATATGTTTTTCCCTTATCGCCTTAAATACAGGACAGAGTAATATAAAATGATATTCGTCCTCAATACTTTGGGAATTATAGAAGATGCATAGTCTTTCAGTGCCTGGTGTATTGTCGTACCTTCCTTTCTGAACAGGCAGACCGTGGGCAGATATGCGAAATATTGCAATGATCCTGTGATATTTACTCAGAGTAGATTTCTGTAAATAAAACTGGAGAGTGGGGGAGTCCACCATGTGTTTATACAAGGCACAAGTTGTCGTTTTCTCCATCTGTGATTGAACAGATTGGATAAATTAGTCATTATTTTGTTTATAAATCTTTATAAAAGCGGTGACGTTAGGTACCGACTGCGATAACCAATACTCACTTAAAGTTAAATTTTGAGTTAAGTTTGAGTTTATTGGTTTTCTGTTAAAGTGTGTGTTCCGTTCTAAACTGTGATGTTTGAACACAATATAACAATATATTGAATGTCTCTGTACAGGAGTATATGTTAACACAATTGAGAACTACTTAACCTCTTAAGACGTTAAAAACATACAAAACAATTTAGCTTACACCTGTATACCATTTACAGATATGCAAATATACAGCGGCGAGAAATGGAAAATTGTATCATATGGCGACTTTGCAAGGTTTATTATATACGAAGCCGAGGAAAAATATCTGTCAGACACCAAATATCTACCCGTATACCCACGCAAGGGCGTCATATAACGAATTTATCACCATCCAGAGCAGCTTGTTTACTTAAAACAGAGTATAATCAGCTGTTCTTCATTCCATTAGTTCACAAAAATGTCTTGGGTTGAATGCATTATCGAACTCGACCTTTGAGACAAGCATAGCGTTCAATGCTGACGAAACAACGTTCTAAACTGACGTCACAATAGGATTTCGTCTTGACTGAAGAATGCTGTGACGCACCAAGGCCTTCACTCCGTGGTAATAACAGCGCGTGAGATCTTAACTCCGGGGTTATACAGAATCAAATATATACACGGAAAGCAATCAGATGCAGTCTCACATTCTGGGCGTTTCGACCAATCAAATGCCAAGAAATTTCTCTCAATGGTGATAATGGGTGTGGAACAGGAATGTGGGCTAACACTTCACCTTGCGCTGGTACCAGGAAACATCATACTTCAAAGGTTATTTTGAGAATTAACCAATAACACAAATCAAATGTAATTGGAATGTTTTATTAATGTACCAGAACATTTGAGCCTTTCAAAAACTGAACAACATATTCTTAGAATTATTAAAGAAAGTCTTTAAATGACTAGAACTGACTAGAACTCGACAACTGTCAAATATCAAGCTGGTAAGAGTTACAGTTTGGTAAACTATTAAAGTGCATGGAGTATGGCACTTTATGAATCAGTAGTGTAATCAAACTGTCACGAGAAGAATCATCTGAATCTGAACTGTCTCCAGGGCTTTCTTCCAGAATTATTGTGGGAATTTGATTACTTGCTGCTCGCCTGAGTAACATCAAGCTTGCTCTTACGTCTGGTTGCCATGAACTTTTCCAATGATGACTCAATGACTTGTGTCTGATCGGACTTGCTCAGGACCAAGTCGTTCAGTTTGATCATCAGCAGGTTATCCATTGTGGAATAGTTCATTGACAAGCGAGTGTCCGAGAGACCCCCCTTCAACCACACTGTTGCTCATTCTTAAACACATTACTAATTCTGCCAGCAAGCAAATGTTTGGAAAACGACCCCGACGATAGGTGAGGATTGTTGTCCACATGTCAAGAGCCACAGTTTTCTTATAAAACGTTTCCACTGTTTGTTTGAGAATTTTCCACTCAATGCATATTTTGGTTTTCTCAAAAGTGCAATATTGCAGTGGGACTTTGAAGTGATCAGATAATTGAGCGAGCGCCTCAATCTCCTCCTCCTCTGACGTCCAGTTAGCAGGGTCCATCCAATGGCATTATTTGAAAATAGGAGGGGTAAGGCATGCAGTTAATGCAGCCAGAATTTTCATTTTCAAGAAATTTACACTTTCACTATATCCTCCAACATTGATCATTTTTTTCAAAGGAAAACTCAACAGATTGTCGGTTTTCCTCTTTTTTTGTGCGATGACCAGCCTTTAAAATGGGGCATGTCCATTTTTTCAGGGAGTCATCAGCATTTTGGTCACGTAACTTTCGGTTGGGGAGCGCGATTATTAACATACACGAAGCAGCGTTCAGGCGGGTGCAGGGGCGCGACCGCAATCGCGGGCCTTAAATTTCGAGCACTGATGACCCTGACACAGGGAAAAAGCTGGATTCGAAAGTTTGGTGAAACGAAGGACAATAACTCTAATAATATCAACAACACGATTGACAGAAAGTTACGCTGCACAACTACTTGTTTGTGAGTATATCTTAAAGGATGGGAAATATCTAGAAATACATGCGGATAAACTTCGATAACAATCATCAAAGTACTCAAAAAATTTCACGTTAATTACCGCCAGTGACTTTCAAGCTTATACAAACAGAAGTATGTCTTTTCAGTGTCGCCATTTATTCCATTTTAAGATGACGGGATGCGGCAGCAGCTATTTTTAGATCAACTATGACGTATTTTTACCAACAAATTTGAAGTTGGAAAATTCGTTTGGAATATGTAGGTCAGTCCTGCAACGGCACGCCATTTCTTCGCCAATCTATTGACAAAGTTGCATCACATGTCTACCCCACTCGGAACTCCCTTCGGCTATCTTCGCTTCCTACCGGTCGGCTTTGACACGCCTCGGGCAGTCTGCGTTCTTTATACGGTAAATCACCGTATTTTGGGGCTGAATAAAAATGGCGTCGAAAGTCAATATCAAAATGTTTTACTACAGACGAAAACAGAAAATAAAAATAATTATAAATTTATTAAATGCTAATATCATTTAGAAAGATATTTGTTTATATACTTTATTTAGCCCGGTAAATCACATGTTGTAGATAGACGCAGTTTCGGTACTGTTCAGGAATCTTCAAATTCTTCAATTATATAACTGATCGAGGCTGAAAGTTAACAAACCGAGTGTTTCAGTCCCTTACATTATCACGGGGGCACTTTTGTGGGGCCCTCAAGGGGAATTGGGATTTGTACGCTTCACGGCTACCTATTTGGTCGCCATATTCAAAATGACCTGCAGTCTATCAGAGGGTTTTTCACGTACGTAAATCCCCGAAGTTTCAGACTGATGTCTACCCTATAAAGCACCTAAATTTATTCCCCAATGATTGGATAAAACGAATGAAAAAATGGTAGCGTTCCTTGGGACTGACCTATGGAGCTTTTTCTCCATTGTAATGACACATTCAAATTCAAACAATTCGCTTACGAGGGGATAAAACATACATTGGACAGTTGTTTTAGACTAAATTAACGCTACTCTCTCCATCTAAACTAGTCTAACGTTAAAATCTTCGTTCCCTTAAAACTAGTTTCTTATCAACCATCAAGTTATTAATTAAGATATAACCCGGACAAGAAATTCGAACGGATGGACAAAGCGGCGACTATATGAAAGTTATCAAGGAACATATATAGAAGTCTAACGACAATATTATAGCGACTGACAAGCCTGTTCTGACTGGTTTGTGTAACAGTTACCACAGCTGCTGTAACGGCTGAAAGTGACCGGAGAGGCAAACATGAACCAGCCAATCAAATCCACTGTCTACACCCGGTATTAGTCATTATAAACGAGAACAAGCGCTTTTGTTTATAGTTTATACTCTGCAACGAATCCAGGTGAAAATAAAATTGCTTGAAGTTTTAAGAACCGTTAGCAAAAGGATTTGCGATAAATTTCAGATGAACAAATAGTCACAGGGACATAATTGGATGAAGAAACTGCTGGATTGCTAAGAATTTAAAACCTCGACTGTGAAGAATGTTAATCCAGACTACTGCACAGGAGAGCAGCAAGCCAGTCGATAGATTTATCTCTTTTTACCAAGAGCCGCTTCAATATGCAGTCATAATACTTTCTCGCGTGTCAAATAACAACACAGCAATATTTACCAGACATTCGCCGGTATAGGAAATATATACTATTAACAAAATAACAGTAGTTTAGGCGGGTATCAAAGCTTAAATCCAAATGATGACGATAATACTTTGCTACTGCCTACCATCGTGAAAAGGAACTTTTTTCTCGACAATCTCCCCCCTCCCTCCCCTCGCGACGGCTCGACGTCTGGCACAACTTGCTAATAAATAACACTGGAGAAAATAACCAACCTGTCACTTAGAACGGATAAACTTTTGGTTGAACGTACATTATCTGTTAGTCTACTTTTGCGAAACAGAGCTAGAGCAATTAGGGCACTGTACAAAAATATTGTTTGCAATGTTTTAAACAATGATTAACAAGACACTGTCGTTTGCTATGTCTTTTACACGTTGTCATGATACTTGTTCGACCGTTTTTAACAGAACAAACATTAAAAATAGAGCTTACAACGCGGACCTTGACTTAATTAACCAATTCAAAAGGCCTCTGTTATTAATACTGGCCTCGGTGTAGCATTTAAAGCATTGTTAGATATCGCAACCTCAGAACGACTTAGTATAGGGATGCTCACCCTGATCCGGGCACCAAGTAGTTGAACATCAGTTGATTGGAAAATTGGGAAACTCAAAAAAGGCTTCCAAGGTCACATGGGCTCATTTACAAACAAAACTAGTCTTAAAGTCAAATTTTTCTCTTGGTTTCTTGGGAACTTTTAGGATTTGTTAACAGTCATTGTACACATAGATTCTATAAACAACAACATAATAAACATTCAGTATTTGGATCTAAAATACAATGTTTAGACCAAGCTAGAAAATGTGTCAAAGCGTTCATCCAAATAATAAGTAAAAAACTGTTACCACCAGTAAAAACAAATCATCTAATGACTGGTTTAATTGACGACTTTTACCTGTGTCTTTCTATAGCCAATCCAACAACATCCTGGCTCAGGAGAGTGTCCAAATGAGGGGACAACTTTGAATTTTGATATTTCTTTTGTGATCAGTAAATGTGTTCTTTCATTTGTAATCTGACACTTCCTTGTGAACTTTAGGCCAATGAAATTGTGCTCTCCTACATATCGGGTGTTTGTCTAAGAATATTGTGTGGAGAACTGAATTATGGGCATAGTTGGAAGTCTCGAGATTTTAACCAGTTCTTCACTTACAAGCTGATACTTAGGTGGGACACGTGTTGATCTGTCCTGGAGTTTGTCTGTTGAGTTTTGATATAAATGGTTAAATGTAAAGTATTTGGTATATGTTTGTTCGTTTCCATCCATTCTTAAATTCCAAAAGTTCATTTAAATCTCGTGCTGCACATCCCTACTTAGTATGTACTAAATTTAGTGTCATGTAAACCCATGACCCATTGGTGAAAGGGGTTCTGACTGTTTACTTGCCAATACAATCACAGAGACATTATTTAAAAACATTCTATTTAAAGTGGCATGACCTGCCAAAATTCACGCTTTTTTCATAATTTCTGATCGTCACGACAGTAAGAGACGTTGAAGGCCATCGAAAAACTAAATGATTGGCGTTGGTATGAGGAAAACCCATACAGTATGCGGCGTATACGAACCGAAAATGTGTTCGAAAAGTAACAAAATTTAAATAACCGGGACGACCATTCATTCATTCTAAGTCAAAATTTGTTCAAAACAATACTTTATCGTACATTTTTGAGACTAGAAGCACTAAAACGCTTCTGAATTATAAGTCTTGAGAAAAAACAGCCAATAATTTTAACATTCTGTTTTCACGTCAAAATATCAACATTTTGGCAACTCATGCCACTTTAAATCCATTTGTTTTAAAATTTCGACTAAAAACATCAATGACATAAATTGGATCTCGAAGGCAACATTTTACAATAGGGACAAAGATCTATATAAATATGCAAAACCACTTTTGGACTCGATAAGCAAACCATTGTGTGACTGTGTTACACCATTGCGTGACTACGTCAAGCCATTGTGTGATTGCGTCAAACCATTGTTTGAAAACGTCCAACCATTGTCTGACTGTGTCCAACCATTGTGTGACTGCTAAACCATTGTGTGACACTATCAAACCATTGTGTGACACTATCAAACCATTGTCTGACTGTGTCCAACGATTGTGTGACACTGTCAAACCACTGTGTGACACTGTCAAACTATCGTCTGACACTGTCAACCATCGTGTGACACTGTCAAACCATCGTGTGACTGTGTCAAACCATTGTGTGACTGTGTCAAACCATTGTGTGCACTGTCAAACCATTGTGTGACACTGTCAAACCATTGTCTGACACTGTCAAACCATTGTGTGACACTGTCAAACTATTGTCTGACACTGTCAAACCATTGTCTGACACTGTCAAACCATTGTCTGACACTGTCAAACCATTGTGTGACTGTGTCCAACCATTGTCTGACTGTGTCCTACCATTGTCTGACTGTCCTACCATTGTGTGACACTGTCAAACCATTGTGTGACTGTGTCCAACCATTGTCTGACTGTGTCCTACCATTGTCTGACTGTCCTACCATTGTGTGACACTGTCAAACCATTGTGTGACACTGTCAAACCATTGTGTGACACTGTCAAACCATTGTGTGACACTGTCAAACCATTGTCTGACTGTGTCCAACCATTGTGTGACTGTGTCTCACCTCCCTAATTTACACCTTAGCCAAATATCTATCTGGAAACTTAAGGATCGGTTGTGTTATCTTAAAAGTTTACTTATCCACGGGTCATATTTTGCTTGCTGCAGCTCTATCAAAGTGAGAAATGACATGCTGGCCCTCAAACTTTATGTGGACCTTGGACGAAATATTTAAAATGTCCATAGTTATTAAACAAAGTGTTAAAGTTGGTAGCGACATTATCTTCTTCGATGTTTTTTACTCGAAACTGGATCCAGTAAAATGCATTATCTTTTTGAATTGTATACAAGAACTTTATGGTACAATGTACGCCACAGGACGGCCCTTTCACTGCTCAGTCATATTCCTACACGGCTGGTTCCAATCATACCACCCACTAAATAAATATACATATACACATCTAGGTACAGCATTCATTGACCAGTGTTGTTTTGTAATGAATATGTTAAGCCACTAAAATAAGAGTTTGTCAAGTAATAAATTGTTAAGATTGCAAGTACAAACTGTTATGTTAAGCGTGGATGTACACGCAATGACTATTTTCGCATCGGTCATTATTCCCGTTCTGTCTTGCTTCAGAGATACTAAGCTGTTCTGGCGCCTGGAAAAGAGCTGCTCACTATAAAACAATATTAAGGTATTACGTCGGAAGAAAAAAACGCAATCCGATGTGAATAAAATTGTCAAAGGAATTTCATAGACGCTTTCTGTGGTTCTAGTGAGGATTTACAGCATATGCTATTGAACGTTATTACAGTTAACTTAAAAACGTCTCTATGGACAGAAATCCCTAATCTGAAAATCATTTGATTAGAGGCTTATTTCCCCTGATAAAAAGGAAATATATTGAAATTGAACTGACAGAAAGTTTTGGTCTATCAGAGGGAATTCACAAACATTAAAAGGTATCAGTAGAAATCCTCTTCCCTGAGTGGCATATGTTACATTAACGAAAACTCGAGCACAGGCAATATGTTAAAGATATAATCAAAAGCTTCTTATGTTCGAATTGCAAAGCTTATATTTGCAACATGGGTTATTTAGAAGGACTTGTCTTGTCTGTTATGGGGGACTGGGGCGAAGGGGAATGTCTTTACTTTGTTTTGGACAATTTTGAGAAGTATAAAGCTATAAGTGGAGGGGGCGGGCCGCTGCTACTTCAGTTGCACGGCTGCACAAGCTGTCAGTACGAGGAAGTGTCGAGAGAGGTCAGGTTACGCTGTATCTTTCAGATTCTTTCAAAGAATCCCTCACTTCGATATATGCATTTTTAATTTTTCAATCGGATACTCGATTATATCTTTCGTACCTTTTCACATTGTCCCTGAGTCGTCATTCTTTTTCTTGTGCGTTTAGTTCTATACATGGTTTCCCGGTCAGCCATTGCGCATGCGGGAGTGAAGAGGTGTGCAAGAGTTATCCTTCTTGTTTTGCGAGTAACTTTTCGGCGCCATGGCTTTGACTTGTGGAGTGATCGGATGCTGTAATGGAACGTACAGACTAAACAAATGGAGGAAACAGTTGTGCGAGACGTGTGGGTGTCTAAAGAAAGAAAGGAACTGCACTTGTGAGCCACCTTTTAGGTACTTATTTTAAGACAAGCGCTCTAAAGTAACATTATATCTTGCCGCTACAACAACAACGGTAACTTACTGTGGATACGACAATATACGATTTCATAAAGCACAGCTAGTAGGCATGTCCGTGTTGTCGTCAAAACTGTCGGACCACATCTTTTATAGTCCCATATGTGTAGCTCACCTGACTTAACGATGCACTAAAGTGCCAAGCAGTACAGACCAGCTGGGTATGTTTGTTACTTAATACAAATTTAAATCTGGCTTCTGCTTCATTTGTGGAGATACATATTTTACAACCTATAACTTAAAACCCAACCATGAAGCTAAGCGAATAGCTGAGAGATTTATTGACCACTACAATGAAATGCAAAGTCCTCCCTAATGTAGGAATAAGCCTAATAAGTAATATTAATAAATAGGTGGCGTTACTTAAAAACTTTTTACAACAATATAGATTTATAATTAATTTTGTCCTATTCAGATGTAATCCAAAATTTAAAAAATCCAATTTGGATATCATTATCACCTCGAAAGCCTAATTAATAGATAATTCTTCTTGTGCAGGTTTTGATGAAGTTCAAAATGTAAATTACGTAATTAAAGAACAGTTGTTTGATTATAATCACCAACATGGCAAAAACGTGTGAAAAGGCAGCAGAATTGCGGACTTTGGCTGTCAGAAAGTGTTACCTCCATTGGAGACTTAAAATCAATTTTATGAATTTTGTATAAATTTGAGGAAAGGGTTTGAGGGTGTTTTAATAGCTACTTAACTATACAAAAAACTCTTAACATTTTTATGTAGCTAAATCGAATATTTAAAATTACCAGACATGCTTAGAGCTAGTACCAAAGACAACCTGTATAAAATTGAACATTTCAATTGCTTGTTTAGCATTGGCAAATTGTGATAGAGGCTTCAGGTCATTTTCATAAACATTTCTTTTAATTCTCATTTGATTATGTTAAAATAAATTCTTGAATATTTATTTTTAAATTGAATTTTGAAACACCGATACAATGATAGAAGCTTTGTGGTGTTAGAGATAAAATTCAACTTTGCTCAGATCTGTTGTATAAACCTGCTATAAGTTATTATTTTCGGATTCTGTTTTAGATTGTTTACTTTCCCCAAGAAGAGAAACCAAGAAATGCGGCGGAGGTGGAGCTTGTTAATCAACCGAAAAACTGATGATGGAAAGCTGTGGTTCCCATCAAAAGATCAGAGAGTATGCTCTTTGCACTTTATAAATGGAGAGCCAACTCATAGTCATCCATATCCTGTGCTAAATTTGGGTTATCCTGGTGGAGAGGACAGACTTCAAAGAATGTTAACTTTTGATCAATGCCATCCTGATCCTAGCTATCTTACCATTGATGCAGAGACGTTTGTAGCAGACCCACCTGATGAACAACTGTCCTGGAACTGGAGACTTTCACCTATGTTGTCATATTTACTTTTTATTCTGACATTTGTTGTTGCACTTATAAAGCAGTTACAAAAGGAACATGAAAAAGTTCAACACCTCCAGGGCCAAGTCAGGAAATTACAGACTGAAGTATCGAAGCTGAAAAGAAGGAATAATACAGATCCTATAATTACCATGCGTAAAGATATGAATTTTTTCACGGGACTGAGATCTCCATCATTATTTAATAAGTTACACAGTTATATTTCACCTTTTGTTCAGAGACGATGGACTGGTCTTGTTTCTATGTCAAAAAGTACTCGTACATTTGCTGGTAAGGGGCGTCCTTATCCAAGAAAGTTATCTTCCAAAACTGAGTTTCTTCTTATGTTACTAAAACCTCGATTAGGACTTTTAAACAAGGACTTGGCCAATCGTTTTAATATTTCTGTTGCATTATGTTCACGTATATTTTTCAGTTGGCTTCGTGCTACCAGTCTTGCTTTACAATGTCTTGTTTTTATTCCTGACGAGGAAACCCTTATATTAACAAAACCAGAAAGATTTAGACATCTCCCAGATTTACATTCAATAATTGATTGCACAGAGATATTTATTGAAACTCCAAAGAATTTGCTTTTACAAGGGTCGACATGGAGTGATTATAAGCATCACAATACGTTAAAATTATTAATTGCCTGCTCTCCTAATAGTTCTATTATTTATGTATCCCCAGCTTACCCGGGCCGTATAAGTGACAAAGCTTTAACATTAGAATGTGGTTTTCTAGAAAAGATTCCCTCCCACAAAATGATAATGACAGATAAGGGTTTTAATATTGAAGAAGAATGTGGAAATAAATGTATTTTTCTTCACATTCCTCCAGGTAAAAGGGGGCGTTCTCAAATGTCTGCCTCTGCTGTGTCAAAGACAAAGCGCATAGCAAATGCTCGTATTATTATAGAGCAAGTGATTGGACGTCTGAAGACTTTCCGCATTTTAAAGAACGAAGTTTCCATATCATTAGTTGAGCACATTGATGATGTTATAAATGTATGTGCAGCCTTGAGCAACCTCAAAATTCCATTTTACAAGTAATGTGTTTTCCTGGTTTGCTAATAAATATACCGCGCCCGGTAGCTCAGTCAGTTAAGTGTCCGACTGTGGTAGACCCGGGTTCGGTCCCCGGTTCGGGTCAAACCAATGACCTTAAAATTGGTAGTTGCTGCTCCCTCGTCTGGCACTTGGCATTTAGAGGATAGAGCAATGACTGGTTGACCGGTGTCAGGATAATGTGACTGGTGGTGTATCACTCTCTGTCTCAGCGGGGTGGTACTTCGGTGTGACAGCACCTTATCAAAAAAGAGCATTTGGAAATCATGCCCTGTCTGCAAGCTGGGACACCGCCATGCATATGACCGAGAGGTTGGGTCGTGGCGTTAAACACTACTACACACACACACACACGCTAATAAATATACATACAAGACATCACACAAAGATAAAACTGGGTGCGTAGTAATAGTAAAATTTATTTTTACACATTTCGATTTGTCCAATTAATTATATCAAATGTTGCTACTTTTCCAAGATATGAATGAATTAAGGTACAAATTCTCAAATATAGGGGATGTTGGTTTGTTGTTTGTACATAACATTCATATTTCATCCAGTAGGTGAAAAACAATTTTAATGAGTGGCAATACCAAGTCTCAACCACAAAATGGAATATAAATGGTATTAAGGATACATGACCCAGTGAAAAATATAGAATCTTTAATAGAGTAAATTTAAAGCCAATCCAGTGTCGCTGATGACAGGTACGGTAAGATGTCCTATGCAAACCATGTCATTATTTTTAACGCACTTATCAAGTTGACGACACGGTTTTCCTTTATAACACCATATAAATTTGTTAAAGCTGTTAAATATATTTATGAACTAAATTGCCTTTGTTAATAGTTTGGGGGTCCCAAATGACCACCATACAGAGTTTGTCTTCACACTGCTGTATCCACAAATCAAAAGTGAAAATAAAAAAATATCAATAAATTTTGATGACCTTTTTCAAAACCTGCAGTATCTTTGGTTTCCTCTCTTTATGTCTTACCTTTCTGCTTTATGGTTCGGATTGAGTGTCCTTGCATTTATTACAGAACCACTCATCATTACATGTATCATTAAGTGGCTTCTCTAAAGTGATGTCTGCACATTCCAAATGGTCCCAAATACTGCAACTATCACACATAACAGACCGTTCCCCAAAGCACTCAGGTAACTCACTTATATCCCCCCCACACACCCCGCAGAGATAAACTGGTGCTCTTTGTTCAACACATCTTCGCTTCTTTGGATAAAATACTGACACTTGTTTGTCTGTATGAAATAGGGATTTATGTTTATCATGTGACACAATGTCTCCAGCTCTTTTGTGGGGAAATGAAAATACACCAATGTTGTGTTCAGCATTTATCTGCGAAGAATCAATTTGTTCGGGCTGTCTTAAAAGATCAGTTAATATAAACGTTTTCCAAAACCAGACAAGGTCTTGTAATACAGATTCCCAGAAAGCTCTATCAAAGTACACTCTTATATTTAAATTGCCATGAAAAGTGAACACAAATAAATCACAATACTGCTTATTCATCACACCCATCTGACCCTGTACCTGATAGAAATATTGGTGATTGCGTTTAAGCTGGATACCAGATGTAGTGTCTTCTAGATAAGGTAAATTGCTGACAGTAGGTATTTTGTCTTTAATAGACTCCGGACATTTTATCTCACACAAGCCAGGACCACAACAAATACAATCTACTACTAAATCTGGACTGACTGATACAAAAGGGTACTTTTTGAGAATACACATTCCAGAATTATCACATTTAAATTTTTTATGTCCAGATTGCATAATCTTCTTATAGTCTTTTTTCGCATTAGGTTCTAGGGAAAGTCCATGCTTCATAGCCTTTGTAGGATGAACATCCTCCATTCCCAGAACACAGCGTACTAGAGAAGAAGGGTCAGCATCTTGATCAGTCTTAAGTGTCTTAACACGACTACATATTCTGTGAAACTTAGAGGCAGTTACACGACCTTGTCTTTGTTTTCTCCATATGTCTGATGATGATTGTGATTCTGTAGCTTTGTTAATGTCTGTGATGTTATGATCTGTAAGGCAGATCTTACTAAGAAATGCAGTTCTCAGCTCTTCTTCATCAACTGTGTCTACTGAAGATCTCACATGATCAGCCATTTCTATTAAAGACAAAGGAAGAACTACTTTTTCCTTCACTTCCCTGCGCTTCTCCATAAGTAAGGCAAAACAAGAGTCTGATACATCAGTTTTAATATGATCATAAATTTCTGTCCTTGTCTTTCCGAAATCCTTTAGGTCCCTAAATTGCTGCTCAGTCATTGGTGTGAATTCTCTTTTTGCTTTCATAGCTTTTTCTTTCATGTCATGTACCGATATATTGTTGTAACTCCCCTTACTCCAAACAAGTTCACAGGCTGGTTTAAATGGCTTCAAACCTGTCTTGTTTGATGGTACATTCCACGTACATCTTTGACTTGTGGAAGATAACTTAGCAACACCAGTCTTTACAGCATGTTCTACTCTGAATAAGAGCCCTGCAATGTGGTTACAAGAACCAAGCAGGCCTGCTGTACATGAACAAAAGCCAGTTAAAATTTCCCCTCCTGGTTTACTGTCCAAGTCTTTGACAACCGATATCCAAACATCATATGGCTTGTTATTTAAAGACTGAGATGGGCACACTTTGCCTTTTAAAAAACACACACTGGAATTTCCACAGATGCTGTGGTACATAACTTCTTTTACCCAACCATTGATGAAGTAACGATACGCCTTGCCTTCTTTATATTCGTTCATCAATCGATGCACAATTTCACCTGGTGTTCTGATGTTTAGGTAAGACGCAATATCTGTGATATATAGAGAGGGCCATTTACTCATCCCAGCATCCTCACCTATCCAGCCATCTTTAAGGGAAAAAGGATCTGGAATAACTTGCTTTGATAAACGTAGTTTAGCTTTATATTCCTCTAGCAGTCGATTCTCGGCTTGGGCAGCATTGTGGTCAATGGGCAGATTTTCTTCCCATGCACAGAATGCCCTGCAATGTATATATAAAAGAAAATATTATAAACAGTACTTACACAATCAAATTAAGTATGGTATTCTGTTTTTGCACAGCAAATATAATATGGTCCAAGTTTTGAAAACTACGATTTAATACATAAGTCAACAATGTAAAAAAAAAAATAAGTAAAATGATACTGGTTACATGTATGTATCGTAAATGTGGCAACAAAAAGATGTAAGGTAAATTTATTTATCTTTATACGTTTTGACATCTATATTATAGTTTTATTCGCAGAAGGCCTAATTCAGCTGTTCATAAACAGACAGAGGATACTTATAGCGTAGATAACTTAATCTCGGTAGGAATAGGTGCCTCCACTGTGTAGTTTATGTTATTCGACACCCAAAGGGTACTTTTTATTAGTCCTTGCTCACAAGCACCTCTATCGACGTATCGTATCTAGTATCAGGCCAGAATAAAGTTTGTTTACTGCTATATTTTAGTTTACTCTCCATCTATAAATCATTAAATATAACTTATTTATAGATGGAAGGTAAACTAAAATATTGTAAACAAACTTCATTCTGGCCTGATAGTAAGAAGTGCCTGTGCCCTTTCTGCTTGCATTTATAATTATAAAGCTACGAATGTGTTGTTGTTGTACGTACCTGGCTGAAAGCTCTTCAAAATCACCAGTCACTGGCTTCTTCCGTACGGATAAAACACTTTCAGTGCCCCAACTGACCACAATCTGAACTTATCAAACGTCATGTTTTCTAATTTATCTAAGTCATCCATTTTTTAAGCGAAATTTTGCAGAAATTGTAAACAACCAAAACGCGACTTCGGCCTTGCGTTTAATGGCGGGACGAATGTCAGATTTTCTTTACTCGTAATATCCGGGTACTTTGGCATTTTGTTGTGGCGCGTATTTCATCGGTACACGGTGTATTATTACCATAAATGAACGTTAGTTTTGTATCTTAACAATATGTGACCGTTGACAACGACTGCGTCATTTGCGGCCAACAAGCAATCTGGGTGGGGGCCTACATGTATGGATCAGAACAAACGGATGGATATAACTTTTTATTCAAATCGTCAAATGCTATATTAGAAATCAAATTCAATTATGACCGACATGCATCTCAGCAACTGTATTCTTATATATATATATATATGTTTTATGTTTTTTTTACACTTTTTTTTACCAGTTTTTACTATTTTGTGTTTCTGTCAATTTTAGCTTAAAAATGTATTTTTGATAGTATTCTCGTTATTTTGGGATTACACTTTCTTGAAAAAGGCAGCCGGCATTTAGTGCTGGCGATAGGTGCCATACTCTGGGACCTGGGTTCGATTCCCGTTTCGGGCGTCACCCAAAAATGGGTAGAAGAATTTCTACCATATTTTCAAGAAAGTGTAATCCCAAAATAACGAGAATACTGTTATACCCACTTTCTAAAAGACACTAATTAATTAAACTCATGTATTTTTGATGTTAAAAGATTTGCTTAATCTGACTTCCTTTTGCCGCCATATAGGGGGAATAACTCCAGTCAATCAATCATTCTAAATAAATCAATAAATGTCTGAATAACACGCCATTTATTTCTATGTGCTTTTATAATAGCCAGCAGAAAATGGTGGCTATGAGTAAATGATGTGTCTGTTTATACCCTATTAAAGCTTAGCGAAAAGTATTGCCTATGATCAGGTGCGCTACGTAAATTGTTCCCTCTGTCAATCATTCCCCCACGTTTTTAGCTGGGAATAACATTGGCTCCCAAAATGTCTAGCTGGATAATTTGGTTTGTCTAATTTACTTTTAAGAAGCGCGAGTGGATTTTAAACCTCCCAAAAGACAATGGAAGATGGAGTTTTTGTTAAACTTTTGACAACACTGCACACAAAAACAATGTGTCAGATTAACAGTCAATTAACTCATCCAACAGATAAACAAATGTTAACGCTATCAGTTCAGGCAAAATTTACCACCAATCCCCAAGCTATCTTTGATGTCCATTATAGAACTCGAATGAACAGCCAAGGTGGAGACACCTTTTTTACTAACCGTAACAGGAGAATAAGTACTAACTCCTTTTCTTGTCCACCATCACTATCTATCCAACTTTGTCGACTGAGCTCTTTCTTTTACATATTAAATGTTTCGTTTTCATGTATGAATGGTATTCACGTTTAATAAAGGGATATCGTCTAGGATCTAGTTGCGAAGGTCTAGTATTGGCCGATGTTAACCTATTCTTAAAGTGGCATGAGTTGCCTAATTTCTGACGTTCCAAAGGCAAAGAAATGAAAGCGTTTGGAATTCATTGATAGATTTAGAGCTAATTTCGAGATGTACAGTTGCCAATTATTTTTTTACCAAAGTTTGAGTGGGTGTTATGGTAATCGTCCTTTTAGACTTAATATACTACACTGTAACCTTTCAACCTGTGAATCGAAATCAACCGATATCATCTCACGATATTCTACAATATAAACCTATTTATCTGCAATCCAAATTGATGATTTCGGTAAAGTCTTGCTGATAGTGGAGTTATTTTTATCGCCTTAGGTTTTATGATCTGTCAGAATTGATAAATGTTCGGCTTACCTGAAATCAGAATGACGCCTGAAAACATTAAACATAGCTTATGGTAGCCAGTCACAAAATGCAGTAAAAACGTTATTCAGCTGATGAGATGGCATATTACCATATTGCCTTTACACTGTGAGGACACTATACGGAAGTTTAGACATACACCGTTTTATAGGTGAATTTGTTAATAGACGTACGTCACCCAATTGGACATCCTTATGGCATTAGAATAAGGTTATATTTATAATGTTATATTTATGATGTTTCCCGATAGATATAGCCTATATCTTCGTAACGTTCGTACCAACGACCAGCAAGTATTTTTATACTTTACTACAAAAACTAGGACTCCTTATTGGTCACTTCAGAATCAGTTAGTCCTATGTCTGAATATACGAGAATCATCATCGTGACATCATGGCTTTACTATACCACAGCACTGACATCTAAGTTTAGCGAAGAAAAAGCATCGAAGAACTAAAACAGACAATAAAAAAGTTTGAATGCAACAGCTCTTAAATGGATAGAACATTTTAACGTTAGGCTAGTTTATATGGAAAGGGTAGAGTTCATGTAGTCCAAAACAATTGTCCAGTGTATGTTTTATTCCCTAGTAAGAGATTAATTGAAATATGAAAGTGTCGTTATAATAGAGTATAAGCTCCATCTGCCATTCACAAGGCAGCCATCCTATTTTTATCAATTACTGGCGGTAAATAATGTGTGAACTTAAACCGTATGTAGTTGTAGAGATTTCCCATTCTTAAAATAACGTATAGCTATATCCAAAACGAATAATGCTCTCTCATTGGCTGTTTGATCAGAAGAAAAACAGCTATTTTTATTGTATTTTTATTGACTCCAGTAGATTAAAAAAGAATCACCGTGGTTTGCGGTAACCTGTATACGTATGAACATATTATATTATGATAATAAAAATGAAGTTGGCCATATTTCAGATTATCTCCAATTGGGGAGACATATCTACTGTTCTTAAGGTTATGTATTGGAGTGTGTAAGTGTTTCACAATATGCCAGCAAGGTGAAAGGTTGCAATTGGTATCACTCCATGGAAAACTGATTGTACACTTCGCGAGATATATATGACTGTGTTCTGTAGCTTAACTGTGCAATATCACATGCTTTTCACTATAAATTTATGGTTCCAAATAGTTGTCGCGTACCTCGGCTCGGCAAATTTTTCCTCTCCACCATTACATATCCCCCCCCCCCCACACCAAACCAAGCAAATCAAATGCTTAAGCCTAGCGCACACGAGAGGCGCCGGCTGAGCTGCCGGCTACGCGTGGCTGAGAGCTAAGCTGTTTCCCCCGTGTGCGCGTAAATTTTGGTGAGATTTTCGCCTCTCGAGGCGGTGAGGAAAGTATATAGCATGTTTGATATTTTCTGCCTCTCGTGGCAAGAATCTCACCGTGTGCGCACAACGTAAGCTGCCGGCTGAGCTGAGAGGAGGGATAGTCCAATCGCGCGTACTTATTCAATCATGTGACCACTTAGAATATTACGTAACACGGGTAGTGACACTTGTGCAGGTCAGTGTACTTGGGTGACAAGGAACTGGCCTCAGCCGAGAGCTCATCGTCTGCGCTGAAATCTGTAGCTGCTCCCTTGGCCACGCGTGCCTTGTAGCTCAGCCGGCGCCTCTCGTCTGCGCTAGGCTTAACCGACAAGGACATGATTCAATCCTCACTGGACACTTATATAATCTACGTAATTTGGTTGCTACTAGTGTCTTCTCGCGATACACAACCTGAGTAAGTAAATTTAGATACAAAGTTGTAACACGTGGACCCCTCACGTTTGTGACGTCAAACGCAAAGCAACCAATATCCTTAATACGCTTTCTGAATAGTCTACTTTCATTTTACCCATTACTTCCTTAATGATTAAGTCTAGACTTATTTGTATCGAGTGGCAGAGCCCTTGGAAAAGAACAATCCACATAAAAAAGAGCTTATATCCTTAATGGACACATCACTAACCGAGAAACATAGGAATTTAAGGTGATTTACCTGAAGCACAAAGCCTGTTTATTGGCGGTCGGCGGAAACTTAGGTGATAAAAGGGTGTAGTGAATTGCCCGCCTCTACAAAGCTTAGCCTTGATTTATTTATTCGACCTTTATGAAAGTACGCATGTATAAACTGCCTCTTTAATCAATGGACTTTTCTGGTTCTGTCAACAGAAGATCAAAGCGGGTGCGGATTCATTCTGGAAGAGACTAGCAACAGCACAGTTTGTTGCACTATTGTTTGTTTCCTTTTATGAGTCGAACATTTGGGAGCGTGTTAAAACTTTTGTTTTAAGTGAAATTTCCCTTTCTATAATTTGTGCATTGTGTTATAAATAAACTAAGTTAGACACAAGGGTACAACTTTGAGTTGATATCGTTTCGACGAATTGTTTGAATAGGCTGTTTTCCAAAAACATGCAAGATAAATCTAATGACGTCACAATTTATTTCAATCTGAGATGCCCAATGGCATTGGTAGGTAGGAGTCTGAGCTACATCCCTTTGTATAGCTTAACACTTAGTATTTCACTGATTAGTCTTTTGCAGATGTAGAGCGATCTTACATATATGCAATATAACATCGACCGCCATGTTGGATTTCCAAGTGACTTCCGGAAGGATCTGCCCGGGTTCGGCCAGTTTCAGAATCTTTGTATTCGCTTTTTAGCTGAGGTGATAACATGTGATATTTATTTTCCTCCGTGATTACTGATTCTTTCTAAATGCTCTTTAAGCTTGATATTATACCACAGTTTAAGACTGGAATCGTTCAGGCATTCATATTTTAATCGAATTTTTTACACATTGAATTTTATTCCTGCGAACATTCTGCTATTAAACAACATTCTTTTAAATCAGCTCTGCAGCGTTTTTACTTATTCCACCTTAAGTCTACTTTTCAGACTGCTCATTGCAGGGCATCTTGATTTTTATGAAATATTGAATAGATTTTTATGAAATATTGAATATATTATGCATGTTTTTATGTAAAATTTTATAGCAATTTTTGCAAATGTTTACAACTATTTTATCAAAAGTAATTTACTTCTACATTTCATATTGTATATATAATTGTCATTGTTATTGTTGATGTTGGGGTCACGTTGATACCTTGTGTCTAAGTTAATAAATAAATAAAAATAAATAAATAAAGATATTCTCTGATTTCTTTTAAGCCAGGGAATTTTCTCTTACATCTAGTTACACTGAAAGAACTTGAAAATCATACAATCATAATTCCGCATTTTGTTGGAAAAAAGTGGGACTTCAGCTAACGATATGTAAAACTATAGTGCAAAGTTTGACATCAAAGCCTCCAAGTAGAAATTATTATTAATACACTTAGTTGATAGAACCTCCAAATAAACATTCCAATTGACAGCTATTCTTAAAGTTTATGTTTAGCGGTAAGCAACTTTTGTATAGAATATTCCTTTTTATTCAAAACAGTTGTAACATTGAAGAAATCCTTTTTAATATAGCTCTGTGGCTCTTGCAAAATTTGCGACGTAGCCTTTGAATTCGGCCAGTTCAGTGTTAACGCATTGCTTTGGCTACGCTTATACAAATCACTACAGTATACGATTCATCCATGTAGGGACCTCTCATCCACCCGAAGCCGTTCGTCAGACAATAACCAAGGTAGCACTCTCTAATTGGCGTGCATCATCCTCATGGATGCATGGGTAAGCGCCAATAAAAAATTCACCCCCCCCCAATTCTCTCTAATTCCTTGGTAATTGTACATTTTTCGCTAAATTTGTAGAAATATTATGAAAAATGTCAACAATAATACACGATTGGTCACTTAAAAAGTATAAGATTAGTTTTCTATTTTACTTATTTGTCCCATGTACGAAAGTGTAAGATTGTCTCTTCTTTACTCAAAATATTTTCAGTGCAGAAATATATGTCGATTCAGCATAATGTCGTCATCAAAAATGCTTAAATAATTATGGCCGTTGGTTCATTAGTCCATTTGTGTTTTAAACTTCTGCCTTATCTCTTAATGTATAAGTGTATACGCATGTAAGTGAGCGCAATGCACTTTGCCCCTTTGTATATTTCCCCCATGGTCTAAATACACTTGGGTCGTTTATAAGTTAGCGTAATAATTAGCAGCCCCATCAGAAAAAAAGAATTGGACTTTAATATAGGATGTCGCATTCCACAGAAACTATGAAAGCGAAACAAAAATCTAACAATATTGCCATACAAACAACTACATGTGTTTCCTCCTAAATTTTGACACTGGTTCACTGGCTGCAGATTTTCCGCTAACCTGTTTTATGACATACCTTACATGTTCACAAACATGTCAGGTACAGACCCACATTCACCCCACGAAGCTAAACCTCTGAAATAAGTTAATATAAAGCACAAGACCGAATAATTAGAGAAGCGATTCGGTTTGTATCAGTGTAAGGCTTCATTGAGCTGTGACAAAAAACTCGCTTTGGTCCTTGTTAGATAGAAATAATCGTGTATCAGAGAAATAATGAAGCAAAATAAGGCCAATAATGACATCAATGAAGCCGCTAGTAATTCAATTTTCACTGAGACTACGAGGCTAATTTTTAAATACAAGACCGTAAAATGAGACATGGAATTTGGTCTGTATCAGTGTAATTGTGCGATGTAGCGTGATAGAGGAGACGAGATTTGGCATCGATTGGGTACAAATAATAGTGCACGTAGCTGTGAGAAAATGAAACCCGATAGACCCAATTATGGCACATCTGAAGCTTTGAGCGTAACGATTTTTTGTGAAACGAAGTTGATTTCTTTGATAAACTGTTGCCTTTTGTCTTATCCTACTGATTATATAAGGGATTATTAACATCATTAACGAATATAGATGTTTGACCTCTTTAAGATTAGAAGTAAAGATTTTTACAAAGCAGCCCGTTTTTGTCAATGTTTGAGCTATGATGTCCCTGCGTCAGTGTGATTTCATGTTTAAAAATATATAAGTTTCTTATTTCGCCAAAATTGATTTCTGGACGACAGAGATATATATGTGTTGATCCATGGTGTTCTACTTGCATTGTAAATCATACTTTACTGTGGTGTTTTCACACAAAGCTGTCACTGATTAACCCTTTGCGTGTTCGAAGTGGACTGAGACTTTCAATGATATTAGACGTCATAAGTGAGTGGTTGCCAGGACTTAACAGAACGTTGGGATTAAATCATGACACTCACAAGTGAAAATGTTTGTGCAAACATGTTTAATATCAATACAGCTGGTATTGATTATGTATTAAAATGAGGCTGTTATTAAAATTGGCTAAAAGTAACATATTGTAATTTGTAGATCATAAATAAAATTGGTGTCTGGAGATGATGATTAAGAAAAATGAATGGGAAAATAACAACATTCTGACTCTTGATTGTGCGTTCTCGAGACTAGTAGCCATAAAAAGCTTCTGAATTGCAAGTCTTGAAAAAAATGGGCGATAATTTCCGCCTTCTGTTTTCACGGAAAAAATATCAACATTTTGGCAACTCATGTCCCTTTTGCATGGGAATACTCTTTAATACATATTAAAATCCCTTAACCTGTCAGGATTTATAAAACTTTGGTATAATCGATCATGTGGCAACGCATATGGGTAGATACATTAATTGTTTGATTGATTGATGTTTTATTTCACTTATATGGCGGTGTTACCTGGTTTAGTGGTGGAGGAAACCGAGCTCTTTGTCCGAGGGCAACCCCCGACCTTCGGGGAATACCTGGCAAGTCTTCCACATACACTGAGCAAGTGAACATATAGGTCGATACTTGAAGTGAAACTATATGGGTTGTTTGATTAAACTGGAAAAACAGTTTTTAACTTGCGACCCATCGATGCATAGTGTTAGATAGTCTCTCATGTGCCTTTGGCATTTAATTGTTTTTCATATGTTTTGTCCCATTGCTTCTAAGTTTATCCAGATGTTCGGCTGACAATCTTGTCATTTGACCAAAACTGTCTGCTAAGGATGTATGCCAAATGTTTATCTAAGTGCTCGCTTATTTTGTTTCCGTTATGTATGATATAAAAATAGGGTCACTTTTTTGCCCACCTAGTACATGAATCTCACGAGTGCTTGAAACTGAAAGTGGCTTAACGGTTCAATGGTTAGATTTCCAGTATAGCGTGTAGGCCCCTTTCTTATTTCAGTTTCTTTCCACAACAACGACTACAAGGAATACAATAGGGTTGAAGAAAACTGCCATAATGCTTCCACCCATTGCCTGGTCCTTTTATTGAACCCTTTAAACACTACAAGCAGATAAAATGTAAAATAATTATATTTGACACGAAGTCGTTGTCGATATTTATTATTACAAGTAACCGGTGCATCTGACATGGAATTATATGTCATTAAGAATACATGTCAATTCGTTGACCCAGAATAAATGACAAAAACACTGACAGCTTATGGATCTAGTGAGCCAGTAGAGCTGGACGCTTCTACTCAGCCATCACATTATTGTAAGAAATCCAAACTGAGTCGATTATATAATTGTGTATAGCCCCAGGAGTTCTCGTTTATTAAAAAAAACGGACCCCAAGATTCATAACTGGCTGCTTATGATGTGTGCTAAATGTTGATGTTAGTGTCAATTAGTCCATTAACATGAACAGGAAAAAGGAGAGAGAGAAAAAAAAAGAAGAAAAAAACCCATAAGACAAGGCCTGTAATACTAAACACAAGGCCGGTTGTACTAAACACAATGGGTAAACAATAGAATAAATTTCCCGAAACGACGGAACGTCATTCAGAGCAAACATACCACTAACCCTACAACTATATGTGTAGCAAAGCAGTTACCTGAATTTAACAGAGAAGATTTAGAAGAACAGATTTGTTAAAAACAACCGATAATTGACAACAATAAATATTGCAATAGTAGGCCTTAAACAAACATTATTTTGCAGAAGATATTCAAAGCGCAAATTTCCCCTCTAATACAAAGTTTCCTTTTTTGAGATTCAACATCATCTTTGCAGCTGAGGTAAACTATCATATTGTAAAGCCAATTCCATACTTGGAAATGGGAGAAATGCAGATCAATCTGATTCTTTCGATATCGCTCCCCTTCCCATTTCGGAATGTTTTGTGCCAAGGGTGCTAAATTCCCCTGTACGCTGTTGACGCCATCTGTATATGTTCAGATGAGCATTTTACATTTATGAAGCTATTGTTCTAGTTTATAACATCACACTCCTACATGGTGAAGACCCTCTATATTTATTTGGGTAAAAACAAGTCACGACCAGGTCATCCTTTCGGCATTTTAAAGGGGCATGAGCTGCCAAAATGTTGATATTTTGACGTAAACACAGAATGTTGAAATTATCGGCTATTTTTCTCAAGACGTATAATTCAAAAGCTTTGTAGTGTTTCCAGCCTCAAGAATGTACGATAAAGTATTGTTTTGAACTAACTTTGGCTTAGAATGAATGAATGGTCGTCCCGGTTATTTAAATTTCGTTACTTTTCGAACACGTTTTCCGTTCGTACAGTTCACATACTGTATGGATTTCTCTCATTCCAACACCAATCATTTAGTTTTCCGATGGCCTTCAATGTCTCTTACTGTCGTGACGATCAGAAATTATGAAAAAAGTGTGAAGTTTGACAGCTCATGCCCCTTTAAGAACTTAATTTTAAATCTTAACGTGAGATTAAATTCTTAAATCATTTTCAAACCATAGTCAAGTTAGAAAAATGTCTGCTTTTGAGAACAAAGTACATAATACTTTACTGCCGGGCACTGTAACACAAAAAGAGTTAAGAAAATATTTGTTTTGAAATTTTGCTACCGCAAGCGTTATGTTTTAGAAATAAGTCAAAGTAACTCGAAAATATTTACATAACCAAATCAGCTTTCATTTGAATATTTAAAGTAGCATGAGCAGCCACAAGTTGATATTGGTTTTTAAAATTTGTTTTGAAATTATCAACTATTTTCTCAAGAATTGGAAACTGTTTTGTGCTGCTAGTCTCGAAAATGCACGTTATAGTAGTGTTTGGAAGTTACTCAGAAATGAAATGAATGAAAGTTCGACTGATTAATCAGCTGTTGAGAATGTTCTCCTTTGGACAACCATATAACGTAAATGACTGTTGCTGGTTAAGGGTATTAAAATGGGTTAATGTAAATGACGAGACCGTAAAATGAGACAAGAGATTCCTTCTGTATTAGAATGATGGCCCATTGAGCCGTGAGGAAGAACTACAAGTTTAATATCGATTGGACCAAAATAGTTTGGCATGTGAGAACTAACGTAGCAAATTGAGGCCGAATGTTAGCCCAATTACAGTTTTAAGTAACCAATTATCATTATGACTATTAATTAAGAGAAATTGGAGGATTGGAGCATTAAATCTGCAACGTCAATTTATTCTGATTTTACAATATTATGATTTGACATCATTGTGTGTTTTAAATTTAGAATTGACAATTCGATTTATAAAGTAGCAGCAACCCCAAAGGACATGCGTTAGCATGCGCACATTTACCCTGAATTAGCCACTGTTACAAGCAATCAGAAGTCTTATTTTAAAGACTTGATCTAAGCAATGCATACACTTGGTTTGCTTTTAGGTACACAAATATATCGTCGATTACTAACTGAAACGTCACGGCACCTTTAATTGTTTCTAAATATGTAGCCTAATTCAAAAAAATTATTTTGTTTTAAAAGTAGACCCTGCGATAATGATCCCAAAGCGTTAAGTATACACAAAGAAAAAGGTCTGCACCGACCGATACAATCATTGGTGTAGTGAGATCGTTAGCAAACTGATATTGCAGAAACCATTGTGATAAAAAGGGCAACATTCTGGCGATAAGAAATCACAATTAATGGTAATAAGCTATACAATGTATTCAGGATATCGTTAGCCAAATCAAAAGTGTATTTTAGCAAAATAAAAAGATGTTTGTAAGTATGAAATTCCAGAGTCCATCTGGCTTCACAGGGCGAACATGATGAAGTAAAAACGGCAGTTTGAGTGTGTAGAACACATCCCTAAAGCAGAAAATCAATAGCGCGTATAGCCTCCATTCGTCCGAATTACAGCTTCCAACCTGCGTCTCATCCCTCCACCGAGACGTCGGATCTGTTGAAGGGGTAACTGCCGCCAATACCGATGTAATACGGCTTCCAATTCCTGCATATTTTGTACAGGAGGCTCTAGGGCTTGAATGTTTCTGCCCCTCCTATCCCAAATGCGCTGTAAATGATTCAAATCCGGACTCACGGCGGGCCAAGGCAGAGTTGTTACAGCATTGTTTTGGAAGTAGGCTATTACTGCCAGGGAACGATGAGCGTTGTTATCCATGTACACTGGTCTTCAGCCTAATGGGTGGTTCTCAAAATGAGACAAGACAACTGGTTGCAGGACCCCTGTGAGGCTTCCTCGTATAGTCCATTTTGCAGCCGTGAGAGATGCACCCCAAACCATTACAGACCCCCCTTCAAAAGAAACATATGGATGGATGGTCGTGCTAAACACCAAGCCAAACGTATTCGTTGATGGCGATCTGACAATAGGGGGCGTTTGATGACTCCTCAGGCCTGTAGCTTTCAATCGGTTTCTCGCCGTTCTTGTGCACAGACGTCGGATGGGTAGCCATTGACGATTCAAAGATAAACATGATGCAAATGGATGCCGTCGTACCAGCCGGATCAGTGCCCTATCTTCTCGTTGTGATGTTACAGGTGTTCGACCCGAGTGTGCAGTTTTTGCGATACTGTCACACATGAATTGCCACAATCGTTCAATAGAACATCATTCTTATCATCATCACAACTGGCATTACAGTTAACATAAATGCCGATTTATAATAATTGATTTCAGCACGGGGTACTTAACTTTTTCCCTTGTGTATATTTTACGAATAAGTTTCAACATAAGCAGCCACCTAATACATGTCACAATATACCTCCTGGTAGACAACACATCCGCCGCTGAACCTTTCAAAATGCTTAAACCCCAGTGCTACATAATCGAAACTTAAAGGGGCATGAGCTGCCAAAATGTTGATATTTTGAGGTTAACACGAAATGTTGAAATTATTGGCTATTTTTCTCAAGACGTATAATTCAGAAGCTTTTTAGTGCCTTTAGTCTCGAAAATGTACGGTAAAGTATTGTTTTGAACTAACTTTGGCTTAGAATGAATGAATGGTCGTCCCGGTTATTTAAATTTTGTTTACTTCTCGAACACGTTTTCGGTTCGTACAGGCCACATACTGTATGGATTTTCCTCATTCCAACGCCAATCATTTAGTTTTTCGATGACCTTCAAAGCCTCTTACTGTCGTTACGATCAGAAATTATGGAAAAAGTGTGAATTTTGACAGCTCATGCCACTTTAAACAAGAACAAGCAATATATCGAATTTTCCCGAGCTGTTAATGGATCTTGTGGAATTTTCTTAACGAATTTGTTGTCTTGGGGCAATATCTGATGTACCTAACTCAATTTTTGCGAAGGTTTTCAACCATCAGCTCAGTGAAACAAATAAGGTTAGCGCATCTAAATGAGAAATCGAGTCACGTTATATAAATACTAAGGTTACATTTCTTCTCGTATCGCCAGTGGGCCGCCAATTGCGAAATTGAATTTTGTACTTGGTAATATTAACATACGGTAATACAATTAATAAATGTAACATTAATTCAGTTATAGTATTTCAAAACCTTTTAATTGTACATATATATACCAGGAAATCAACAACATCTAGGTGTGATGTTTTATGTAGTTGTCAAAGCCAATGTCTTTGGTTTCATTAAGGTTCAACCAGAATTCATCTCAAAGGCAAGAGTGACGAGTACGTCTCCAATTGTGATTTTCTCAAAACGAACTCATTTGTACAGACTGGTCGAGATTTTAATGGTTGATGGCGAGGACGTAGTGAAGTTTGACAACCCACAATGCTCTTTTCTGAAAAGCTGATCAGAAACTATAAATGTCCTTGAAACTGTAATCCAAAGTTCCGAAGCCTTAAAAAGGCATAGCCAAAAGACGAAAATAAAATAGATGTTTTCGTATAGATAATAGCAGAAGTCTATGAACGGGGAAATGTGAAAGGTCGCATTACCCCCATATTCAGCGCACTGGCGCTTTCAGCATGCTTATACTACTTTATGTGATGTTTATGCGGGGTAGATTTTGAATTTGTCAACGGTTGTGTGATTTCAAATCAGACAATAAATTCATTCTCCACTTATCATATACATGTATATCGGCAATCCCAGTAACCGCAGTTCGGAGAATGCATTGGTTCTACAAAGCTTTACCGAGCACGCGACTTTGGTATCTCCATTTCGACTCAAATGGTTCCAAACAAGGGGCCGGGATTATAAAACTTGCTTGAGCAAGACTCTGTGCCCAAGAGCCGTTTCTGTGCTCAACTCCAAACTCACACTTCAAAAGTCGGGATTATAAAACTTTTGAGTTCGTTTAGTACTAAATTCTGAGCAAACTATCGACCTTGATCCAAGCTAGACTCAACGTAAAAGAGCCCTCTAAATAGGCCTTTCTATCGACATTTAGTGAACAAATGTAGTTGCTTAGTTTATTTACACTAATTTTGGAAGTGATAAACCCTTAGTTTTAGTTATTTCCAAATCCTAGACCTGCCGATGACTTGACAAAATTGCAACACCAAAGCAAACGTTCATTTTTACCTACATTCTTAGAGAGCTCCAATAATTCGTGCTCCGCTTCGTGCTCCGGGATGAAACGCCGGTTGGAAGCTAATGGAGGCTATACGCGTTGACATACATTTGGGTCTTAAATCCATAAAATCAGCATTCCAAAGATATCCTGTCGTCCGGATAAAGACATTTTAGTATTGTTGGAACTTAGCTTAAAATATAACGATTTTGAATTCAATGGGGAGATCTTTCAGCAATTTAAAGGGTGTGCTATGGGGAAACGTTTTAGTCCTAACTTTGCCTCTATTTTTATGGCTGAATGGGGGAGCTATACAATCTATTCAGGATATCGTTAGTGAAATCAAAAGTGTATTTTAACAAAATAAAAAGATGCTTGTAAGTATGAGTCCATCTGGCTTCACAGGGCGAACATATTGAAATAAACGTGTTACTTTGAGTGTGTAGAACACATACCAATAGCCCGTATGGCCTCCATTAGTCCGAACTACAGCTTCCAACCTGCGTCTCATCCCTCCAATGAGAGGTCCGAGCTGCTGAAGGATTATAACTGCCGCCAATACTGATGTAGTGCGGCTTTCAATTCCTGCAGATTTTGTACAGGAGACTCTAGGGCTTGAATGTTTTTGCCCATCCTATCCCAAATGGCCTAAAGGATTCAAATCCGCGCAGTTGTCCCTTCAATAGATCCAACGTCTCACTGGAGGGATGAAACGCCGGTTGGAAGCTAATGGAGGCTATACGCGCTATTGACCTTCTGCTCTAGGGATGTATTCTACATACCCAAAGTGACATTTTTACTTCATAGCCGCCCTGTGAAGCCAGATGGACTCTGAAGTTTCATATTTACAAGTATGGATTACCATGAAACCTACGTAAAAACTTACCTTACGCTGTGTGAAACAGGCTTCATACCCCCTAGATATTTGTGCAAAGTGGTTAAAACATACATGGGGCACTTTATTGTCTCAGATAATGGGTCTTTATTTTCCCTTTCACTGTATAGCTAAGCCATTTGAAAGCGTATTAGAATATTAAATTTATTTCTTAACACGGATTTTCTAATGACCAGATATAGACTAATGTGAATCGAATCCAAGAAAGGAGCATTCCACAGTAAGACTAACGCTGTGTTCTAATGGTAACACGACGGTTGAGAAACAGAGGACTTAAAATGAGATTTGGCAGGGATTCAAAATCATTTATTGGCCGTTGACGGAAAACTGGGTGATAAAACCAACGTGTAGAATGACGAACTTTCCAATAGATACAACCTATTTGTATTTATGTGGAATTTATAATCGTTTTATTTATTCGCAGTGCCCTTGGCTTATAGGATTCTAATCGGCTGATATGTGGAGTAGCAATCACGAAATGTATGGGTGTTCGCTCATCGTTAGTTCGGAAATATCCCCGATATGAAAGCAAGACAAGTCTTAAAACGATTGTTTTAATTATGTGTTTTTTTGCTTGGATGTCTAGAATGAAAAATTAAGATGCTTCACAATGGCAATATATCAAAATCTAAAAACATGACTATGTTTTAATGCTATTGTTAAAATTCACTAAAGTAAATGGAGGGGGGGGGGGGGGGGGGGGGGGTCAGAGACAAAGCCGTCGCAAAGTGTGATCGATCGGAGTTTCCATGACGTCATATCTCCTTACTATGATATCCATTGGATAATTGACATCGTTTGCGATGCGACTGCTTTGTGAGACGAGCCTCTGGGCTACCATGCTTAATTTATTTATCGTTTCTCCTCTTTCTATTTGATAATGATACAATGTGCTGGCTGGGACAGATGTGGACTCGATAGAAGAGCAACATGAGACAGGAACACAATCCACATGTAGGAAAATAAATATACCTGTATGGACATAGGATTGGGTCAGTTGTTACTTTTTTATTACGATCATGTCTTAATGTTACATGAAACGGTGGCGTAGTGTGGACTGAACAACACGTTTTAACAATTCGGCTTATGATGGATACTATTTAACAGAAGGAGTAATCTTTAAATGGCCATCAAGGAAAAAATGTAGTGTGTGAAGAAGAAAAAAAATTCACACTGCCTGGAACGGAAATATCGGGGGTGTAGTGTGAATTGGTTATTTTTGTTTCAACGAAATGGTTCCCATATTTAGCAACTTATATCACTTTGAACAAATTTGTCTGTTTTGTTGTTGTTTATTAGCTGCGTTGTGATGAAAGTTTGGATGAGTAAACTATGCTGAGTGACAAATAAAGCTTTCGTTTTATTTCGCTTTTTATACGAAAATTAAAACCCTTGGACTTTTCTTAGAATCGACAGTTTTTCCGGACTAAAGGCTTTCCGATATTGAGCTGAAATTGTATATTTGGGTTGCAGTAAATGTGTTACAGATCGTGTCATTCCTCGACGGTTATTTTAAAAGAAATTACCGCCCATGGACATCAACGTTACAAATATATACATTTAAAGTGGCATAAGCTGCCAAAATGTTGATATTTTGACGTTAAAACAGAATGTTGAAATTATTGGCTATTTTTCTTAAGACGTATAATTCAGTAGCTTTTTAGTGCTTCTAGCCTCGAAAATGTACGATAAGGTACTGTTTTGGAGTAACTTTGGCTTAGAATGAACGAATGGTCGTCCCGGTTATTTAAATTTTGTTTACTTTTCGAACACGTTTTCGGTTCGTACAAGCCACATACTGTATGGATTTTCCTCATTCCAACGCCAATGATTTAGTTTTTCGATGGCCTCCAAAGCCTCTTACTGTCGTGACAATCAGAAATTATGAAAAGAGTGTGAATTTTGGCAGCTCATGTCACTTTAAGACTGAAGCTACAATTTTAAGCGAAGTTCTTTCAAAATTTCGTCACAGAAATGTGCTCAGTGAATGCCATACTTCTGTTCATCATCCCTCATGCCAGCTTCAGGAACTACGTGATAAAAAAACCCTCACGTGTTACCATTGGTGTGGCCCATCAGTGTCCATGGATGACGAATGCAACTTAAAAGTATGGATGGAGCATTTTATTATCCAGTCACAGTTCCGTTGACAATCCAGTTTTCTCTTCTTAGATAAAAAAGACAACCATGCACATGTCTACCCCTTTGTAGGATAATGCTGAATCATGTTGACCTTCCCTCCACATAGTACACAGAATCTTAAACCGCTCTTGCAACTTTTCGGCTTTTGTCAATGAAATATCATTGCCAGATTTAAGTGTACTATCACTTTGATAGAAATATCTTTTGGATGATGAAGATTCCATTTCATCCCATTTCATACAGAGTAATCACACTATTAGTGATCCAAACAATATCTGATGGTGTTGTGGGTAGGAAATTTAATTCATCCGTCACAAGGGGCGGGCGTCAAGAAATGAAGTTAGTGTATGATGCAGGAAGTTGCTTGGCTGATTCAGATGCAATGGAACAGAAATAAATGATCATTGAATATACCAGCAGTTTCAGATGATTTATTTTACCCCAATAACATATTTACTGTTTTCAATGTGTCTTTTATACTATTGCTGTATTTAATAATAAACTGGTACTCAAAATACTTGATTTTTTTGCTAGTCTTAACGTATGGGCCAATTTATTTTTGTATTTTTTGTATTGTGCGGTGGCTTTATTTACTAAATGATGCCTGGATAGTTTGTTTAGGTGTTTGCTGGTGTGGTCCAAGGTTTTCTTATTATATAGGTTTTAGAAGGTGAATTATCATAAATTAAAGAAAATTGACCCATAAAGGCTTCCATAGCTGACGTGAGGTCCGAGCCTGTGTTGGCAATATCATTCCAATCGGTCTGGCTAATTTGATTAATGAATTGTTGTTTATTGGCTTAATTGACAACACGTCGTTTTGGTTTGGATGTTGAAGAATATATGGAAATTGCGGATTGAGAAATATGAAATGCCGGAAAATGGTCAGTTATGTCAGATAGGATAATACCAGATATGCTGTTATCTTCATGAAAATTGGTAAAAATGTGATCGATTAAAATAGAGAGGTAGAATTTACTCATTTTGGGAAACAATTAAAAAAACTTCATGACATCATAGAAATACTTTGTTTGGTTGTGGGTTTTAAGAAAATCAATGTTCAAGTCCCCGATCAAGATGCACTTTTTATTTTCCAGTTTAAGAATATTAAGTTTTTCGGTCAATTCATTATTAAATATGTCAAGATTTTGACCAGGTGAGCGATATATATGCCGACAATGAAAATTTTACAGGCCTGGTCAGTGACTTCAATAAAACTATTTTCTGACTGCTCTTAGTCATTTGAGGCTGCCCTCTGATCTTACAAGTGGAAATTTCATTTCTGACATACAATATGACACCTCCCCCAGGGTGTGTTTTTTCTTGATAAAACAAACCTATGTAGCCAAGTAGGGGGTATAAATTTTCAATAGAAGGTTAACGCCAAGTTTCAGTTACACCAATTGCATAGAAACTATAATCTAAATTATGCAGTAGTCTTAGAAATTCGGTATAACGACGGACATTTATATAAAACACAGAAAGAGATGAATGTTGGGGATTATTTTCCTGTAAGGTATGTCAAAAATGATGTTCATAATAATAATTGGAGTTGTAGTGAGACATGTTAGACCAGTGAGTTATTTCATTGTCAACATACGTTAAATAAGAGGACTGATCGCTGTTATACTCTAACGGATTGAAGCATAAGTTTTCTAAGGTCAAGCTATTGACTTGGGTATAGGTTTCAGTATCATCATTATGTGGAAATGCATCTATCGAAGTATTAAAGAATGGTAGTTCACCAATTACTGAATCCATTTGACTAGAGTTTGTCCATTTAGTTTAAAGTTACACAAGAAATGTGGACGGGTGGATGGGCGGACGGACACACGGAGCGCATTTCCCAAAAAAAATCTGCAAAAGTGTACGATTACTGATCGGATACCCGTAAACCCTTGTCCCAAAGTCGGGATGAGAACAACATCTAACGGGAAGGAAAAAGGGAAAACATTAACTTCGACAGAACAAGGTAAAGCAAAAAGCAATTAGAATATGGGCGTCATTTTAAGAGCCCTGAATATCCAGAATTTGTAGGAGAAAATAAAGATGCCAAAGATAGAGACTTGTATTTTGATCAAATTCAGCTTCACTCGGGATACTTGGAAACAAAACCAACGAAAGATAGTTGGAGAAATTGATATATTTGACGTACTTGATCCTTGTTCGTCAGCCGCCTAAAGCCCCGTCCACACTATCCAACATCACCCAACATGCTGCTGGCCAACAAGAGACAACTTCAAGTTGCTTCATGTTGCGGCATGTTGGGTAACGTGTCCACACTATAAAAACAAAGGCCAACAAATCAAAACTTCCTGTGAAAATGTTCCGCTGTGTTGCCTGATGTTGTGACAAACTTTTTGAAGAATTTGCGGAAAATTTAGTTTAGTTAATAAGAAAAATGAAGGTCAGTCAAAAGAGACTCGTAAGAGGACTTTCGGCAGTAATAATGGCTCTGGCAGCCAGTCGTCGTGTTTGGGTAAAGGAATGGATACGAAAACGGGGAGCCCTATGGGACCTACCATTGCCTCCTGAATGTATTAAGTAGTGGCAAATCGTAATTTCCTTAGAATGGATCAGGCCGCCTTTTCAGAACTTGGAAAGGTAGAGCCGTTAATTAGGAAACAGGACACGCATTTACGACCGTCAATACCACCTGCGGAAAGACTGGCGATCACGCTGAGATATCTTGCTACAGGTAGTCCTAAACATAAATTGATACTCGTCACAGAATGCTACATGCTTTTGTCTTTGTAACAGTTAATATCGGCTGTATTGAAATATTACTGTTTTTGAGTGTCACGGACACTGTATGAGTACATCGTTAGGAAATTGGTAATTAGCCTACACGGCTTGATTTATCGAATGATTAACCAACTGATCGATTGAGTGAGTGAGTGACAATATTCCAATCATGTGACGGTGATGTATTGATGTATTCAAGACGGATTTCCATCGCTTCCTCACTCAGGTGCTCAGTAAATCTGAAAATGTGGGTATCATTGCTTTCATAAGCGATGATTGCAGATTGCAGAATTTCCCAACTATTCTTCTAGTTGAAGTTCTTCAAACTCTGTTGCCAAGCTATTGATGATGGGGGCCCATCATCAATATCTTGGCAACAGAGTTTGAAGAACTTCAATATCTATTATTCATGACATACAAACACTCTGTATCTCTTTTCGTTTAACGTAAATAGTTATTTGCTTGGGGTTTTACCCTCTACTTTGCCCTATACATTTATATGATCATGGAAGCGCCAGGTTTATTTGTTTATATTGACCGCCGTCGTCTCAGTGACACTATGACAGAATGCATTTATAAATTGACACAGAATCGGAGATATCTAGAAGGCTTTCCTTTCGACACGGTCTTTGTATTCTTTTATAGTTGTGTTGTATAGGTTTGTATAGGCATGGGTACTTCTCTTACTCTTCAATTAACCTTTGTTTCCTCCATTCCACATTCGGCTTTGATGCTGCCCTTTTTTCTGTCAGATCACGTGGCTGTTTAAATCACCTGGTTTATATCTGATTTGTGATTGGCTACGATAGCCAACATCGCCCAACAATTGTTGTCAAGAATGTGCATGTACAAACATGGACCAACATTGTTGTCTAATGTTGTCGTCTGTTGGTCGATGTTGGGTGGCCCGTCCACACTAGCAAACATGACACAACTTGTTGGGCAAACACGAAGTTGTTCAATGTTGGTTCGGAAATGTTGGTCGATGTTGCATAGTGTGGACGGGGCTTAAGACACACTTCGCAATGTTTTGTTTTCCTCAGGTTAATAACATAACAGAAGCGGGTTGTACCTTCAACTTCGAACTGAGTTATTTGTTAATTATTTTCCTCTAAATTCAAAGCTGTTACTTTTTGGTTCATCGTCATTAAGCCACGACGAAAATGCATTGTTGTTCGGTTCAGTCCAGCTGTTTATCAAAAGATCTAAAAGGTTTTGATAGCTAAATCAAGTTTGCAGGCCAAAAGTTATATAATCAAATTATTTCTGTATATTTGTAAACAAATAATTGGTTATATATATATGTGTGTGTTATTAGATTGGATACTAACTTATTAATTGACTGTATTTGGCCATTAACTGTATGTTTTGTTGTTTGATATGGAGAAGCGTTAATATAGGCGTCTCGCCTGTTCGCTAATCCACTTTGGTAAAAAAAAAAATTCTTTTGCCAAATAAATATTGTTTAAATCAGAAGCGGGTTGGAAAGATGTAGAGAAAATCCCACAGTCCCATTTTTCAGCCACAATGAAGTAGAAGGAAGCATAGAACTGCCTGTTGAAGATTTCTATTTGCTCAGGTCATTTTCATTGTTAGGATTTAGATTTTTATCGTGAATGAAACTGTTGTCTGATATACAGATGAAGGCTTCCAAATTTATCCCAAGGCACGTGGTTTTATTTACATGAAATGAAGTCTTTTATAATGTCTTTTTATATTGTTATTAATATAATCCAAATCAAACTTGGCAAAGATGTACTTATCTAACGTGTGTATTTATTAGGATTATATATTGTTTCTTGATCTTTTAAAATTATAGTGTTAAAACGTCTCACACCAGCGAGATTGACAAAATCTCCGAAGACGAAATCGGAAACCTTTACCACAAGACTTGTTTTAAAACTTAAAGCCCAAAACCCTGATGAAGGACGTTTTTAAATCAATGTGTAACCTAGAGAGCAATTTTGTTATAACATATTTCTCTTTATTTTTGACGACCCTTTAGCAAGAGAATATCATACCCTGGTTTACAGTACTCCACAATTTAATGTGTTTTATTATATAAGTTAAATAACATCCTTTCGCCGGTATACGGCCTGATACATGGTGTCTGCTGAAGGCATTTTTCTACATATCGAAGAGCTAACATATTCCTCATTTTATTTTGAAAGTTCGCTAGTGTAAATAATGTATTTTTATTTCTAAAAAAGAGCTGATACAATTCAAGGGAGACAAATGTTGAGACATCAACGATTCGCCCGTTTTATGCACGCGACCCATATCAACCAGATAGATGCGCTTATTTCTCAATTTATGTACCAGGTCCAATGAGAGTTTTTATTTTGGTTCCAATTTTCATTAATGGCAGTGCAGTTAAACATTATGTAGCTAAAACTGTTTGGTTCGAGCAAGCAATATATAGGTACATTGGGATACCAAGTATGGCGAGTTGCTGATTGCGTTTCTACTTGGAATCATAAGCTTCAAATTTACGAAAGATTTCCTGATATCTCGTAAAAGCTTGATTTATTGGAATGGCTTCGATGGCGCTGAACTGATTGACACCTTGGAACAAAAACTACAAGCGGAATCACATCACCAATGTATAAACAATGTGAAATTCCCGCAATAAGGTTTCTTTTTACGACCCAGTAACTATGTACATTTTGATTCATGTTGACGGCAAAAATACTCCTTGGTAATATTTATTAAGTGGTTGTCTTCTCAATTTCGTACAAAATGATTTCTATATAAAGATTTGCACAGTGATTTGATGTGTAAGTTTACTTTTGTAATTTAACGCGACAATTCTGAAAAGCAAGTCAGGTATAAGATTGTTAAAACAACGAAGGTATAAAGTTGGTAAAATCAGTAAGGTATACACATCTGTAAAGCAAGTATGGTATAAAATTAGTGAAACAAGTAAGGTATAAAATTGGTAAAACAAGTAAGGTATACAATTGCTAAAACAAGTAAGGTATTTACATATGAAACCTAAAAGGTATTTGGTAAAGCAAATAAGGTATAAAATTGGTAAAGCAAGTAAGGTATAAAATTTGTAAAACAAGTAAGGTATAAAATTGGTAAGACAGGTAAGGTATAAAATTGGTACAACAAGTAAGGTATTTACATATGAAACAAATAAGGTATGTATTGGTAAAGCAAATAAAGTATAAAATTTGTATAACAAGTACGGTATAAGATTTGTAAAGCAATTAATGTATACTATTGGTAAAAGAAGTCATGAATAGAATTCGTAAAACAAGCAAGGTATAAATTTGGCAAAACAAGTAAGGTATAAAGTTGATAAAACAAGTAAGGTATAATATTGATAAACAGTTAAGGTATAAAATTGGTAAGACAGGTAAGGTATGGAATTGGTAAATCAAGTAAATAATTTGACTTGCTAGTCATATTACTTAAGCACAGACACAAAGTAAACGCTTTTCGAAAACAACTTGTATAAATTTGTAATCAATTAAAAACGGCAGTGATATAATAAATATACTTGTTGTGCAGTAAATTGTCTTCACGCGGCAAGCTTTGTGTTTAATAAACCAGTAGGTGTTTATGGTTTTATTGTATGAGGTCTGATGAAGTTGATGGTTAATGCTGGTTAAGGTCTGATAAGGCTTGCAAATTTTCCAAAAGTCATTAATTTGAGTATCCATAGTTGACATCTGGTTGGCTTATTTGGTCATCAGACAAATTGGATTGGTGTCTCGACTATGAAAAAAATTCAAACCTGACTGTCACAATGCACAATATTTTGAATAGACATGTGATTCAAGAACTTAACGGTACGTTACTGGTTTCAACGTGGCTATAGCAGTATAAAATTGATCCCGTCCTGATGCCGACATCTGAACAAGGGCGTTCACTGCCCCAGTTCTCACATTCTTTTCAGAAGTACTATTTCAATATGGCATAGACACGTAGGCTTGCAGCGACGCCAATACGCAACAAGAATCTGTAAAATCTGCTTCATATATTTGTGTTAATTATATATTTGTGTGATCTTATAGACGCGTAGTTCTTCAGACTAAACAAATAATATATGGCTGTGCCATCGTGTGTGCAAAGTGTTTCATATGTTCATTGAAACAGACATTCACAAAGACCTACTTTTGATATACACGCACATAAATGTACGCAAACATGTAAAAATAGGGTATAACATCAGTCCATTCAGTGATAAGAAAACTCTAATTTTAAATGCCCGCCATTTAGAGAGCAGCCATTGAGAATTCGGAAAAGAAATTATAAACATGCAAGCTAGTCAATACAATTTTGTAAAAAAATATTTCGCTTTTTTCAAATCCCATATGTACGATTTCCGCGGAAATCTCGAGATAATTGTCCAGTTAGCACTTAGTTTACAGTTTAAAGATTTAAACATTTCGATATTGCAAGAAGAGAACAAATTCCATTCCTAATTCCACTGCTCTAATTAGTCAGCCCCTGAATAGGGACGGTTATACATGTAGGTTTTGTCGGGTTTTATCCTGCTTTGCCGCCGCAGCAGCATTTTGTTTTCACAACAGCTCAGTTACCTGAGAAAACCTGATTATCATATTTCAGATGTGGGACATATAGGCCTGGAGAATTTGTTCACGCATGTCACTGAGAGGCCACACATGGGCTAAAAAGTTTGTTACCATGTTTTTCAGAAAATTTTGTTTTTCAAATTCCGTGAAAGTTGGCAAATACCATCGGAATATTAAGGTTACGAGCTAATTGGCTTATGGCAAACATTGGTTGAAGGGTCAAGGTCACAGAGAAGTCACACAGGAGCTAAAAGGCTTGTTATCATTTTTCCCAGGAAACAATTGTTTCAGATTTCGTTAAACTTGGGAATACCATCGCTACACGAACTTTTCAAGCTTGAATGGCTTTGTCCAAAGGTCAAGGTCACACAGGACACATACAAGCTAATTGACTTATGAGGAACATTGGTTTAAGGGTCAAGGTTTTTCTCTTATACATGCAGAGCTCAATTTATTAAGCATACTATTGTGTTTTATCATATGATGATGTCAGTATTGCAAATGCAATTGCATTAAATAATATGCTGTCATAAACGTTTAAGTAGTGGATTTTCCTTACATTGTTTCGTACAAGATGGCAAAAGTTTATAGGTAGAAGAGGTCAGGGTGCTAACGGACGATTACCCTGTCAATGACATAGCGTTATTAACTGCTACACATATCCAAATATTCGCAATAATTTTACCTGTATTGAAATATCAGCCTTGCAAAAAACCGGGATGATATTTGAACTTGGGAATCTAGGGGATACCGTCCCACTACTCCACCAACACAGCTACCGTGCTATAATGGGAACCGGTCACTTATTAGAATCTTATACATGCAATGCTTAATATAAGCACAAGCGACACATACTTGTATTAAATAATGACCTTATTAAAACATCCCAGTGTTGAGAACATTAAGGGCTTTGGAAAAATGTCTAACATATTATATTACACAGAAAAGTGTAATTAAAATCGCCACTTTATATTTCTAGGTTTTCCAACGGAATTCAGAAAATTAATAAAAGCAGAGGGATCTGCTTTAGTAACTAGTATTACATATACTTATATAAACGGAAACCCGGTCAATCTCAACAATAATGGAAATGTTAAATAATCACGATTTGACTGTATAAGTCTGCAATTGGATTTCCCTACATGCATAGAATTTATTACTCTATTCTTTCTGTAAATCATATTTTCATTTTCACAGAAACCCTAGTATTCCTGGAAACTAGGATTTCTGATAAAACATCAGTTACGTAATAGAAGAACTAATCAATAAATGCATGTATCATGAACAATTCATGTTACCTAGGCAACAAATCATTATACCTGCATAGCTAACCGATGGCGTTTACATTTGAAGTTGCATTCTGTTAGTAGGGGGTTTTATGAGACTAGTACAGCAGTTAAATCCCAGAAACACGGTAAAATGGGAAAACGTTTATTCATATTGACTTTCTCATAAATCAAACGGACAAAGCATGACATGTTTTAAAAATATTTCTGCCAGAGATGATAATAGTTTTGTTTATTTAAAGAACCGTCGATCGGCTTCGCTTCAGGACTAAACCAAAATTGATTAATCATCACAGCAGATGTATGAAATGGAGCTTCATGAATCCTTCAACACACATGTTAGCAACAATTTGTTCGTTATGCCCAAAGCCATAAAAGTTCACTTGGACACTTTAGCAGGTTACGTTTTACTTTTAATTCTGGAAACCTCCAAAACTATACCAGGGCCCTGTCTTACGAAGCTGGCATAGACCAGTTGCGACTAGGGCGTAAGCTCTTATAGCTTTAACACTGATTTACGTCCGACGTAACTTACGCCAGTTTTCTAAGACAGGGCCCTGGGGCCGGTTGTTCAAAAGGAAATCCGCTTAACGACTTGGCCAGAGCCAGAACAGGGCCCAGTTTTACGAAGCCTCCTTAGTTAAAGGGGCATGAGCTGCCAAAATTCACACTTTTTTTCATAATTTCTGATCGTCCCGACAGTAAGAGGCTTTGAAGGCCATCGAAAAGCTAAATGATTGGCGTTGGAATGAGGACAATCCATACAGTATGTGGCCTGTTCCAACCGAAAACGTGTTCGAAATGTAAACAAAATTTAAATAACCGGGACGACCATTCATTCATTCTAAGCCAAAGTTAGTTCAAAACAATACTTTATCGTACATTTTCGAGACTAGAAGCACTAACAAGCTTCTGAATTATATGTCTTGAGAAAAATAGCCAATAATTTCAACATTCTGTTTTAACGTCAAAATATCAACAGTTTGGCAGCTCATGCCCCTTTAAGGTGATCTTAATGGCTAAGGATGAACATTAAGGAAAATTTTCCTACGCCACTACGCCACTTTTACGAAACCCTCTTAAGCCCATCTTAAGATTTTCACCTTAGCGATAACTTAAGAGGGAACTCTCCTCAAGTGGAGGAGGGAAACTCCTTAGATACCGATGTTTCCTAGCAGATCACAAATTTTTTTTAGATTATACGTCGTGAAACAAACCTTTCTTTTAGTTATTTTCTCAACCAACACTGTTTGAATGATAGGACAGCCACAAACTTTCTTCCGATAAAGCCTGTTGTGATTTTAGTACATTGCATGGGGAGTAACTCATGAGCGCAAATATCGTCAAATAGTAAAATACACTGGCATCGAATTTTGAATGTCGTATTAAATCAGAAGAGATTCTTTATACGATTTAAATAGCCTCCTTCCTGTTTAATCCCAAAATAACAATTGTGCTTCTGTTTATAAGCTAAAAAATGACTTAAGGAGAGAAGATTTTTGGATCTTAAAGTTAAGGGGATCTTAAAGGCACACTTGCCGCGAAAATCAGGAATATTGTTTACATTAAAAAAGAAAGACCGTTTTCTGTATTTTTCCCAGACAATATAAGTTAGGAACTTTCTATTTTTACCAAAATTTAAAAGTTTGAACGTCACTTTGTATTTTTAATTTGAATTTGAAAATTGGAATTGTTAGGTACCCGGAACGTAAACAAACCGAACTGCCCCCTATTGGCGATTTTATGTTTCAGTCGAGTGAGTGAACTAACGGCAAAGTGTAATTTAACGTAGGCCTATTTATCTGAGAAATACAGACTGACGATCGGTTAACAGCGACTGGAAAAGCCTGCTGATAATTATTTGAGTGTAAACCACAGATACAAAGGCCTGAAAGGAGGGTAAACCAACACGAAAGTTGACCGACACTGATCGTTGTTTTTGTAATCAGGCTTCGATTCTTCGTTTGTTTTTCACCCCATTTCTACATTCTAAAGCTAACTAAACATGTTTTATGTGTCCTATGTTTAAGTTTAGTGGTATTAGTCGTAGTAGGCTCATGTAAATTGGTTTTCTTAGCAAATTTAAACAGGCTACGGCGGCAAGTGTGCCTTTAAGCTAAGGGGGTTTCGTAAAATAGCATGAGCGTCTTAAGTTCTTCCTAAGGGGGGAATTAAGGTGTCCTTAGCTTAAGGGGGCTTCGTAAAAGTGGACCCTGGACGTTTGGTTGATGTTGGGCGTTGAGATTTTTCAAGCAACATTTTTTCCACCTACCAAATAGTGGGTCACAATATCAAGTATACGAGGCTAGTAAAAATCTTTTAATGAGCATTCTGACAATCCTTGGTCATTTTGTGAAAATCAGTCTCTTATGGCATATTGTAAATGTTGACCCTGATCATAACGTTGGCTTTATATCAGGGATATATTAGACCCGTAAGCAAGTCTGATCCAGTGTACACACTCTGCGATGAGATTCTCATAAGGAATGTCTGAAACTCTTTTTCCCCAATTATGATGAGAAATAATTAACGCATTGACACGAAGTAAGTTTTTGTTAACAAGAGCTTTCGACACCTCTGTAAGTATCTCTATTAAGTGTAATTGGATTTCATATTTCAAAATGAGTTTGTGTAAAATAATCTTGGAGCTATGGCTCTGATTGACAGCTTTGTTCCAACTGGTAGAAAATTTCAACTTGATGACGTAATTTCGATACTTTGCTGAAATGCATCTTGAGAGAGAGAGAGAGAGAAATGTCCCAGAATGATGACGTCATCGCGTTTGAGCTGACAACACTCATTTCACCTGTTCTACTTTCTACATATGGGTTGCTCCAGTACAGTTTTGATTGGCTCTGGTTACTCGTGGTAGAGTCTTAAAAAATCTTACGCAGGTTGCAATCAACCTGCGTAATCAAGCCCTTGCATTTTCCTCTCTTCACTAGATAAAATTTATATACGATATGCATTCAAATAGAAATAAATTACGTCCTGGTGAACTGTGTTTAGCTGAATAAATGGTTTGAGGCCGAACATACAACATTCTGACATCGGGATCTAGAAAACAACGACATCATCCAAAATGATGTAAATATACTAACGTTACAATTCAAAAACCTTGGCCACTCTATATATTTGTTGTTTTATTCAGTATTTATATCCGTGGTTTGAAATTTCAAATTGCATTGCACTTGATAAATACACCGGCATAGGTGTCGAACGCTCTTGTTGTTCCCGTGTTATTTCTTATTATCATCATAGTTTAAAGGCCCACCTGCCGCCGTAGAATGTTGGATATTCGTTAAGAAAACCAATTTACACGAGCTTACTACAACTAAAACCACTCAAATTAAACATAGGGCACATAAAACAGTTCAAGTACATGTAAGTGAAGAATGTATAAGTGGGAGTGAAAAACAAAAGATGAGTCTAAGCCCACTTACAACAACCTTCCCACATCACTTAAAACAATTGAATCTATTTCATGTTTAAAATCTACTTTAAAAAGACATTTACTGACATTACGTTATATTAATATAAGGGATAGAACACGTTCCAATGTAACTTTATTCCTATCAATATGTTCATCACAACTTATGTAACAAAAAACCAATGTTTTATAATGGAGAATAAACATGAAATTAAAAATGAAATGAACAACGATCTGTGTTGGTTAACTTTGGATTACCCTCATTTCAGACATTATTGTCTTCGGTTTACACAAAATTTATCGGGATGCTTTTCGAGTCCCTCTTACGCAATCGTCATTCTGTATTTCTCAGATGAAGTACTTAAAATTATATTTCGTTGATGTTGAGCCCATTTAGCTATATTTGGTGTTCCTCTGTGACTTCATCAGATGAAATCAACAGCTTTCCAGCGAGGTGTGTTATCGTATAACATAAAGGCCACTAAACCTAAAGCTTCCGTGTGGGTCCAGGCAAATTGCAAATCACGACTGTAACGTTTTAAACTTTTGTTTAAAATGTAGATATTATCAAATAGCAATATGATTCAATAAAGACTTGAAAAAAAAAAACGGTAAACCCCATAAGAACTCTTTGTGTGGCAAATGACGACTGACGATTGATAAGTTTTTGATTATTTCAAAATTTTATTTTTTGAAATATTTTTTTATGTAGAAAATTATCATGATTTTTTATTAACAAATGTTCTCGTCTCGTCTTATGTTACACAGAATTTTTGACTTTTACAGACAGTTTGATTCAACATCTTATATGAGCAATAATCTTGAGCAAGGTGACCCATACATCATGTGCGTGAAATAAGGTGAGTGGAATTTAGTGTGTAACCTGAGCTGTCAAAATTGAAAACTTTATGAAGAATTCTAATTACTAAAAGAAAATTGTATGTCTAATTTGATGTCAATATTAAAGGTCTCCAAAAGCAGGCTACATTTAACCATTCTCTGGTTTAAGGATATAAATAAACAAGGTGAATTAACTTTTAATCCGACCGATATCAGAAACCCTCCTTTTAACTGCATTATTGAGAATACATCATTTAGTCAATCGAGCAACTCCTTCTGTAACATGAAAATTGTAATCTAAAATAAATGTATTAGTATTATATCGGGCAGGATAAGATGTGCAATTCACATGTTAATCAGGGCGACTTTGCTCTAATCAAATTTCGAATCAGTTTTATAAAATCATAATTGGTTACTTCGTCAGATGTAATATCGCTAAAAAATATCCCTTTAAACTACTTTCTGCAAATCCAAATCCCCTTTCATCTTTTGTTTATATAACTAAATCTAGTTACTGAGATTTCGATAAAAACACCATTATTTATTATGTCCAATTTCTCCTGATACATGATCGATTAGCCGAGAAATCTGGGCTCTGCCGAATTTTTTTTTCTCTCCGTGTTCGTCATAGCCCAGATCACTTCCATAGTAAAAAGTGATATTTTTTAGGGAGACCCGCCGAAAAAAATCGGCGGAGCAAATTTCACAACAAATAAGCAAAGAATAAAGTTTTTACCTCTATATTCCGATAGCATAGACCTAGAAGAAGGGGTTCGTCAACTATAATGTGGTAAGCTTTCTTTATGCAGTCAATATTTGCTTCCAAGTCCACTGACTTTCAACCTGACGTAACCGCCATAGTAAACATTAACCGACCTAAAAACTCGGCGGAGCATCTTAGAAATACGTAGGCTAACTCGCAATCTTCGGAAATCTTTTGTCATGACCAATGAACTAGGCCGAATATGAAATATTCGTGGGGTATTAAATACTAGATGTATAGACCTATATTTCTCCACAGTTATATCGATATTATTTTACCCTAGTGATTCGGGCTAAGGCGACAAGACACATTAGCAGCCATATAATACCAGTCGCCGTAAGACCGATAATCCGGGCTAATGATCGATGTGTGGCTATTTTATTCCATAAATTATGGTGTTTTTACTGATGTACCACAGAATAAACCGGTGTTAGGGTGAAAGGGACTAATCGTGTATTATTGTTTACTTTTTTCATAATATTTTTGCTAATATGAAAAATAATAGTGATTTGACTTTGGATGAAATGGGGTTGGTAGATTTTCAGTGAAAATGTACAATTAACGAGCAATTAGTTGTGAAAGCCTAAGAAATATTAATCTATCGGATAAACTGAGTGCCGACTTTGTTTAGTTTATTCTTACATTGATGAATCAGGACAAAAAACACCCAAACGTCAGAAAACAACATCACGACCGGCCATTCTGAAAGCGTTGAAAGATGCACTCTGAAGCCTATGTTGGACAATCTTGCATGGATATGTATACGCATTCTATATTTTGACATATTGCTCAGAAAAAAAACATCTCCAAACATGGTAGAATCTATCAGGAGCCAAGTGTAGTTGGAAAAAAAAAGGATTTTGGGTCGCGTTTTTCCATGCAAAGGGGAACAACTCAGCATCAAAACTTGGATATGCTGATCGGTCTGATGATTGTTTACATCGGTCTACAATTTAAAACAAAACGTTCAAAACATCCCATTTAGGTGAAGAAAAGGAAGAATCATGTCTGTATTTCACTATCCTGATTATACATGTTGTCCACGAAGAAAAGGAAGAATCATGTCTGTATTTCACTATCCTGATTATACATGTTGTCCACGAAGAAAATGGAAGAAACATGTCTGTATTTCACTATTCTGATTAGGCGTGTTGTCCATGAAGAAAAGGAAAGAAGCATGTCTCTATTTCACTATCCTGGTTAGGCATGTTGTCCATGAAGAAAAGGGAAGAATCATGTCTGTATTTCACTATTCTGATTAGGCATGTTGTCCATGAAGAAAAGGAAAGAATCATGTCTGTATTTCACTGTACTGATTATACATGTTGCCCACGAAGAAAAGGAAAGAAGCATGTCTCTATTTCACTATCCTGGTTAGGCATGTTGTCCATGAAGAAAAGGGAAGAATCAGGTCCCCATTTCACTATCCTGATTAGGCATGTTGTCCATGATGAAAAGGAAAGATTCATGTCTGTATTTCACTGTACTGATTATACATGTTGCCCACGAAGAAAAGGAAAGAAGCATGTCTATATTTCACTATCCTGGTTAGGCATGTTGTCCATGAAGAAAAGGGAAGAATCATGTCTGCATTTCACTATCCTGATTAGGCATGTTGTCCATGATGAAAAGGAAAGAATCATGTCTGTATTTCACTATACTGATTATACATGTTGTCCATGAAGAAAGGGAAATAATCAGGTCTGCCTTTCACTGTACTGATAAGGCATGTTGCCCATAAAGAACAGGAAAGAATTGCCCATGAAGAAAACGAAAGAATCATGTCTGTATTTCACTATTCTGATTAATCATGTTGTCCACGAAGAAAAGGAAAGAATCATGCCTGTGTTTCACTGTACTGATTATACATGTTGCCCACGAAGAAAAGGAAAGAAGCATGTCTCTATTTCACTATCCTGGTTAGGCATGTTGTCCATGAAGAAAAGGGAAGAATCATGTCTGCATTTCACTATCCTGATTAGGCATGTTGTCCATGATGAAAAGGAAAGAATCATGTCTGTATTTCACTATACTGATTATACATGAAGAAAGGGAAAGAATCAGGTCTGCCTTTCACTGTACTGATAAGGCATGTTGCCCATAAAGAACAGGAAAGAATTGCCCATGAAGAAAAGGAAAGAATCATGTCTGTATTTCACTATTCTGATTAATCATGTTGTCCACGAAGAAAAGGAAAGAATCATGTCTGTATTTCACTATCCTGATTAGGCATGTTGTCCACGAAGAAAAGGAAAGAAGCAGGTCCCCATTTCACTATCCTGATTAGGCATGTTGTCCATGAAGAAAAGGGAAGAATCATGTCTGTATTTTACTATCCTGGTTAGGCATGTTGTCCATGACTAAAAGGGAAGAATCATGTATGTGTTTCACTATCGTAATTAGACAGGTTGTCCTTGAAGAAAAGGGAAGAATCATGTCTGTATTTCACTATCCTGATTAGGCATGTTGTCCTTGAAGAAAAGGGAAGAATCATGCGGGATGTGTATTAGAATTTACTATCCTGGTTAGGCATGTTATCCACGAAGAAAAGGGAAGACTCATGTCTATTTTACTATCCTGGTTAGGCATGTTGTCCACGAAGAAAAGGGAAGACTCATGTCTATTTTACTATCCTGGTTGGGCATGTTGTCCATGACGAAAAGGGAAGACTCATGTCTATTTTACTATCCTGGTTAGGCATGTTGTCCACGAAGAAAAGGGAAGAATCATGTCTCTATTTCACTGTACTGATTATACATGTTGTCCACGAAGAAAAGGGAAGAATCATGTCTGTATTTCACTGTACTGATTATACATGTTGTCCACGAAGAAAAGGGAAGAATCATGTCTGTGTTTCACTGTACTGATTATACATGTTGTCCACGAAGAAAAGGGAAGAATCATGTCTGTATTTCACTATCCTGATTAGGCATGTTGTCCATGAAGAAAAGGGACGAAGCATGTCTATTTTATTATCCTGGTTAGGCATGTTGTCCACGAAGAAAAGTGACGAATCATGTCTATGTTTCACTATCCTGATTAGGCATGTTGTCCATGAAGAAAAGGGACGAAGCATGTCTATTTTATTATCCTGGTTAGGCATGTTGTCCACGAAGAAAAGTGACAAATCATGTCTGTGTTTCACTATCCTGGTTAGACATGTTGTCCATGAAGAAAATGGAAGAATCATGTTTGTATTTCACTATCCTGATTAGGCATGTTGTCCGCGAAGAAAAGGAAAGAATCATGTCTGTATTTCACTATTCTGATTAGGCATGTTGTCCATGAAGAAAAGGAAAGAAGCATGTCTCTATTTCACTATCCTGATTAGGCATGTTGTCCATGAAGAAAATGGAAGAATTATGTCTGTATTTCACTATCCTGATTAGGCATGTTGTCCATGAAGAAAGTGGAAGAATCATGTCTGTATTTCACTATCCTGATTAGGCATGTTGTCCATGAAGAAAAGGGAAGAATCATGTCTGTATTTCACTATCCTGATTAGCATGTTGTCCATGAAGAAAAGGAAAGAATCATGTCTGTATTTCACAGTACTGATTAGGCATGTTGTCCATGAAGAAAAGGAAAGAATCATGTGTGTATTTCACTGTACTGATTATACATGTTGTCCACGAAGAAAATGGAAGAATCATGTCTGTATTTCACTATCCTGATTAGGCATGTTGTCCATGAAGAAAAGGGAAGAATCATGTCTGTATTTCACTATCCTGATTAGCATGTTGTCCATGAAGAAAACGAAAGAATTATGTCTGTATTTCACTGTACTGATTATACCTGTTGTCCACGAAGAAAAGGGAAGAAGCATGTCTGTGTTTCACTATCCTGGTTAGGCATGTTGTCCATGAAAAAAAGGAAAGAATCATGTCTGTATTTCACTGTACTGATTATACATGTTGTCCACGAAGAAAAGTGAAGAAGAATGTCTGTATTTCACTATCCTGATTAGGCATGTTGTCCATGAAGAAAAGGGAAGAATCATGTCTGTATTTCACTATCCTGATTAGCATGTTGTCCATGAAGAAAACGAAAGAATCATGTCTGTATTTCACTGTACTGATTATACCTGTTGTCCACGAAGAAAAGGGAAGAAGCATGTCTGTGTTTCACTATCCTGGTTAGGCATGTTGTCCATGAAAAAAAGGAAAGAATCATGTCTGTGTTTCACTATCCTGGTTAGGCATGTTGTCCACGAAGAAAAGTGACGAATCATGTCTGTGTTTCACTATCCTGGTTAGGCATGTTGTCCATGAAGAAAATGAAAGAATCATGTGTGTATTTCACTGTACTGATTATACATGTTGTCCACGACGAAAAGGGAAGAAGCATGTCTTTTTTACTATCCTGGTTAGGCATGTTGTCCACGAAGAAAAGTGACGAATCATGTCTGTATTTCACTATCCTGGTTAGGCATGTTGTCCACGAAGAAAAGTGACGAATCATGTCTATGTTTCACTATCCTGATTAGGCATGTTGTCCATGAAGAAAAGGGACGAAGCATGTCTATTTTATTATCCTGGTTAGGCATGTTGTCCACGAAGAAAAGTGACGAATCATGTCTGTGTTTCACTATCCTGGTTAGGCATGTTGTCCATGAAGAAAATGGAAGAATCATGTTTGTATTTCACTATCCTGATTAGGCATGTTGTCCGCGAAGAAAAGGAAAGAATCATGTCTGTATTTCACTATTCTGATTAGGCATGTTGTCCATGAAGAAAATGGAAGAATCATGTCTGTAATTCACTATTCTGATTAGGCATGTTGTCCATGAAGAAAAGGAAAGAAGCATGTCTCTATTTCACTATCCTGATTAGGCATGTTGTCCATGAAGAAAATGGAAGAATCATGTCTGTATTTCACTATCCTGATTAGGCATGTTGTCCATGAAGAAAGTGGAAGAATCATGTCTGTATTTCACTATCCTGATTAGGCATGTTGTCCATGAAGAAAAGGGAAGAATCATGTCTGTATTTCACTATCCTGATTAGCATGTTGTCCATGAAGAAAAGGAAAAGGAAAGAATCATGTCTGTATTTCACAGTACTGATTAGGCATGTTGTCCATGAAGAAAAGGAAAGAATCATGTCTGTATTTCACTGTACTGATTATACATGTTGTCCACGAAGAAAATGGAAGAATCATGTCTGTATTTCACTATCCTGATTAGGCATGTTGTCCATGAAGAAAAGGGAAGAATCATGTCTGTATTTCACTATCCTGATTAGCATGTTGTCCATGAAGAAAACGAAAGAATCATGTCTGTATTTCACTGTACTGATTATACCTGTTGTCCACGAAGAAAAGGGAAGAAGCATGTCTGTGTTTCACTTTCCTGGTTAGGCATGTTGTCCATGAAAAAAAGGAAAGAATCATGTCTGTATTTCACTGTACTGATTATACATGTTGTCCACGAAGAAAAGTGAAGAAGCATGTCTGTATTTCACTATCCTGATTAGGCATGTTGTCCATGAAGAAAAGGGAAGAATCATGTCTGTATTTCACTATCCTGATTAGCATGTTGTCCATGAAGAAAACGAAAGAATCATGTCTGTATTTCACTGTACTGATTATACCTGTTGTCCACGAAGAAAAGGGAAGAAGCATGTCTGTGTTTCACTATCCTGGTTAGGCATGTTGTCCATGAAAAAAAGGAAAGAATCATGTCTGTGTTTCACTATCCTGATTAGGCATGTTGTCCATGAAGAAAAGGAAAGAATCATGTCTGTGTGTCACTATCCTGGTTAGGCATGTTGTCCATGAAGAAAAGGAAAGAATCATGTCTGTGTTTCACTATCCTTGTTAGGCATGTTGTCCATGAAGAAAAGGAAAGAATCATGTCTGTATTTCACTGTACTGATTATACATGTCCACGAAGAAAAGGGAAAACACATGACTGTATTTCACTATCCTGATAAGGCATGTTGTCCACGAAGAAAAGGGAAGAATCATGTCTGTATTTCACTGTACTGATTAGGCATGTTGTCCATGAAGAAAAGGGAACAATCATGTGTATTTCACTATCCTGGTTAGGCATGTTGTCCATGAAGAAAAGGAAAGAATCAGGTCTCTATTTCACTGTACTGGTAAGCATGTTGTCCATGAATAAAAGGGAAGAATCTTGTCTTTTTCACTATCCTGGTTAGGCATGTTGTCTACGAAGAAAAAGGAAAGAATCATGTCTCTATTTCACTCTACTGGTTAGGCATGTTGTCCATGAATAAAAAGGAAGAATCATGTCTGTATATCACTATTCTGGTTAGGCATGTTGTCCACGAAGAAAATGAAAGAATCATGTCTCTATTTCACTGTACTGGTTAGGCATGTTGTCCATGAATAAAAAGGAAGACTTATGTCTATTTCACTATCCTGATTAGGCATGTTGTCCATGAAGAAAAGGAAAGAATCATGTCTGTGTTTCACCATCCTGATTAGGCCTGTTGTCCATGAAGAAAAGGGACGAATCATGTCTCTATTTCACTATCCTGATTAGGCACATTGCCCACGAAGAAAAGGGAAGAATCATGTCTGTGTTTCACTGTACTGATTATACATGTTGACCGTTAAGTAAATGGAAGAATCATGTCTCCATTTCACTATCCTGATGAGGCATGTTGTCCACATGAAGAAAAGGAAAGAATCGTGTCTCTATTTAACTGATTACCCTGGTTAGGCATGTTGTCCATGAAGAAAAGGGAAGAATCATGTCTATGTTTCACTGTACTGATTATACATGTTGTCCGTTAAGAAAATGGAACAATCATGTCTGTATTTCACAATCCTGGTTAGGCATGTTGTCCATGAAGAAAAGGGAAGAATCATGTCTGTGTTTCACTGTACTGATTATACATGTTGTCCGTTAAGAAAATGAAACAATCATGTCTCTATTTCACTATCCTGATTAGGCATGTTGTCCATGAAGAAAGGGAAAGAATCATGTCTGTGTGTCACTATCCTGATTAGGCATGTTGTCCATGAAGAAAAGGAAAGAATCATGTCTGTATTTCACTGTACTGATTATACATGTTGTCCACGAAGAAAAGGGAAGAATCATGTCTGTATTTCACTATCCTGATAAGGCATGTTGTCCACGAAGAAAAGGGAAGAATCATGTCTGTATTTCACTGTACTGATTAGCATGTTGTCCATGAAGAAAACGAAATAATCATGTCTGTATTTCACTGTACTGATTATACCTGTTGTCCATGAAGAAAAGGAAAGAATCATGTCTGTATTTCACTGTACTGATTATACATGTTGTCCACGAAGAAAATGGAAGAATCATGTCTGTATTTCACTATCCTGATTAGGCATGTTGTCCATGAAGAAAAGGAAAAGGAAAGAATCATGTCTGTATTTCACAGTACTGATTAGGCATGTTGTCCATGAAGAAAAGGAAAGAATCATGTCTGTATTTCACTGTACTGATTATACATGTTGTCCACGAAGAAAAGGGAAGAATCATGTCTGTATTTCACTATCCTGATAAGGCATGTTGTCCACGAAGAAAAGGGAAGAATCATGTCTGTATTTCACTGTACTGATTAGGCATGTTGTCCATGAAGAAAAGGGAACAATCATGTCTATTTCACTATCCTGGTTAGGCATGTTGTCCATGAAGAAAAGGAAAGAATCATGTCTCTATTTCACTGTACTGGTTAGGCATGTTGTCCATGAAGAAAAGGGAAGAATCATGTCTGTATTTCACTGTACTAATTAGGCATGTTGTCCATGAATAAAAGGGAAGAATCTTGTCTACTTCACTATCCTGGTTAGGCATGTTGTCCATGAAAAAAAGGAAAGAATCATGTCTGTATTTCACTGTACTGATTATACATGTTGTCCACGAAGAAAAGTGAAGAAGCATGTCTGTATTTCACTATCCTGATTAGGCATGTTGTCCATGAAGAAAAGGGAAGAATCATGTCTGTATTTCACTATCCTGATTAGCATGTTGTCCATGAAGAAAACGAAAGAATCATGTCTGTATTTCACTGTACTGATTAGGCATGTTGTCCATGAAGAAAAGGAAAGGATCATGTCTGTGTTTCACTCTACTGGTTAGGCATGTTGTCCATGAATAAAAGGGAAGAATCATATCTGTGTTTCACTATCCTGGTTAGGCATGTTGTCCACGAAGAAAATGAAAGAATCATGTCTCTATTTCACTGTACTGGTTAGGCATGTTGTCCATGAATAAAAAGGAAGACTCATGTCTATTTCACTATCCTGATTAGGCATGTTGCCCATAAAGAAAAGGGACGAATCATGTCTCTGTTTCACCAGCCTGATTAGGCACATTGCCCACGAAGAAAAGGGAAGAATCATGTCTGTGTTTCACTGTACTGATTATACATGTTGTCCGTTAAGAAAATGGAAGAATCATGTCTCTATTTCACTATCCTGGTTAGGCATGTTGTCCATGAAGAAAAGTGAAGAATCATGTCTCTATTTAACTAATTACCCTGGTTAGGCATGTTGTCCATGAAGAAAAGGGAAGAATCATGTCTGTGTTTCGCTGTACTGATTATACATGTTGTCCGTTAAGAAAATGGAAGAATCATGTCTGTATTTCACTATGCTGGTTAGGCATGTTGTCCATGAAGAAAAGGGAAGAATCATGTCTGTGTTTCACTGTACTGATAATACATGTTGTCCGTTAAGAAAATGAAACAATCATGTCTGTATTTAACTACCCTGATTAGGCATGTTGACCATGGAGAAAGGGAAAGAATCATGTCTGTGTGTCACTATCCTGATTAGGCATGTTGTCCATGAAGAAAAGGAAAGAATCATGTCTGTGTTTCACTATCCTGATTAGGCATGTTGTCCATGAAGAAAAGGAAAGAACCATGCCTGATTAGGCATGTTGTCCATGAAGAAAAGGAAAGAAGCATGTCTCTATTTCACTATCCTGGTTAGGCATGTTGTCCATGAAGAAAAGGAAAGAATCATGTCTGTATTTCACTGTACTGATTATACATGTTGTCCACGAAGAAAAGGGAAGAATCATGTCTGTATTTCACTATCCTGATAGGGCATGTTGTCCACGAAGAAAAGGGAAGAATCATGTCTGTATTTCACTGTACTGATTAGGCATGTTGTCCATGAAGAAAAGGGAACAATCATGTCTATTTCACTATCCTGGTTAGGCATGTTGTCCATGAAGAAATGGAAAGAATCATGTCTGTATTTCACTGTACTGGTTAGGCATGTTGTCCATGAAGAAAAGGAAAGAATCATGCCTGTATTTCACTGTACTAATTAGGCATGTTGTTCATGAATAAAAGGGAAGAATCTTGTCTGTTTCACTATCCTGGTTAGGCACATTGCCCACGAAGAAAAGGGAAGAATCATGTCTGTGTTTCACTGTACTGATTATACATGTTGTCCGTTAAGAAAATGGAAGAATCATGTATCTATTTCACTATCCTGATGAGGCATGTTGTCCATGAAGAAAAGGAAAGAATCGTGTCTCTATTTAACTAATTACCCTGGTTAGGCATGTTGTCCATGAAGAAAAGGGAAGAAGCATGTCTCTATTTAACTAATTACCCTGGTTAGGCATGTTGTCTATGAAGAAAAGGGAAGAATCATGTCTGTGTTTCGCTGTACTGGTTAGGCATGTTGTCCATGAAGAAAATGGAACAATCATGTCTGTATTTCACTATCCTGGTTAGGCATGTTGTCCATGAAGAAAATGAAAGAATCATGTCTCTATTTCACTGTACTGGTTAGGCATGTTGTCCATGAAGAAAAGGGAAGAATCATGTCTGTATTTCACTGTACTAATTAGGCATGTTGTCCTTGAATAAAAGGGAAGAATCTTGTCTATTTCACTATCCTGGTTTGGCATGTTGTCCATGAAGAAAAGGGAAGAATCATGTCTGTGTTTCACTGTACTGGTTAGGCATGTTGTCCACGAAGAAAAGGGAACAATCATGTCTCTATTTCACTGTACTGGTTAGGCATGTTGTCCATGAATAAAAGGGAAGAATCATGTCTGTATTTCACTATCCTGGTTAGGCATGTTGTCCACGAAGAAAATGAAAGAATCATGTCTCTATTTCACTGTACTGGCTAGGCATGTTGTCCATGAATAAAAAGGAAGACTCATGTCTATTTCACTATCCTGATTAGGCATGTTGTCCATGAAGAAAAGGAAAGAATCATGTCTGTATTTCACTATCCTGGTTAGGCATGTTGTCCACGAAGAAAATGAAAGAATCATGTCTCTATTTCACTGTACTGGCTAGGCATGTTGTCCATGAATAAAAAGGAAGACTCATGTCTATTTCACTATCCTGATTAGGCATGTTGTCCATGAAGAAAAGGGAAGAATCATGTCTGTGTTTCGCTGTACTGATTATACATGTTGTCCGTTAAGAAAATGGAAGAATCATGTCTGTATTTCACTATGCTGGTTAGGCATGTTGTCCATGAAGAAAAGGGAAGAATCATGTCTGTGTTTCACTGTACTGATAATACATGTTGTCCGTTAAGAAAATGAAACAATCATGTCTGTATTTAACTACCCTGATTAGGCATGTTGACCATGGAGAAAGGGAAAGAATCATGTCTGTGTGTCACTATCCTGATTAGGCATGTTGTCCATGAAGAAAAGGAAAGAATCATGTCTGTGTTTCACTATCCTGATTAGGCATGTTGTCCATGAAGAAAAGGAAAGAACCATGCCTGATTAGGCATGTTGTCCATGAAGAAAAGGAAAGAAGCATGTCTCTATTTCACTATCCTGGTTAGGCATGTTGTCCATGAAGAAAAGGAAAGAATCATGTCTGTATTTCACTGTACTGATTATACATGTTGTCCACGAAGAAAAGGGAAGAATCATGTCTGTATTTCACTATCCTGATAGGGCATGTTGTCCACGAAGAAAAGGGAAGAATCATGTCTGTATTTCACTGTACTGATTAGGCATGTTGTCCATGAAGAAAAGGGAACAATCATGTCTATTTCACTATCCTGGTTAGGCATGTTGTCCATGAAGAAATGGAAAGAATCATGTCTGTATTTCACTGTACTGGTTAGGCATGTTGTCCATGAAGAAAAGGAAAGAATCATGCCTGTATTTCACTGTACTAATTAGGCATGTTGTTCATGAATAAAAGGGAAGAATCTTGTCTGTTTCACTATCCTGGTTAGGCACATTGCCCACGAAGAAAAGGGAAGAATCATGTCTGTGTTTCACTGTACTGATTATACATGTTGTCCGTTAAGAAAATGGAAGAATCATGTATCTATTTCACTATCCTGATGAGGCATGTTGTCCATGAAGAAAAGGAAAGAATCGTGTCTCTATTTAACTAATTACCCTGGTTAGGCATGTTGTCCATGAAGAAAAGGGAAGAAGCATGTCTCTATTTAACTAATTACCCTGGTTAGGCATGTTGTCTATGAAGAAAAGGGAAGAATCATGTCTGTGTTTCGCTGTACTGGTTAGGCATGTTGTCCATGAAGAAAATGGAACAATCATGTCTGTATTTCACTATCCTGGTTAGGCATGTTGTCCATGAAGAAAATGAAAGAATCATGTCTCTATTTCACTGTACTGGTTAGGCATGTTGTCCATGAAGAAAAGGGAAGAATCATGTCTGTATTTCACTGTACTAATTAGGCATGTTGTCCTTGAATAAAAGGGAAGAATCTTGTCTATTTCACTATCCTGGTTTGGCATGTTGTCCATGAAGAAAAGGGAAGAATCATGTCTGTGTTTCACTGTACTGGTTAGGCATGTTGTCCACGAAGAAAAGGGAACAATCATGTCTCTATTTCACTGTACTGGTTAGGCATGTTGTCCATGAATAAAAGGGAAGAATCATGTCTGTATTTCACTATCCTGGTTAGGCATGTTGTCCACGAAGAAAATGAAAGAATCATGTCTCTATTTCACTGTACTGGCTAGGCATGTTGTCCATGAATAAAAAGGAAGACTCATGTCTATTTCACTATCCTGATTAGGCATGTTGTCCATGAAGAAAAGGAAAGAATCATGTCTGTGTTTCACCATCCTGATTAGGCCTGTTGTCCATGAAGAAAAGGGACGAATCATGTCTCTATTTCACTATCCTGATTAGGCACATTGCCCACGAAGAAAAGGGAAGAGTCGTGTCTATTTTACTATCCTGGTTAGGCATGTTGTCCATGAATAAAAGAGAAGACTCATGTCTATTTCACTATCCTGGTTAGGCATGTTGTCCACGAAGAAAAGGAAAGAATCTTGTCTGTATTTCACTATCCCGATTAGGCATGTTGTCCATGGAGAAAAGGGAAGAATCATGTCTGTGTTTCACTGTACTGATTAGGCATGTTGTCCATGAAGAAAAGGAAAGAATCATGTCTCTGTTTTACTGTACTGGTTAGGCATGCTGTCCATGAGTAAAAGGGAAGACTCATGTCTGTGTTTCACTATCCTGATTAGGCATGTTTTCATGAAGAAAAGGAAAGAATCATGCCTGTGTTTCACCATCCTGATTAGGCATGTTGTCCATGAAGAAAAGAGAAGAATCATGTCTCTATTTCACTAACCTGATTAGGCACGTTGCCCACGAAGAATTCATTTGAAACATTTGACGTCAGAATCTAGCTTTCTTTGGTACGTCTACTTATAATTAGTAGCACTGGACAAAAGGAGTGTAACAAGAGATTCAAGTTTTACCTTCGCCTTAAAATAAAAAAAAAATAAGCGGGGGGGGGGGGGGGGGGGATTTGGGGGGGGGGGGGTTTGTGACCTTTCGACAATTACTTCAAATACAGCCGCTAACATGAAGACGAAACTCATCGTTTTGGATCTCAACAAATTCAACTGATAAGAACATTGAGAGACAGGCAGCATTTATATATTCTTATGTTATATTAAAGTGTACTGTAATAAAATAAAAAGATGAAACTTCAGAATCCATCTGGCTTCACTTTGAGTGGGTAGAACACATCCCTAGACCAAAAGGTCAATAGCGCGTATAGCTTCCAACCTGCGTCTCATCCCTCCAGTGAGACGTCGGATGTGTTGAAAGGGTAACTGCGCGGATTTGAATCCTTTGGAATAGGATGAGCAGATGCATTCAAGCCCTAGAGCCTCCTGTACAAAATCTGCAGTAATTGGAAGCCGCATTACATCCGTATTGGCGGCAGTTACCCCTGCAACAGACCCGACGTCTCACTGGAGGGATGAGACGCAGGTTGGAATCTAGTGGAGGCTATACGGGCTATTGACCTTCTGCTCTAGGGATGTTTTCTACACACTCAAAGTGATATTTTTACTTCAATATATTCGCACTGTGAAGCCAGGTGGACTCTGGAGTTTCATACTTACAAGCGCCTTTTTATTTTGTTAAAATACACTTTTGATTTGCCTAATGATATCCTGAATAAATTGTATAGCTTATTGCCATTGATGGTGATTTCTTATCGTAATTACTGTATTTTAAGTGGACGAAGCTCATCTTCTGCGAACAAAACTGAAAACAAGTTTATATTTTATAGAAATTAATATGTTATCAAAACTAAGTGTTACGTTGTATGCTGACTGTTTGTTACAAATGTAGCTAATACGAGTTAGTTGTTACCTACAAGTCGTTAAATTTAATGAGTACTTTTTGGATAGACACACCCAATTAAAATAAGCATGATTTTGAAAACCTGTTCAGCAACGTCTTCAGAACTGACATTCTCCCATATTTATTTAGATTTTTACGCCACATTATGCTTATTTCAATTACCCGGTACCGATTTAAAGATTAAAATGTGAATTCAAGGAGTTTAATCCCCAAGGATTAATGTGCCGAATGGCAAGGGGGAGTAAACAATACTCAAAACTTGAGAACATAATAACTTGGTCGATAATTGATTGTAGTTTGTAATTTTTTTTATTTTAAACCTTTTTTTGTTTCGGTTTAAATTTTTTACTGTGTTTGTCACATAGCAGAATTCCGTGTTACGCCGATTTAACGATTTTCGTGTTAAGGGGATTTCAGGAAAGCTAAGTCATTATTTCCAATTTAATAGACGGAGTGTACTTTTCAACATCAAGGGAGACCAATGCCAGACCCGTGGCGTCTCTCGTCGACACCTTTATTTATTACAAATTCCCACGCTTAGGACACGTAATCTTTACTTTTTTCAGAAGAGTCTTTGGTTTTCAGCGTGGTTATAGATCCGAACTTCATACGTTTGCTACACCAAACCGTCTTATTTTATCAATTTTTCTACAACCCATATAAACAGAAGTCCCAACAACAAGACTGCATCAGAACAAAGCACAAATGTTTTGCAGACAAAACAAAAAGATACTTATAAAATAATTACCCTAAGATGTGTCGCCTTAATTTGATTTTTATTGACGTTACAAAACCAACCATTGGACGTTAGAGTAATGGTGATAAATTTAAGGAATATAAATGCACATATGATTTTAATTTATTAAAATGTTAATGCAAAAATACAGAGTTCATGAAATTTTATCGTAAAATGAAGTATCAGTGACAAAGAGTTCATGGCAGAGGGCATCACTTGGTTGAAAGACAATGAACACAATCAGACCGAAAATCACACAGTGTGATGAATACAGGAAACACACAAAACAGTTCACCTTATTTGAGCAAATGTCATCGAGTACCGTTGGTGAATAAAAAACAGGAAAGAGAAAATCACAACCATCAACGTACGTAGTAATCGCCTGAAGAAGGGCTGACATAAGTGACTGATATGGAGTCGCATCCTAACGAGGAGATGAAGATGGTATCAGGGCACTTGAACATTGTTAACAGAAACTGTCAGCTGACGATGATAAACACCACAGTATCCAATGGCAACACGAGAGGAACACACATAGAAAAAAGAATATTCCAATCAGTATGTAGGAAATCACAAGTTGCCAGAAGGCGAACATATACACGTGTTTTTCACACCAGTTTTGAGGGTCGTGAAGGGGTGATTCAAATTTAGGCTTCCAAATTGAGAAAACCCAGTAATTGCCGAGAACAAACCAAACAGCCAGAAACAAGGAAAGAGAGATATTTGTCATCCGGGATATGGTTGTTACTTCAGTCAGTTCGGTTTCGCTCACGATATCGTCTATTGGATCATATCCGCGGCGAACTTGATTCCACAAGAGGAAAATGATTTTCACAAGCCCGAAGCAACCACCCACAAGTAAATAAATTGGAATCTTCGGTTCTTTGGGACATTCGTCTAGGTATTTTCCACCTGTCGTGATAACATAACGACATAACATATTTTATAGTGTGTTATTGGCCAAATGCATGCAAGTATTTTCTTGCATCCTAGCAAATGTACATGTAGGTAAAGTGGTAACACATAATGAGTTCAAATGTCTAATGTAAAATATGTAATATATCTGCGTATATTGTGAGATAAGAAAAACAAAAGTGTATGTACAGGAAATCTGTTGCTTGTATATAAATACGATTTCTATTTTATTACGTGAATTAAATAGTAAGTGAATATCACAACAGTGAAAGTAACAGATTGTTTTACTCGTCATCACCCTCATGAAAAAGCAATAGGCGCTTTCTTAAGATAATGCTATTCTAGTATTTAACTTTGAATACTTTATAGCACCATATCTTGCAAAGCTGCTTTATCATTTGTATATGAATTCAGATGGGTATCTTTTCTTTCCAGCAAATGCAGTAGCTAGGATTTACGTTGAACTTCAGGAATATCTCAGAATCTTATACAATTATTTATCGTGATTTATGAAAAATATTGTAAATATGATAATATACCATAACATTTAATTATGCTTTTTTTGCTCTCTGTGTATTGGTTGAGAAACGAGGGTCAAATTGGAATAATTACAGATGACTTAAAGTCTAGAGAGGAAGGGTTAATGTGACTATATCTAATGGGAAGTAGTTTACCTGCAGTCATCATAGCCAAAGGAAGGGCAATCAGCAGACCTAAAATAACAGATACCAACTCTGAAAAGAGAGGAATTAAACTAAACAGTGGATGATCCCCAAGATTACTGCTCGCTAATGGAGTTCTTTTCCTCTAATTAACAGATTATGTCCGCAGACCATCAGACAGACAGATTGAAAAACCATGTTACAGAATCACCAAGTTGTCATTTATACAATCACATGACGTAACTTAATACCAACAATAGATTCAAAACAGAATGGTTTTACATATTAAGAGTTTGACTGTTTGGTTTCCGTATATGCGTTTTGACTTCTCTATAATGTTGTTTTAAATAAATCATTACATTCGTATGCATGTCACTGTTGAAGTGTGCGAGGGGTTTGGCCGACGATAACAAGAGTGACATATCAAAAGAACATATATACATCGATTTACAATTTTGAATGCTAATCATATCTACGTTTCTTACGCTGATAAAATAAATCCGATTTTAAGTTGGAGACGGGAATTTCACTCCGCACCTGAAATACTTTAATTTGTTCACAGTTTTTGGCCGCCATACTAAATTTGAAAATAGTACTATAGTTATTTTCAGAACTTCTTGATGAATCAACCCAAATTAATAAAGTGCATACAAGAATTTAATAAATAATGTTCCAATCAAGCATGCAAGATCTTATATTCTCCATGAATAATTTGTTGTACTCAGACTCGCCATCAAAGTCTCTGGCATTGCCATATTTTGTGTGCTTGTAGCTTTATTTAAGCTGTACCAGTAGTACTTCTTTCCTCAGAAAACTAAATTATTGAATTGAAACAAGAAATATCCTAAACTGACTTAAAATGTATTTAAGAAGCTAATTTTGCCCTCGATGGTCCAGTGGGTTTGAGTAATCGTTCCTCAGTCCCACAAGACCTTCCATCGATGCGGCGCGGGTTCGAATCACACTCAGACAAAATAAAAATTGAAAACTTTCTGATTGGATTTTTCACTTGGTTGCCGTATGTGGAAGAATTGCCAGGTACTCGCCTAAGGTCGGGGTTTCCTCCGGGCAATGAGCCCGATTTCGTCCCTGACTAAACGTGGCAACGCCGCGATATAAGCGAAATCAACTTCAGTGCTACGTAAAACACTAATCCATCAATAAGAAGTTAAAAAAGACAATCTAAATAATCGCATGAAACGTTCATTTATATAGCTTTTTCTAAACACGGCTTTAGCATACTGTCTGGAGAATTAGCGGGTATCACTATACACATTGTCATCTGTATTTTGGGGGAAAGTTATAAATTGTCTTCAAAAGGTACACTAGCCGCTAAATGCATGGACTGTTTACATTAACAAAAGAAGACGTGTTTCTTTATTTTTCGTCAAAGTTATGATAATTTGGCACTTTTTTACTTTGAAATTGAACTTGTGAGAAGTTGAATTTTTGATCTGTGAGATAACCACAATGTCACACAACCACTAGTCTGGATATGGGCACAAGTTCCCTATAGTATACGCATGACACGTATGCTATGAGCTAACGGTAGACTTATTCTAAGGACTAAATCTGGGAAATACGGGTCTGGTTTAGGATAAGTAGTCTATCAATAAATTTGAGATCGTAAATTTAGCCCCCCCCCCCAAAAAAAAAAAAAAACGCAATCCATCGAACAAGTTTACTTGATTTTTGGTTGATCGGTTGTTTAGAATTTGAATTCAATCAAATTTTGCCTTTTTACACCACTGTTCTAAATTCATAACTGAAGAGGTCGAATAAATGTGTCCTACATTTAATTTTAGTTGTTTGGCTTCTGGGAGCTAGGCTCCGATAAACTCATTCTTTATAGAAATATGACGGCCTACGGATATAGACGAGTGTGTCTATATCGACATTTTGGCAGCTCCTGCAACTAAATACTGATTTTCACATTACGTTTTAGTGTCGTCTGTATTTTAGAACATTTAACAATACATCTTAGTCCGAAATACAAGCATAGTTGCAAAATAGACAAAAATGTGCATGGTGTTTCAGTTGTTATCACATAGTGGATAGATGTAACCAAGGGAAGGTACGCGTCATTCTATGCAGACATATATATCCATACTCCATGTGGAGACTTGAATCGATCAAGTTTATATTAAATAATTCAAGGTTTAATCTATTCGCGCCTTTGATAGAATGACATTCATTCTTCTAAGTTGTATTCCCTACCACAGGAAAGTCTACAATAACAATCAAGCAGAAGGTAAATGTCATTACGATATTAGCGGAAACACGTTTTATTACCCATAGAAAGGTAGCTTAGAAATGACTTACTGGTTTTATTGATTATAGACAATGCTTTTTCCACAAACTCCCACGTCGCTTCTGATTCCAAATTGGCATCTTGAAGAGTGGTCACTAAAGAATAACTTCTATCTCTCGCCAAGACAACGTTGTGGGTAGGTGTTTGAAAACCAGCATCTTCACAAACAGTTGGCAGAATAGTAACCTGCAATAAGTGATTAAGTTATGTGAAATGTAGATGTTTTTGTAGATTATTATTGTCAAAAAATACCGACTAATTTCGATTATTCTATTAAAATATAAACTGCCCGGCGTTACATGACCAATATATGTCAAATTAACCCTTATGCCTATATGCAAATGTATTTAGAGGTATCATTTTGTAGAATAATGGACAATCCTTGTGAGTGTTTTAACTTTAAAATATTCACATTCTAATAGCTCATAATAAAATTGACATCGTACGGATTCCACTGATAAATTCTCATTGCGTGAGTGTAAGTCAAGTTCTTTGACTTGGATAGGACTTTGTTTTGCCACCCAAGTTATTTAACTTCCATGAGCAACCAAATTCGTTTAAACAAAATTAGCTAATAGTTCGTCTTTTCGACAAAGAGCTTTGCGCTGATGCCTGTCTTGGGGATGTACGTCTAGATAGTTTTGTAAGCAATCAAAATCCCCAGAATGTACTCATACATGCCGGCTATTTGAATGTTATCCATTACTAGGACACATCTTCCGGTCGTACGGGTAAATGGCCTGATATGTTACTGATATTTTTATTCTTACATGTATCATGAAATTAGAAGGATTGTTTTTCTGGTAAAACATAGCTTATATTCACCAAACAAACATTATTTGGTTAAACTATTAGAGACAATAAAGTCCAAACAATGATAAGAACCTGACATAAAATCTTTGTTTACCTTAAAACCCAGACGAAACCTTTATGAGATCATATACCGATAAAGTGGCCATTATTATGAGCTGAAGTGTATATCAAAGGGCTCAATGATTCAGTTCCTTCATGGTTCGACAATCGTATATACATGTTACAGTATCACGTGGAATCCAATTAGCGTTAAAAGGAGATGGGAAAGAGAAAGTCAACTAAAAATGGCTTTGATGGTTCCCAAAGACGATGATTCCGGATAATGTAAATCATGGCTGTCATCTGTTAAGGCCATTTCACTGCCTCGACACAATGAAAGCTTTTAGCTGCCAGGAAAGCGTAACCGTAACGCAATAAAAATATAATGTCATTTTTGTTACAATATGCTATCGTTTTTACCAATAGTGCAACATAAAAAGAGTTTTTTTTTGTTTGTTTTCATTTTATCGTTGTTTATTTTTCTTATAAGTTAGTGATAGTGTTGTTTAAACCGTAGCTGAGAAAAATGTATTTAATCATTTCGTGTGTTGAACACCAATATTATTTACTGATTGCATAGTAGGATGCAGTACATAGGTGGTGCACAACAATTGAATTATATAGTTAATATAGGCCGGTGAGGTTCACATATACAAGTCATCGAGACATATTATCCACATGGGTATTGTGTGATGGGTCCGTCGATTAGGCCAATTTACCTATCAGATGCAGTGGTATTCTGTCGATATTTCCACCTTGCGCAAGTGAATGCTTTATTGATCATTTTGTTTGATACGCGAGTTAATGTTTCCAAGTGACCTACTTGTAGTTTATAGATCGTTACTGTAGACCTATGGAGGTCTGATAGATATACAATTGACAAGACATTCTATCCGTATTTTAAAAACAAAACGGTATATCTGAATTTTAAATCAGCGCGTTGTTAGGTCTAACCCCTTTATTCTCATTTTAACACGTGTTATTGTTTTCAATTATTTCTGGTACGAGCAAATAATACATGGGTTGAACAAATAATAAAATTGAAGGAGAATGAGTGAACATATCTTAAAACAGGGTTGTCATAAAGGTACTTACCACTTCTGAATCCTCGTCAACTATACTAGGTTGGGGAGAAGCTGTCTTCTCAAATGTAAACGATACACTTTTAGCTGGAGAAGGATAAGGTGTTAGAAATGTCTTTCCGTTTAAATCTAAGTTCAATGTAGGAGTTGTTGGTAGAGGCGAATTATTTTGCAATAAAATAGTTGGAGCTGATCCTCTTCGACGTTTACCACTTTGTCGCCGTCTGTGCTTGCGGATTGAAGTTCCCGTTCGTGTCAACATAGACATTGTGTGACATTTCGTCCGTATCTGATGCAGTTTTCATGTAGTCCTATCTTTTAACCACAACCCACGCCGATTATCTGATGCTGTTACAATCAGGTGTCATTCCAAGAGAAACAAAATCTTGGGTAAAACGTTTTGAAAATAACTCTGTGAAAATAGCTGTGATATAACGAGCACGAGGACAAAAGCCGTTTGCTTGCTTATTTTCAAAGGGAGTCAATAACGAGAGGTTCGAAAAGAAGTCGGGTGGATGCATGATCAATAGGTACAATGGTTAAAAAGGAAAACCCATAGTGGCTAGCTACTCGTCAGGAGACGGACTGTCTTTCTCAGAACCCAACAACCCTCATTAACGACAGACAATTTGGCAACACACATCAGACCCACTTCACCTTAGGCCAGAGTTTTGCTTCAACACTTACACCGCCTGTTGACATTATCGTCAACTCGATAACACATTTAATATAATTCTGATATTTGTCAAGTTGGGTGCTTGTCGAAAGGGTATGTGATTTATTTAATCTCTTGCAACATGAGGTAAACACTCTGCAACGTAAACAAATATAATAAATCTGGCGGTAAAATGATTAGAATTAAATCAAAAGTGTAGTTAGCGTCTCTACAAGGCCGAAAGGTAAACTAATGATCACACGCCATAGCATGTTCAATATTTGACAGATTAAGGTTAAACGTGTGTTGATACGATAAAACATTAAAAACGCTTTGCAAACTTTGCGGACCGCATATAGGTTTGTGGGAAAACATTTGGGTAGCTAATTTTCTTAAAACAACTGGCAACATGTCAATTGTTTTTCTTTTATATCAGAGAGGGATACGGTCGGAGGTGGGGGGGGGGGGGGGGCAAGAGCTGTACTGACTCCAATGCTTAATTGCCATACGAGATTCTCGAACCTGGGATTTGCCGAAGACAGAGTAGAATGCGTCTCCACGTTTATTTCCTGCATCAGGGGTTACGATATTCTCGTGACGTCGATATTCGCATTACGGACTCTATTTTATAATAATATGTGGGGATATACTATATATTAGAAATGATTAAATGACATAAAATACTTTTTTTTGTTGTGGTTGAGAAAACCCCTCCAGCGAGAGAGGGAACTGCGGCCAATACCGATGTAATGCGACATCCAATTCCTGCAGATTTTTTACAGGATGCTCTAGGGCTTGAATGTTTCTGCCCATCCTATCCCAAATGTGCTCTAAAGGTTTCAAATCCGCGCAGTTACCCCTTCAACAGATCCGACGTCTCACTGGAGGGGTGGGATGCAGGTTGGAAGCTAATGAAGGCTATACGCCCTATTGGCCTTCTGCTCTAGGGATGTGTTCTACACACTCTAGTGACATGCCAGATGGACGCTGAAGTTTCATAGTTTCTCTTTTTATTTTGTTAAAATACACTTTTGATTTGGCTAACGAAATCCTGAATAAATTGTATAGCTTATTGCCATGAATGGTGATTTCTTCTCGCCAGAATGTTGCCCTTTATGATCACAATCGTTTCTGCAACATCAGTTGCCAACAATCTCCCTACATAAATGGTTTTATCGGTCGGTGCAGACTTTTCATAGGGGTGGGGGGGGGGGGGGGATTTTGTGTATATTTAGTTTTGTACTGCATATTTGTTGAATTATCCTTGATCGCTAGAATTACAAGACAATCACTGGTATCAACAATCAACAGGTCTTCTGCATGAAGGAATTTAGTCCGGTTTTGCTGATTACCACGGTGTTACGTTAATAGTTTGAATTGGTAAAAACGGAACCCATCCTTTTATATTGTAAGAGTTTGACATTCTGAAGAGAAAACTGACATACAATTGGAATAGTTCACTGGTTCAACCAATCGAAAGGAAGTATTCAGTGTGAGGTGCGATACATTTCCACACCCCCTTGAACAAACTATGTAACTAATTTAGCCCACTGATGACCTTACTTGTACGAGGCCTCCGTGGCTCAGTAGGTAGAGCGTTGGACGCTCAATCCGAACAGCCTTCCATCAATGGATCGAGGGTCGAATCCCAGTCGGTCCAAAATAATTTGAAATTGGAATTGGGTTTTCACTCAACCATGCGGGATGATTGCCAGTTATCACCGGAAGGTGTAAGGTTTTCTACGGGCATAGAACCCCGTTTCACAAAAAAACCCAAAACAATCAAACAACCTAGCCGAGAAATCTGGCCTCTGCCGAATTTATTTTTTCGTATTCATCATATGACGAATAAGGAAAAAAAAATTCGGCAGAGCCCAGATTTCTCGGCTATCAAACAACCTAACTTATGCGTATTCTCTTCTTCTTTCTTAAACTTGACTTTCCATAAAAGGCAGAAAGTGAAAGCTATTTTCTAAACATTCCTTTTCAAAAACATTGGTTGATTGATGTTTTTCGTTGCACTCTACATGATTTTACTTATGTAGGGGCGTCAACAGGTTTAGTAGTATATGTGTGTGTGGAAGGGGCGGAGAGGCGAGCTATTTACTCAGAGAAAAATCCCGACCGTTGCCAGATATCGCACCAATTGCACATCGCAAGAATATTTTCTTTGGAGCAAGAGAGGCTTGATCCTTTGGCCAATCCATTGGATGTTTGTATATGTATCTGCCGATTGTACCACATAGGACCCAACACAATGACTCAGTTATACGGTCTAATGTTTTCATATTTTATTAGCTCGATCAGCCAAACGACTTCATTGTCACCTTATGATTTTATATAATGCTTTGTCAAGTTTGGCTTTATTGTTTAAAGCTGACATAAGGTTGATCCTGTTCCTGTAGCGATCAATATTTGTTTAGAACACTAACTTATTAACCGGAGATTGAGTTCATTAGGTCTTCTTTGATTTATCAAACATAGGCCAGCAACTCACACACACTGCCGGTGGCTACGGCTGGGAAGCCAGTGTATCGCTCTTAACCTGCTTTGGGTCCCATGCTTGATTATAACCACAGGAAATAGCTAGTGTAAATCTTCCTGAACACAGACTCAAAAGGGGATTGTGAAAGGTTGCCATGAGAATAGTTGTCGTCTGTATCGATCAAACCATTATCAACCCCATTCCGATACAAAATAAACCATAGAGACAAAGATGTTATCGACAACAAACTGTAGAAACCATACCTCAACTGTTGCATGGGCGTATCTATCTACAGTAGACATACTTGCAATTTCCCTTGTTTGACATTAAACAAAACTGATGAAATGCCATCATCTCATACTATATCATTACCAAAACAATATATTTCAATTGCCACCTTTCAAACGGACAAAGCTTTGATACTTTCTCGTGAAATTTATATCTGTTTAAAAAAAAACTAAAATTGCTCTACTGTGTCTTTTTTGTTTATGCAAATTGCGGTTTGTACATATGCTAAATACGTAGACAGGCACAAGTTCGGATCGACTTCGGATTTTTCTAATTGTCTTCAATTATATTTCGTGGCTTTCGGGATTAAATTGTTTGAGGTGACATTTTAAGAAGGCGGCACATGCCTAACATCGATGGGTCCTTTAGTCAAGTTCAGTTCTGACTCGATCTGATAGCCCTTCGTAAAATTGTTGCCACCGGCCCCTCTCGTACAACATCTTGTAACGCCGCGATAGAAACAAAATAATATTAAGTACGGCCTAAAACACCATTTTTAGAATGAAGGTTAACACACAGGTGTCATTTTTATCACGATGTGGGCCCCGTTATGGCTACATTTTATGAAATATGCATGCATTCAGTTGCATTAAGTGAGTCCTATAACTTGACAGGTGCTTCCTCGGCCGTTGTGGGGTCTCGAGCAGAATTTGAACACTGAGCTAACTTTGATTGATTGATGTTTTACACCAAAGAGCCCGGATGAAAGCCCCAACCTTCGGCAACTCTTCCACATACGGCGACCTAATGGAAAATCCACTCAGAAATGTTTCTATTCTTATTTGGCCCAAACGTGATTCCAACCTGCGCCGTATGGACACATTTTGACCCAAAGGCAAAAACATCTTACATGTATCGGTCAGTATGCTATACATGTACGGAATAGTCTGTCGTAGGTCAACAGAATCAAACACATACAAGTTTAGATCTCCATCCACCTAGCCTTGTTGTTGCAACCGATAATGTAGTACCCAACTGATACTGTATCACATTTTGACCGATGGTGTATCGCCAACCGATGATGTATTAAAAACGCCCGACAATGTAATAACTTTTTCAACCGATAATGTAGTAACTTTTAACCGATAATGTAGTAAACACTTTTCTAACCGATATTGTATCAATTTTTTACCGATAATGTAGTAAATGCCTTTTTAACCGATAATGTTGTCACACTTGCCCGATAATGTAATAACATATTATGTCGACCGTCCTCGAACACATTTCTTCAAAATAATTAGTGGGCCTCCGTAGCTCAGTGGGTAGAGCGTTGGACGCTCAATCCCAACAACCTTACACCAATGGGTTGCAGGTTCGAATTCCACTCAGTCCCCCAAAAAATGAAAAAAACGGGTTTTCACTCAAACGACCTATGTGCATAGGCGAATCCAGGGGGCTGAATTCTGAAAAATACAATTTATGGATGTAAAGAATCACACAAAATTCAGTGATCATCTTGTCCCACAAACGAGTTTCATACCTAATAAACCAATATTCGATTATACACTGACATGGTGGCCTTATCTGACAGGAATATGGCACTCAAGCATAGAGAACAAAACTATATACACCGTTCTTTGTTTAGACATATCTTCGGCCATGAAGAGCCTTAAAACTTCATCAAATATGGCGGATTTCTCTGAGAAAGTGTCTTCAGTACTGCAACTTTCAAGAAAGTATTACGAAAGTCATGGACAGTGTTTTGCTTGATGATTTTAAGAGCCTAGGTGGCCCGTGGACACACGCCTGTATATAGGCCTACTGGGTTTCGGTAGTCTGCCACTTTTCCACTTTAAATAAAGAAAACTATCCACTGACCCTTTTATGTAGCACAAGTATGTAGTTTTTCCATATAAATGCCCAAATCAATATAAAACAAAACGCGGGCGCTTCTCCTGCTTGTCTTATTTTGTTTTTTTTAAGAATTAGGGAAAGCAAAATCCAGAAATTATTTACTTGCAGAACAGCCTCAGAACGTTTCTCAAGCAATCTAGAACCCCTTAATTTTCCGGGGCCTAATGGGCTCCTGGGCCTTCGCCTGATCAGTTGGGATAGTCATCCCCTCCCCCATGCTTCAAAAACGTCACAAGGCTTCACTTAAAACTGGGAAACATAGCGACTTTACTGTTATTTATTCTTGTTATTTAAGAATTAAGGAAAGCAAAATCCGGAAATTATTAGCATTTTTAGTTGCAGAACACCTAGTCCGGGTTTCTGACTCCAAAATTACTTTGTTTTGTACCGACGGTCGTATTTTGGAGTCAGGGTCCATTGTAATCAAAAAGTCGCAGTAGTCTGCACGTTTCTGATCGGGCAGTTTGCGGTCAGATTTAGACAGTAAATAACAACATAACTAATTCAAACAGTGTCAGCACGACATTCATTAATAATTTAGCCTTTTGTAAAGTGAATTTAATGTTTAGAAACTGAAAAACCGCTTAACAGTGTTACGTCATCGATGGCGGAGAGTTTGAGACTAGAGAAGGCAAAAGTGAATTCAGGGGAAGTTTACTGGCAGATCTTGCTCGTCCATATCAGGCACTGGTAGGGAGCGAAATTATCCGTGAACGTGATTATGGCCGTTTAGACACGATCTGAGTAGGTTAGACATTTCTTCTAATTCGAAATAAAAATCTTAAATTCGGTTATCGCATAAACTACTTGACTTACCTGGGATAAAACAATTCAATTGCTTTGATTGATTCATTGTTGTTTGGTGTTTTACGCCACTCTCAAGATCATTTCACTTATATGGCTGCTTTGTCAGTTTTATTTTGAGAGGAAACCGGGCTCTATACCCGAAGGAAACCCACCACCTTCCGGTGGTAACTGGCACCCATCCCACATAGGTCGTTTGAGTGAAAATCCAGTCAGAAAATTTATCCCTTTTTTTGGACTGAGTGGGATTCGAACCTGCGACCCATTGGTGGAAAGTTGATCGGATTGAGCGTCCAACGCTCTACCTACTGAGCCCCGGAGGCCCACTAATTATTTTGAAGAAACGTGTTCGAAGACGGTCGACATAATATGTTGTTACATTATCGGACAAGTGTGACTATATTATCGGCTAAAAAGCATTTACTACATTATCGGTTAAAAAAAACTACATTATCGGTTGAAAAAGTTATTACATTATCGGGCGTTTTTACTACATTATCGGTTGGTGATACACTATCCGTCAAAATGTGATGCAATATCGGTTGGGTACTACATTATCGAGGATTGTTACATTATCAGTTGCAACACCTGTCTTATTACACTTCCCAAATAGTATTTAGTCTTAAATACAGCCAGTTTCCATTAGGAAAAGTATCAAAAGCCCTGTAGATAAATTACAAAGGCTCTAGGAAAAAAACTTTCACCCACATCTTTCGGAAGTTTGGAAATGTTATGCTGATTCCTATACACAATTATCTGCCGCCTACTGTCAGCGCGGCTCGTGGTGAGGCCTCGACCTAAGGCCTGTCGTCAACCAAACGAAATATCTTGGGTTTGAGTTTATTACTACAACTTGTGATTGGTTGGTTGGTTGATTGATGTTTTAAGCCGCATTCAAGATTATTTCACTTATAAGGCGGCGTTGCCAGGTTTAGTGGGGGAGGAAATCGGGCTTATTGCTCGGAGGAAACCCCCGACCTTCGGCGAGTACCTGACAACTCTTCCACATACGGCGACCGAGTGATCACTCTGACGGCGACCACTCAGAAACTTAGGATTGAATATAAAGGCCTCAATGGAGTACCTCTTTTTAACACAATAAGAAACTTGTATCCATATTTTTAGACAAGAAGATTGTTCCTGTGCCCATGTGTTTTAGTGTGCATAAATATTAAATCGTAGGTTTTTATCACACCCCCTTTATAAGCCACATATACGGTTTGGCAACCAACAACTTCTTATCAACTTCTTAAAATTGACGTTTTCTTCAAACAAAACGATCTTCACATGTTGCCTGCAATAACAGCTCTTTGTGGGTGAAACAATCTGTAAAACAACGTTTTGGCCTTGGGTTTTACATCGATACCACTGCTGAAGTAACGGTGTCCAAGGACAATACCATGCATCTTGTCATGTTTATGATCAGTGAAACTCCTCATAGAGGAACGCTGTACATTTTAGTTGACAAATATAGTATATCATTACGCTTACCTGTTGACATTTGAGAATGAGTTTAATGACATATTGTTCCACTTGACAAACACCTGTGTATTCTAATAACAGTTTAAGCTTCTTACTGTACACTATTAGAGGGTATCATGATCGTAATGGTGACAAGTAAGTGTCAAGACATCTGTGTCTGATAGTATACTTTACTGTTAATGACTTGGTCAATTTTAGGGAAATCGATAAAGACAACCTTATCAGTTCTGTTCATGTAATACACTGAAAGCTTTCGATCTTGTGTATCTTAAGGTACTTTTGAAAAAAAATATGGATGTTCCAATGGCGGTCCTCCGCTGTTTCTTTGGAATCTTTATACATATATTTTGTACAAGGTTTTATTGACAGGATATTATAGTGGGAAGAAAAAAACTACTGTAAGTGAATCCGATTGCCGTTTTAGAACAGCGGAAGAGGAAGAAACTTCTCTACTGATCCAGGAACAAAAAAAAAAAACACAGAGCACAAAAAAGGTCGGACGCCATTTTGATTAGGGCATGGCTAAATGTTCAGTGGGCGACCTCCTGTTCAACTTGACAGCTTGCATTAAATTAACTTCTACAGTCTATTAATAGAAATATTATGAATCGAGTGTTTTCGTATTGCCTTGGTATTGGCCTTCGGGTGGTTGCATTGACCCTCAGGCCAATACCAAGGCAATACGAAAAAACTCGATTAATAACATATAGTATTTCATAAACCACATATAGCCGACTACGGTCAGATAGTCGACTAAGCAGTAATGTTAAAGCAGTGCTATTCTAGTCGGCTAGGTCAGTTTAGCCTTCTAAACGTGTTTATGAAATACCCCCCCCCCCCCCTGGTGACTTGTGCGCTCAGTGTCAAAGTTAACTCTGATACCAATGTGACTTTATAAAAAGCGTTTTGTACCCCTCGGCCAAAAGTTGGCCGAAGGGTATTGTTGTCGTCATGTACGTCCGTCCATAACCGTAACCGAGCTACCAAAATGAAACGTGCTTTATAGGTGTTATAACCCAGTCCGAGTAGAAAGCTTATTGAAAATGAATGCCACCAAATATTTCTTCATGGAGTTAGGGCCCTATTGTATGACCTATTGTCTATATATACACAAAGACAAAACTTGAGCACGTCCCCCCCCCCCCCACACACACACACCTAAAAAGTCTGCACCGAGCGATAAAATCATTGGTGTAGGGAGATTGTTGGCAAACTGATGTCGTAGAAACGATTGTATTCAGAAGGGGCAGCCTTCTGGCACAGGATGTTCGCCCTGTGAAGCCAGATGGAGCATTATTTTTATATCGTTAAGATACACTTTTGATTTGGCTAACGATATACTGAATAAATTGTATAGCTTGTTGCCATCAGTGGTGATTTCTTATCGCCAGAATGTTGCCCTTTATGGTCATAGTCGTTCGGTTCTGCAACATCAGTTTGCCAACAATCTCCCATCACCAATGATTTTATCGGTCAGTGCAGATATTCCGGCGGGGGGGGGGGGGGGGGGGTGCTTCACTTTTTTCTTTGTATATATTATGCATTATTTGCCTTTACAAGACATTTTACTTTCATTGTTTTTTTTGCTTTTATTTCAACTACACGTACCAGATATATGCATGCTCTTGTATTTCAACAACTGAATCATGCAATCATTGTCATTAATGTATGTCTGTCCGTCCGTCCGTAAGTACGTTCCTTCTTACATCCAATGCTGAATTTTCTAAGTACGGATAGAAAGTGCGTTCCTTCTTACACCCAATGATGAATTATCTTATTGCCATATAATCTCAATTATATGGATAGGAAGCATATTCAAATTGAATGCTGCTGGGTCTAAATTCTTGTGACTCACAACGTGCCTTTTTGGCAAAAAAAAAAATGCATGTAGAAGAATTTGACGGGCGAGCCGTGTGGGTTATTTGCTGATATTGGAGTTATGCTGGTAAAATCAATATTTGACTACATGTATTTGTTGATAAAAACCAGAATTTAATTCGGAATAATCGCAATGACGAATGGAAACGTACTTAATTGTCATAGGATGTAATATGCTAAATTTGAAAACCGTGTCTTGTGAATTTTGTGAACGGGTTGACTTATGGTGCTGTTAAAACAACAATGGCTCGGTAGCGTTTTTATTAACCGGTAGGTACCGAACACCGAACCGATCATAACTTACCCATTTCCCGTATACGAATGGACGCCCCAATAAGCTAAAACAACCAACCTACCCCATTTCAGCACTAGACACTAGTACTGTTCCTATATAGTTATAGTCTACCTGGTCATTTTTCATTTCGGCAAATGAAGCCCTTCCTCTTCTCAAAAGAGCTGTATAGCGGGGAGAGTTCCTAGAAACAACGTGGAGTGCAAGTACCAGTGAAACCTAACGAGGATAGATAGCAGAAAGTATTCACCCGTGTACAATGCGCACTCCTTATGGTAAGACAAGAGTATAAACCTATTACGGTATTTTTTCAGAACATCGACCTGATCGATTGATTGATTAATTAATAAATGTTTTACACCGCACTCAATATTATTTCAACCAAATAAATGTCACCATTCGGAACTTTCCACTTCGTTCAATTCAAAAGTTTTTTCGAGTTCTTTAGAGGTTTAGTTTTTTTGTCTATCTATTTAGGCTTTGTCGACGTAGAAAACCTTCTGTTTGGTGGGTATAATATCTGACCCAATTTTAGTTACAGCTTTAAATTGAAATAGGTGGGTGGAGTTCGCCATTCAGATTTTCGATAAGTCTAAACTATCATTAATCTCACTTGCCTTTTAGCTTTTACCGCCTATTATACCTTTGAAACATTCATTTTTTCATTGTATCCGTTGATTTCGTCTAATTTTGTTGTTAATCTGCTAAATTCCTCTTTGCAAAAACAGTGTAAAAAGTTTGTCCGACAGATTTCAAAGTTTCCTTGAACAACGACAACGTATCACATGATCCGGAGCTTGTCTAAGAACTCCCCCAGTCACGTGGTTTTTTAAGAGGGCTTCCCCATCATTTTTTGCCCACGACCGCAACCCAATTCGAGTAACTCATACTTGTTCATAGGCTTGAACGATTTGACATCACCGACGAAATCCTCGTGTCACGTGACTGCAGTGTTTTGAAAAGTCTGTCGATAGAGCCCAACTATATAATGGCGGCACAATGCGCGGGTCTTCCTGACGGGCAAGTAAGTAAAACAGGATGAGACACGTGTGCTGCTAACCCAACTTATATTAAACACAATTAAATTAGGAGAGTGAGTGATGAAAGAACATTTTGTTATTCAAAACACATTGGCACAAGGAATACCTTATGGACTAAATAGGAAATGGATTTTGCTAGACAACTGAAAAATGTTACCAATTTTTCTATCGAAATTTTCAAGTAATGAATTTCAAGATTTAGTAGGTGTTACATTTTTGTTCTTGCAAGATTTAAAACGATACGCGTTGCAAATTAGGAATTCTGTCAGTTCTACTAAACTCAACAAACTAATTCCAAGGTAGCACCCCATCTGTCCTCCAAATGTAGCTGTAAAAATATTGCAACAATTAGCATTAGCATTTGAATAGGATTGACATGTTCATTTTGGGAACAAAAAGCAGATAGGTTAAAAGATAAAAACATGAAATTAAACAATATACCATTTGCAAACAGCTGGTGCTGAATAAGAATAGTCTCCTTTATATGCTAAGTACATTGATTGATTGATTAATGAGGGCTTAACGTCGCAAGGCCAACGAAACCACGCGAGACGGGTGTAAGAGGTATATCTTTCAACCATCGGCTGTCCAATTTGCATTAGTGTGTAACGGAGATCTCCATACGCGTAAAAGTGAACACTTAAGGTAATATCTGGTGAACATACCAGAACGAAAAATTTACTAATTATGTTGATAACATCCCCAGAAACGGTTACAGAATCAAATGAGAATAACGTTACTGCTGTGAACTGCCCCCCCCCCCCCCCACCACCACCACCATCGCGCCCCACTGGCGTAAAGCTTGAAGAAATTGTTTTGAGTGTTGTTGACTCCAGGCTGCAATATCTGCAGAACTATGCGTGGCATGCAAATAAACCTCATATGTAATTACAGACCAGGAACAGTTTTTTTTAATGCAATTATCTATATTGCAGCATTTGGGATACCGTTTGAAGATGTAATGCCCGGACTTCAATTCAAGGTAATCTGTTACTCTTTACTACTCTCGCGAAATTTATAAACTTAGTGTCATGGCGCCATAATTGACATCTATTTTTCACATGTTTAGTGCTTTGATGGCATAGGTGATTACCCTCGTTGATTTTTAAAGTTTTGATAGGCGTTACATATTAGGGACGTGTTCAGCTCTACCAGACAGACGAGGCAAACTCATTCACTAATAAAACTGTTGTATGGTAGTCCTAATGGTTGAAACCACAACCACACTGTTCAAATGTCACAGTGGTAACTAAAAATATGCATATTTTAAATAGCACAGGAACCTTATAGGAAAGTTCTTTTAAATACAAGTTTAATCAATTTACTGTTTTAAGTGAAGAATTATGCATGAATAGTTTAAGGTAACTATTGCTCAGTCAAAAACATAATGAATTGAAAGATCAAATACGGAAAACTTTGCTGTGATCTTTCATACATGTACATACCAATGATAGACTCAAACGTATATATAGACACTTGCTCCACTCGGTCGACCAAAAAGCTGTCGTAATATAGCTGTACTTCTAATAAATTCTTTCGTTCCCTACAATATGAAAAAGGGACTTCATAAAGCCACTTGGTAATCCAGTTTTATGCGATTTGTCCGCTAAACTAGACGTGGCAATGAATAGTACAGTTTAGGGGACAGAATGTGTAATCTGGTGAGTGTTCACTTATTCTTTTCCTTCCCGAGATTATCGTGTTATGACGGACAGACCAATCTTATATACTAACCTGCCTGTGGTTGAGTTGAACATCCTTTGTAGGATCCTTTCAGAGAACACATCAGAGGGGAAATATGACATTGACACAGACGAAGAATAGATTCTTTGAGTACACGTTGGTGGACAATCACAGGATTTCAGAAGGCTCTGGCTCGACCAAAAAGTCTCTTAAAATACAAACAAATAGTATAGACAATAACAGTTAACAAAGAGGCTGCTAAAAATATCCAGTTAGTAATAATTAATTCGAGGCCTCTCGGAAAGAAATTAAGCTTTATGTTTCATTCCACCAAAATAAGGGGTATCTCTGTTTTGTAAGTGACATTTACGTTTTCTGAAAATACTATAATATATCCAATTCTAATGCATTGATGAAACTTAATACTTGTATTAAAGTGACATGAACTGCTAAATTCTGATTTTTTTTCGCAAATTTCGAGAATCAAGAAAATGTCAGGGTTTGAAGTACATTGAAAAACTAAAGGCTTGACAATGGAACAAAATACTGGTAAAAGCCATCTGCCCGTACGAAGTGAAGTTGTGTGCAAACATAGAGCACAATTCAAATAGCCTGGATGTATCCGTTCATTTTTGTTGGCTTTGTTGCGTCTTCTCTAGCTAAGATAAAACCTCCATGTCCCCATTCCGTGTTTTACCTTGACGGACTACTCCACTCAAACCCGTAAATTGAACAGCGCCTTTTGATTAGATGCGAGTAAAACTTCTCGCAGCTAATCAAAACCTTGGACACTTACTCTCTTCCACAAGCGGAGAAATAACGTAATGGCGGCCTTATACACGTTGTGCTTTTGTTAAACTAGCGATGATTGGCCAAGACTTTGTGTGGATAGGAAAGACAACTCGCACAGTCCCAACAGTGGGCGCTGTTCCATTTACAGGTTGGAATGGAGTAGTCCGCCAAGGTAAAACACGGAATGGGGACATGGAGGTTTTATCTTGGCTAGCGAAGATGGCTTTGTTGCTTATAAAAGTACCTTAACGCACATTTTCAAGACAGGTATCATCTGAAAGTTATTATTGTGGACGTCTTGACAATGTGATTCAACGAAATTTCCCCTATAATTGGCAGCTCACGCCACTTTAAAATACCCTCTGTATTTTGACACACACAAACGTATAACTACTCTCAGTAAAAAATATGTCCTCTATTCATTCTTTAAAGTGGCATGAACTGCCAAAATTCACACTTTTTTCACAATTTCTGATCGTCACGATAGTAAGAGGCTTTGAAGGCCATCGAAAAACTAAATGATTGGCGTTGGAATGAGAAAAATCCATACAGTATGTGGTCTGTACGAACCGAAAACGTGTTCGAAAAGCAAACAAAATTGTAATAACAGGGACGACGATTCATTCATTCTAAGCCAAAGTTAGTTCAAAACAATACGTTATCGTACATTTTCGAGACTAGAAGTACTAAAAAGCTTTAAACAAAAATCATCACGTATACGTGTAAACGATATTGTATATGAAAAGAGCTTTGCATGAATTTCAGTGTAAGCCATATGGAAGCTGTTACAGACTCTCTATAAATATGATTCTAAAACTTAAATATCAAAGATGTATTCAGAGCAGACTAAGACAATTATGAGGAAAAAAATGTTCAAAAAGCTGTTCAACCTCCTGTACCATGACCATACTACACCTGCGCTACAGTACAGCTTTTTCATCTAGAGAGGTGAAAATATTCCCTTAACACAGAGATAAGAAATTGTTTTTTGTTTTCCCAAGAGTTTGCAAAAAATAGTTATCACCTTCAATGATGCACTTTGGGGTAGTGCTTGGAGTTGACTCAAATTATGACTAAATTATTTTAATGTCATTTATTTGAATAGCCTACAGTTTAGGTCGCCTATATTTTTACACTCAATAACTGTTAGTTTGTATAACGATTTGAAGGATTCAGTTTTAAACAAAATACAGTGGGATATCATTGGGATATTAGGAGAGAAAACATGACCGATGCAAACATATCTACTCTGAAAAGTAAAAGCGCGTAGTTAAGCGTCAGTACGAGCTAGTAGCGACGGGGTCACCACAGAGATATGTCCCTTTAAAGGGATAAATAACACGTTTAAGACAATACCTTTGTTTAAAAACATATACTATACGAACTCGGCTAAAAAGAAAATTAGATTTCTGGCACAAAACCTACACAATTCAAGGCATTATTTTTCTGCTCTATACGGAAATGAATTACATGTAGTTTAGCGCAGTGACTCAGCGTTCAAATGTCAAGAATGACGTCAAATACGAAGATATTTCCGATTGGTGACGGAAGATATGCAGTTTTGGACCAACTTTGGCTTAGAATAAATGAATGGTCGTCCCGGTTATTTAAATTTTGTTTACTTTTCGAACACTTTTTTGGTTCGTACAGGCCACACACTGTAAGGATTTTCCTCACTCCAACGCCAATCGTTTAGTCGTTCGATAGCTTTCAAAGTCTCTTACTGTAGTGACGATCAGAATTATGAAAAAAAGTTAGAATTTTGGCAGCTCATGCCACTTTAATAGTTGCCATAGTTGCTAACATCTTGCCTTGTGCTGGCGCCGTAGCGAGAATCCAAGCATTTTTTTTATTTGTTTTTTTTTTGTAATGAAAAGGGTTGAGTTTCTGTATGGAGACAGTTTTAGAAGTGGAATAAGACCAGCTTAGGATGTTGATCTGAAAGTCGCGTGTACTTCGGATTGTTTACTTCCGGTAGACTATGAGCATAATGACCCCTACCAGCTGGCTTTGGCATTTCCTCGAAATTGCTACCCCCATGATGTTGTTAATTGTGCTTAATAGACAGAGCTTAAAGCTGGGTTGTGTTTGTAGGTGGACTAAATGTATATTTGGAAAATCTAAGCCGAAACGAAACAACCTTCAGGTTAGTTTCTATGAGGTCAGAAAGAAGAATACATATTTTTCGTACTGTTCGTAACTGCTCGTCTAAAGTGACGTCACACATGACCTTCGAAGAGAGACGGAAATAGCGTGTATTTCGTCACCACTCTGAGGGTACGTACACAACGGAGGTCGTGTTTGAAGTCATTGTTACTCCACTGAATGATGCGGCTAAATGGAAATTTGGGAAGGTCTGATGAACATATAGCAAATGTAATTTTGTCCTGCTGTCAGTCGATCTATCAATTCTGTATCTGACAATAATTCCTTCTGTATGCATGTGCCATGATATAAACACGGTCCCCACTCCCCAATGAACTGGGGGGGGGGGGGGGGATTTGACATATTGATTTGGTCTGCACGATACACTACACTGGCCGATGAAGTTGCGTATTATGAAGCTTCGTTTCGATAGGTTATTTTTTTATATGTGTATGGTTATAACGACACCCGTTATATAAGCTGAATGTTCATTGGCTATTACCAGAAGTCTATGAATGGAGAAGTGCGAAACGTCCCATTACCCTTTAATCAGGGCGCTGGCGCCTTTTGACGCACAGGTCACCTTAATAAATGGCGCCCTCTCTCGGTTAGTCAGAAACTGAGGCTTTCCTTCTATTCCTTGTATGAACTATTGTGGGATGCTTAAGAAAAGGAAGATGGCAAACAACAGTACACAATAGAGCAAAGGTTTAAGTTGAAAATGAGACACGAAGCCTTGTTTGGGACGATTTGACTCGAAAAACAGACTTCTGTTAATATAGATACGCGTTACAAACTTTGGACGACAGTAATCTAAAACTAACAATCTGCACTTACGAAATAATGCTAAAGGAGTTATTAAGAATACAAATTAAAGTGACATGTGCTCCCAAAATTATTGATATTTTGCCGTTAAAACAGAATGTTGAAATTATTGACTATTTTTCAATTGCAATTCAGAAGCTTTGGAGTGCTTCTTGTCTGGAAAATGTACGATAAAGTATTGCCTTAAACAAACTAAAGTTTAGAATAGACAAACGTTTGTCCCATGTTTGAATTTTTTTTATTTTTTTTATCACGAAATCGGTTTGTGCATGTACAGGCCGAAGAATGCATGGACTTTCCTCATTCGAACGTCCATCATTTAGGTTTTTAAGACTCTCGAAGTCTATAACTGTCTTGACTATCATAATTTATGAAAAAGTGCGAGATTTTGGTAGCTCATGTCACTTTAAGGGACGTGTAGAAATTGACGGTGTAATATTTGGTAACAAGAGTCGGACAATCCCTTCTTTTAACATGGAATCCGAACATTGAATTATTGGCCCTGGTGATCACACAGAGGTAATCTACAGTTGTATGTGCACCCGGCCGTGTGTCAAATGAAGTTTAAAGTCATGTCACTTAAATGATATTAAGCAAAATTTAACCTCGGAAACTATCGTCTGTTTTGTAAGGGTTCCATGATGGATTTTGATTTGGGTTGCTTTACTTTAGGTTCCTGAGATAAATGGGAGAGATGGTTTTTCTGATGTTACTTTAATAGGGAAGTATGCTAGCACGGAGCTTCACTTATTACAGTGCGTTATTTTATTGCCGTTTTTATCCGGGGAAAAGTACTTCTTATTTGGGCATTACGGACATCTTACTAGCAACAATACATTTCATAATAGCCGGGAATATCTTTCTAAAGCCGACTGTTGGTCTTGGTGGCTCAGTCTGTTAAGGTGATAGTCCCTCGGCCCGATACAGGCCTCGCATTGATGCGGCGCCGGTTGGAATCCCACTCAGACCAAATAAAAACTTGAAAAATTTCAGAGTGGAGTATTCACCGTATGCGGGGGAGTTGCCGGGTGCTCGCCAAACGCCGTGGGTTTCCATCGGGCAGTAAGTCCGATTACCTCCCTCACTAAACCCAGTGAAATAATCTTGAGAGCAGCGTAAAATATCAATCTAAAGCCGACTGGCATAATATAACTGATAATGTTGCTAATACCAAAAAAAAAAATATATATAAAATTCGACACAGCTCAGATTTCTCCGCTTTCGTCATACGTCAGTTAAGTCGTATACTTGTCATCTCCAAACAGTCAATGATTTACTCCATTACTGTTTACACCATGTTTTTGCTGTAAAAAATCTACAGGCCTACCTTCTGCCAAAATTCAAACTTCGTTCATTAAACTCACAATCAAGAGAAGTCGAACGTTTGAAGTACCTTAAAAAACTAATGGATTAACGTTGGAAAAAGCCAGTAACCCGTGCAAGCTGAAGTTGTGAGCTAATAACGGACAAAATGCAAATAACCCGGATGTAGGAGTAAATTTTAGGGTTTTTTTTGCTCGGCACATCTCCAAGATTGGTATCCGCAGAAAGCTTTTGTTTTGTACTTTTTGGTAAAAATGACGAGCAAATAGCTAATTCTGTTTTAATAAAGTTACTACACTTTGCAACACATGTCACTTTAAACTTACTGTATGCGCCGCTGTAACAACCGAAGTATACATCCGACGAGCAATACTTCCCCGGTACAATTTCTGCCAAACCAAACAAAAAATATATTTAACACTAATATTGACAGGTATTTACTTTAAAAAAAGATACAGTCTGAAGTATCAAATGTACAAACTTAACTCAATGGATCGCTAAATTTAATTCTATTAAACTGATATGGTGCACACCTTTTTGTGAAACATATCGATGTTCTAAATCTAACTCTATCTGGTGTTTCCTCCATGTAACATCGATAGCCATGAAGTGCATCTCAGCAGCTGTTTATAAATTCCACATTAACTTTTATCCCCACAGTTGGGATTAAAAGACATACCCGACAAAAAACTCTTAAAGTGAATGCGTGTGGTCGAGGTTTGGCATGACTACACGTAATATATTGGGTGGCTCTAAAAATAAAAACGCCACAAAAATATAATTAATTTGACAATCGTGCTGTACATTCAGTTAATTCAGCGATAGTTTGGGATATTGGTTATCTCCCTTCTACCATTGGCTGGCTGCACAACCAGCGAATGGATATTTTGGTTGTGAAGCAGGTTACTCTATCACCTCACACGAAGAAAGAATTCACAGTGGCAAACTTACCATCTTCTAGTTGTTTGCGCCGTTATTGTGCTTTGTCCTGGCTGTCCTTTATTATAAAATTCAAGCCGATTATTTTGTAATTATAATATGTCTACTTGATTGCATTCAAATATTCAGGGGGTGAGGAATTCCCGGCACAAAGTACCACGAACTGATGGGAAATACCTCACAGCTTGTAACTATCAGTTACTAGTCGCCCTTCCGTGGATATACGGGTAGATATTTGGTGTCTGGCAGACAATAACGAATTTACCGCTATCCAGAGCAGTTTGTTTATTTAAAACTGAGTATAATCATCTGTGGAATGTCTCTCAAAACATTTACACCAGACGTAATTCCAATGCAAGGCCTAATTGTCATGGCAACATATATACCTTCAGCATTACGTTACGGCCAGGCGTAAAGTTACGTCGGGCGTAAATGTGTTGGGTAACATCCCCGGTTCTTTATTCGATAAGTGCACTAATAAAATGCTCTGATCGGAGTTTTTCAAAGCAAAAGGTTCCTTACAGCGTCTTGGTTTACGAGCCCACGTTAAAAACTGACGTCACGATATGGATTCGTCTTGACTGAATCATTCTGTGACACAAAACGGCCTTATTTGCGCGCGAGGCCATTCACAGAATCAACTTTTTAAACTTTTTTACAGTCGGCTACAGACTTTCATTCTGGTCATTTCAACGAATCAAATACCTAGAAATTTCTCTGGCTGGTGATAAATTGTTACATAAACGAGGAATATTATTCCTGTGCGAATTTCATACTCTGGATATCTGCCAATTGTTGCCTCGTATCGCCCATAACCTGTAGTTTCTGCCAATTATATGTCTCCTCTCAAAATACAGTTGAAGCAATATGCTGAAAACAAGAACTGCTTATAAAGAAGCATGCCTCACTACATGTTTATGATGATACAGTTTGTGCCTGTGTGGTTATGATGCGTGTCTGCATGTTTAAGAGGTCGACAGTCTCACAGTTTATGGGAGTTGAGGCGTTAAGTTTCACTGTTTAGGATGTTCGTTTACGGGTTGCTCACTTTATGAGGGAGTGTATCTAACTGCAACATATACCGAACTTTTACATAACTGTTTATGCTCAGTTTTATTGTTCTAGGACAGCAACAAAATCCTTTACCTGGATCATAAATGCCTTTACATCCACACGTCTTTAGAATATAGTCTATCTGACATTCCAGTGTGCATCCATTCAAACCATACTGTTCAAAATATTTCAATTTGACATCACCATAGCGGACACAATATTGGTCATCGTACGATAGGTAAGGGTATCCTAAATAATGTATCTGAAAAAGTAACAATTATATGATATACTTAGAACTTGAGCTAGGTCATTTTAGATGACTATGGACAATAATACTACAAATATTAGCATGTCATCTGATAGAATATGTGGCTTGTAGTGTCTTCGATAATCATTAAATCTTTTATGGAACCACAGTATGTTCTTTAACCCTCATATTAGTGGTAACGGACCGGTGATCAATTATTTACCATATTAATTATGAATGTTTAACTATAGCTCTTGTGTGTTTCAGTTACAATGTATTTCCAGGATTGATACAGATTTATATAGCTGTATATCATCAATATGTTATATTATGTACCTTCCTGCAATGACTATACCTCTCTAAGTTGTATGCTAACAGATGAAGAAAATCCCGGAGCCACACTAAAACCTTCACTTCTCACAGCGGGTGTGTCGTTAAAATCGTGTAGAATTATCTGTGGAAAAACAGTACTATTTACAATTATATTCAATTGAAATTAGATCCAAATAGTCAAATTCGCACCGTGTAATACCCACATATAAATCTGTCACGATAATGTCATACAGAAAAGATGGAAGATTATTGGATTAAACTAAAGGTCTCCGCCTACTGATAGACAAATGCACTATTGACAGACAAACAAACAACAGCGCTTGATCAACTACAAAATCCCAATCAATAAACTGTATATTAAATTGAACAAATTTCGGCCATGTGGTTTTGTTGATACCTGCCAGACAGACAGTGACAAATGGATCACATAGACCTACACACACCAAGAGTTGTTCAACTACAAAGGAGGCCAACCCCAACAACAAACTGCAATTGAAATTTCATAAAATCATTCCAAGTAGTTTTGGATGCCTCCGTGGCTCAGTAGGTAGAGAGTTTGACGCTCAATCCGAACAGCCTTCCACCAATAATTCGCGGGTTCAAATCCTAATCAGTCCAAAAAAAATTGGAAAATTTTCTGACTGGGTTTGCACTCGAATGGGATGGTTGCCAGTTACCACCGGAAGGTCGTGGGTCGTGGGCATAGAGCACCAAACAATCAATCAATCAATCAATCCAAGTGGTTTTGGATATAGTCTGACAGCCCAGTTGCAACGTTTTACACACATATGTATATGTCCACATTTTGTTCATTCGATCTTTACTCGTCGGTTTAATTCTAAAGAAGAGAAACTCAGTATTTATTACGATTAATGTTCGCAAATTTACACAGCATACTACAATTTAAGCATGCAATAGGTTGCCTCCCTTTGTGGTCAGCCATGTAGACGTGTTTTTTGTCTCGTCCTCCCAAATCAACCTGTTTTGTGTATTTTCCTGGCATCTGTTGTGATCTAAAAGCTAAGTTCTGTTGTATATCTTAATTTAGATACATCCGTTCTGGATTGTTGTATGAAATTATATATTCTCTTATTTATTTTTGTGTAAATATCGTTTTGTTGTTGGAAGTTGTTGTTGCAATTCCACTCTTACCTCTCCCCCCCCCCCCAAAAAAAAATTGTTTTTCTCTTCTTTTTTGTTTTATGTTATGCTTTATTTTCTCTCATTGTAGTTACATATGTCTTGTAAACACTAAGGTTATAAACCAGCACGTTGTAAATGCACTGTGATACTCTCTGTCTTTCTCAGGGCCTCTTTCGTCTTCCCTTTCCTTGAGTAGCCCCTTGGAATCTATTTGTCTAACTGTCTTGTCATAACCCCCTGTCATTTTCACTTAGTTTAAAAGTTAAGTATGGACGAAGAAGAAGAGGGCATGGAGTTTGTGGAGGTCCGCAATGGTAGAGGGAAACGTAGTGTAAGGGAAAGGGATCGGTCAGAGAGCACTGACCGTGAGCCGGGTAAGAAAGCCAGGCAAGGCGGTAAGGATGACCACAGCTCCCTTGAAGTTATCATTTCCGCCGTAGGCGGAAAATCCATATCGTCCTTGGATTCTATTCAATTTGGAAATGAATTATATGCATATGTTGGAAATGTAAAAGTAATTACAAGATTTATGTCAAAAGATTTAAAGATAACATGTTATGAGCAGAGTCAAGTAAAGTTGAACATGATGATGGGTCGAGATGTAAAATGTAAAGTTCACACAAAAGCCTTTTCAAGGGGGGTAATTTACGGGGTAAGTAACGAAACATCTGAAAATGCTGTTTATTCAGCTTTAAAAAAACAGAATTGTGTAAAGGCAGAAAGATTAAGGAAAGGTAGGGATAAAACACCAACATCCTGTATGTTATTATTTTTTGACTCTGTGAAGCTTCCTGAGGAAGTTATTTTGGGGTTTCACATTTTTAAGGTTAAGCCTTACATACCACCAGTAGTTCGATGTTATCGCTGTCAGCGACTCAATCACATTGCTGCTGAATGTAAGGGGTCATTGCGGTGTGTTAGATGTGGTGGGAGTCATGAATTTGAGAAATGTCCCAATAAGGAGACCCCTCATTGCACGCACTGCTCAGGCAGCCACAGCTCGGCATATGCCGGATGCCCTAAAATTAAAGAGGCAAACAAGGCTCAGTATATAAAAATAACAGAAAAAATTTCTTTAGCTGAGGCCCTAAAATCTTTAAGGAATACTGAGTTGGACATTGAGAGACAACCACTCAATTGTTCACAAAATCCTGATTTCAATGAGGCTTTATTTTTGACCCCCACCCCTCCACCCATAAGACCCCAGGTGGCAACAAAATCTTCAAATTTGTACAAACCCTCTGTAGTATCTACATCTTCTCAAACTGATGTTGAGGTGGCTGTTCAGACTGATAGTTGTTCAGAGATGACGTTATGTAACGTAGTTAACTTTGTAACTGAAGTCTTGTTTCACTGTGTAAAAATATCCAAACGCACTGAAGTTATTGAGTACATTGCCAACTGTGCCCATCGTAATCTTGGTGATGGAATCATTGATTCTGCTGATTTAGCTAGTATGTTAGCACGAAGTCAAACTACCCGTAAATAATGTTGTCAATCAATATTGTTCATATTTTCAGTTTTTTCATCATACCAACCATGGCTCTTAATATTATACAACAAAATATACAGTCTCTTTACGCTCATGGACAAGAATTAAAGTTTTTGCTTTCAAATAATGATTTTTTACCAGATATAATCTGCTTACAAGAGACGTTTTTGAAACCGAAATACGACTTTACATTCCCGGGTTACAATATTAAACGATCAGATAGGTTATCTGGAGAAAAGGGAGGCCTAGCAATGTTCTTTAGAGAAGGCATTTCTTTTTCTGAGTTAGAGTTACCCGCCCTTTCTTGTATTGAATGTCAAGCATTTCGCGTGGCTAGGAAAAATGGTCAACTAGTGAATGTTATACACATTTATAATCCCTGTAACAGACTTGACTTTAAAGATTTTAAGTTACTTTTAGACTCCATTACAGGTTCTTCTATTATACTTGGTGATTTTAACTCTCACAATTCTTTATGGGGCAGTCTGACAACTGATTATAATGGAAAAGTTATCCAGGATGTTTTATCTGAGTATAATCTAGTTGTGCTTAATGACAAATCTGGCACTCGCTTAGACATACGCTCTGGTAAACTCTCTTCTCTTGACCTTACTATATGTACAAATGATATTAGCTCGGCTACAAATTGGGCTGTAGATTATAATTCTCCTTGTAGACCATTATCCAATTTACACATCTTTTGGCTTCTCGTTGCATTATAATCAGACAAAGTCCCCCCCACGATGGAAATTAAAGGGAGCAGATTGGGTTAAATATCAACAAGAATGTGAAGTTAATTTTTCTGCTAATGTTTTCAGTGATGATGTAAATCTTTTTGCCGAAAATATTGTAACAGCCATTAATAAAGCTGCTGTTAAATCCATTCCTAAAACCTCTGAAAAGGTAACAAATAAAGCGCCTGTGCCTTGGTGGACAAACGATTGCACAATTGCAATTAGAAAACGAAAACGTGCAAAAAACAGAGCTCAACACACTCGCCTTTACCCTGATATATTAGCATATAAGAAGTGTAAAGCTACTGCTCAAAGAATTATTAAGTCATCTCAAAAAACTTATTGGCGGTCATATTGTTCACAAATGAATAGTAATACCTCAGTGAAGAGTGTATGGGCTCAGGTGAAGGCAATCAGTGGAAAACGAAAATCCAATTGTATTCCAAGTATTGTGTCTGATGATGTAAGCTATGTTACAAACAATGAAAAATGTGAAATTTTAGCTTAACATTTTCAATTTGTATCTAGCTCAGATAATTATAGCCCAGATTTTATTGCTCGAAAGGAACAGCTGGAAACAGCTAAGCCCTTTACTAACATCCATTTTGATGACATGCCAATAAATGATGACTTCTCTATAATAGAACTTAAGCAGGCTATTAGTGCTGGTAAAGATACATCCCCCGGGGATGATGGTATTTCTTACTCTATGTTAAAAAAATTACCTGAAAAATGTCTTGACATAATACTTATGTTATATAATATTATTTGGTTCAAAATGACACTCCCTACGTCATGGAAAATAGGTATTGCTGTACCCGTTCTTAAGCCTGGTAAGGATCCATCCAATCCGTCATCTTATCGACCTATCTCTTTAACTTCGTGTATTTGTAAGGTTATGGAGCGGATGGTGAATTCTCGGCTCATATGGTATTTATCTAAAAATAACATCTACTCCCCAGTTCAGAGTGGCTTCAGGATTAATAGAAGCACTACTGACCACGTTGTTTCTTTAGAGACTTGTATTAGACGGGCGTTTAATAGAAGAGAGTACCTTCTAGCCGTATTCCTAGACATTGAAAAGGCATACGATATGGTGTGGAGATGTGGTCTATTAATGAAAATGCGCTCTATCGGTATTGGGGGTAAGATGCTGGGTTGGTTGAAAAGTTTTTTAACTGACAGGTTTATACAAGTTAGAATTGGTGGGGAATTATCTCAAGCAGTAATTCTTGAGAATGGAACCATGCAAGGGAGTGTTATTTCGCCCACCTTATTCAACTTAGCAATAAATGATCTACCCTCTATATTAAACCCTAAATTACGTTGTTCATTGTTCGCTGACGACAAAGCAATATGGTTCAGCAGTAAAAACTTAAACGTTGCTAAAAAATACATTCAAAATGCTCTGAACGAAATTGTAAAATGGAGCAACCTCTGGGGATTCCGATTTTCGACGGTAAAACCCGAAGCTGTACTTTTTACACGAAAGAGGCTGCATGTATCACAGTTGTTATTATCTCTGTATCTGATGAACTTTCCTATTAAGATATCACCGTCTTTTAAGTATTTAGGAATTGTTTTTGATAAACGCCTTACCTGGTCGGAACATATATATAAGGTACATAACAGATGCCAGAAAGTTTTAAATTTAATGAGATCTATATCTGGCAAATCTTGGGGTGCTAATAAAACATGTATGCTTCTTATATATAGAGCTTTGATACGATCTCGGCTTGACTTTTGCAGTGAAGCTATCGATTCGGGAAGTGTATCTATTAAGGCTAAGTTCGATTCTATTCAGTGTGCAGCACTTAGAATTAGTACAGGTACCTTACGTACTACACCACTTAATACCTTACAAATTGTATGTAACGAATGGCCTCTATATTTAAGGCGATTATACAGGACTTTAAAATATTTCATTAAATTAAAGTCGTCTGTAAATAATTCAACATACGAAATTATATCCTCCGAAGCTATATGTCGCCCCTCAATTAAAGGCGCCTTGTCTTTCGACATTCGTGCTGAAGAAATCTGGATGAAATCGAGCTGTGATCGCTATGTTACACAGAAAATCCATGTCCCTCCTATTCCTCCTTGGTATTTACACTTTCCAAATATATCTTTTGATTTACACCATGAGTTTCATAAAACGGACCCCCCTCATGTTATTAAGTCAGTAACTCTTGAATATCTAAGTTCAAAGTGGCCACAGTTCCTACAGATTTTTTCTGATGCGTCGAAATGTCCTGAGACAGGAAAGGTTGGAGTTGGATTTTGTTCCCCTGAACTGAATTATACAAAATGTAGTAGGCTGTCTAACAATTTGTCTGTGTGTACAGCGGAACTTGTAGCTATATTGATGTCCCTTTATTTTTTATTAGATATTAGACCTACCAGGGCTGTAATATTTACAGATTCATTAAGCTCTCTCCAGGCTCTAGCGAACTACACCTGGACAAAATCTGTGTCTATTGTATATGAAGTTCTTCATTTATGTACGATTTTACATTTTCAAGGAATTTATGTTAATTTAACCTGGGTCCCAGGACATGTTGGTATTTCGGGTAACGAAAAGGCTGATTTATTGGCCAAACAAGCTACTACATTTGAAAATGTTTTACACACTGTTAATTTGACAGCTAATGAAATTTTAAGCTCTGTAAAACCGTATTTTTTTCAATTGTGGCAAAACGATTGGAGCAATGCCCAGAAAGGTAGATTTTGTTATTCAATCAATCCAAGTATCAATTTTCAAAATGTAACGTTTAACTCACGAAAGGCAGAAGTGTTATTTTACCAGCTGTTATCTGGTCATTTACCCTTAAATTCTTATTTGTACCGTTTTAAGCTACACGCTACGGGTCTTTGTGATACATGTCATGTAAAAGACGATATCCCCCATTTTTTGTATTCATGTATTAATTATAATATTGAAAGAAAACTTTTTTACTCTGATTTAGCAGCTTTAGGACTGCGAGATTGTAGAAAGTCGGTAGAAGTATTATTAAATCCCAAACAAAATAGAAATAAGATATTTCAAGCTGTTGCCAGTTTTTTGGTAAGGTCTGGGAGGTTTCATTAATATTTACAGATATGTATAATGTTTAGAAAGAAAACTGTATATTTGAATATAGTAATTTTTATGTTATCTCTCTAGAAAACAAATAGAATTTTGTAAATGTGACGTTTTATTGCATGGATATAATTTTATATAAGTATATACACACATACCTACTCATGGATATTTTAATATGTATATATATCCAAATTATTTATAACCCTATTGTCTGGCGCACATCATTCTGATGAATGGAGCCGCCACATTTTTAAAAATCAATCAATCAATCAAGCATGCAATAAACAACTATATTTACACTAAACTATTATGGCAACTGTCAACACTGAACTATCGGAGTTATTCAGTATTTCAGCGGCTATATTTTATTTACTGTTACTCAAATGTGTTATTCCTTTTATATGATGTACCTTCCAGTAAATCTCAGATACTGTGTCTGAGGTTTCAGGTCTAAATATACAAAAAGAAGAAAGTTAAGCACCCCCCTGGAAAGTCTGCACCAACCGATCAAATCATTGGTATAGGGAGCTGGCAAACTGATATTGCAACATTCTGGTGATAAGAAATCACCATTAATGGCAATAAGTTATACAATTTATTCAGGATATCGTTAGCCAAATCAAAAGTGTATTTTAGCCTGTACGAATTTGTTTGCACAATGTATTGCCAGTCTATTTTCAGATATAGTTATGCTCCAAATTGACGTCGTGGTACATGAATATTGTGATCGACAATGATGTACATGACGAACTCGTCTTAGGCCGAGGCCACACCACGAGCCGCGCTTTGGAGAAGCTTTGGCCAAGCTGTAGCCGAGCTACGAGCGACAGGCGTTGGGTGGCCACACCACGAGCTGTAACAATAAGCTGTCAGCTAGCGGCCAGCTAGCTAAAAGCTGGTATGGCCACATTGTAAGCGGTCATAGCTTGATAGGCTGCTAGCGTACAGCTAGCTCGAACATGTATCTCATATCCTATGCATACAGATCAGTTTAAATAAGATGTAAAACTAATTACATGACGATATAATAGTTACTTGAACTGGTGCCTCATTATCGTTTACAGGTTGTCAATTTTGTGGGTTTAATGATGTTGTAAACCAACAAAGGCTTCTGATCAACATGTTTGCATGGAAGTATGGTCCTAGCGGGGCGATTTTTTGCCAATGTCTGTTCTACTATTTCAATTTGTAGCAAAACTAAGATTGACATTGAAATAAATACAGTGGTAAAGTCAGTAGCCGGTGCGATGATAATAACGTACACAATTCAAATAGTCCGGATAATTTAAAGTGGTATGAGCTGCCCAAATTCGGACTTTTTGTCATAAATTCCAATTGCCAAGAGAATTCCAACGTTTGTTGAACCTTGAAAAACTAAAGGATTGACGTTGATATGAACAATATTGGTAAAGTCAGTAACACGAACGAACCGATGAAGAGTGCAAATGGCTGACCCAATTAAAACAGCGGGGATGTATGAGTACATTTTGGTATTTGTCGTTCCTTATAAAAACTACCTAAACATACATCTGCAAGATTGGCATCAACGGATTGCCTATATTTTGTACTTTTTGATAAAAGTAACGAAATTACGAATAAATCTGTTTCTACGAAATTTTCTCCATAGCTCATGGCTCGATAAATATATTTTTCTTCATAGTAAAATTGTATATTCGGAATAATTGTGTCGCCTTTGACACCCAACGAATTGTTCCCTTCTTGTTATTCAATCCCAGGGCTTTATACTTTTTCTTAATGGAGACTGGTTGAATTTAAAACTGCATGAATACTATTTAGGAAGTATAATAAGGCAAGGTTAGGTGCAGGGTGGAAATCTATAAAAAATATGGGATTCGGTCTGTTGACAAAAGACCGATACATGTAAGATGTTTTTGTCTGGGGGACAAAATTTGTCCAGTGATCAAATTCTGTTCGAGACCCCCACAACGGCAGCGGAAAGCATGAGTTGATTGATGTTTTAGGTACCCCCGATCTTCCTATGGCAACGAGTTCATGTTCAAGGGCTAGCAAATGAAAATCGAGTCAGAATTTATTTATTGGATTGAACGACATTTGAACCCATTTACCGATCGATGTAAAGCATCATAAAATGTCACCTCAAACAACTAAATGCAGGAAGCCACGAAATATAATTGAAGACAATAGAATAATTCAATGTCGATCCGAACTTGTACCTGTCTACATATATAACATATATACAAGCTGCAATTTGCAGGAACAAGAAAGTTATTGTATCATGAATAATTCTAGTGCTTTGATTAATAAATTTATAACATTTCACTCCAAAATACGATGATTAAAACATTTCTTGGAGCCGATCGTAGCAATCCAAACCCCCCACCCAACTATGGTCTTTCTGATTGAAGAAAGGCACCTTGGTTCGTTCGCAAATATTCGTGAATTATCGTTGCTTTCCGCCAGATTTCTAAAAATAACCTTTAAAAGTACGGCTCGAGCTTTGAGCGGCGATAAATGTAGGGAAGTAAAGCGCCGCTCAATGCTCGCCTGCTGCTAGCACCCACTGCTAGGCTACTGCCCACAGTATGGCCGGTTCAGTGTAAATCTATACAAAGTTTTTCACGGCGCGGCTCAACGCTCATAGTGTGGCCTCGGCCTAACACGACGGTTGGGAGGCAATATTAAGAGTTTTTTTATCAGCCTGTTGGCACAAATCATCACATTTTGATAGAAATCCCCCCCCCCCTCCCATCAACCTGTTACTCTGCATCTGTACTTTTACCTCCATAACTAACTATTCGGTTAGATTGTTTTGTAAACTGAAAGATTGAGGAAACCTCTTGTTCTTCTGTTGTCGCAAACCCTAGGAAATATTTTTCGTTTCTTTTTAATTTCATTGTAATTGAGCCAGAACTCAATTATCTAATGTTAAATTAATTGGATTTTAAAGACTAGCATTTTTGATCACTAAAGTAAGCTCTGGTGTGACCGATACTCTACCGGAGAGAGAAAGAAATTTATCAAACTTGGTCGGATGTCTAGGACTCTGAACTCCGTGATAAATATTATTGACCTTGACTCTGGCATAAACGCTTTCAGAGAAAGTTAACCTATTTTACAATAAATGTTACACATGGAATAGTTTTTTTTTACATTACCACAAATATTCCAGCCCTGGATTACTACATCTATCTTGATTTTTTATTGATACTTCTTTCACCAATATGATAATATACGTGATTATCTATAAGATAGATAAATTTAACAAGGGAGGGGTTAACCATTCTACTCCTCCTGCATGTGCGTGCCGTGTGCAAATATACATGTTAAGTAGAGATGACTTTTCAAACAACATCTGTAGTGCAACATCGGCTGGTCGGTTTACCTCCCCCGGAAGAAGTGATATTTTGCTTGTTATCATACAAAATGAAGGATTTAACCTGATAATGTTGTGAGTGTGGTTATATTCTGTCCCTTTTATATTGAAAACTGGGCTGTCATGAACGTATACAGTCATCAAAGGGTTGATTTCACAACATTTCCCCCGATAGCGTCGTCAGCAACCCAGCCTATCAAAGCGGTAGCCATAGTGACATTATGTCATTCTGCTTCAAAATATCTGGGTCAACCGTTGCACGTGACCAAAGCTTATCGTTGATTGGTTAAAAGTTCCCACTCTGTCCAGAGGGAGGGAAAAGGAAGGGCAATCAACAACAGGTCACTTTTTTCCTCATTTTTCTCAATTATCGGGGTAGAATCGACTTTAATACCTTCGTCTTGGTGTTTATTGCATAACCCGATACCGGTGAACGTTGGTTCGCACCTCGTCAAACCCCTCGAATGCTGCGCATTCTCGTGATTTGACTCGGTACGAACCAACGTTCAGCGGTATCGGGTTACGCAACAAACACCGCTACGGCGGTATTAAACCCTTAAATAATCAATAACTGGGTATTGAAGGATACAAAAGAGAAATAAAAGGCAGAAGACACTGCATTGTCTGTTTCAGGTACGAGGGTCTTTATTTCGTATTGGGTAAAAGGACCGATTTATACTGAAGATGCAAGGGACAAGAATTGTCGAGCTACGTGTTCTATATGGATTTTGAGCAATATGATAAAATGTTCTACTGAATGTAGATAAAACGATGGACGGAACATGCATTTGTGGACAAAAATTAAGATATCATAGTCGTTTAACTGAGACATGGAGGATACCGTATTTCACAAAAGGGGGGGGGGGGGGGGGCAGCATGGGCAGAATTACTAGAGCCTTCAAATGAGTCTTGTAGTATTTAGCAATATGAAAGATATGGAAAGACCAGACAATAAAGTAACTCTAGTGTTTTTTATGTTGAGGCCGTGTCTTATTTAGTGTAATATGTTTTTAGAGATTTTATTTGAAAGATACGCAGTGTGAGCTCCAAGTGAGATATTCGTTCAGGTATAGCGCGAGAAATGTATATTCGGTTGTTCTCGCGATATCTTTTCTGGATATTTTAGCGGATATATTTGATATGTTTGTGTGGTTTCTAAACGGTTTTATGGTGATTTTAGTTTTGTTGATATTCAGTGTAAGTCTGTTACTGATAAGCCAATCACTCAAATTTGATAACTCTTGAGTTACAGTATTTACAAATCTCATCCTAACAAAATTAGAGATGTATCCTCTGCGAAGAGAACGAAATGTTTAATTAGAGATGATATTGCAACATCATCTCTAACAAGAATAAAATTGGTTTGGGGAGGATATGCAATTTGTATATGCACTGCATTGTGTTCTATCTGACAAATTGCTTCTCGGCCATTTAAGGCTATCATTTCTGAAACCATAGTTATATAATTTGCAAAATAAAATTTGGTGATTCGCCGTATCAAAAGCTTTGCCTAAGTCTAGAAATTATGATATACTTTGTAGCCCCCTTAGCGGAGACCAGATTTTCGACTAGCTTAATAGCTGTAGTGGCGGTAGAAGCCAAATTGGTTGCAACTGAGTATGGGATAGAACAAGTGAGGCTTACCCACCAAATTCCCCCAATGTAACATCTATGTATCTAAACTCTTATGGAGAATAAATTCAATGATGCACCACCCGTGAAAGTGGAAATGTATAGTGTTTATGACTAAATTGGGCAGCCTTCACTCACACGGCGGTGTGTGAAGGGGCTTTCATAATTGAGACTTTCGCCGCACGGTCAAAATACTGAAATCGATCACACGGTGGAGATAAAATTTTTCGGGCCGTAGTAGAATCGGAAAAATTACCGCAAGAAAATAATCCATTTCACGATTGGCCGGGGCATCGTAAGGGTGTGGCAAGGTTCCCGCACGTTTTAATTCACGAATCTCTTGGGGCGAACCGCGCGGAGTGACGCAAGCAACGCACGTCTAGCGCACGTGATCCGTGAGGCAGTTGCGCGGAGGTGCTACGTGATTGTTTGGAACATGCGGCGTGCCGCAAGATGCATAGTGCGTCATTGTTTTCCGCCGCGCACCAATGAGCGGGCGCCTTACGGCGTTTTGTCAAATCGTGCGGCGATTTTGGGCTCCGCAGACGTGATTGCAGTATAAAAAGGCGCAGAGATAAAAAAAACCCGTTAGTTTGTATCCATTGTAAAAGCTTCAACTGTTGTGAGATAAAATGAAGCACCCCCCCCCCCCCAAATATATACTTGTAGCACACCTGAGGGTATTTTTCGCCAGGTGAACGCAAGGCTGTGCAAGACCGAGACGGCGAATCGTTCAACGGTTTACGACTGCCGCAAGGTTGGCGGAACAAGAAATTTCACCGTACGGAGCATCTAACGACACAAACAAATTGTTCAACAACCGCGCGTCAAGATACAACGGTTTACGGTGAACGTACTAGCGCCCGCACGGATCAGAGGTAAAAAATAATTCGTACGGCCGCAAGGAAGGCTGCGGTCCATCGTACGAAAGACCAACATTTATGACCGCAAGAGCCGTAAACTGCCCTTAAGCCGCCAGAGAAATATCTACGATAGACCAGGTATTTCTGTGTTATTTCTGTGTATGAGATTGTTTTGTATTGGTCGAGATTTAGCGTTAATACATTTTTTTGTTTCGTCAATAGCAGCATACCCTTGTAAACAATGCGGGTATCTTCATATCTTAAAAGGGACCTATTGCACACAGGTTATCTAACGAGGGCCAGTGTCTGTCTGAAGAGTGAGTGAGTGATTGGGGTTTTACGTCCTGCTCAACAGTATTTCGGTTATATGAAGACGTTGTCTCCTTGTGACAGGGCGGATTTCCACCGCTCTTTTAGGTGCTGTCTCACCGAGACGACTTGCCGAAGACAACCAGCAAGCCCCCTCACCCAGTCACAGTATACTGACACCGGGCCAACCAGTCGCTGCTCTAACTCCTATTGCTGAGCGCCAAGCGAAGCAGTAACAGCTACCACTGTTAAAGTCTTTGGTCTGACTCGACCCGGGCTTGAACCCGGATCTCCCAGGCCTGAAGCGGACGCTCTACCGACTGAGCTATCGGGGCTGGTTCTGTCTGAAGAAAGACCACGTAGCCTAATGTTGGGAATATTGTCATCAGAGAAAAACGTCTAAGGCCCTTTAATAAATGGTTGTTGCTGGTTCTTTCGTGAGATCACAGTGTTACTAAGACAATAATTTCACTTGTCGATTATGAATTCACTCCCAGGCAGTGGGTTATTTTTTTATAATAAGCGTGTGAAATTATAGCCCAACCTTACGAAAACCTTAAGAAAAAGTGGCAAAACTTACGTCAGGAACTAATTGCGTCCAGCAGCAACCGTATACAAAAGGATGCTGTCGCTGGTGACGCCATTTCTGACTTTACAATATCAAGCCTTTCTTCAGATAGCCATTTTATTAAATATAGCTGTGTTTTTGTGTTGTCAGAAAAAGATTATCCAGCTCAATGAAAATTAATTAAAGAGAGCCCTCGCTTGAGTGATATTCATCGTCTCGAGTGACATTCATGGTAACACACTGGCTCTCGCTAGATAACCTCTATGTAACACCGAATGGTAATTTCTAATAACTACTTATCTGGTCCATCGTATGCACGACACGTAAATCTAATCAGTGGAAAAAGCAATTTGATAGACTTGCAAAATAATGTAAAGAAAACGTTACCTTGAATCCAGCAGAAACGCCTAGGTTTGAAACCACATACTCCTCTTGCATGGCATCCATGATAAGTCTTAAACCGTAATGTAAACCAGTTACATCTGTCTTGTAAGCGTTTGTTTGGTTGGCACTTGGCGAGTTAAAAACAAAACAAACATTTGTATCCACTGTAACTTGAGTGAAAAGATCCTTACAGGGATACTCCTGTCCAAACCAGAAGCACTTCCTCAGACTTTCCTCTAATTTGTGAGACATTTCAAGGATCGCCGTTACTCCTTCTTGTGTAGTCAAATTGAGCTGTGGATTGTCAGTACGATGTTTTGATTGGTTTGGTAGAAATTCGGACGTAGAAGAAAGCCACTCTTCCATACCATGAACTTTTCTGACTTCGCTTCTTTTTAGCGAATTTAGGTTACATATAGTCACTGATGGAAATTGTAGCTCCATTCGTTTCTCTACATTTAGAGTCATCAATGACGGATACGTTAACATGTCAAAGACTTGAGTAAGAGTAGTATACAGGAGAGCAGTTGTTGCCGTAAGTATAACGATAATCCAAAAAATTCTTCAAAGGCAAAACCGGTCGACAAAGAAAAATGAGAGAATGCAAAGTAAAAATGATATGTTTGATTTGAACAGTTTATTTTGGTAAAAACTGTGGCTTTCATATTTACAGACTTAAATAGGAGACAGCACTTAAGTTTGATGTGATTCTCTGTTGACCTCCAAAAATGTACATTTAACGAGTTATATAGGGAATCCCGTGCTGCTATTGTTTTGTGTCCGACCGTCAGTAAGCAGCCAAAAGTAGACAAAACGCGCAGCCAGAAAGCCCTACTGCGCACTCGATTATTTTTACCACAACAAAGCAGACATTGGAATCCTCAAATAAAACTCTCTATTCAGATGCCCGTGGAAGGTGGGAAAGTTACCAATGGCCATCTGAAAACCTCATCTTTATATAATCAACGGTAGATTAACACACATTTTAAGGATAATAGTTCCGGGCAGGTTCCTTTAACAAATAGTGGAAATAATAATTTAGTTGAAATAATAATATATTACCTGAGTTATATTGATAGCGTAATACAAAATCCAACAAGATATAGCTACTAATTTGAATACTAACATATGTTGGTACCCGTGACGTCCATTATAATGGCTTTGATCGTATTTGTCCATTTGACGTTTTACGTTCTGCAATGTTAGAGTTGATCAAAAAACAAAACAATAGACGAAGCCGCAAACACAGTGGTAACACCGGTACGGGGGAAAATGCGGAATTCGCAAATTCAATTCAAAGGACATAATTCAACGAGCATATTAATGCGGAGAAAAGCTGATGCAACCAGAGGTTACCAGACAAGTTCATTTAGGAATAAAAAGGGACAAACCTGGAACAAAAATCGTTAAAATTTTAGCTACTCGACTGTTTTTGTTTATATGAGGTTTACAGATGGTAACTCTCTTAGTTCCCAACTTCCCATTGACTTGGGGGGAGGGGGGGGGGGGGGCGTTTTCGGCTCTTTGTTTAGATTGTCAGATAGGAAATAAAGCAACAGGGAACTCTTTAAATGTATATTTTTGACGGATATTTGAGATTGGTCACTCCTTATTTTTCTATTAATCTGAGTGTCAACGGAGAATCACAACAAACTTACGTGGTTTCTCCTTTTTGAATCAGAAATAATTTCGGAATCACCACGAAGCAAGTTTTGGGGAACAACAAGAGCTTTCGATACCTGTGCCGGTGTCTTTGTCAAATGTAATTCGATACCTGTGCCGGTGTCTTTATCAAAACATGGTTAAAAATACTAAACCGGGAGCCCATGGAGATTTGTTTAGCATTGCGAGTACAAAAGGTTTGAAGCTGGAGATAGGAAGGGGGAGGCTGTGGAACCTTCAAATAGCCATTCTTAAGTTCCATCTCCTGTACCAATCCTGGTAGCGACCCCTCAAAGTATCCCAAAATTCATGTTTAATTAGCACAATCGTGTACACCAAAGAATACCAATGCTAAAATATCCATATTGGTGGTGGGAATCAAGATCTACCATTCTTAAGTTCCAAACCTTGTACTTAATCTACTTAAGAACGCCTGCAATTAGAGCTAATTAACACTTTAATTAGCATAAATGAAACCTTTGCAAACAAATTCAATTGAGCTCCATGATTAAGAATATATCATTCTTAAGCGTCATATACTGTACCAAGTCGACCTAAGAAGGCGCCAAACGTCAGGATTAGCGTCAAATAGGGTTTATTCGGCATAATTAAGTACATGATAGAAACTCATGCTGAAATATTGTTTTTAGTGTTGAGAACCAGGATACCTTGTTTTTAAGTTCCTACGCCTGTACTTAATCAACTTAAGAATGCAGATAATTAGAGCTAATTAGCATTTTAATTAGCACAATGAGTACACCAATCAAACGCGTAGAAAAACATTTATTAGTGTTCCCTGAATTGGGATGTGTGATTCTTAAGTGTCAAATCATGTACCGCTTAAGAAAGAGTCAAAGGTCGGGGTCCGAGTCAGATAGGATTTCTTTAACAAGAGCAGGCATATCGGCGAAACATGCTAAAATGATCATGGTAATGTGATCACTTTAAACTGTTAGTCATACATGCGTTAGTCATACATAGTATCTTCATTAAAATATGAAATCAACACAGTCTTCAAAATTTAACTGACTTTAATAAACAATGAACTTATATATGTAATACGGTAATGCACGTTGTGCTGGGGTATGTTTTAACTCATCTAATCTTCGTCTTCTTCAGCCCAGTCCATATCATCATCAGATGAGATTGCCATGTCTTCCAGTTCAATGTTTTCATCGTTATTGATTTCACCTTCTTCTAGGATCAAGGTGTCTGGCATCTGCACGGTGAAAACATTTTCACCACGGTGGAAACATTCCCACCGCGCCGGAAACATTCCCATCGAGCCGAAAAAAAAAAAAAAAAAAAAAAAAACGAAAACATTCTCAGTGCGGTGGAAATGTTTCCCTTGTGATTTGACAGTTTACATGCGTTTTTCGACTTTCTCCGCAAATGTATGATTCTTATGATACACGCTTGATTTTCTATGACATACAGAATCTCTCGTCTCAAAACCAAGTTTCCGCTTGTGCAAAATGCTGTTAAAGACGGAAAAACACAGGATAAGTCAAAATTCCACCCGTGGCACTAATAGGCCTCCGTACAGAACAACTAACACCATAGTGTCTCAATTTTGAATTGTTAAAAGTATGTGCCGAAATCCTGTACCTGGTCAAATTGGACTGATATATGCTAAAAGGATTCATAATTAATTGCGCCCTCTGCTGAACCAGTTTACCATTGAATAATCCATTGAAAGACAATATCCAAATGATTTTAAAGATTTTGATGACTTAAACTTGAACTTCACTTTATTTTATCCAGCACAATGGATTAACAAGTAAGCGATGCACTAATTCTTGATAAGCAAAAATTCACCACAACTGAAGACCTTTTCAAACTATAGCATTGGAGACGAAGAGGTTAAATTTCAGAAATTAGTTACAGTCCATAAGTCGTTAAATAATTACTTCCCAAACTACATGAACAGTCTGTTTGAAACCAGCACAAACGTGAAACCAAATTTAAGGTCAATCAATGCATTTTTACTAAAAATCCCTTTCCCTAAAACTGAATTGTTTAAGAAAAGTTTGTCCTATCTCGACCATCTGCCTGGAATAATCTTCCTCTTCAAATAAAAAAATCTCCTTCCATTCCGTCATTTAAATCTCAATATGAGAAGTTTGAAAATTCTTCTGCAAACAATGTTGTTACCTGATATTTTGTGATATTCTGTTAATTGTTTCATCACATTAGTGCCTATTACCTGTGCTTGCATATATATATATATATTTTTTTTTCTAAATAGATATAATTTCTATGAAATAAATATGTTTTCCTCTCCATCTTTATCTATGTACAAATTAGAGGTATAGAATTTATTAGGATATTGTTTTCTTTTGTTTTTCTTTACTCATTTGTCTTAATGCGCTTATTAGTTTATTACTGTCATCAACTAGTTTTAGTTTTTCCTTTTGATTTCCTTTTCCTTGTTTGCTTTCCATAAATTTGTTTAACCTTTATTTTATTTCACTACCACATGAGAGGGCCTAAGGGTAGATCAGTCCTGAGACTGACTGAATTTGTTTGTATTTACATTGTACCCTCAGAAAATAAAGCTTATTATTAATATTATTATTATTATTAAAACACTTTCGTGTAATCCGCCTTACATCTGTTACATAACCGGCCCTTGTATTTGAAGCTGAATTAACCCACAGTTAACATACCTATTTGAAGAACAGTATCAACTAGCAGAGCCACATGAGGAACATCAGCCAGGCCTTTCAATTTTCCTGGAAAACTGAATGCTCAAAATAAATGCTCTGAAATTCACAGGCCACAGCTGAAGCAGGAATTACCAAAATGTTATGTTTTATGTGAAAGTAATAAGGAGCACTGAAGTATTTAACAGGGTTGTTCAACAATTCGCCCCAGTCTGGGCTAATGCTAAGAAATAAGTAGACCCTTTTCCAGAAACTAAATAACTTAAAACAACAAAAATATAGCCACATTGCCCATCAATTAAGATAAGGTCTATCCCAAGATGACAAGGAGATATAAGCTCAAAGCCTATATGTAAACAGTTTCAATGGCTGACCAGAAACAATCCATAAACAACCCTAAGAGGTACATTTTAGTAGGAATTCCGATGATGTACTGGGTTGTGTTAAATAAAACCTACATGAAGCTAACCCGTTCTTAAGTGGACTCAGTGCAGGATTAAAGACTTAAGAATTACAAATCCTTATCCAGTCAACCTTAATAAATACTTTTGCAACGGTTCCATTGGCATACCCAATTATGCTAATTAAAGTGGTAATTAGCTCTAATTGCGGGTGTTCTAAAGTTGATTAAGTACAGCAGTTGGAACTTAAGAATGATAGATCTGGATTCCCAACACCAATATGAACATCTTAGTATAGGTTTCATTCATGTACTCAATTATGCTAATTAAAACTATTTGACGCTTTGACCTTTTCTTAAGTGGACTTGGTACAGGCTTTGTCACTTAAGAATAGCAGATCCTCATTGAAGAAACCGTAATGATCATTTTTTACAAAAGTTTCATTGGTGTACTTTATTATGCTAATTAAGGTTTTAATTAGCTCTAATTATGGGCGTTCTTAAGTATATTGAGTACATGGTTTGGAACTTAAGAATGATAGATCTTGATTCCCTCCACCAATATGGATATTTTAGCATTGGTTTCTTTGGTGACGGAACTTAAGAATGGCTATTTGAAGGTCACACAGGTCCCTCTTCATATTCCCAGCTTCAAACCTTTTGTACTCGCAATGCTAAACAAATATCCATGGGCTCCCAGACTATACTAAATAAAACAAATATGTAATGTGACCAATCATTGAAACTTTTTACAAGGCAAGGCCGTGATTATATTTGTATCAAGTTGAACATGAGCAGTGTGCAAATGTTTTGCCTGGACAAAAATACATGGAATAATTAAAAAAATATAAAAGACCTCCTACCGTCTGGCTTTCGTTTGTGGTACAACTGTATACTTTAATCCATGGACAGTAGTTTCCGTCAAATAATGTTGAACGCCGTTTGATTTCATTTTTGTCAAAACATCTAGTGCAACAACAGCCACAGTGTTGTTTAGCTGATTTCTGGTTTTTACGTAATCTATTTGGTTGCCAGTGTGGAGACTGCAGAAGCGAATCTGATAATAAAGTATACAAGGAAAATCTGGTTTGTTTTCTGAGCAACCCATTAGCAGAGTTTAAACAATGCCAATTAGGTATAGTGCTGCATCATAAAACGATTGTATAATGTTTGCAGAGAGCGATAAACAAAATAAATCCTGCTGAACCATGGTTAATATTATTTGTCTGCATCATTTATCAACACAGTATCCCATCTACGTCCATTAGCGAAGAATAACATAGCCGCGTAATAATAATCCATGGGCTCAGCTCCCCCCCCCCCTCCACATTTCTAAGCAAAAGATAAGAAAAAAAAAATATTACGTCATTACGAACGTACAAGTTGCTGTACATCAACCAAACGCCAATACTTTTCATATGATTTAAATTCATTCCACTCATGAAAGCATTCCATTCGTTGAACTTGTTTTATAAAGTATTCAATCTCATGGTAATTATCATGTTACCGATTCTATGGAATGTATTATTAACTGCATACCGTATCTAGAGACTTGGTAACTGTTGGGCTTGAAATACTTACATATCATTATAAGAGATTGTTTTTATTTGACTGGCATGCTGTATCATATAGTTTATTGATTTACTGAAAACTGACATTGTGGCGTTCAACAAATCTGTTTTGATAAAAAAATATGCTTTTATATTGTCGGGTATGGATAAACACGACGACCTGAATGATACTGTTAATATCGAGCCGTCAAATAGAAATCGGTCAACACAATAAACATATTAACGTTACTGAGCCAGGGTTGAAAAAAAAGCAGGGGTATAACATTATATAAAAACAGTTCACTAAAATAAACTGATTAACGTTAGATGTGGGCGTACAACTTGTTTGGTCGAAAAAAAGTCATACATACTCACCTTGGTCGCTTATGGTTTTTTATGAATCAATCAATCAAGACACCCGCAACTGTATTCGGACAATAACCCCACAGATCAGGTGTTTGTGTACAATAGAATGCACGGGGAATCGAAAGAAAAAGTCCAGAGATAAATTAAGAATTAGCAAACACCAATTTACTAGAGGTTTTAATGTTTGATTTTGATTTGTGAACATTAGAACGTTTAGTAAATTGTTGTATATATCCAAATTGTTTCCCAATATCTTGAATTCAAATCCTCCTCTCCGACTTGAGGAGTGGGCCACTGAGAACGGGTGCCTCTTCTCGTCTACCATGACCATAGCCCTGCGCTTCTGTAACCTCAGGAAGCCCCACTTGGACCCCGATATTAAGTTCTATGGTAAATCATTGAAGGTGGCCAAGGAGTCAAGATTCCTTGGCCTCATATTTGACCATAAACTTAATTCTGTGCCACTTAACAAAATAGTAAAGCCAAGTGCACAAAGACATTAGATATAACACACAGGAGAGGTCAAGCTAGTGAATGGTTAGGTGAAGACGTGTTACTTGTTTAAGTGGATTTACAACATCTTGGTTTATTGCGAACACGACGTTTCGGTGTAGCTCCTAACACCGTTATCAAATGACGAGTATATGCAAGATGATTATTTATACTAAACTATAACAAAGGATATAACAACAAACTCTCAAAACAATAAAGCACATAAATGGGGGGAAAGGGTTTAAACTCTGTGCTACTGGGAAAAATTCAGTGACCACGCCACAACCACCTAAACGATCTGTGTACAAAATTAACTGTAATTGTGGGAACCTATACATAGGAGAAACATCCAGGCCCATCAACATACGATTAAAAGAACATCAAACATCTGTGTTAAAATTAGATGGCAAATCAGCCATCTCAGACCATATCCAAGAAAGCTACTTGAAGCCATTCACATAAAGAGGATTAAGCCAATAATGAACAGATACCAAGGACTATTTATCCCTAACATTTACGATCTGTTAATCTTAAGAGAACCCCACAGAGTTTAAACCCTTTTCCCCCATTTATGTGCTTTATTGTTTTGAGAGTTTGTTGTTATATCCTTTGTTATAGTTTAGTATAAATAACCATCTTGTTACTCATCACTTAATAACGGTGTTAGGATCTACACCGGAACGTCGTGTTCCCAATAAACCAAGAAGTTGTAAATCCATACGCAAGAGTGTTCTTTCCTTCATTGAAGACGTGTTGTCAGTAGCTCCCTCTAATTCGACTAGTTTGAACAGTTATGTTAGTTCGTAACGTCGATATTGTATAATTCTACGTTTCGAAAGCCTTTGTAATTTAGTTTTTTTTTTTATAAGGATTTTTTTTAGAGTTTTCTTCAGTTAAAATCTACACATTGATCAGAGTACTAAAAGCTAGCAGTGGTGCAGTCTCCGTGATCTCCAGCTTGAACTAGGCTTTGAGGCTTACGCATTGTCATTGGTGCCTAGCGACACCAATTGTCCATCGGCTGTGTTCACTCTGCTGTTTTCATAGCTAGTTGACTGTGAGGACTTTCATTTGGTATATACAGCTGGACTAGCAAGTCGTTCCTTTACAAAGAACATACACACTTTTGCAAACAGACAATTTAGACAAGGGTTCATACAATTTGGGGGATTACAGTTTATTTTACACACTTTTGCAAACAGCATTCAGACAAGGTTCATATAATTTGGTAGAAGTTTATTTTCCGTGATAATTTATTTCCTTTCTGGGAACTAGTCTGCAACAAATCGGTTCAGACAGATTTCTATTTGTATTTATTTATATATATTTTTTTCTTATCCCTCTTGTAAAGGCTTGGGTATTAGGTTCGAAATCGCCCTTTCCCCACTATTTGAGCACTAACTGTGTTGTAATAACATTTAATGCCTGTCTCAAGAGTTGGTCATAACATATAACAATCAAGGTCAAGTTAAAAAATTACTCAAGGTTAACATCATCATGGGAGTCCATGTAAAGTGTAAACCAAATCTAAGAGCAGAGGAGTTATTTATGAAATTGGGGAGGGGGTTATGGAACAGGAAATATTAGAGGATCTTAAGAAAGTCGAGTGTGTTAAAGTGGAGAGGTTAAAAAAGGTAAAGATAAAACACCGACTACGTATAATGCTTTTATATTTTGATTGTGAGAAAATTCCTGATGAAGTGACGTTGGGATTTGAATTATTCAAGGTAAAGATTGTGGATTGTGTTTCAAAGTATCTTTCTGTTTAATTTCACACTTCATCTCTATGTACAATTGTTTTGGTAAGTGCACATTTAATTATATTTATATTCATGATCTTATTGCCATAGTCACGTCCCTTGTATAGGAAGGAACGTTTGGACCTATACAGCACATGTGAGCATGGTCTATTTATTAAATGGCAGCTAATACCATTTTTCTCTCTTATTCAAGATGGCTACATGTTCCACCCCCTTAAACAAAACCAGAGCGAAATGGGTAGAGTCGTTTGCAGTAAAATTGAATCCCCACTCAATAACATTCAGAAAAAGTATTTAATTTATCGCACACATTTTACAAGTATAAATGAACTAACAATCTGGCAATCTTTTTGGAAAATTATTTCTCAATATTTACAGCTCAAGTCATCTGAGCTTACTTGAAGTGAACTTCGTATAACACGACACCAGGCTCAGATTTAACCGGACGATTCGTAGAAAATGATCGATAGTTGTAGCTTTGACTCTTAAAAAATAATCGGCAGTAGCTCGGCATTTATCTTATACATAATACGTGTGCAATAAGCTCTCCAAATTCTCGTCTCGATTTCTTTCACTTCAGATTATTTCACTGTCATAGTGGCGTTGACAGGTTTAGCGGGGGAGAAGATGTATTCTTTCAAATTTATCAATGGACATTCTAACATATTAATAGCAAGTCGTGGAGGTTATGACTAACCCGAAGAGACGGACACAGATGAGGTAAACACAAGGGATTAGCTAAATGACGTGTTGGGATGGTAATTATTCTTGGTTGGTATAGATATTCAGCCGATGACTAGGAACGGTAGATATTTCGATACACATTTGTAGCCAGCAGCAAGTAATATTTCCGTGTTAAATATGGAGGCTATGAGTGAAATATTTCTCCAGACATTGACCAGACAACAGTTTAGATAGCAGTTCACAATTTAGTTAACTATTCAGCCGATGACTAGGAGAGGTGGATATTTATTTGTACAATTATGTGCAACCGTCTGCAAATCTTACATTCCTTCCAAATATGAAGGCTCTGGTTATAATAATTCTTGATTTATTGACCAGACAACAGTTCAGTGAGCTGTTAACTATTCAGTCTTGATGATTGTAGAGAAGGTGAATAATTCCGCACTATTAGTTAGCCATATCACTGGCCAGTGATATGTTACATCAATACTGACAACCCAATATTACACAATCAATTTTTATCCTGGCCTCGCCAGTTCAATTCTGTGCTCAGGGCACAGACAATTTTTTTTGAAGAGGGACCTTGTCCCAGAAAAACCAACACACTGGACGTGGAGCCAGTAGTTACAGGTTCCATTATCGCAACCAATCCACACTGACCTAGACGGATCTGCTTCGCTGTCATGCAGTATGCCACATATCCGGCAGCGATTAGGATCGACCTCCTCTGCCTCTTCCAACAAGATGCCCAATGCCGAAGGGGATCGATACCCAATCTAACAAAACGATAAATATGCTCCAATTCACACACTAAGCCATAATGTCAAAAATCCTTTTCATTTTTAGGTGAAATATTACTTAAAAAAAGGCATATTGAAATTTCTGGCTCATGGATTACGGATGATCAAGTTAAAAGCTAAATATTACAATCCCCGAAAAAAGTAAACTTTGAACAAAAATGAAAAGCAAATACAATGTGTCGAAAGTATCGAAAAAGTCCGTTTGAAACGTGGATATCAATACATGGTTAGTCGTCCTCAATTTCTACATTCTTGTTTGCGGCAAAAAAAAACCTTATTCTTGTAAGCTAAAATCACTTAAACTTTTGTTTATTAGTATAAATCCGCATTTTCCTGATATGATCATCATTTGGTTTATCGCATCCGAATATTTTTACGTCACTGTGTTAATGTAGAGTAATTATACAGATTTCATAATTAAAAATGACAAATTAATCCTCCATGTTTCACTTACCCCTTCTCCGTTTGGAGTGGTTGATTATGATGGGCCTGTGACTGGCTCCACAACCTTTTTAAAAGAAAAATATTTTTAGGCAATAAATAATATGCTTCTCATAAGACAAACGCCCAAATTTAATGCAGTGTTTTTCCAAAAACGGAAAGTTATTGGTTCCTTTCGAAAAGTTTGACTTAAATTACCATAAGAGAGTGTTCCATATTGAAAGTGTTCTCAATGATAACGGGTGTTAACTGACCTGCTCTCTCTCTCTCCGCAAGAAAATTACGCCTTGCACGACGAGGCCGCTGTGCCGATGGAAGGGTCATGGTGGAGGATGTTTCCGGCCGCTACTTGAGCATTCTCTAAGGGTAGAACCACCGGTAATTGCGGACCTTCCTTTAGATGTGATGGGCTGTCAGATTCAGGTACCGGTATATCTTCGAGTACCGGTACTGATACCAGCAAGTCTTGACTGGAGGTTGTATGGAGGATTGACTGCAAACTAACAAAAAATCAATAGTTTATTTAAAAATTGAGCGCGCAAAAAAAACCAGGGACCTCGGTGATCCAGTGGGCTAGAGTGATCGTCCCTCAGTCTCTCACAGACCTTCCATCGATGCGGCGCGGGATTGAATCCCACATGATTGAAAAATTTCTGAGTGGATTTTACACTCGGTCGCAAGAGGAAGGGTTGCCAGGTACTCGCCGAAGGTCAGGGATTTCCTCCGGGCAATGAGCCCGATTTCTTCCCGCCTCCCTAAACCTGCCCATATAAGTGAAATAATCTAGAGTGCGGCGTAAAACATCAATCAATCAATCAATCGGGCCCAAAACATTGATCTCAAGCTGCTTGGTCTTTTTGAACTTCTATTACTTTTGTATAGATAGGACTTTTCGTACATGTTCAAATTGGGGGTCCACACCCAAGGTAATTGTTCTTCTGTTGCCAGAAGCGCCAACCACTGTCAAGCATGTTGTTCAACTCACAACCCAATAGTACACAATCATTTTTTATCCTGGCCTTGCCAGTTCAATTCTGTGCCCAGGGCACAGACATTTTATTTTTTTGACGAGGGACCTTGTCCCAGAAAAACCAACACACTGGACGTGGAGCCAGTAGTTACAGGTTCCATTATCGCAACCAATCCACACTGACCTAGACGGATCTGCTTCGCTGTCATGCAGTATGCCACAGATTCTGCAGCGATTAGGATCGACCTCCTCTGCCTCTTCCAACAAGATGTCCAATGCCGAAGGGGATCGATACCCAACCTAAGGAAACGACAAATATGTTCCAATTAACACACTAAGCCATAATGTCAAAAATCCATTTCAAAATCATCACATTTTCAGGTGAAATATTACTTCAAAAAAGGCACATTGAATTTCTGGCTCATGGTGAATTACTGATGCCCAAGTTAAAAGCCAAATATTACAATCCCCGAAAGAAGTAAACTTTGAACAAAAATGAAAAGCAAATACAATGTGTCGAAAGTATCGACAAATTCCGTTTGAAACGTGGATATCAATACATGGTTAGTCGCCCTCAATTTCTACATTCTTGTTTAGGGCAAAAGAAAATCTTATTCTTGGAAGCTGAAACCACATAAACTTTTGTTTATTAGTATAAATCCGCATTTTCCTGAAATGATCAGCATTTGGTTTATCACATCCGAATATTTTTACGTCACCGTGTTAATGTAGAGTAATTATACAGATTTCATGAATAAAAATGACAAATTAATCCTCCATGTTTCACTTACCCCTTCTCTGTGTGGAATGGTTGAGCATGATGGGCCTGTGACTGGCTCCAAAACCTTTTAATAGAAAAATATTTTTAAATGATGTATGTTTTTAGGCAATAAATCATATGCTTCTGATAAGAAAAACGCCAAAATTTGACGATGTTTTATTCCAAAAACGGAAACTAATTGGTTGCTTTCGAAAATTTTGACTTAAAGTACCATAAAAAAAGTGTTCCATATTGAAAGTGTTCTCCATGATAACGGGTGTTAACTGACCTGCTCTCTCTCCTCAAGAAAATTACGCTTTCCACGACGAGGCCTCTGTGCCGATGGTAGGGTCAAAGGATCATGGTGGGGGATGTTTCTGGCCACTAGTTGAACATTCTCTAGGGGTAGACCCACCGGTAATTGCGGACCTTCCTCTGGATGTGGTGGGCTGTCAGATTCCGGTACCGGTATATCTTCGAGTACCAGTAGTGATACATGCAAGTCTTGATTGGAGGGAGGATTGGCTGCAAAGTAACAAAAAATCAATAGTTTATTTGAAAATTGGGCGCGTAAAAAAAATCAGGGGGTCCAGTGGGCTAGAGTGATCGTCCCTCAAGTCTCACACAGACCTTCCATCGATGCGGCGCGGGATTGAATCCCACATGGTTGAAAAATGTCTTAGTGGACTTTACACTTGGTCGCAAGAGGAAGGATTGCCAGGTACTCACCGAAGGTCAGGGATTTCTTCCGGGCAATGAGCCCGGTTTCTTCCCCCCTCCCTAAACCTGCCCATATAAGTGAAATAATCTAGAGTGCGGCGTAAAACATCAATCAATCAGGCCCAAAACATTGATCTCAAGCTGCTTGGTCTTTTGGAACTTCTATTACTTGTGTTAAGATAGGACTTATCGTACATTTTCAAATTGGGGGTCCACATCCAAGGTAATTGTTCTTCTGTTGCCAGAAGCGCCAACCACTGTCAAGCATGTTGTTCAACTCACAACCCAATAGTACACAATCATTTTTTATCCTGGCCTCGCCAGTTCAATTCTGTGCTCAAGGCACAGACATTTTATTTTTTTGACGAGGGACCTTGTCCCAGAAGAACCAACACACTGGACGTGGAGCCAGTAGTTACAGGTTCCATTATCGCAACCAATCCACACTGACCTAGCCGAATCTGCTTCGCTGTCATGCAGTATGCCACATATCCGGCAGCGATTAGGATCGACCTCCTCTGCCTCTTCCAACAAGATGTCCAATGCCGAAGGGGATCGATACCCAACCTAAGGAAACGACAAATATGTTCCAATTAACACACTAAGCCATAATGTCAAAAATCCATTTCAAAATCATCACATTTTTAGGTGAAATATTTCTTCAAAAAAGGCACATTGAATTTCTGGCTCATGAGGGATTACTGATGCCGATGGTAGGCGCAAAGGGTCATGGTGGGGGATGTTTCTGGCCACTAGTTGAACATTCTCTAGGGGTAGACCCACCGGTAATTGCGGACCTTCCTCTGGATGTGGTGGGCTGTCAGATTCCGGTACCGGTATATCTTCGAGTACCGGTACTGATACCTGCAAGTCTTGATTGGAGGTTGCAGGGAGGATTGACTGTAAACTAACAAACAAATCAATAGTTTATTTGAAAATTGGGCGCGCAAAAAAATCAGGAACCTCGGTGGTCCAGTGGGCTAGAGTGATCGTCCCTCAGTCTCACACAGACCTTCCATCGATGCGGCGCGGTATTGAATCCCACATGGTTGAAACATTTCTGAGTGGATTTTACACTCGGTCGCAAGAGGAAGGGTTGCCAGGTACTCACCGAAGGTCAGGGATTTCCTCCGGGCTATAAGCCCGGTTTCTTCCCCCCTCCTTAAACCTGCCCGTATACGTGAAATAATCTAGAGTGCGGCGTTAAACATCAATCAATCAATCAGGCCCAAAACATTGATCTCAAGCTGCTTGGTCTTTATGAACTTCTATTACTTGTGTATAGACAGGATTTTTCGTACATTTTCAAATTGGGGGTCCACACCCAAGGTAATTGTTCTTCTGTTGCCAGAAGCGCCAACCACTGTCAAGCATGTTGTTCAACTCACAACCCAATAGTACACAATCATTTTTTATCCTGGCCTTGCCAGTTCAATTCTGTGCCCAGGGCACAGACATTTTATTTTTTTGACGAGGGACCTTGTCCCAGAAAAAACAACACACTGGACGTGGAGCCAGTAGTTACAGGTTCCATTATCGCAACCAATCCACACTGACCTAGACGGATCTGCTTCGCTGTCATGCAGTATGCCACAGAGCCGGCAGCGATTAGGATCGACCTCCTCTGCCTCTTCCAACAAGATGTCCAATGCCGAAGGGGATCGATACCCAACCTAAGGAAACGACAAATATGTTCCAATTAACACACTAAGCCATAATGTCAAAAATCCATTTCAAAATCATCACATTTTCAGGTGAAATATTACTTCAAAAAAGGCACATTGAATTTTTGGCTCATGGTGGATTACTGATGATCAAGTTAAAAGCCAAAGATTACAATCCCCGAAAGAAGTAAACTTTGAACAAAAATGAAAAGCAAATACAATGTTTCGAAAGTATCGACAAATTCCGTTTGAAACGTGGATATCAATACATGGTTAGTCGCCCTTAATTTCTACATTCTTGTTTACGGCAAAAAACAAATCTTATTCCTGGAAGCTGAAATCACTTAAACTTTTGTTTATTATTATAAATCCGCATTTTTCCTGAAATGGTCAGCATTCGGTTTATCACATCCGAATATTTTTACGTCACTGTGTTAGTGTAGAGTAGTTATACAGATTTCATGAATAAAACTGACAAATTAATTCTCCATGTTTCACTTACCCCTTCTCCATGTGGAATGGTTCCACGACCTTTTAAAAGAAAAATATTTTTAAATGATTTATGTTTTTAGGCAATAAATCATATGCTTCTCGTAAGACAAACGCCCAAATTTGATGAAGTGTTATTCCAAAAACGGAAACCAATTGGTTGCTTTCGAAAATGTGGACTTAAAGTACCATAAAAGAGTGTTCCATATTGAAAACGTTCTCAATGATAACGCGTGTTAACTGACCTGCTCTCTCTCCTCAAGAAAATTACGCTTTCCACGACGAGGCCTCTGTGCCGATGGTAGGGTCAAAAGATCATGGTGGGGGATGTTTCTGGCCACTAGTTGAACATTCTCTAGGGGTAGACCCACCGGTAATTGCGGACCTTCCTCTGGATGTGGTGGGCTGTCAGATTCCGGTACCGGTATATCTTCGAGTACCAGTAGTGATACATGCAAGTCTTGATTGGAGGTTGGATTGGCTGCAAAGTAACAAAAAAATCAACAATTTATTTGAAAATTGGGCGCATAAAAAAATCAGGGGCCTCGGGGGTCCAGTGGGCTAGAGTGATCGTCCCTCAAGTCTCACCCAGACCTTCCATCGATGCGGCGCGGGATTGAATCCCACATGGTTGAAAATTTTCTGAGTGGACTTTACACTTGGTCGCAAGAGGAAGGATTGCCAGGTACTCACCGAAGGTCAGGGATTTCTTCCGGGCAATGAGCCCGGTTTCTTCCCCTCTCCCTAAACCTGCCCATATAAGTGAAATAATCTAGAGTGTGGCGTAAAACATCAATCAATCAGGCCCAAAACATTGATCTCAAGCTGCTTGGTCTTTTTGAACTTCTATTACTTGTGTTAAGATAGGACTTATCGTACATTTTCAAATTGGGGGTCCACATCCAAGGTAATTGTTCTTCTGTTGCCAGAAGCGCCAACCACTGTCAAGCATGTTGTTCAACTCACAACCCAATAGTACACAATCATTTTTTATCCTGGCCTCGCCAGTTCAATTCTGTGCCCAGGGCACAGACATTTTATTTTTTTGACGAGGGACCTTGTCCCAGAAGAACCAACACACTGGACGTGGAGCCAGTAGTTACAGGTTCCATTATCGCAACCAATCCACACTGACCTAGCCGAATCTGCTTCGCTGTCATGCAGTATGCCACAGATTCGGCAGCGATTAGGATCGACCTCCTCTGCCTCTTCCAACAAGATGTCCAATGCCGAAGGGGATCGATACCCAACCTAAGGAAACGACAAATATGTTCCAATTAACACACTAAGCCATGTCAAAAATCCATTTCAAAATCATCACATTTTTAGGTGAAATGTCTTCAAAAAAGGCACATTGAATTTCTGGCTCATGAGGGATTACTGATGCCGATGGTAGGCGCAAAGGGGGGGGGGGGATGTTTTTTGCCACTAGTTGAACATTCTCTAGGGGTAGACCCACCGGTAATTGCGGACCTTCCTCTGGATGTGGTGGGCTGTCAGATTCCGGTACCGGTATATCTTCGAGTACCGGTACTGATACCTGCAAGTCTTGATTGGAGGTTGCAGGGAGGATTGACTGTAAACTAACAAACAAATCAATAGTTTATTTGAAAATTGGGCGCGCAAAAAAATCAGGAACCTCGGTGGTCCAGTGGGCTAGAGTGATCGTCCCTCAGTCTCACACAGACCTTCCATCGATGCGGCGCGGTATTGAATCCCACATGGTTGAAACATTTCTGAGTGGATTTTACACTCGGTCGCAAGAGGAAGGGTTGCCAGGTACTCACCGAAGGTCAGGGATTTCTTCCGGGCTATAAGCCCGGTTTCTTCCCCCCTCCTTAAACCTGCCCGTATACGTGAAATAATCTAGAGTGCGGCGTAAAACATCAATCAATCAATCAGGCCCAAAACATTGATCTCAAGCTGCTTGGTCTTTATGAACTTCTATTACTTGTGTATAGACAGGACTTTTCGTACATTTTCAAATTGGGGGTCCACACCCAAGGTAATTGTTCTTCTGTTGCCAGAAGCGCCAACCACTGTCAAGCATGTTGTTCAACTCACAACCCAATAGTACACAATCATTTTTTATCCTGGCCTTGCCAGTTCAATTCTGTGCCTAGGGCACAGACATTTTATTTTTTTGACGAGGGACCTTGTCCCAGAAAAACCAACACACTGGACGTGGAGCCAGTAGTTACAGGTATCATTATCGCAACCAATCCACACTGACCTAGACGGATCTGCTTCGCTGTCCTGCAGTATGCCACAGATCCGGCAGCGATTAGGATCGACCTCCTCTGCCTCTTCCAACCAGATGTCCAATGCCGAAGGGGATCGATACCTAACCTAAGGAAACGACAAATATGTTCCAATTAATACACTAAGCCATGTCAAAAATCCATTTCAAAATCATCACATTTTCAGGTGAAATATTACTTCAAAAAAGGCACATTGAATTTTTGGCTCATGGTGGATTACTGATGATCAAGTTAAAAGCCAAAGATTACAATCCCCGAAAGAAGTAAACTTTGAACAAAAATGAAAAGCAAATACAATGTTTCGAAAGTATCGACAAATTCCGTTTGAAACGTGGATATCAATACATGGTTAGTCGCCCTTAATTTCTACATTCTTGTTTACGGCAAAAAACAAATCTTATTCCTGGAAGCTGAAATCACTTAAACTTTTGTTTATTATTATAAATCCGCATTTTTCCTGAAATGGTCAGCATTCGGTTTATTACATCCGAATATTTTTACGTCACTGTGTTAGTGTAGAGTAGTTATACAGATTTCATGAATAAAACTGACAAATTAATTCTCCATGTTTCACTTACCCCTTCTCCATGTGGAATGGTTCCACAACCTTTTAAAAGAAAAATATTTTTAAATGATTTATGTTTTTAGGCAATAAATCATATGCTTCTCGTAAGACAAACGCCCAAATTTGATGAAGTGTTATTCCAAAAACGGAAACCAATTGGTTGCTTTCGAAAATGTGGACTTAAAGTACCATAAAAGAGTGTTCCATATTGAAAACGTTCTCAATGATAACGCGTGTTAACTGACCTGCTCTCTCTCCTCAAGAAAATTACGCTTTCCACGACGAGGCCTCTGTGCCGATGGTAGGGTCAAAGGATCATGGTGGGGGATGTTTCTGGCCACTAGTTGAACATTCTCTAGGGGTAGACCCACCGGTAATTGGATGTGGTGGGCTGTCAGATTCCGGTACCGGTATATCTTCGAGTACCAGTAGTGATACATGCAAGTCTTGATTGGAGGTTGGATTGGCTGCAAAGTAACAAAAAAATCAATAATTTATTTGAAAATTGGGCGCATAAAAAAAATCAGGGGCCTCGGGGGTCCAGTGGGCTAGAGTGATCGTCCCTCAAGTCTCACCCAGACCTTCCATCGATGCGGCGCGGGATTGAATCCCACATGGTTGAAAAATTTCTGAGTGGATTATACACTCGGTCGCAAGAGGAAGGGTTGCCATGTACTCACCGAAGATCAGTGATTTCCTCCGGGCAATGAGCCCGATTTCTTCCCGCCTCCCTAAACCTGCCCATATAAGTGAAATAATCTAGAGTGCGGCGTAAAACATCAATCAATCAATCAATCGGGCCCAAAACATTGATCTCAAGCTGCTTGGTCTTTTTGAACTTCTATTACTTGTGTATAGATAGGACTTTTCGTACATTTTCAAATTGGGGGTCCACACCCAAGGTAATTGTTCTTCTGTTGCCCGAAGCGCCTACCACTGTCAATTCCACAAAAGCTGTTGTTAGAGTGTGTAACTCCTTTGCCTGTGAAGAAAGCAAATACATGAGAAGTTAAAATGATTCACAGTAGCATAGGGTAATTACACATTTCATATTTTGACTTTCTCCCATGTCAGGTGTCTTGGAAGCTACAGGAACCAGCGTTGAAACTTTGTTTACTACTGTCTCAAGAGAATCCTTAACACAGGAAAATTCTCTTTGGCGGAGTAAACTTGCACACCAAAACGCCAAGATGAAAACCATGACCGGAGACAACTTGGGTGAAGACTTTCACCGCTTCTCGGCTGTATGTACATTTCACTATAGGGAAAAGCTCTGGCAAATTTACCCAATCCACCGCCTCGCCCTTTGTTTGTGTTAAAGAAAGAGAGACAAGCTGCCCAGAAACTGTAGAACCAAACAAAGGAGCAACTATTGGGGTAGCATTGCAAGCCTAAAGAAATTCAGAGAATATCAGGCCTAAATGAGGATTAAGAAAGACTTAATAATCACTGAAGAAAATAAAAATTACATTCAATCGCCCCAGCGAAAAGCCGAATATAAAGAAAATTACCTGAAACTGACCGGACCCTGACATCGGCGATCGCACTGACAGATCCTACCGGAAGTCACTCGAAAAAACAAGATGGCGGTCGCGGTAAAATTGCACATATACTAAGTCGCTCTACGCCTGCGGTATACGGTAATGCTTGCAATGCTACTATTGGGGAAACTGAGAGAGCAGCTCGAGCATTTAGTTCTCCTCTTAACCATCTTAAAGAAAAGGGGGACAAATCTGCAAAACTGACCAAAGCGGAAATTATAGAGATGATAGAGGAAATCACAACCTGTCATTCTGTTGTTGACATATCCTTGTAACAATTGTCTAAAATAAATTGTGCACTTTTATGTTTCCAAGTAAAAATTCTGAACAGTGCTTTTTTTAAAACAATTACTTTTTCTAACTTCAGTTTCATGAAGGAATCAGGAACAGTGCTTTTTTAAAACAATAACTTTTTCGAACTTCGTTTCATGAAGGAATCAGGAACAGTGCTTTTTTTAAACAAGTTCCTTCTCAAACTTTGGTTTCATGAAGGAATCAGGAACAGAGGGTTTTTTAACAATGTATTCTTTCAAAGGAATCCTATATTGTTTTTACTTCAGACCAAGACATGACATTAAACAGAGACAAAAACAAACAAACCGACCCCAAAAACACGCGGAAACTTATTTTCGATGCATGGGCGATTTGTCGAGCCTTTTACGATATACGATATTTTTTTCTTTTCGTTTTCGCTTTTGTGGCAATGCAAGATTGGGCAATACCTATACTAGGTGGAGAATGTTATTTTCGGTGCATGAGCGATTTATCGAGCGTGGTTCGATATGTTTTTATTTTCATTTCGTCTTCGCTTTTGCGGCACTGCAAGATTGGGCATATCTGATATTCTATACCTATAATAGGTGGAGAATGTTATTTTCGATGTATGAGCGATTTATCGATCATTGTTCGATATCGTGCTTTCTTATCTGTCACACTATAAGGTTTGTTATTTGACAGGGCGTGGGCCTGGTTTTGAATATACCTTACGACCTTTATAGAAACACAGAACTAACTGAAGCCGTTCAAAAATTATCCCTTTAATAAATGTGGAAAAAGTAAGGTTTCTCATAAGGCATAAATTAAAACCAAGCGTCCCAAGGTATTTGAGGCTCCAATATTCTTTCACGAAGTACCAACATGAAACAAAAGTTTATGCTTCCGTTTTCTGTGCAAAACAAAAGATGAAGTCTGTTACAAAAACTAAACACTATTGAAGGTTATATGAATTTCATGTTATTCACACGATAACTTCGTTGTAAAACTCAAAAAGGATCATATATCTGTTTTACAACATAGGGTTAGTTAATTGAGTATTAGTTCAATAATTTACTTCCCATAAGTAACCAGCAAATTCGTGTGGACAGATCAATCACAACAGTTATCGGTATTATTTTAAAAATCAAATTAAAAAAAAAACTGTGCCCAGAATAAGTGAAGAACACAAGAAATGAAACCAGTAAAATGAAACTAGGGGTTGTTGGGTCGGGAATTTAGTTCACATGTATAGTGTAACGAGTGTATAGTGAGAGTGTAACGAAAAGTAAACTTTTTATAAATGTTGAAGATGTTATTTTTCAATGGGTTGGGGTATAGTTTCAATAAAAAAATATCCCAAACCTTCTCAAATAACGTATCCCGCCTCTTCCAAAAGGTGGCATTCCTTTCTTTTTCAGGCGGGAGTTGAACAATAGGGATCTTTCCAGTATGGTGTCTTTTTTTCCTAAAATTATTTTTTTCATTATAGGCTGTGGATAGAAAAGACCTGCAGAAAAAATCTCACAACTAGAAATCTGTATTACGTAAAGGGTTTAGGGCACTGCAAGAATGGGACGAATGAGGGGATGTTTTCCTTTTTATACCTCGTGTACTCCCAATCGCAGTCTATGGCTCTTTCACGGAGTGTTACTCCCGTTCAGTAGTGGACTACCGATCGGCACATTTCCCCAACCTGATTATATTGCTTTTTCTAAAACAAAAACTGGAGCTTGATTGAATTATTATTTGAGTATCGTCTCCTCTCCCATGTTATTCCACTTACCACTTGCCAAAACAAGTCCAAAAAGCCCTCTCCAAAAAAAGTCAGTTGACGACCCCCTGGCCGGATTTACCGGATACCGTTACGGGACGCGGCTTGGCGATATGCCCCCCTAGACCAATGAGTAGGGCCTACATGGCTGAGTGGGTTTGTATACATTGATACAATTGCTAACCATAACAAATCAAAAATACATTCTATTTATTATATAATTAGCAGTGAGATATTTAGAGGTTATCACATGCCATTTTTTCCTATCATACCCCATATCAGCCCGAGACCTCCATATCAGCCCGAGGGCCGAAGGCCAGAGGGCTGATATGGGTCGAGGGCTGATATGGGGTATGATATGAAAAATCGCATGTTATAACCTTTTTATCATATATCATAATATATATCGGGGAAAAAACAAACAGAAATAGCCAGGTCTTTAAGCTGAATGATTCTGTTTGCCAGTGATTGTAGCGTTCTTTCACTGGCAGCCATCTTCTTAGCATACGACCCAAATTGAGATAACTCTAATCCAAAGACCCCCCGCATTGATATGGATTTTCGGACCGGTCTGATATCGCTGATATGGATTTTCGGACCGGGGTGAGATATGTGTGCTGTCACGCTACCGATATCGCATATGCAAAAGACCACATATTATTGATAGGTATATGATAATGAGTTATACAGCTCTGATATAAGTGATATCACTACTTTTACCGGTAACATTTATATCATCACTGCCAGTGCCGGAACTATTTTCATTGGAACTGGAGATTGAACATTTAATTTCTGAAAATTGCTAAAGTTTGTAACCAAGTCTCATTTTATAAATTATCGAACAATTCTTAGCATTATTCATGTAAATTGGGTGTTAAATACTTTTCCACAAACCAAACATTTTTTTTCGCTTTGACCTTCCTGTGGTGATCGCCGTATACGGTCTGGGCCAGCAGGATTCACTAAACGTCAAAACGTGTTGCAAGTCTACCCCACTTTATAGGGCATAATGTAAAACAATGGGTGACTTTAAAGTTGGGTGTTAACACTAACACTAACACCAACACTTAAAGCCTGGTTCACACCATGGGTGACTTTAAAGTTTGAGTTTGGGTTGGTCTTGGGTGTTGGTGTCAGTGTTGGTGTCCACCTGAAGCTCCAAACACCATGCATCGAGTCAACACTCAGTACAGACACCAGTGTTAACACTAGTGTTCAATTAGCAAATAGTCTGTAAGAAAAGTGTTGACCTGAAGCCAAAACACCGACTTGCGGTTAACACTGGTGTTCGTCCAGTTTTGACACGGCTACAATCACTCTACTGTTCAATTTGTACAGTAATATCCGACCTAACATCTTGCACTAATTAGCATACAGTAGCAGGTTGTCTGTTAACTTTCCATCCAAACTTTTGACACGGTGTAAACGGTCTTTACTACTTTCGTGTGTGCATACTTGACGGACAGTCCAAAGGCAATCCATGGGGGCAACAGGGATAATCCTGGGGATTTTTTCCTCCAGCAACCGCCTCGTTAGCTGCAACAAACAACATGGCTGCTAATACCGTTGACTTTAAACTCAGTCTGGTGTTAACCCTTAGGGGTTAGTTTTGTCTCCAATAGTAAAGCAATTGGAAGAATTCCGAAATGAACACCAACTGCGGTTCAACTCAACACCTCATGCTCCAACCGGTGCTAACCTAACACCAATCTCCGACTGTAAATCTAGGTTACACCAACACCAGGTGTCAACACCAACACTCTTATAGCAACTTATAATTGGTGTCATTTTAGGTGTTGGGTGTTGTGTTAGCTTCAGTGTCAAAACAAACACCGACTATAATCGTGGGTAACACCGAAAGCAAGTGTCAACACCAACACCATGGCTCGAGCTTATAGATGGTGTGAACCAGGCTTTAAGTGTTGGTGTTAGTGTTAGTGTTGGTGTTAACACCCAACTTTAAAGTCACCCCATCTATCAGCTCGAGCCATGGTGTTGGTGTTGACACTTGCTTTCGGTGTTACCCACGATTATAGTCGGTGTTTGTTTTGACACTTTTCTTACAGACTATTTGCTAATTGAACACTAGTGTTAACACTGGTGTCTGTACTGAGTGTTGACTCGATGCATGGTGTTTAGAGCTTCAGGTGGACACCAACACTAACACCAACACCCAAGACCAACCCAAACTCAAACTTTAAAGTCACCCAATGTGGTACAGCTGGAGCATTGAAATGGATTATTTTCAAGTAAATCTATCGAAAGCCGACGCAAGCCATTGCAAACGAAGACTGTGGGATATGACTCTCGGTGCCAGCTGATCGTCATGCTCGTTTTTGGCGAAAAAACCAGTGTGAAAGAGGCGACTCGATTTAACGAGAAATTAAAGATCTAATTTATCCTAGTACATTTCAACACACTTAATCTAGTAAATCTTCATATTAAAATAACAAGACTTTGTCACATAAAAGTTTAATTAAAAACTGAAGTATAGGAATTGTTATACTTCACCGTCGATGACAGCAAACCTCGATGTTCGTCCTCTAACTGTAACTTGTTTCATTAAATACACGTATTAATCGCAACGTAAAAATAAGAATTTTCGATGCAAATTTATAAGCTTTTGTTGTGTTGAACCCTCAAACGACGCGCTATTTTATCCTACGCCGTACAGGCATATGTGTGATGGGCCTAAATTTAGGTCATTTTCTAGGTCAAGTACACGGTGACCGCGAATCATTCGGTTTGTCTCAGAAAATACACGAAAATCTCACTAATAAATAATGATTATATAATGAATAGAGTATTTGATGTTTTATCGGTAAATATCATTTATATTTCATCTCGTGGATTTTTTATCCACTCGATCAAATATAAATGGTATTTACCGATAAACAACAAATATCCTCTATAGATCTACAGACTAAGCTTAAGGGTATAATGCAGAATAAGTATGATGATGATACTTATTTGTGCAAATATTTTGACAAATGTTTTTAATCGAAAAAGAAAAAAACACCAGAAAACCAATAATAACCACAAATATAAACACGGCCAGAGTGGATAAACATAAACACGGCCCGAACGAACACATACACGGTCCGAACGAACAAACACACACACGGCCGGAACGCACAAACACACACACGACCGGAACGCACAAACACATACACGCCCGGAACGCACAAACACACACACGCTCGGAACGCGTAAACACGCCCAGAACACACAAACTTAAATGGAATGGCTTTTTATGAAAACAATAATTTATTTCAACAAATGAAATAAATTACTCACAGTTATTATATCCGGTGAATTACATTACACAGATTAATATTAAGACAAACACAGCAACAGAGATACGAACTGATAAAAGGTAAAGCGGTCCGTATCCAATTGATTAAAGGGCAGATAATGGATTCCAAGAAATTTAGTCGAATTATCTCCCTTTAACCGAATTGAAATCTAAACACTGTTCCTTAGTGGTCATGCCGAGGTCGACTGTATATGAAGGCAAGAACTACCATCTAACGGTTTAATTATGTACACACTTTTTATTGCTTTGCACATAAAACTCTATGTACTTGCACTATAAACAGTGAACAGGACAGCCTTGTTGGTGTGTTGTGTTCACATTGCAACGAATAATTGTTTTTACTGTTGAATGTTATCGAAGTTACTTCCGCCAAAGAAAGGAAAAAAATCTTCATAGGGAGGGAGAATACTGAGAAGCATCCACAACTATGGTATATTAAGCACTCCTTAAACATTTTTGTTTATTTTGCAGATATTCAAGATACAGGAAACCCAGAAGGGCTTTTCTTCCGACTATCACTTAAAACCTTTTTATGTAGAATATAGCACAATTTGTATAGATAAAATATATATATTATTAAATCATTAAACATCTATATATATATTGTTCAAGTCAATCAATAGAAGTGTAAAACATATTTTTTTTATTTGAATTCATAACTCTTAGTCTAGAAGAGTGGAAAATATAATTTAAATGTATAAATGTGTATATATAATTGAATATGTAGAAAGCTACATTATTTAAAATTGATATACGCGAGAAGTCCAGTGGCTACAGGGATTACAACATTTGATTTTGGTGTGCCAATTCAACTAAGAAAGAAGAATTAAAGAAGGCTAATATATTCCACTGTCCTTGTCAACTGACCAAAATAGTTATCTTGAAAAGTTATATAACTCTCAAGAAGAACAGAGAATTCGCCATAACACAATGCAAATGTGCAATACATTGTGGGGTGTGTGGGAATGTTGTATCCAAATTAAAAGCTATTTTCAACGTACTGGGTACGTCACTTTCATCGGAACTCTAAGAACATCACAGAATTTACCCTCTGGATCATCCTAGTTTCAATTCTCCTTCAAACCAATCTCTCTCTTGGTCCAAGGTGTAAATATCAGCTTCCCTATTATACTGGACATCAAATGGAGCAAATGACACTATGGAAGACTCCTAAAGGGGCTTTCACAATTGAGACTTTCGCCGCACGGTCAAAATACTGAAATCGATCGCACGGTGGAGATACAATTTTTCGGGCCGCAGTAGAATCGGAAAATCTACCGCAAGAAAATAATCCACTTTACGATTGGCGGGGCATCGTAAGGACGTGGCAAGGTTCTCGCACGTTTTAATCCACGAATCTCTTGCGGCGAACCGCGCGGAGTGACGCAAGCAACGCACGGCTAGCGCACGTGTTCCGTGAGACAGTTACGCGGAGGTGCTATGTGATTGGTTGGAACGTGCGGCGTGCCGCAAGATGCATCGTGCGTCATTGTTTTTCGCCGCGCACCAATGAGCGTTTTGTCAAATCGTGCGGCGATTTTGGACTCCAGACATGATTGCAGTATAAAAAGGCACAGAGATCCAAAAAACCAAGGAAAAAGAACGTCAATCCATTGAGGAAGATTTTGAAGCACCCCAAAATATATACCTGTAGCACACCTGAGGGTATTTTTCGCACTGTGAACGCAAGGCGGTGCAAGACAGAGGCGGCGAATCGTTCAACGGTTTACGACTTCCGCAAGGTTGGCGGAACAAGATATTTCACCGTATGGAGCATCTTACGACTCGTCTTTCCAAGACATTCCCTTTGTGCTTGCTCCTCCGTTTAGGTTCCGGGGGGGGGGGGGGGTAAGAATAGACCCATAGCTTTGTCAAGGTGCTTGATTGTAAGAGGCGACTAATCTTTGGGCCTCTGTGTGGGTTCCAAAGGATAAGAATGCGCCAACAGCTCACATGCAAGCTTAATGGTACAAGGCGACTAACCTGTGGCAAATTGTTAAATGTATGGTATAGACCAATATGTTTTAAAACACGCACAGAGATCTAGTTATTTCTCCGCTATATAAGTGAAATAATCTAGCGCGAGGCGTAAAAAGCCAATCAATTAACCATTGTGCTTGCGCTTTGTTTGTCTCCTTATCCTTACCAACTAAATCAGGCATTGGTGCTCGCCGTTTCCTGCTTCTCAATGTTCGTTTATACCAGACAGTAAAACGGAGCAGTAATCACAAAGAGTGCCTTTCTTTACCTCTTTGAGTTGATTATTCTGCTGTTCCATATCAGGAAGAAGTGATTCATCAGTTGTTGTAGGTTTTCATGTTTAGATAAAATGTTCCTGGATGACATATTTGAGGTTCTGTTTTAATTTTGCGTTAAGGATTGGTTTACCTTGACCTTTTGAGGTTTTAAAGATGAGGGTTTAATAATGCATTTGTAAAACGATAGTTGTCCCTTTAGTGTTGCGGCCTGCTTCTTGGTGTAGCACATTCCTGGCACATGATGTCAACAGTGTTCGACACTGACCTCCGTTTGTAGCAAGGCCTCGGTGACCTTTTGATTTAAAAGCAACTGTCTCTTTTCGTAATACACGAGTAGTGCCACTCGAAAAATTGATCCGTGGAACTTATGGATTCTCTATTTTTCTCTTCTAACTTATTTGACTTTTTGCTCCTGCTGTATCTAGTTTTGTTGTAGGTCCAAAGTAAGATTTAACATTCGGTTTAGATTTCTGCAAACTGGCTTTCACCAATAGCATTGGACTTGCGAACTGTTAAAGTTTCCTCACGTAATATCGCTGTGTCTATTGACCGGTATATGCAACGACTGCTGATGTAGCCATTAATAAAATGCAGCCCATTATTAGATTGATAAAGTCTGCATCTGGTATTGCGCTAACTGAAACATTCCTTTCTGAATAGGCTAGACATGTTCGGAAGTTTGAGAATTGTAACCCAATCCCAATATATGTGAAGCATGGTTTGTACTGAAACCAAAGAGTGGAGTGGGACTGTTACAGGTTTATGCATGAAAGCTTAAGACATAATGAGTGCAACAAGGATTTCATCATTTGCATCCGTCCTTACGGCTCTTACCAGTTAGTTGTCATGTTGCGTCTGGTCCAAAGATTCCTCGATTCGGGAGATATGATACACATACGCTAGTTGTTTGTCATGTAAGTTTAGGTAGCTCTGTATTAAGTTATGGAGTTCCAATGTAGTAGAACGTAATTCATTGCTGTATTTCCCATCAAATTTTATTTATACAGGCAGCTTGTCTGGCAAAACGTCTTCCATTTCTTCTTTTATTTTATTAAGTTCAATTTCTGTTTCCTTAAATAGCGTTTGTAATGCATATACATCAACTTTTAGTCTATCAACAGCGTCTTTCAAATTGTACGCTTTTATTTTATTGATTAACCTCATCTATCGTGTGTTGTTCGTATTTGTTTTTGTTTCCTGGCTTCACGTCTACGGATATTATGCACGTTTAATGTAAACCCTTTCTTTTGTGTGGCTGTCAATTTATTAATGCATTCCTCATATTGATTTTGCAGTTCATCCAATTGCTCTGTCAACTCTGCATCCAACTCGACAAGCTTTCCAAAAGTAATGCATTACTTTTTCTTTCTGTAATTACATGCTCTTCCAGATCATTGCATTGCCCATCTAGTTATTTATATAAGTTGCTTACATTTCTATTTGACCTACATATATATTGTTACTCTTTGGGGTTAATTGTGATATATCCCGGTTTTATACTCCAAAAAATAGATTACATTGTTTTACCAGTTTTCACTGATTTTTGTTCCTGTCATTTTTCAGTTTCAATTTATTTTTTATATCGAAGGAATTGCATGATTTACCTTCTTTTCGCCGCCATATAAGTGAAACCCCAATCAAATAAGCTAGTTATCTTAACTGCATCCTCCTTCTCATATGATTTATCATGGGCCTACTGGTTTTGGTACAAGGCCCGTTACATCAAAATGTGAACAGGTTATAATTTGCTGTAACAATCTTAAAACGCGACAGACCACCGTATAAGAATAATTAATAGAATGAATATTTTTAATATATAAGTAATCTGTTTTAATACGTAGGTTAAAGTGAGATCATTGTCGTTATATAATACTTTGTAGAGCCCATTAACTGTATTGATTGCCAGATTATTATCTACATCTCGTCGGGAGCACAGACACCCATACTACTTGCATGTTTTTTTTTCTACCAAGGGTTTTCTACTATTTTTTTCTGCCATTTCTAATGTCAGCGGCTGACGCATCTACATACATTGTACATGCTTTTGTTTAAGGGTTTAATACCGCCGTAGCGGTGTTTGTTGCGTTACCCGATACCGCTGAACGTTGGTTCGTACCGAGTCAAACCACGAGAATGCGCAGCATGACAATTCTAATATTGTTTTCCATATTTCGTTAACCTAATCCAAAGTTATGGAGTTCCAATATAGTAGGACGTAATTCATTGCTGTATTTCCCATAAATTTTTATTTATACAGGCAGCTTGTCTGGCAAAACATCCTATTTCTTCTTTGGTTTTATTAAGTTCAATTTCTGTTTCCTTAAATAGCGTTTGTAATGCATATACATCAACCTCTAGTCTATCAACAGCGTCTTTCATATTGTACGCTTTTATTCTATTGATTAACCTCAACTATCGTTTGTTGTTCGTATTTGTTTTTGTTTCCTGGCTTCACGTCTACGGACATTATGTGCGTTTAATGTAAATCCTTTCTTTTGTGTGGCTGTCAATTTATTAATGCATTCCTCATATTGATTTTGCAGTTCATCCAATTGCTCTGTCAACTCTGCATCCAACTCGACAAGCTTTCCAAAAGTAATGCATTACTTTTTCTTTCTGTAATTACATGCTCTTCCAGATCCTTGCATTGCCTATCTAGTTATTTATATAAGTTACTAACATTTCTATTTGACCCACATATATATTGTTACTCTTTGGGGTTAATTGTGATATATCCCGGTTTTATACTCCAAAAAATAGTTTACATTGTTTATCCCGGTTTTATACTCCAAAAAATAGTTTCACTGATTTTTGTTCCTGTCATTTTTCAGTTTCAATTTATTTTTTATATCGAAGGAATTGCATGATGTACCTTCTTTTCGCCGCCATATAAGTGAAACCCCAATCAAATAAGCTAGTTATCTTAATTAACTGCATCCTCCTTCTCATATGATTTATCATGGGCCTACTGGTTTTGGTACAAGGCCCGTTACATCAAAATGTGAACAGGTTATAATTTGCTGTAAAAATCTTAAAACGCGACAGACCACCCTATAAGAATAAGTAATCTGTTTTAATACGTAGGTTAAAAGTGAGATCATTATCGTTATATAATACTTTGTAGAGGCCATTAACTGTATTGATTGCCAGATTATTATCTACATCTAGTCGGGAGCACAGACACCCATACTACTTGTATGTTTTTTTTCTACCAGGGGTTTTCCACTTGTGCGTGATACGTTTTCCTGTAAGGTCTTCTGGAAAATCTATTATTTTTTACCATTTCCAATGTCAGCGACTGAAGCATCTACATACATGCTTTTGTTATAGTACAAACTTCTGTTTCTTCCGAATAATGTTTACGAGGCTTGATTACTAGTCGTTAATTGTGGCCTGAGAAGGTGTTGGGGGCTGCGAATTGAGAAGTCTATGGCAGATTTTAGTTATCGGAAACTTGATGTCTTTCCATCATGACTAATCTGCATTTTTTTTAATTTTTTCAACACCAGGAGGTTTGATAACACTTGTCTGAAAACGTATCTGCGTTTAGACCTCCCGTGAAGATCTTTTTTATTTTTACGGTCTATGGCCAGCTGGTCAACATCTTCCTCGCATCGGAATTGTCCACCTTGCTCGTCAACAGCGGCAAAGGTATTTTGTTTCCTCGCTCTATGCCTCGCAATCATTTGTTTCTTCAACTTATTCTTCTGATTCTAAGCCATCTGTTTAGGGGAAACTCATTCGATTTACTGCGGAATTGGGCACAATTGGAGCTGGCTGATTCAAAGATTTCCTTCCGCTCTTCAGGTTGCATCGTTTGCCACTACGTCAGAGTTTTATTATAAGCCCACGTGACGCTCCCCTCCAGCATTTGTCTTAATGCCTGAAAGAAACTTCCGCTAAGCGAATTGGCTGTCACCAGTAGAATTACCAGTCTGTGCTTCCTCTCTGAGTTGTTCTGAATCTCCTCTATGTTCTCCGCCAGGCAGTTGGGTGGAAAAAGTGTAGACTGAAAGTTACTAAGCATAACTAAGTAATATTACGCACTTGTATGGAGAGGCAGGTCCCATATGTCCCTTTGTTTCCTACCATGAGTTTGATCACTCTTTCAAAGATGAGCGCATCTGTTGCAAGAAGGAAATATCATCCACAATGCGCGATTTTACGGACAACAGACTGCAGATCATGGGGGATCTTCTAAGGTGTTCCCTGGACTGATTACTGTTGTGGCTCCCATTCTGTCAAAGAAGAGGAACACATTGTGTTCATGCACATCTTTGGTGGTTATAAAGTAATTAACATATACATCTCATGCACATTTATTTATTTATAAATATCCTTTAATTATATTCTCAACGTGATATTTACTATTGCTACATGTATGATGACTGAAAACTGGAATTAAACACATTCCCGTGTAGCCCGATGAAAATGAAGATCAAGATGTGAGCCTCTGTCTATTTGTCCCACAGTCTTCAACTGTATTTAGCTAGATTTACTAGGGTTTCTAGGACATGGCAACAATACGAAAGTTGAAAAACGGATGGAAAAACATAATCGGGCTTAATATATGGATGTATAAAAACGTACAAAAACATACGCAGGCATGCATACATATAAACATATAGGCATGGATAGTCAGTTTCATGAGCCTTTTGATGTTGATCACATGAGGCATGTACGTCTGGTATAGACGATATCACAGACGGCCGGACGTCTGTCAACAATTATTTGTCCGGGCTGTATCTTCGTTACTATTCAACTGACAGCATTGATACTCACAGTGAATATTCCTAGTATGCCATATGTGCACTGTCATGTTTATTCCGCTTTATACGATTCTGTTGCAGAGTTATGGCCCTTTGAAACTGTCGTTAATTTTTTTGTCTGAGCTGTATCTCTGTTGCTATTCAACTGACAGCTTTGATACTCACAGTGAATATTCCTAATCTGCCACAGATGTACATTGTCATGTTTATTTTGCGTTATACAATTATGTTGCAGTGTTATGGCCATTTGAAATTTTGACGTAAATTTGTGTCCAGGCTATATTTAAAGATAAAATGTAATGGGCTTAAAACCGGGTTTATTGTTAAAACATGATTTAGAAGATTCCTGTTAATAAGGAGCACAAAAATGAAGTTTTACGGATAATTTAATTTGTTATTGAAACCCAAAAAACATGATATTTTGGGCCTGGCACAAACAATGTTAAATACCATACATGACTTATCTTCCCTGAATTTGGCGCTGTTAGCAATCTTTGGTGACGTAATTAGAGTTGTGTACATTCAAAGAATCTATATCGGTTTCATGTTGTTTACCATGGAGTTTTTACAAAAACAATGTTACTGACAGCTTCAATACTTATAGGGAATATCCCTAGTATGCCAGAATGTACACTGTCAAATTTACTTTGACCGAAGATACTTAAAATCAACAGTGGTTGAATATTTCCCCCTTGTATGGTGCTAATTACTTTTTGGATAAACCGTTACGAAATGAATCATTTTGCCATAAATACCGGAAACATTTTTTGAGGAAAATATACTTTGTACTAAAATATTTGAGTTATCCTTTCATGAATCCGTTGTGTTTTACGACTCTGTTTCCCTTGGACTCCTAGCACTCTCTTTCATTCAAGTTTAATTCAGATATGACATCTGATGAATGAGCGGGGTTACTCTCAGTTACTATTTGACTGACAGTTGTAATACTCGCAGCAAATATACCTAGTTTTCCATACCTACTTCATGTAGTATGAAGGACTATTCACCAGAATTCAGTGGATATTTGTCAACCTGATAATTACTGGACATATTTGGCTGAGGGGTCAAAGCACCTTTTAGTTGCCGCCTTTTTTTTAAGACGTCGCACTTACATTGATTTAGACGGAACGTAACTTCTAGCTTTAGGTCTCATGTTTATCGGTTTGATCTAAAAACACTCAATTGCCGGTTACTGTTCTTGGAGCTCTTCGTCATCATTTGTGGTTTTGTGACACATCTGAGAGATTTTCACCCTCGGCGGATATCAGAAACAGCTAGAATGCTAAATATTGGGAGATTTACCCATTTTTGCATACGATCATCTACAAACATTACATGTGAATGTACCCCGTGCCCGCTCTGTTCATAGTATGGTGATATACATGTCCATATTTATGACTTTTAGTACATTGGAGGTAAATTCAACTCGGGACGTTAGTTATAATACGGCCCATACAACCGAATGACACAATGTACGTTTGACATTGTCAGTATTCTATGGATTCCTCTTTAAAGGTTTTACATGTATGTACAACTTTTGGCATTATTTACTAATTTGCGTCTAGTGTGTTGTAGAACATGTACTTTGCAGAATGGCCAAAAAAAAAAAAATTTCTGGCCAGATACAAAATGCGATGCTATTTCTGTCGCTCTTCAATTCTTACGAAAAGCTGCCTTTTAGATAGTCCGGGTTTCTGACTCGAAAATTACTATTTTTTATAATGACGGTCGTATTTTGGAGTCAGGGTTCATTGTAATCAAAAAGCCGGAGTTTGCTGCCCGCTCAGAAGCGGGCAGTATATGGTCTGATTTAGACAAAGAAATAGCAATATAGCCTACTCAGATCGTGTCTAAACGGTCATAATCACGTTCATGGATAATTTCGCTACCTACCAGTGCCTGATATGGACGAGTAGCATCCGTCAGTAAACATTATTCCTCCCCTGAATTTACTTTTGCCTTCCCCAAGTCTCAAACTCTCCGCCATTGATGACGTAACACTGTTTAGTGGTTTTTCAGTTTTTAAACGTTAAATTCACTTTAAAAACAACTAAATTATTATTGAATGTCGTACTGACACTATTTGAGTTAGTTATGTTGTTATTTACTATCTAAATCAGACCGCAAACTACCCGATCAGAAGCGGGCAGCCAACTCCGACTTTTTGATTGCAATGAGCCCTGACTCCAAAATACGACCGTCAATATAAAAATTAGTAATTTTGGAGTTAGAAACCCGGACTACCTTTAAGAGTAATGTATGGAAAACAGGCATGCCGCAGTTACATTTTTATCTGGGTGCCAATTCCGTAACAAAACAACCTTTGATAAATCGCGAGGCCAACTCAATGCAAATATCAGTACTGCATATAGAGAATTAGAAGAAAGCACTACTTCAGCAACTGTAACATCGAGTAATGACCCTACAAGTTTTACCATTTCACCTTTAATCTATCCCTTGGTTGTCTGCAGACACACTCACTAAATACAGCAAATACTCTATTACCACCTAACTTGAATCTTCAGCGACGAATAATCATTGGATACAATGAACTGTCAATCAAACCCGAAGGTCAGAGTATTCAATCAAATAGTTAGAACAGAACCTCGTTTTAAATTCGAGTAAACAGTGTTGCGTTAAGCCACGTCGTGTGAATTGTTTAAAAGTCATTTCAACTTTACTTGAAAGCAATACACATAAGGCAACTTGTACTACTTCGTGATGTTTAATATGAGCTTTCGAGAACAGCTGCTCCCATCCCCAGAAATCACAACACGCAACATTGGCATAGTAAAACAGGCATTATATACACAGCAAGAATAAACAAAACAAATACAGAAGTTAATCACGGATACGTTGTGATTCTTACACTATAATTAAAAATAACCACAAACTAAGTGGGACCTTCGGAGTAACAGAATACATTTGCGAAGTATGTCACTTTCCCACTCAACCATACAAATGTCGGCAAAGTTAGGACTAAGAAGTCTTCTTAACCACTGTCATCATATTGCGCATCTGATTTAACAAAATGCCTGGCTCCGTAGATAACTTTCCCAGGTTTGAGACCTTGATACTTTTGAATTAGTGTCCGAAAGGAATAGAAGCTGGCACCAAGAAAACATTCTACCTGCATATTAGGGTGTGGCCAAGGTTTATTCTAGATAAATTAGAATCCCCAAGAAATTATATACTTAGCCCCATTAAAAACGCACGACCCAAAAAATGTAAAATATTTTGAGAAATGTAAAGTGTAAAATATTGTAAGTACTCTTAAAAGTGTAGAACAAGGCATTGGTCACAATGAGACAAAGAATTTACAATATGTGAAACCCTGGTGACTTTTATTCCTCGCAAAAAAATCGGTGATACAGAAATTGAAGGTGTCATCATTCAATAATGGGTATGTCCACCTCGGGCATCAACGCAAGCAGTACATCTGCGACGCAAGGACCTGACGAGTGTGGCTATTCTGTGCTGTGGGATCCGGTCCCACTCTTCCTGCACTACCTGGATCAATTCAAATCGGTTGCGTGGCCTGGGTTGACGTTGTGCAGCGACTTTCTTAAGCTGATCCCCCGAGTGCTCTATGGGCGATATATCGGGGGAGTAATCTGGCCATTCCATGATGTTTACATTGTTCTGTTGTAAGAAGTCTTGTGTCAACCTTGCAGAGTGTGGGCGCGCATTGTCTTGCTAAAACGTCGTGACGCCAGCATTGGCTTGGAGGAATGGAACACACATGCATTTGCGAAACGTTCACCACGTCTGCGCCACACACGTTGATGTCGGTCAGGACGATCTAGGCAGATACGAGACTCGTCAGAGAAAAGGACAGAGTTGCAATTATTGATACGCCATCTCTGATGATTTCGAGCCCATCGTTCCCACTGTCTCACGAGCAGTCTGTGTCGCGGTGCGAAACCGGTCACGTGTGTGCAACAAACCGATGTACCGATCCTGGCGGGCTGTAGTGACTCTTGGCTGACTAGGACGTGGTCGGTCGGCAACATTGCCAGTTTCATGTTCCCTCATTCTGAGGGATGAAACTGCATGTGACGTCCTACGGCGGCACAACTGAGACCCGCCTGTAACATGCCAATGAAACGTTCCCCTTGCTGTGTGTAAGTCGGGGCATGCTAACGTTTTCTGATTTTTTTCCCGTCTTTATGCTGAGCTTCGTGTATAGTGTTGAACCCACGACAAATGAGCCCTGAAAGCTGTTTTCAGTGACGGTGAAACACTAAATGGACGTTATTAGGAAATGTTGCGTAATGTTCACGACAGGCGCGTCGGGAACACCACGAGTTATCCAGTTATTGCAACTCAACTCGAACTAACAAAATAAACAACAAAACGTAAATGGCCAATAGCCTTACTGGGGTAGAAACATAAAATTCAACCGTGCGTTTTTAATGGCGCTAAGTATACTTTCTTGTTACTTTGGCAAGATGCCATTTAAAGGAGGTGTGCCGAAATTTCCAAAACTTGGAATTAGTTAAGTTACTCCGAGGGTTGGATTTCACTCCATCTGAATAGGATCTTACAGGAGAGAAGGCTGACACAACTAGTGACGAGGGTGGAGGAGAGGGCACAGGGGTAGGCCTACTAGGATTACTAGAAGGGACAAAAGATGGGGTCTGAGGCACTAAGACTAGGTAAGGGGAGTGAGGGACTGACAGGGTGTTGGACAGGGTGGTGAACTAATCTGAGTAGTGGCAGCAGAAGGGACAGTTAGTGGTGGAAAGACAAGTATAAAAATCCGGAATGGTCGAAAGTTGTAATCTACCCAAATAATTATGTTAGCCCATTTTAATGCATTAATGAAAGCCCTGTTAAAGTTAGACTATTGGACGACGGGGCTGAAGTCACCTGTGCTTTTAATCATGCCTCATAATGGGAAATCATCTCATGTTTGATCTTATGGGCCCATTTTTGTGTACACTGACTGCGTTGAGTGGGTTTTAGAAAAGAATTTAGCTCTTTAAATTTATTATTTAAGAGGGTTTGGTCACGCAAATATCCCTCAAGAATGCCAATATGGTTAAGACATTGTAACATTTTGAAAAGAGCTGAAAATTCCGAATATTGGGAACGTTCAGATTTTTTAACAGAAAATTGCCTGCTTCTGTAACCACGCTCTTGTTTTGTAACCACGCTCTTGTTTTGCCACTCTGAGTACCTATCTGAAAATAGGGCAGATATAAAATGAGAAGTTATGTCCAGACACAAAAGGAACGGAATAAAACTAAAGACAATGTGGAGTTTAAAAAATAGACAAAAGTAATAAATTAAGAATCTAAGTTAGAAAGTTGTGACCATTGATGACTAGATATAGAAGTATCATACGATTAAACAGTCCGGGACGGAAAAACGTAGGTTAAAATAATGCACAATTAGAGCAGGATAAATAATACTGCAAATAAAACTAATTTTGGGAGAATATACAGTGGCTGTAACGAAAAACCAGGTTTAATCATTAATAATTTGTGCAATAATAATAAAAAACAAACACACAAAAGAATAAATGGATATAACAAAAAATAATGTATACAACGTTTTACAGCAAGCGATCTAGAAAACGGAATCGCACACGGTTTGCTAGAAACTTTAGGATGTTTCTTTTCTTGCTCAATAACAAGTCTGGAGATTTATAGAACTGATCGGTTTAAACAGGAACATGTATTTGGTTAAACAGGAAGGGAAAGGGGCTTTAGTAATTAATCAGTATTGTTGCTATCAAAGAGCACAGGGGTATATTAAGCTATTATATCACCCGACGTCTTACTGGAGGGATGAGACGCAGGTTGGAAGCTAAGGGAGGCTATACGCGCTATTGACCTTCTGCTCTAGGAATGTGTTCTAAACACTCAAAGTTACATTTTTACTTCATTATGTTCGCCCTGTGAAACCAGATGGACTCATAGTTCCATACTTACAAGTATCTTTTTATTTTGTTAAAATACGCTTTTGATTTGGCTTACCATATTCTGAATAAATTGTAAAGCTTATTGCCATTAATGGGGATTTCTTATCGCCAGAACATTGCCCTTTATGATCACAATCGTTTCTGCAACATCAGTTTGCAAAAAATCTCCCTACATGCAAGGTATTTTCATATACATGTATACTGTGCCCGTGTGTTTTAGTGATCATAAATATATATTGTTTACTGTTTGTATAATATTTGCTTGTAAATAAGTTACTCTGCTTTTTTATTTATGAATCAAAATTTGTACACAAAACCCGTTGACCATTTTGTTACTTCTTTTATTGTTTTGTCTTGTTACAACATTAATTGTTAAAACGAGATAAAAAACGTCTATCCAATCATAAATTGTTGTAACAAACTAAACCTATGATATTTCATTAGGTTGACGACTGGCAGGAGCTTGGCCTTAGTCAGTGCAATTTTCTCGAACACTTTGTAATACTTTGACAATGCTTACGCATCTTAAGCTATAGTAAAATATCGGCAGACTGAGATTGAACCCCATAGGCTCATGGGAAAAGAAAGTGAAATTTTTGGTTCCCCCTAAAAACCCTAGGTAGAAGATAGGCCGGGAGTTTAGTCCTGAGCAGTATACATGTACAAAAAAGAGTATCTTTTCTAGGTAGAATGTGTGTACGCATAATATGATTATGAAGCACTGTAAACATTTCAACTGGACCCGTGATTTCCAGTGCTTGGTTCGCAGAATGAAGCTAAACTGAAGAATGAAGTGCAAAATGTCGTCCATCGTGAACTGGGCTAAACCATACATGGTTCTTTACCGCTCTAATTGATGAAAAGCTGACAAATACATATGGATCCTTTCTATACAGGACATATTCAATCCATAAGAGTGCGCACTAGCGCTGATATTACTCAGTCCGATCGGTTTTGTTTCAATGTTTACCTTACTCTGGATTTTTTTGCTTCTATGGTGTCGTGGTCAAATTGGTGCGAGCGACCTTGCAAAAAGGACCAAGATCTCAGTTTCGAGAATTTCAAGGGGATTGGGGATGAACTGGTTGATCTATTTAAAATAGTAATTTTTAAGGTTAGAAGAAATTGCAGGGATTCTTCTTTCAAGAAAACGATCCACATCCCGGATGCTGACTACCCAACATTACTTTTGTGCATTTGCAGTAACTGTAGAATCCAACACGATCTTTTTTGTTTATTTAACAAAAAGGTTAACTAATACTCAGCTCATTTAATGCAGAATTCAACGAAGCATTGGAAGCCTCTGGTTCTTAAAATGCGGAAATGTTAACGGACTTTTCTACAAATAGTCATGTAGATCCAAAATCACCGTGAAAAAATATATTTAAGGCTACTTATTAAGGTTTCCGTGATATTGATTGCTGGACACACAATAGAGCTTTTAGTAATGTTCTATTCAGCAGCTACTGTCAATACTCTCTGAAAGTGCTATGACAAGTACAATTCCATTAACGTGTGCCATGCGCATAAAGAACCTCGGTATCTGATTTTTTGTAATATTTTTCGTATCATATTACAATCTTATGTACACTTTTAATAACCAAATGCCAAATGTTTCTGTTTGTCTGCTAAATTAATTACTACTGAATAAACGACACATTAAGAATAGTTTATAGATGCTAACCCAAATATAGCGTGATGCCTACCTCAATCGTGGGGATAACGTGTATGACTGCATTAAGATTCTTTGTTTAAGCTTATCTCAACTGCGGTAAACTATATTAGCTGTTTTGACAGACATTTTAGATACAGGGACTGAATCAGAGATGGAAATTTAGCTGTAGCATATACATTTTGTACTTCCATAGTTTGGCTTTATTGATTTTTTTACAAATCTGGAAATGATAAGTGGCTAATTATTGCGGAAGAAAGAAATATTTGTTGACACCTATATTCACGCTAGTATAGAAAAGGAATGATTTAGCACACATGCGTTCAGTTTTTAGTTTTCTGTGTTCGGTATGGAACCTAAAACGGACAAAGTAAATCACTGGGTGGACCAAGTTCACGATTTAAATCATGATAACAACGCAAGCATTTTTCAGGATTATTTCGAATCAGCAACAGTTCACGGATTAAATAAGGCCATTAAAAGAAAGTACAGTCGATTTAGAAGGTAAGTCCTATTGGTATAACGTACCAAACTGTAGACAGCCGTGCGATAATAACAAATTCTTCCTTTATTTTAGCAAAACTACAATTGCTGATTTTTTTTCTGTTAGTGCCGCCATCGACACAAGATGTTTAAGGTATATGCCCCTGTTCTCTTGTCAATTAAAACACATAGCAAATAGAATGCGACTTAGGATAAGTTACAACTTTTATGTTGACTTTTTACATGCGTTTACAGGCCTGTTTGGTAAATTTGTTTTTGCAGATTGGCTTTAAAAAGTCTGTATCGTTTTTAAGATGACTTTAGATGTAGAAACTCACACAGATTTGTTAATGAATGTCAAAAATACAGCCAGTTACGATGTTCAGAAATAAATATAAGGTCATATCGGAATCGGGCGGCCTTATAACTTAATCGTAAACACATCCTGAGAACAGTGCACGGTGGATTTATTCATCGAAACTTAAGCTATGAGGGGATTTTGAATTTGATTATGAAAATGTTAATAGTGCGCTTGATTTTTCTTGGTGCACACTGATCGTAAAATAAGACATGTATGACTTTTTTTCTGTTTTCAGAGGATTTTGGCTTCTTGCATTTCTCGGGATGTTAACAGCTTTATTATACACAGTTTTCTATCAAGTTGCTGACATGATGTCTTACCCAACAATCACACAACAATCTATAGAATTTCGCACTAAAATGCCATTTCCAGCAGTTACACTGTGTAATCTCAACCTTTTTAGAACATCTAGGATAAACGACGATGGGCGACTACAACAGTTAGTCTTGTCGCAATCGCAATTCGGTTCTTCAATTACTTTCAATTGGAGCGACTCCAGGTGGGATACATCAGATCCAGACGGATTTGAAAAGCATTTGGAATTTATTGCTCATTCTTTAATTGAAACGCTTTATTTTTGCACATGGAATAAAAAAAATGTACCGTGCACGGATATATTTGTTACACAGAAAACAGATTTTGGAATGTGTTATACATTTAATGGTATTCATGAAGAAAATGACACGGCTCTTGAAACTACTCATAGTGGTTCAAAGTATGGACTTTCTGTAATAGCCAACATCATCCAACAAGATTACATGCTTAGTGCCAGTAGTGATGCGGCAGGACTTCGAGTGAGTTCACATTATTATAGCACAATTATCTTTATCTGTAATGTAGACTAAAATGTGCATACAGAATAAACCCTATTTGTAATTCAGAAGGATATAACAAAGCGGGTTAGGTTACATTTTATCTAGACTGTTCATGTTTTCAAGCTTACATCTTACAGGTTGTACTTCATGACCCCATGGAATATCCTCTTGTTGACGGCAAGGGATTCGAGGTTGCTCCTGGAACATCCTCCAAGGCTTCAATCAAGATGACCACAGTAAGTGGTCTTTCTAACGTTTCATCTTTTATTTCATATCAATAATGTTAATAAACACGGTATTCATAAACTGGCTGTACGATGTCGTGATTACTGTACAAAATGAAGTTGGAAGACATAAGTCATTTGAGGAATACAAGTGGACAATCTTTGTTGTATAGTCAACAGACAGTATAGAGAGCTTTGTCACCAGGCATTCACTGTTGGTGTCCATACATGAAGCGTTTAGTTTTTAGTGTTGTTCTTTAAATTTCATTTTAAACTGATAGTCACCGATATCTAAGAGAACACAGTTTTAGTCTGCTTTATGAATCACTAGTTTTTTTTATGGAATACATCAAATGACTTCCACTGATCATCATAAAAAGTCAATCGTCCAGCTAGCTACCAAATGCAGATGGAGCTACCGTATCAATACCGGTGACTTTCTAGATATGCTTATTTTAGACCCAAGTTGCAGACTCCAATAAATAATTTTAGGTAATTAGCGTCTTTTAGAAAGTGGGTATAACAGTATTCTCGTTATTTTGGGTTACACTTTCTTGAAAATATGGTAGAAATTCCTCTAGAAATTCCTCAAGAAATTCCTCAAGAAAGTGTAATCCCAAAATAAGGAGAATACTCCAATAAATATTGACAAGCTTGACATTATTATTTAGGTTTAACGTCCGACTATTAGACTATAACAGATTGTTCTTCTAAACGCATACGAGAAGCTTTTGTTGAAATGATCTATTTGCAGACAGAATCTTGTGTTAATTTATTTTGGGGGCACATTTAGCATTCTCCATAAAGAATAAAGAATTTGATATACTTATTTAAAATTTGCATATAAAACTATATTGGAGAATGTACGTAGTGATCGGCTGTTGAATGTTGACAGATATATTTAGAGGGATCTTTGAAAAAGTTTAATCGTGGAAACTGTAGCTGTTTCTCGTTCGACATGTAGGGTTCAACAAACGTTCACCCCTTTTCAAGTGAAGTAGAGGTCATATAAATCTAAATGCATGGAAAAAAGTAATAGGCCCTAAATATAAAAAACAACTAAAAATATCTAGAATTATTTTTGTTGTTCGTTGATGGCATAACTCTCCAACAAAAACAATGCATTGGTTGTGGCATCTGGCTTTGGTCAGTGGAACGTCTAGAGTATGTGTACATGTATATGTTTTATAATTATATAATTTATAACCTTTTTAATTTTGTACCTTTTGCTTCTGGTAAAAATAAAGCATAGTCTTTCCTTCAAGTATCCAGGTACAAATGGAACATAGTATTTTATATAGTTCTGGACCACGTTCGTAGTCAAAGGGCCAACCAATAATTTCCATTATTAAATACATTCAAGTTCTCTTTCAAATATTTCAAGTTCTCTTTCAAATATTAGGGGTAATTATTGTTGAAACTGAGTTGGCTAATTAATGTTAATTTTGTGAAAGTGTACAAAATAAGAGATTTCCGTTGATACTTATGCAGCTGTACATTCACGTAGCTTTGAAACAACCAAACAGCAAAAACGAAATCTTTCAGCCCGGATATTTCACTGGTTGTTCTGCTCACATCTTTCAAGTACTTCGAACTTCGCTGCTCTTTTCTTGGCACTCAAAGTTGATGAAAAGATTCCGCATTTTGACAGCTCACGTCACTAAGTTGCGTTCAAGTTTGTCCATAAATTGACAAACTTCTTTAAAGTAGCATGAGCTTTTTCATACATTCTGATTATCATTACAGTAAAAAGGCTTTAAAGTCATCAAAACGATTGACGTTGGAAGGATGAAACCCTCATACAGTATGTTTGCTTTGCGAGCTGAAATAGTGTTTGCAAAGTAAGCAAAATTTAATTAACCTGGACGAAAGCCGACTAACTTCTTTCAGAGGCATTTAGAAGTTGGTGGTATAAGTTTTCATAGCCCTACAGAGATTCTGAATTGCACATAATTGTCATAAAAACAATAGCCGATAATTTTTAGCATTCGGTTTAAATGGAAAGGTATCAACATTTCTGCAGCATAGGTCACATTTAAGTTTTGTTTTAAACTTTTTATCTTTTTATCTACAAGGTTAAAATGCTGCCGCCGCCGTTTCGGTCCTATGACAACACCCAATGTATTAATACAACGACTGAGAAGTTCAAGAACCACTTAAAACAGTTTGAACGCTATAGCTACGCAGCTTGTATAGCGGAATGTCGATATAACTATATTCTTGAAGCATGTGGATGTCGCAGTGTCTTCGACAGAGGTAAGTACCCGGTGATAAAAAAAGAAGTAACCTTGCTGGAAAGATAGCCCACATGGATTTACATCCGAGATTAAAAACAGAACTTCCTAACGCACAGAATGGGGAGGGGGCTTTTTGGTAACCAAATGAGATAAATCATGCTTACTTTTCGTTGTTGATGTGTTGTCTACGTAGAGTATTGTCACCTTCCGGTGAGCAGGCACATACGGTCATGTGCATTGGCATTCAGTCCAATTTGTATAGGGTTCAATCTCAGTCTACCGATGTTCTTGCCATAGTTAAGATACGAAACCATTGTCAATGTGTTACAAAAAGATTACGAAAAATTCTACTGACCAAGGCTAAGCTCCTGTCAGTCGTTAACCTAATGAAATATCATAGATTTGGTTTGTTACAACAATTTAGGGGGTACAAAGGTCTAAATGATATACCTCTTTTTAACACAATTAGAAACTTGTCTTCGTGGTTATTTTAGACAATAAGATTTTCCCTGTACCCGTGTGTTTTAGTGATCATCAATATAAACGTTACTTTAGGGCCAATGGGTCAAAGCTTAAGGGTGTTAGTTCCCCAGCCCAATCACAGACATTTACCAGTGTTAATTAATGCATCGTTCCTTACTTATGGACTCTTTTGTTTAAATATATATGATTTGTCTGGTTACTTTACCTGTTCGTACAAAGTCCACACAGGAAGTCAACCGTTAATTCTGTGACACATGATTTCTCTTTTATGTCAACTTTAGTTCAATTGACAAGTCACAAGGAGTTTCAATCATCTTCATTATCATAGTCATCGTGCCATCAGATTAACTGCACGGCAACAAACAATGAACTAAATTAATTCAAGGTTTCAACTGACTGCATACAAAATGATAGTGACGTCATGCACTTTGACTATACCCAAATGGTGCGCTGTAAAAACTTAGCTTAAAAACGGATTTGTAGCGAATATTATATTGGCATGTAGGCCTAGAGAATTACCAAGCATTCTTCTATATTCTTACGTGACAATTATTTAAAAATTAGATAATATACCGTTTTCGTAGACCCTGGTAGTCAGCAAGTGAATTCCGAACGCCAACACACTCAACTGACTCGCCACCACTAGCACATGGTTTCTACACACTCGCCACAACAAAAATCCCACATCGAAACAGTAAGCGGAACAAATTCCCATGTGTATTTTAGATGAACTGCATGAAATGCCCCCTTCTGTGAAATATAGCATGTACTATGTTGCAATAAGAATAATATCTTACCTACCTGAAAGTATCAGCGATCAAATGTGCCATTTTAAAGGTTTAGAGCCAAATATGAATATAAACAAAAAACACAACTTTTTAACTAATGGCACGGAATCAATCTTGGTCGCTACATTCCGGCCCCTGAATTGTGATCTTACAAGGCACAATTAGAACAACTTACCAATCTAAACTAAACACTTACCCTCTAGGTCGTTCTCTAGAACTAGACACAGCTTTGCGATTGGATGCTTAAGAACACTGCACTTAGTTCTCACCATGGCCACCCTGACCAAACCCTTACTGTCCTTCACAACGTCTAAAACTTCACCGAAGCACCAGGAATTCCTGGGAGAATTGTCCATCAACAGCACCAAATCACCTACCATCACTCCTCGATTAGGATAAAGTCCCTTCTGCCTGGTTTGCAGAAGAGGAAGGTATTCTTGTACCCAACGACTCCAGAATCTGTCGGCCAAGTATTGAACTTGGCGCCAACGACACTTGACATAGGCATCGGTAGGCCGAAATAAGCCAGGAGGATAATATTCACCCGGCTAAAGTAACATGAGATGGTTAGGTGTCAATACCTGAGGGTCATTGGGATCAGAGGAAGTTTCCGTAAGAGGTCTGTTGTTCAAAATTCCTTCAATCTCGCAAAATACCGTCTGGAGACCCCCATCGTCCAACTTTATAAGTGGGAGGCAGCAGGTGGGTTAAATTCCCACGATATTCCATGTTTCAACACAGACTCTCTGATATGTTCAACATTAAGACTTTTAATTTCTTTGTTCAGTTCACGGTCAGCTCCAACTAGATTTGTACCGTTGTCCGATAGCATGTACTTCACAGGTCCACGCCGAGCAACAAAACGACGAATACTGTTAATACACGAGTCTGTATCTTGCGAGTATGCGAGTTCAAGATGTACAGCTCTCATGGTAAGGCACGTAAATATGACTCCAAAGCGTTTCACTAAACTTCTTCCACGTCTGATCTCAAAGGGACCAAAGTAATCCATTCCTGTTCTCGTGAACGGGGGATCATCGGGGCGAAGTCGTATGGCAGGCTAGTCTGCCATCTGTTGTTGTTGGCCGCGAGAACTATACCGTCTACAAGTTGTACAACTATGCATCAAGGTTTTTATAAGGGAGGTCGCACCCACAATCCAATATCTCTGCTTCAGTGAAGCCAATACAGACTTTATACCTAGATGACCAATCTTGCGATGTGTATACTCTATAAGTAGCCTTGCTACTGGAGAATTCTTTGGAATCAGTATTTGATGCTTGGCGTCAAATGGTATTTCGGCTCGACCAAGCCGTCCTCCTACACTGATACGAAAAGGTTTTCTATATATCCCTTTTTATACAACCCAGAGGATAACTTATCTCGTCCAATAACCAGAGTTACGCAATACAATTCACGAGCTGGGCCCAACCCTCATAAATTATATACCAACCCAGGTAGACGAACGTATCATAAATATAACCAAATAAACTACTAATAAAGTGAATCGTAATAAGTCCAAACAACACAACTTCTCATTCAGTATTTTCAATATAGATATATAATTAATTAACAATGAATACAAAATACATGTCTACTTACAAATCAGACGTGTACAGTTGACTCTCCAGGGCGGCTTTTGTTAATCCTATAAACTACACTAATTATACCCAGTGAAAAGCCAGAAACCACAATTTACCCACAATTACTTTAGTTTTCAGTTCCTAGTTAAACTCCTTAGCTATCAAACCTTTCCTTGTTACAAATCTGCTCCCAGTCTATCAAAATCATATTCAGTTCTATACTTTGTGACTAAATCTCCCTGCATCTCTTAACACTAGTTTCCCTAAGTTCTTAATTCATTACTATACTTCCCATATTTGTCTCTCCTACTCTCACCCCTGATTGTTCTGCCTCGTTATTCTCTCCCCTGGTAGTTCTCTCATTTGAATCTACCTCCTCTCTTATATAATCCCAAACCACCTAACTAGTTGCCCAATCAAATCTCTACCCAAACTATTAACCAATGAAATCAAGCCGCCATAAAGATGTCCCCCATGCTTGTCTAAGTTTCAGGATGTCACGCCCATCCAGAAACTCAATATGTTATACAAACTTAAAACCGGTTCTAACATACAATACTAATGGACATCAATTAAACAAAAACATTAAATTTCAAATATTACTCTCGTAACATTACTCCCCCCTTTGTATTCTCATGTCCCCATGAGAAAGAACATATTTAAACAGAAAACAATCCTACTTCATAAAATACGGTTTCATAGTGACAAAAACCCTAATCTAAATTCATTCGAAGACAAAGACGTTCTTCGTAGGTAGGCATTAAAACTCTTACGTATTCGTAGACATATGCGCAATTATCGAAAGATCGCAAGAGAAAGCTTTACCGCGTGACATGAATTATCTTAAATACATTTCGACAATTTATTCTTTAATATTTTTAAAAATGTAAACAAAACTAAATCCCTAAACTATAAACGATACGATAATAATTATCTAAGCTGATACATACATCCAAATACAATATTCTTAGTTAAACAATATACTTATACAGTGTAGTAAATAAAACGCGTCTGAAAGAGAAATGAAGTCCATAGTTCACATAAATAGTCAATAAAACAGTTAAAGTTGACAGTCTATTTCCACAAAACGATGGCTGGTTTTGATGGAATCGCAAAAAGTCCGATCACAGTCGAAATATCCATGTGTTAAATAATCTGGTTTCTCGGATGTGAAGTTGAAATTTTTTAGATATGATACAGAGTTCAAAATATAAGAATGTTCCGGTTTAGTAGCGAACCGCTACAATAAATGTTTTGTAGAAAGAATCAAAGTCCGTTTTGGGCACACCGAATTCAAGTCCACGAAAAATTACACAGGAAGGTCGAACGAAGAGAAGTCTCATCCCATCTCGCATTCACAGCGCACTGAAACTTTGCACACGTCACTGGTCCTGACGCGGGTTACTATCCTCCAGGTCAATCTTCAGGTGTGTGGATGGTCGCTCAACAACATCTTGGTATATACAGCGGGTGGGGTTTCAACCTCTGGTATAATCGACCGTTGCCATCTTCTGTGGGTTAACAATTAGACAGGGGTATTTAATTAAGCAAAATCTTCACAATTAATTATCGGTCTAGCGGACATTCTGTAGTAATTGACTATCTTCTTCAAAACAGCGTCTTACAAAGTATAGAAGTTATACAAACTATAAAGACTTCTACATTTGGCCTAAAGTCAATATGTTCGCGATCAGCATCACCTGACTTAATTTGACTTTAATCAGCACACTGACAACAAGCAATAGAACTAAAAAAAATATTTTCACTTTATAGTAATTATCAAACTATAGTGAACAAAAAGGAGCATACTTACTTAAAACAGATGATTGTCGATACTTACAATCACTATTTCATTATATCTATATACTTATGATGAGCTTAAGTTAAAAATACATACTTACAGTAAAACAGGATATTTCGATATAAACATTTCTATTTAATACATACTTATTGACGTCGTGGACCATAGCTAATCCTACAACAGAAACTCAAACAAAACTTTAAACATTAAAATATAACAACTGTACAATATTACCTCCATTTCGCTTTAACTTCACCTCTAGAATATACACGTGTGTTTTACAAAACATCACAAATATTTCCCAAGACACTTCTGGAAAACATAACATTCCGAAATAAATCTTTACTACCACGTTACCGTATCATCCGACTATATATAAACAAAGAGAACATGAAAAACGAATTTCCGCACGTATTTTTTTTTATTCCGTTAATCGTCTAAGTAAAAAGCATTTGGTGTAGTTTATTCAACTGTAATCGTTCAAACACATGATAATGTCTCCATCAGTTGAATCATGGATACACAAAGACATACCGATGCAACCAACACGGCAGATGAACCTGCAACAAAACATATAAAGCATTAAAATCTCAATATACAACTACGTATCAAGCTTTGGGATAAATTCTAATTATTCCTTAACGAACGAGGTTCAACATAGCGTAGATTCAGTTCGTCCTCCCCTTCTAAGTCTTGGACATCCACATGATCGATATTCCATTTTCTTCAAGGTGATAATTATCACTATCTAACAAAATCTTACGAGCGATTGTATCATTTTCAGGCAACGAACCATTCTCAATATACTCAATGTATTGAGCTATCTCTGGGTCGGACCTTTGATGTTCAATCATTTTTTCTTCAGTGAGAACTTTCGTAGGAGTAATTTCACCAATCAGTCCCACCTGTACTGGTGTAGCTGTTTCTTTGTCTTTTGATTGTGGGTGTACAATCCTAGACAAATAATCTTTATTACCACGTACTTTTCTTGATCTATGTTCGTGACTATTTACCATAGTATTCATCTTTTCCAATTCTCGGGTTTCGTAAATTTCTGTTGAGGATAGAGTCTTACTACCCTTATCATATATATAATACAAACAACTTTGTAAACAACCAATCATACCCAGTAGGAGGCACACAAATAAACAATAGGCGTGGTATGCACCACGTGGAATAGTTCGGTACAAGAATTCTTTACACCTGATAACTAATGGAAACTTCCCGTTGCGTAATGGATCTATTGGGCAAGTTTGACACGTTGCATTACTCAGGGAAAGACGGTCTTGAGGGTCAATTGGTGGAGGTTGAACAAAGAGATCATCAGGTTTTGTTTTGATACTTACGCAATCATTAACACGGTTCACAGAGTCTAAAGAACACCCCACTGCTTTATGTGACACCGGCTGTGGTATACCAGTCGAACTACTTTGCATACCATTAACTAGACCATTAACTTGTGTTGACTTTGAACTTGTTTGGTTTGTTTGACCGCTTTCACATTTTAAAACAGCTTGTCTCAATGGTACTTCCTTAAGCTTACCTTTCCTTATTATACTATCTTCCTTGGGGTTATTAACAAATGTACTTGGTTTAGTACGAATGGCACAACAATGTAACTTTGAATTTCTTTGAAAATTTTTCTTACCTTTTGTTCGATTCTTTTCTGGGCAGTACCGCGCTATATGTCCGGATTTTCCACACTCGTAACAATTTCTTCGTTCATATTTGCTTCGGTTGCTTGGCATATATTTTTGACGAGGGTAGAACGGACTTGGTGCTGTCGTCGTCAAATTTGCTATTTGCATCGTTGGTAATTGAACAGATCTTGGATAAGCGACTTCGGCTAAATTTGCTTTTGCTAATGCATCTTCTAGTGAGGTTGGATTTTGGAAGATGACATGTGACTTGAGAATAGGGTTCAAGCCGTTCATGAAAATACTAAAAGTGAAATCGTCATCTTTCTTAGCTTTACGACAAAGTTCGACCACATCGTTAGCATAATCTTCCAAACTCTCGCCTGGACGTTGGTGACGGGAATAAATGATGGAATCTCTAGCCCACCTTAGTTCAGGAGGATCATATTTCCTGAGAAACGCTTGTTTCAGAACTTGATAATTACGTTTAATACCGGGCGAAAGTTTTAAATAAAACGTTCGTGCAGGTCCCTGAATTAACAATGGAATCATCTTTGCTCTATGCAATTCCGACCATCCTGTTACATCAGCGTACTCATCAAGTTTAGCAAAAAATTCCTCCACATCATCCTCCGATTTACCTGTAAATGATGGGGGATTAGGCAATCTTAATCCGCCATGTAAGTTTTGAAAAGGGTTGGTGCTCTGAATATGCAAACTAATGGCTTTCAAAGCTTCAGTGTTTTGCCGTATAATATCTAAAAGTACAGCTTGAGTATCTTGGTTTGTTGGGGATGGCAAATGTTTACTTGGTGGCTTTGTTGTCTCTGATACAGTTTTAGTCGACCGTAGCTGTTTGCCCATAGCTGCTTGGGAGAACACACCCTTAAAAGACATATTCCTAGTTTACTTATATCTATATGAATTTATAAAAGGCTATGAAAAATACTGAACAAGGACTTGTGCTCACTATTTGGCCTATTAAAAAACCACGCTCTCGCGACCAATTGAAACGAAAAAGGTTTTTGCGTTTCCCTTTTCTTATCTTAATATATATTAATACCATCGATTATCTAACAACCCAGAGGATAACTATATCTCGTCCAATAACCAGAGTTACGCAATACAATTCACGAGCTGGGCCCAACCCTCATAAATTATATATTAACCCACGTAGACGAACGTATCTTAAATATAACTAAATAAACTACTAATAAAGTGAATCGTAATAAGTCCAAACAACACAACTCCTCTTCAGTATTATCAATATAGATATATAATTAATTAACAATGAATACAAAATATATGTCTACTTACAAATCAGACGTGTACAGTTGACTCTCCAGGGCGGCTTTTGTTAATCGTATAAACTACACTAATTATACTCAGTGAAAAGCCGAAAATCAAGATTTTCCTACAATTACTTTAATTTCTGTTCTAAGTAAACTCCTTAATTAGTAAATCTTTCCTTGTTACAAATCTGCTCCCAGTCTATCAAAATCATATCCAGTTCAATACTTTGACTCTATAACTCTTCATCTCTTAACACTAGTTTTCCCTAAGTTCTTAATTCATTACTATACTTCCCATATTTGTCTCTCCTACTCTCACCCCTGATTGTTCTGCCTCGTTATTCTCTCCCCTGGTAGTTCTCTCATTTGAATCTACCTCCTCTCTTATATAATCCCAAACCACCTAACTAGTTGCCCAATCAAATCTCTACCCAAACTATTAACCAATGAAATCAAGCCGCCATAAAGATGTCCCCCATGCTTGTCTAAGTTTCAGGATGTCACGCCCATCCAGAAACTCAATATGTTATACAAACTTAAAACCGGTTCTAACATACAATACTAATGGACATCAATTAAACAAAAACATTAAATTTCAAATATTACTCTCGTAACAACACGTAACAGTCCGTCATTGTCAATGAAAGGGTCTAACTTTGACAAACCGGAATCTCTCTTAGCCCTTCCAGACTGGAGGGCTTTCAATTCTTTAGAAAACTGTTGCGCTTGAGTGTACTTTAATATGACTATTTCGGCAGCACGCACTATTTTTGAGGATACAAAAGAAAACTTTAGGGAGCCTTTAGCATATTGCACTCTAGCATTTCGGCGTCTCTGAATTTCATCACTCAGAACTTGTTTTTGGTGCTTTGGGTCACACTCTTGGGTCATAATCTTCTCTGTAATTGCCTTAGTATCCCTAACATGACGTTTAAGGTTTTCCAAAGCAAGTAGCATCCAACCTACGATTTTCTTCAGCTCTGAAAAGTGCGCTAACAGCTTATCCATGTAGTTTGCACGCTGTGTTGTTGCGTTGTTAACAACAGGGATGATTTCTGGGTCACCTTCAGATATAAACGTTTGGGCGTTGTGGCCACTCGGATGGGTCCTTCAAAAGAAATTCTGGACCATGAAACCAATGGTTTTTGTGGAAAAGGTAACTGGCTGTCGACCCTCTCGAAGCGACGTCGGCAGGATTTAACTTCTACTGGTCAATGCTCGTTGCATCGCGAATGACCGCAATTCGGTTGGCAACGAAGGTCCGGAAACGAGTCTTTTTGTTAGCAATGTAACAAAGAACAGACATGCTGTCTCTCCAAAAGAAAGATTTGTCCACTTTGTTGTAGCTGTTAATTCCATTCTAGGAATGGATATCTTCTTCAATGGGACAACCCTCGATTTTGCAAAATGAAAGCCACAGTGCACCTCGTGTCTCTCGTTCGTCAAACGCAAGTAGGACACGACCCCATATCCAACCTCACTTGCATCTGCAAAGGTATGGACTTGACATGAAGTAATTTCACCAAAATTAGCTGGCTTAAAACATCGTCTGGCCTTAAGGTTTTCCAGGTCTGGAATTTGACTCAACCAATCTTGTCAGATTGCGTGCAGTTCATTTGGTATCTGGTTGTCCCAGCCAAAGTTTAGCATACAAAGGTGTGCATCAGAAATTTGGCCCTTAGAATGAACGGGGAAGCAAACCCAATAGGGTCATACAAGGAACTTGTTATTGATAAAATACCCCTCCTCGTCAAAGACTGGTCCCTAATGTTGATTTTAAAACTAAAGCAATCATCCTCCACAGACCAAAACTCACACTCTCATTAGGAATAGGGTCCATTTCAAACTCCTGCAGTTCCTTTGATCTTTCTTCTGGTGGAACAGATTCTATAACTGTATGGTTATACTGTATTACTTACCAATTTTGTAAGGTTAAATCCACGTTTTAAACAAAGACTACTAGTGTCCCTGATCAGAGATATAGCCTCTTCTTCTGTCTTGCAGGATGTAAGCAAATCATCAACGTACATGTTGTTCGTAACAGTTTTTTGTCACAAATGGGGAGTAACCATTCGAGTTGTCAATGGCTGTTCTGCGCAATGCGAAGTTAGCGCAGCTAGGGGAGGATACACCTCCGAACAAATGGACCAGCATTCTGTATGATACCGGTTTATATCACAATCTGGTCACCAAAGGAATCTGAGGCAATCAACATCTATCTGTGAGACCTTCACCTGAAAGAACATAACCTCAATATCGCCCGTGACAGCGATAGGCTCTTGCCGAAATCTTAAAAGGACCCCAAGCAGCCCATTTGTAAGATCTGGTCCCGAATAAAGCAGGTCATTTAAAGAAACTCCCATAAAACTTGCGGAACAATCAAACACTACCCTGGCTTTCTTGGATGATACACACCGTGATGTGGTATGTACATGTACCATACAAATCCATCGTCCCTGCTAATTTCCTCCTTAGGTACCATTTCAGCGTAGCCCATCTCCATAATTTTACCCATAAAAATTCTGTAATCCTCTCTGAACTTACTGTCATTTATCAGCTTCCGCTTAAGACCCCTTAAACATTGAGTTGCCATCTACTCATTGTTAGGTAATTCTACGTTTCTATCCTTTAAAGGTAAGTCTAACGTATAGTGCCCGTCGATCATGCACATGGACTCCTCGGCAATATTCATGAACTTGATATCATCTTGTGACCTTTCCTTCTGATCATCACTAAGTTTTTCTGGAAAATCTCGATTTATTGAATCTCTCAACATTCGTTCCAATACTTTCAAATCCTCAGTTTCTTGTATTGCAGATATTTCTGCGCGATATACCACAGCCATCAAATTTGTTTCGATTTCTCCGTTGTACTGAGGTTAACTCCAGAAGACCCATCCCAGACGGGTCATTGTAGCATGGGGGCTACCTTTAGGTCCAGTCCTCATCTGAAGGGGAGCATATGCATCGGGAACATTGCATCCGATCATAAGTCCAACTTCGGCATTTAGATGCTTCGACTTAATGTCTCGTAAATGAGGCCAGCTGTCAATACCTCGCTGTTTAGGAATATGTTCCTGAGACACGGGGAGACTATTATTCGTATAACTTTCGGAAGATCAATGACGTCATTTGATTCGATACTGCTCACCTGTAACCCAGTTACAGTATAAGTCTTCATACTAAATGGATTTCCCATTGTGTTTATTGTGAGATTTTTAGGTTTACCCAAGCCTCCTAATTGGTCCAACAGGGCTTCCGTACAAAAGGAAATACTACTACCGGAATCATAAAAGGCATACGTTTCTACACATCTCAAGCTGCTATTGAGTTTTACCTTCACTGGAACTATAGCTATTGACAAGTTGACTTCTCCGGCCCCTGTAGCCTCACATAAACCTTATATATCTTTACCGTTAGCTGGTTTATTCTTATTGGAAATTTCTCTTTCTTTAAAAACTCTTCGGTCCTGGTGTAAAACTGTAGGATGTTTCTGGTTACATTTAATACAAGAGACTGACTCTTGGCAATCTCTTTTCAAGTGCCCTACTTGCCAACAGAATAAGCAAAGGCCCCTTTGCCTAAAAAATTCAAAACGATCTCGCGCAGCTAGAGCCTGCAGCTTAAAACAGGTTTTGACTATATGCGATGTCAAGTTACAGTAAATACATTTTCTCTCAGTTTTGTTGAACGATGACGGAGCTTCTTGCGAGAGCTGGTTGCGAAACTAGGTTTAGGTTTACCTCGAAGTGGCGGTTTCCAGTTGTGATCTTAAAAGACGGGTCTATTTCCGGTATCCGTACCGAGAGCTTCTTTACCATAAACCGGATCGGCTGCTTTTCTCGACAAACCGTACAAGATCAGAAAATTTCAAGGTTTCGCCGCGCCGTTTGGCTTGATAAACAACGTTTCTCAAAAGATCATGCATGTGATATGGTAACTTGGCAACCAATTTTTTTCATATTTTCGGAATACTCAAGTAGCGCCATTGCTTCGATGCTACCAATCGCGTTTTCGAACATAGAATACTCGTCTAGCATTCTTGTGTCGTTTGGTTTCACAAAGGGCCAACTTAAAGCCCTTTTGATAAAGGCGTTCGCAATCACCTGATTGTCTCCATAGCGCTCAAACAGTTCCTTCATGGCGGCAGGGTAACCAAAACAGGCGTTCAAATGACTAAAACCTGCCACTACCTTGTTAGCCTCGCCAACGGTATACTGTTCCAAACAATTCATTTTTTCATCGTCACTATCAACATTAGCCACCACGTTGGAGTTGAATAGACGGATGAACTTACGAAAATCCATTGGGTTACCACTGAAAACCTTGACCTCAAATGAAGGTTTTCTTAAATGGGGCACTATGGGAAGGATCAATCGAACCATTATTGACACTATGATTAAATATAGCATTAGCAGGCTGAGAATAGAAAGTATTATGTAAATACTCACCTGTATAATCTTGCTTACCTGGTTGTGGAATCTCAAGGTGGTCATCTCTGGAGGTTGTGTTTCCATCGTAACCCGCCCTGTTATGTAATAGCCCATGTGACTGTCAGCAACATGTGGAGAGTGATGCTTGTGTACATATGCCCTTTTACCCACACTAGCACCATTAGCACCATAACCCATGCTTTCACTCACATTAGCACCATAGCCCATGTTTTCACTCACATTAGTGCCATGCTCCAAATTAGCACCATGACCCACATTAGCGCCATGACCCACATTAGCACCATGGCCCACATTAGCACCATAACCCGCATAAGCACCATAACCTACATTAGCACCGTGGACATGCTGGATATCATGCGATTTATGCTGGTTTATGCTGGTTTTGCTATTTTCAGAGCTACTGCCCGACTGTGCAGGAAGGCATAAACAATAGGTGCTTGTTTCTGGTGACGTACAGTGTTTCAGGGCATCCTGTATGGAAATGCATTTTTTTTGCCAGTATGTTTCCACTTCCACAATCTTATGTGGGGCCGGGGGATACGTCATCCTCTGATGGCTCTTGTTAATTGTTTTTAATAGCTTCGCGTGACTTTTTAAAAGAACCGGACAATATATTTTGTATCCAGTTCTGTCCAGTGTTACAGTTGAGCAATCTATATCATGCCTTAAAACACTAGGTACCGCGATGAACATTGTTTATTCACTTGGTATTTTGCTGTAAATTGCAGGTAACGACTCCATCTGTCTTGCTAGGAATTCAGTAGAGTGTTATGATCCATACTACGGTAAGTTTTAGTTATGCAGACGGAGAAAAACTTTTACGCTTTAGGAATTTACATCGATGGGACCTTGGGATATTTTGGTCAATACCACATTCAGGAATATACTTACACAGAATGTTGATTAATGAGTGACAAACTATGAGAATGCGCTTCTCGGCTAGATAAAATATCGTTTCTTAAAGTGGTATGAACTGCCAAAATACAGATAAATTTCCGTTGTTTTTGTTAAGAATATCGTTGGTAACAGTTTAGGAAATGTACCTAACTATAGTTTGACGAAAAACACTTAAATGTGAACATGCACCCAGGGTTATCAAAAGTTTTAGTAATATCTATTTTAGCTCAACGTTAACCATTTTCTCTTGACAATGAGTATTTATGAAAATGGCAGCCCATGCTACTTAAATAAAGCTGAATTTTATATTTGTTGAAAGAGTAATTTTACAATCGGTAGTATCATCGTTTTGAAGCATACGATTCAGAGGGAAAAAACACAGAACCTATGATTATGATGACTCGTTTGAATTTATTAAGATCATCAGGTTCGTATTGGCTGCTGTACGCTTTAATTCATTGTATTTATACAATATATAATTTTTTTTCAACCTTTAGATATTTTCATTAATGCGTTGTATATTTTAGTAAATGACGTCCCTTCGAATAATCTCTGCAATTCTGCCAGAAGTCCGAAATATAATCTTAGTTGTGTATTTACTTTCAGAAAAGTTTATGGATGAAAATAAAGATTTGGAATGTGACTGTCCAACGCCCTGTGAGATGAGACTCTTTGACGCCGAGATCTCCACATCTATGTATCCATCCTCGGCAATGATCAAAGAAGTTAACCGCTTGTTTAATATTAATATCAGCGAACAAGAGTAAGTGCGATCGATAAATTGGTACACAAGATGTAGGGGCGGATAATTCGACATACTGGAAGTGTGCTCAACATTACATTTCGGAGGGAGATTTCCATATTCAAAAACATAATTTGTACACTTAGACCCTTAATGTAGAATAAGAACTCCAGTATTTTTCGATGCTAGGCCTGTTTGACAGTATTTCATTACATGCATGTGGAAGTTATAGCGGGTGAAGACGGGCCGAGGAAAGAGATAATGGCAGTTACCAAATGCGTTTTAGTTTGTCAATAATACCATACGTATTCAACACCGATGTTTGATAAACGTCTTTTAATTTTATGGTTCTCTTGTTTGGCAGATTTCGATCGAACTATTTGAAGCTTACATTGGCATATGATAAGTTTGTCGCAGAAGAGATTCGGCAGGTTCCACAGTACACTTTTGAGACCATTATGAGTAAGTTACATACAGTGCATATATCTCTTTTCTGGTATTGTTTTAGGCGTTCATTGGATTAATCAACTGCTTTATCTTGTCATTAATACTGACAGAAAAAATGTATAGACATTTCTTTATTGAAAAATATTATAAAAGAGACACTAAAATATCCGTATTTCTGAAAATAAAGTTCGTAGCAACACAGTTTTGTGTAGATGATTGATGGGGGGGGGGATACAACAATTAGTAGCAAAACAGTTTTGTGTTCATGGATGATGTGGGGGGGGGGGGGGGGGCAGTTATCGGCATGCTTGACGGCATCCAAACACGTTGCCAGTCACGTTATTAGCTAGCAAAAAACAGAATACTGTTAACCGACTTTGTGGAAATGAAATAAGGAAAAACAAAAGTAACAGGTATTCAGCCACAAAAGACCTTGTGAACACATATAGCTTTGATCTACCAGAATGCCGTTATGGTAGTAAGTAGCGGGCGTTTTCTGTGTGTTTTCAAACACCACCGTGTGATTCACTAAATTGCCAGTATACAGTTTTACATTGATCAAAGGATGACATTTAAAAGAAAACACCCACAGATATTGAAGATAACACATTTGTGCCACATCGAATGTTACCTTTATTCTTTCTGGAAAATTCAAAATATATTTTTACAATTGTTCATGCACGTCTACAACCATTGCTCCTCATTGTTCATACACGTCAACAACCATTGCTCCTCATTGTTCATACACGCCGTTGATGGTGGTTTATATATAATATCGTTTTAGGTACTCTAGGAGGCCAGCTTGGAATATTCATTGGAGCCAGTATCATAAGTGTCTTGGAATTCATTGAATTCGGACTGGAGTTCATTTTCTACAAGTGCCTAAGGATGGGAAACAAAACTGGACCAAAGCCTTAGTGCTCAAAGAGGAAACTAGGGGTGTGAAGCATTTAAACAGTTCGTGGCTCTTAAGAGTTATAGAATTTACCAGATATAATACTTTTTGCTGAAACATTTTTTTCTGAATTAAAATCAGAACGGGAAGTAAGAAATTTTAGCATAAGAATAGTTTTCGATAAACAGAATTTGAATACAAATTCTGAATAATACGTTTTTTCGTGAACTTTAAATTCACGATATTCTTCAAAGGAGTTCCAAATCTCCAAATGTTGACAACCGATGACGCTTAAAAGAAGAATTTATGAATGTATTAAACACAAAATCAAACGTCAAAAGTTTGCGAAACTCTCTTTGAACGTCGGTTTCGTTTCATTGAGAAATAATTACAAATTGTTTTTGTCGATTTCTTCGTGGCGATGACTTTATTATTATTCATTTGGCTATTTTTTTGTTACACCAGATGTTTATATGCAATAAGAATGGGTGTTTCAATGTGTATTTTGAACCGATAGACGTTGCCAAACGTTTTAAATGTCATAATAGGCGTTTCGGTCATGATTTCAAGTATAGCATCAATATTGGTCAAAGAAATTGAAATGACACATTTTGTAAACATATATTTGCTCATGTCCATATTAACTATTCAATGACAGTTAAACGGGGTGTTTATTGTTTAGATATCAATTTACGTTTAATGTGCAGCTTTAATTAACGAAAATACTCATCCATTAGATTCTGTCCTCATCCATTAGCGCTGAATAAATATCTTTAAATAGGAACATACAAAATCTTTATGCGAATGAGTAGTCGATAGCGTGCTTTTCCTTTGCACATAAACCAGTGTGTGCTTTGTCAGCGATTGTTAAAATCCATCAATTCATAATGTTTTTGATTGTTTCCCCAAAGATCTATATGGGGTGGCAAAACATCAGATCATGTGTGGTTAGAAACCAGGCCATGACCATAAACGTATGATATATGATGATAACCAGCTTCCGCTTGGCTGATTATCAATATAAATCAGTTTTGTTCCATGTACTCGAGGCGTTTACAAAGTCAATGGAAATGCTGAATTTATAAACATAATATACTGATGACGCCTTACTGCGTTTGTGCTTCCCCATTTAACATGAAGTCAATAAAGCATAGAGGTTTTTCCTCATTTAATATAACGATAAGTAAGCAGTACAAACCAATATATATATAGTTCAGTACTGCGATCTAAAGAGAACAGTAATACAATCATGTACATTCAAAATGACGAACCTTGACATGTGGCAGATTTTTTAACAATTTCGGAAAAGAAAATATTTATTTCTATTTAATACAATGACTGCACATCGAAGTGTTATAATATATGTGATAAATCGGCATTGGGATTCATGTTGAAAACACCACTGACCGACAGCAACGATTTGTTAACTATTGCGCTATTATACACAAAGAAAAAGGCTAAGCACCCCCCTGGAAAGTCTGCAATAAATGAACAAACTGTCTATGTACACCTTTGGATTTAAATGTCCTCGCATATTTAGATCCGGCCAGTTCCTTTTATTTTTCCTTACATTAGCTGGGATTATTGCATGTGATTTTTATTTTACTCGGTAAATCACTTTGGCATTAGAACACATGATCCAAAGTCAGCGTTTTATTGAAATTTGACAGGAATCAAGTCAACTATATGTAAAACATGTTTGACAGTAATGTGCCAATGTACGACGTGGACACAAACAAATATTAGTAGCAGGGAGACTTTTTAAAATGTTAAAAGCCCGTCATTGTAGTGAGACCCACTACATGAATGAATGAGAACACGATATTGGATAAGTGGATTGGTTGCCAGAAACTAACATTTGAAATCTGGACATTTAATTCACAAGTGTTTTTGTGCGAATTACTATTAAAGCTGTTATTTATAAGCCAATTCCCTAATGTATTACAATGAGACTTATTAAAATTGACTAATATTCACATCTTGCAATTGTAAAATCATAAATAAAAAAATTTAATCTTATTTACACAGGAAACAGTTTTATTCCTGTTTATACTTTAAGGCTGAATTACTTTTCTTACAAATTATTTTTTTGTTATTTAAATTTATTGATTGTTTTGAAGAAAATCTTAACTTTTTCTTAACTATCCAAGGATTTCTGTGCAATTATGTTTCAGAAATAGAACAACTTCTACGAGATACATCAATGTCTGCACAACTTATATTTTTAATTTCCAAAATTTTGGATCATTGAAGTGTTGGTTAAATGTTTTTTTCAAGAATGATATGGGTGTCAAAAATGATTGTTTATCTTTCTAAGTGAGGCAAAACAGGGCCGACCTCTGGTGGGCTTACTCATTATATATCACCTAGCATCTTTCCCCATATAATAGATAATAGGTTTAATAAAAAGAAATAAATTAAGTTTAAACTTGACTAGGCTTAAATGCAACTTTGAAAAGGAACAATGTAGAAGAAACATTAACAAATAAGATTAAAATTAAGTTTTTATAGTCCTTGAAGTTAAAATTTGTGAGATTTTAGATTACATAAAGTCAGTGGTACTAAATGGGGGTATTAGATATTTGTTAATACCCCCTATGTGTAATACAATAATTCGATTTAGTGTAGCACTTTATGTGCGAGGTAAACTCTCGATCACTCAGGGGGGCTATGATTAGGGGGCCTATGATCAGGGGGTTATGAAATATACCAAGATGGCGGTGGTGTAAGGTCGCTCAAAAGTACGCTCTCGGTAGATGTCTTAGTATTTTTACTCAAAGTATAGCCAGCCATCAAATAATCTCTTCTACAACTACAGGATAGCTAAATGCCCAGGACTAGAAACACGAAGAAGTCAACCGACACCACCAGTGACAAAAACTCTGAACAAGAAGCCCATGGTAACGGTCGAAACAAAAACGGCAAAACAACAACAACTGACCAATTCGAAAACTTCGTCAGAAATGCAATGGCATCGATGCAGAAGACATTGGATTCCGTAGCTTCTCAACAACACGATTTTCTGGAACGTATTACTGCAGTCGAACGAAAGCAAAACGAGATTTCGAGAAAACTTCTCATGTCCGATTTAAAATCACACGAATTGAATAATGTTGTGAAAGAATCCCTTATGCCACAAATGAAGAAACTGAAAAATATTACTGAAAGCTTGGAGCAACAGAATACAGAATTAAGAAACAGAATCCTTGATCAAGAAAGCTATAGTCGTGGCTACAATCTACGTTTGAGTGGCATAAAAGAGGAAAATGGAGAAAACGCCCTAGAGATTGTAAAAAAGTTCATATCCCAAGATTTAAATATGGCGGATATTGTTGTGGAGAATGCCCACCGAGTAGGACGTCAACGAGAAGGTCAGATACGACACATCCTGATGAAGTTCATCTACAGGCCCCAGAGGCAAGAAGTTTTATTACGCTCTAGGTCACTGCAAAGGGAACGTGGCGATAAACCCGGTCCATACCGTATTGAGGATTTAATACCAGGGACAAGAGACAAAAGGATAAATTTCGAGATTTTATGGCTAAATCGTTCAAGGAAGGTAAAAGGGTGCGCTTTTCAAGGGGAAAACTATATGTGAACGACAGAGAAGTGTTGGAAAGCTCGATATAAGCTACTCTTTGTTGTCCAGTCTTCTGGTCAGGTTGACCCGTGAGTATTCTGTGTTTGGTACACTCTACTAATACGATATCGTCCTTATATAACTGTGCCCATCTGCTGTGTATCACTGTATTGTAAGTATGTCTCCTCCCCATACTATATATGTCTGACTCTGTTACTGTTTGTCCCTTGTGATCCTTCTCATTTACAATGTACATCTTCTGTGATGAATGTGAATACGTATCAAACCCGCATCTGTGAACTATGATAAAAAATCTTATGTTTTTCCGGCTGCTATCCATTTTATGTCTGTACATTATGTGTGTGAAAAGAACTCTCCTGTCCAGCCCCCCTCACTTTACTGTGCACAGGGATTGCTGTGTAAACATACGTTCGGGTATCTATACCAGAATATCAAGGAGAGAAGCCTTGAATTATTCATATTATGTTTATATGTACTATGTGTTTGAAAAGTACTCCTCTGTCAAGAACCTCCTCCCCGAGCTGCGTACAGTGATTTTTGTGTAAATTTACATTATGTTTAATGCTTTACATGTCATACATACCATTCAACATTTGTTCCGTATAAATATATTTACTTGTCATAGAGTTACATATCTGTACACACATATACTTACCTGTCATATAGTTAAATTCCCTAATTATCTGTACATACATATACTTACTTGTCATAATTAAATTCACTATTTATCTGGACATAAATACAATTACATGTACCTGTCATAGATTAAAATTCACTAATTATCTGTACATAAATATACTTAGCTGTCATAGAGTTAAATTCCCTAATTATCTGTACATAAATATACATACCTGTGATAATTAAATTCACTATTTATCTGGACATAAATACAATTACCTGTCATATATTAAAATTCACTATTTATCTGGACATAAATACAATTACATGTCATAGACTCTAATTCCCTAATTATCTGTACATAAATATACATACCTGTCATAGACTCTAATTCCCTAATTATCTGTACATAAATACAATTACCTGTCATAGAGTGAAATTCTCTAATTATCTGTACATAAATATACTTACCTGTCAAAAGTTAAATTCACTATCTATCTGCACACAACTATACTTATATGTCATACAGTTAAATTCACTTTCACTCTAAAACAACTATACAAACTTTGTGTCATACATTTTAATTTACCATCTATCTGTACATAAATATACTTACCTGTCATATATTTAATTATTTGTGCATAAATATACTTTCCATTAACTATATAAACCATAACAATCTATTCTCTTGTTTTATACTTAAATATGCTTTCCTTCAACACAACCCATTATTTATTGTGTACACATTTAATTCATAATGGCTGGCTTCTACCCTTTAGCCCAACTGACACTACCACAGTAGCGTATACTTTATCTATCGTGGTTCCATGTACTTTTTTATTTATGTTATTTTTCTATTTATTTTTTATTCTGTTTTCTTTATATTGGCTAATGTTAACAATACTGGTTCTTTCTGTGGTGCTATGGAAATTCATAAGATTCTAACGACATTCCCTCATGGCTAATGCAAATTTAAACAATGCCAATTATTTTGATGATCCATTCTTGAGTCCCGAATCTATTCTGCCTTTCTCTTCTGAAGAGTGAATGTTTATTTATAGAACTCGTTTTTCAGAATGTTAGTTACCTTGTTGGTGTCGTTTATCGTCCGCCTGGTAAAAATATCTCTACTTTTAACACACATCTAATTAACATCCTTAATATATGTCAAGTTGCAAATAAAAAATGTGTTATACTAGGAGATTTCAATGTGGATCTTTTCAAAACTGAAACCCATGGGCCTTCCAAAGGATTTCTGGAATTTTTTTCCTCTAATTACTACTATCCACAAATCACCAAACCCACGCGTGTCCAGTCCAGATCAGCAACACTTATTGGTAATTTTTTTACTAATATACACGTCACAAATCAAACCTCCGGAATTCTATTAACTGATATAACAGACCACTTTCCTATTTTTCACATTATTAAAATGCAGCATAAACCCGTATCACCTCCCAAACCCATATCTTACCGTCGTTCAAGCACGCTTTCAGACCCTCATAGCGGAATGTGATTGGACTGAAGTGCATAACGAAACCACAGACCCTACTAACTCACTCAATATATTTCATGAAAAATTTACTGGAATATATAATGAATGTTTCCCTGTTATAGAAACACAACCTTCATCTAGAATTATAAAGCCCTGGATCACCCCTTCCCTCCTAACCTCTGTTCACGAAAAGAATCGGTTGTATCGGATGAAGTTGTGTGAAAGATGTGAAACAGCGCGAAATAAATACAGGTATTATAGAAACAAATTAAATAATCTTATTCGTCTAGCTAAAAAACACTATTTCCAGTCTAAATTTAATGAACATAACCAAGATATAAAAAAGACATGGAAAGTTCTTAATTCCCTTCTTAACCGTAAAAATTCAACGCAGTTACCGACTTCCTTTACCATAAATGGATCCGATACAACCGATCCCACCAACATTGCAAATTAATTTAATAAATATTTTACATCTGTAGCAGCTAAACTGGACGCAAACATTCCTCCTAACAATCTATCTCCAATGGATAGCATGGGTCCCATAAGTCAAAATAGCTTCACTTTCTCAGTTGTCTCCCCTGATGATGTAATTTTCTGAATAAAAAATCTTAAATCTTCTTCCCCAGGACTCGATGGAATTCGATCCGCTCTAATTAAATTAGTCTCTGGTAAGATATCCCTTCCACTCCCTCATATCGTCAACCTTTCTTTCTCAACTACCAGCCCCGATAGCTCAGTCGGTAGAGCGTCCGCTTCAGGCCTGGGAGATCCGGGTTCAAGCCTGGGTCGAGTCAGACCAAAGACTTTAACAGTGGTAGCTGTTACTGCTTCGCTTGGCGCTCAGCAATAGGAGTTAGAGCAGCGACTGGTTGGCCCGGTGTCAGTATACTGTGACTGGGTGAGGGGGCTTGCTGGTTGTCTTCGGCAAGTCGTCTCGGTGAGACAGCCCCTAAAAGAGCGGTGGAAATCCGCCCTGTCACAAGGAGACAACGTCTTCATATAACCGAAATACTGTTGAGCAGGACGTAAAACCCCAACCACTCACTCACTCACTCTTTCTCAACTGGAATAGTTCCTGACATACTCAAATCTGCTAAAATAACCCCAGTCTACAAATCAGGGAAGACAAACAAATTTGATAACTACCGTCCAATTTCAGTCCTACCGTGCCTAAGTAAAATCTTTGAAAAAATAGCAGCTGGTATTACCAACTTCCTAGGAGAAAATAAGATCATCTCAAATGACCAATTTGGATTTAGGGTCGGTCATTCCACCACAGATGCTGCTTACTCCCTCTACGATAGGCTCATAACAGCTAAGGAAGACAAAAAACATAGTGTTATTGCTTTTCTTGATTTGTCAAAAGCATTTGACACGGTAAACCACACAATTTTATTAAACAAACTAAGCCATTACGGAATCAGAGGAAGCTCTAATAAATGGCTGCAGAACTTGTCAAACAGAACACAATCTGTATCTTTCAACAATGTTCTGTCTTCGCCAATGGAAGTACTATGCGGTGTACCCCAAGGGTCAATCCTGGGACCCATGCTATTCTTGATTTACATAAATGACATCAGTAGGGTAACCAACATTCTGAATATTACATGTACTCTTTTTGCTGATGATTCAAGTGCCACCTGTTCCAATACCGATCTGAACGAAGCCCTAAATACTATAACACTGGAACTGACAAACCTACAAAATTAGTTCGCCTCCAATCGACTATCTCTCAATATAACTAAAACAAAATATATGATTATACAGTACAATTCGAGAATATTATCTAACTCAACTCCCAAACTATGTATCTCAGATACGCAGGTTGAACTAGTCCACCACTTCAAATTCCTGGGAATCATTTTTAACGACCGTCTTAACTGGAAAGACCATATAAATTATATAGGTAAAAAAAAAATCAAGAAATATTGGTATCCTGAGCCATATTAGAAATTCTTTAAACAAAAAAAACACTGTTCATCCTATATTACTCTCTAATCTTTCCTTATTTCTGGTATAGTAACATATTATGGGGAAATACCTACCAAACTCACCTTCAACCAATCTTTTTGTTACAAAAGCGATCTATCCGAATCCTAACGTTTTCAGGAAAACTTGAGCATACTCAACCTTTATTTAGTAAACTTAACATTCAGACACTCTTCCAACTCAATTCTTTTACTTCCCTCATCATCATTCATAAATTCCTATACCAGTATCATTCCTTGCCTCATTTTCTGCAAAACTGTTTTAAGCTCCAAACAGAAGTACACAACTACCCAACACGAGGAGTTAATCTCAATCTTAACAAACCATTGCATAAGTCTAATCGGTCTTTCTATGTCTTGCGTTCAAAGGGACCTCGAGAATGGAATAAATTATCCCTGCAACTGAAATTAATTAAATCACTTTCACTTTTCAAATCTAAAATCAAATGTTTTCTGTTAGAATCCAACCAGTTTCCACAAAAGCCAAAACCCTATTAAAATAACTCAAAAATATAGAATTTACACCAGCCGTTTGTTATACACAGTGATACCAATCTAATACAGGGATAGATCAAGCCCCATGGGGCTTTATTCCCGCCAGATTTCAATCATGTCATTTATTTTAAATTTTGTCTTTTTTGTATGTATATATGACATGAGAATATTTTTATATTATCAGTTTTCAATTATTCTGGTGAATAAATCAAATCAAATCAAATCAAATCAAATCAAATGAACGATGTAAGTGGGATGGTGACCATGAACCAGCGTCAGGGTTTCCTGGGGGGAGGGGTATAGATTAAGCCTAGTTTCTCTGAGTGTACCCCAATAATCCTGGCAACACCACCAATGTATGCGAAAAAAAATTGAGTGAAGTGTAAAACGTCAATCCATCCAGCAGAGGCCTCATTCAGAGGTCTATCTTTGAGGATGCAAATTTGTTGACAATTACTTCTTGGTTGGCCTCAAGTGGAACAGTAGCCAGAAACCAACAGATGTAACCATGGGGTGTCATCTGACATTGAACTTCTTCTGGTAATAATATATAAACAAGATAAACTTGAATACGGTGTTAAACAACCAATCAAAAAGTATATACCTTACAGCGCAAACGGTTTCTATGGGTTACTGGGTGTGGGAGGAGATCTTAAAAAGGTGTTATAGCCCCCCTCCCACTCACTACGGAAAACTCTTGCAGAAGCTTGCATTGAATTTTAAATACATTTATTGTTTCTGTAACTTTAACTATATGTTATATGGCCCGGATGGCTGATTCTAAAATTACATTATTACTATATATATTTTGCAGGTTTGTTACGTGAAGCATCGGAAACAATCGGATGAAAACATAGTGTTAAACTGTATAGTGTTAATAGATTGCATAAAATTGTTGATCTTCATACAAATCTGTTTATTTTGACTTTTCTCTCATGTGCGACAGAGGAAGGCCAATAGTGTCTACCTTTAATCTTAAGTCTATGGGAACGACCAAAAAACGTACCATTGGTGAAAAAAGTACGTGCCAGGTGATCGACATCATCAGAAATGATTTAAAGGCTTTGCTAGCGGATTTTGCGTGACCGCAATTTGCCAGTTAGTAACTGATACTGCATGGAGCGAAGTAATAGTCAAAATGTGTATCCCGGGCCTATGTGTGTGTTGCGAAACACTTCCCGCATCCAATAGTCAAAAAGAAAGAATCAACGAGGTGGGAAAACTTTGATGCTGCTGTAGTCCGCTTAATAAAACCCTTAATAAAAACGCTTGATAAAAACTTCCACAGCCACCAGGATTATATGTATTAGATGGCAGCAGGTCACAGTTTCATTTCCCTTCATTTCCCATTTGCGGTAATGTTAATGTCTGCTCTCACGGCACCTTCCCTAACTTTCGTTGAACCAAATGCTTCGGTGGGGGCCTCAAACAGTCCTTTGGGAGTATTTGAAGCACAATTTTTTCATAGGTTGAAGGTAGAAATTTTAAACTACGACCAGAAAATGCGGGTAGGGGTCACTTTGCACATACTCCGCTGCATGTAAACAAACCAAAGCACGCCTAACTACCAGATCTCCATCCACCTGAAATGGTCCCATTCCACTTCTAAAATCATTTCCAGACAGTAACTCAACCCCTGTCCTTTCATAAAAACTACAAAAATGCCCAGAAAAAAATGCAGGGGGCGAGGAAGAAATAATAAAAAAACAAACAAAAATATCTGGAACTTCTTTCGTCCTAAAAAAAACCCGGAAATCAGAACCTGTAACCTGTATCCAGATAAGGGGAGAGCACTCCGTGTGCCTATGGCCACAATGTACGCGGGAAAGGGTTCCTTTTACATGGCTGTAAAAACGCCGGGGTTTGGAATGGACCAACTTTTTGGGGGGGCTAAAGTATGTTCTAAGGAATATAAAAAAACTTACAAAAAGTATATTCCAGAGATCGGCTACGGAACCAGAAATAATCACCATATATCTGATGTTCAATGATTATGGGAGTGTGTTCTGATTTATGTAAATGAAGTTGTCCAGAGAAGAAAGGTACAGAACAATTCTGAGAGATCATCCAGTGGCAAATGTTTGAAAAGTTGTGAAAGTTTTTTAATCGTTCGAGATATCGCATTTGTAAGATGGTCGGTATGAGAGATGGAAGGCAGGATGGGTAGCTAGTGTTGCCATCTTTAATCGCGCAGTTTGTTGGCCAAAATCCCCGAAAATCTGCTACGTTTGAAAGTTAATCGGTTTTGTATTTAATGTTGTATAAGATGCCCAAATGTTCATGTGAGGTTCAGCTTGATATTTTCGCCTATTCTTCCTTGCTATAAGGTTGATTGATAAATTAATCCATTGATGTTTTACGCCGCAGTCAATATAATTTCACTTTTAAGGCGGCGTTGTCAGGTTTAGTGAGGGAGGTAACCGGGCTATTGGCCCGGATGACACCCTAGAACTTCTTGTTGAGAAAAGGTTTGCCTCTGTATTAATAGATGGATTTTATAGGTCTCAATCAATTTGATTTCACTTTTAGCTTGACTTTTCAAGGTTTAAACTTCTTGGGTTTGGGTGTTCTTGGAGAGGATAAACCCCCTTATCTACGGCAAATAACTGTTTTGCCTTACTAGCCGTTAAATAGGGCAATCAAGTGAACTTATGGTAATTCCTTTCAAACATATCGACGAGAACTATATTATTAAAGTCAGTGTCGGATGAGTATTTGTTACTCTAGCTGCCAATGGTCTTTTGGATTTTGTAAGATATATCTGGACAATTTCAAGATATTTCCGTTCCTAAATAAAGCTTGCTGAAATTGCAGCCAGCGCCTGCAGGGCACAGCCAACCTACGATATACGCTCAGCGAAACAGGCGCTCACTGCGTCGCTGAATTTGACTACAAATGTATGAACTTGATTCGCCTATACATATGCGGGGCGGGACTTATCGCTTTCAGGGAGAGAGGACGGGGGGGGGGGGGGGTTGAGATATCTCTCTAAATCATATATACTGCGACCTTCACTTGTGTCAGTTTAAGGCTATTAAAGTGAAAGATTGGGGTTATCCAAGGAACCTTAAGAATCAAATCCATGTTAACACGAAGACAGTAAATTATATATTTAGACTTAAATAAAATATTCGCAAAATAATAAAACCTTTATCGTGCTTAATTGATAAGACAAATATTAGGTTTCTCGAGACAGAAGACGAGTAATTCTCACTCAATTTTCTCCTAGGATTCTAAAGAACATCAATTTACCCGATCAAGGAGAAACCCTGGTGGCCAGTTCAAAGGCCAACCATCATCGGCAAAGAAGCACGCCAATGGAAAACAGGTGACAACTGGAATGAAGCCAAGAAAGGAGCTGAGCGCAAGCTTTTGTAAGCGGAAAAATACTCTCTTTCAAAAGGTAAAGTGGTGTCATTAAGGCGTCATTTATTTATGTTTTAAACCCATTCATTAGTAACGCAAAATGTATTAATCAAAGATCACCCCCCTCCAAAATACTTTGCGCTGACCTACTATTTCTTACTAACGCACTTACAAATCACGTTTTTCTTACAAATATTACCCTCTTCCCTAATTAAACATAATTTTAAAAAAACAAAACAAACGAGCATCTTTGCTGTGGAGAAAAAAGTTTTAATCTGTTATCAAATCATTTGATGGCAGTGAAAAGTCTGATATTATATTTTGTAATTCTTTAAAAAAACTCCTAGCTCAAATTTATTTCTCCTATAGGTATTTGTATAGCGAACCCGGAGGTCTTCCTCCAAACCCTCATCGTAGGATTTCAGATCGTGTAACAGAGTAAGACATTTCTCTTTGAGTTTGGCTTTCGTAAAACTTTTCGGCTGCTCGGCTTTCAGTCGGTCTGCCTCTAATATGAATACGAGTTTTGGTTCAAATACGGTGGCATCCGAAACATACGCCTCCCTAAAAAACAAAATACACACACCACTTAATGAATAATAAGAATTGATTCATGCAATGGCAAAAGCAAGTGGTTAAGATTACTTTAAAATACTATAAAAATTAACCGGTATTTCATAAATATACTTTCATTCCAATATTCGAAGTGTAGTTATGTAGCAAGCAGCGGCTAAAATTGCTTGTCAATTCCGGTCATCGTCTAGGGACCCCTTATTTCTGGTGGAGGAGGGAAGGGGGAGGGGGCGGTTCTCACCTGAACGCATTTTTATTGCCTTTACAATAGGCGGAAAGTTTAGCAAAGTCAACTGCTAACTCCTCCCCATCGACATTTTGGCTTGGTGAAGTCCTTGCCATGTTCTCGATCAGGAACTCCTTCCAGACAAGGACTTCTGGGGACAGAGACTTGGGAGATACGGTGCAGAATTCGTCGTCCGGTTTACAGCCAAGAACGTCCTGGAGTTCAGACATGCTCTAAAAATAACAAAAAAGATTTATTTCCATCTTTGAACTACAGAGAGAAAGCTTCTGGCTTCAAAGATCCAAAACCCAAAATGCGATAATGTTGTAAATATGTTAGCATAGTTAATTTATCGAAGACTTTCTACACTTTCGGTAAAATGTCACTTTTAATTTTAACTATTTTCAGGCCAAGGAAATATTTATTCAAACAGGTGCGACCATTTATATGTCACCAGCTGTGACCAAACAACATATTTACTTTGGGGAAGAAATAAACAACCCAATAGTAAGTGATTTTTTTTGCTTGTTTTTTAGTTGAAATTTTGAACCAATGCCATTAATTCCATGTAGTGATATTTTGTAACATTTAATTTGAAGGTACAAGGGAAACAGGAAAAAACCGTTTCCCAGAACCAATCCGTAAGTTTTCGATTTCTGTCTCCGAAAATTTTGATTTCTACCTTTTCCTTGTGTGATAGGATGATGGTGCATGGTGGTGTCAAGTTTGTGCGTGGGTGTGTGCCGGGTACTTTTGCGTTTTGGAAGAGAAAATTGTATTTGGTCAACCAAACTGCTCTATCCTTATGGGCACTTCCATACTGTTAATATGTTACATATCGTTTTCTTAAGATGCAAAGGGATTTTTTTAAATTTACTATTGTAGAGTACTCTAGAGACGGAAAACATCATGGCCCTTCCATCGATTGAGGCATCCACCGCCAATGAATCCATAGACGAAGAGAATGCGGCGAAGCAGACGGTTGGAGAAGTATTGGAAATTGACGCCTACTCATCTCCAAGACCAGAATATAAACTGTCCCGCAATAGCCAACCCAATGACAATAACACTATGGCAGCCCCACACATCACAAACGTTAACGGTTGCAAAATGTGTGGGGTTCTACACAACAGCCCTGACGACCCTTCTATCGCGGTCTGGATGGGATGCGAAGGGGACGTTGATTTGGGCACATGGACAATGTGTCGGGTTCGTTGGACCAAAATCGGCGTTTAACAAATTGACATTTTTCTGTCCAATCCACAGGAAAATAATAAAACCTTATTTGTGGGAATTGTATTTTTCACTATGATATACGTACGGCAAAATAACACCAAGGGGCTGCATGAATTATGTGCGAATCAAGATTACAATGTAAGATACAGATACATTTAAGTTCCTCAGGATTGATCTCCAGAATTTAGCGTTTGTTAATTTGAAATCCATTGGTTTTATTTTGCTGTCGTGCTTGATTTATGGATTGACGTTTTACGTCGATTGCATTCAATATGTTCATCGCTTAGCCCGGGGTTCTAGCTTGCACAAAAAAAATCAACCAATTTAGCGGTCAAAAAAAACCTAAAAAAAAAGAATACAAATCAAATGGTATCATACCTTGTGCAAACCGTCGACAGTGCGACAGCATCGTATCCACCTTGCCTCTGTTGGTAAACCAGGAGGTAGCAGCCTCTTGCACCGCCGATTCATTGACTCGAGCACAAAATCACCGCCTTCCCCCCTGCTCACATGGCCAGACACGGATAAACTCTCTCCTCCTTTGGGCATTGGATCCTCACGACCAATGCCTTGTTCTTCACGTGCGGCGAGTGTCACTTTGGAATTAAGTGCGCCGTACACCACAGCGGAGTTAAATCGCTAACAGGTACGTAAAAGAGAATTCCCCAAAGAAAGATATTCTGGAGTCCTTGTTGTTTGACAACCATCAGAGGAAACCGGGGCTGGTGGGGACAGATTCCTCTTGCAGGTAAAGTTGTAATAGGGCATCGGATGTGCCAAACAAAATCATTTGCCAGGCTTTATGATGATTTTTGGCTAATTTGCAATTGTTAAGGGCGTTAAGGAGTATTTGTTTAAACATGACATCCCATCCGAGGAGAAGTGCAGCTTTCACCATGTTCATTTCTATGTGAGCCTGTTCTAACATTAAAAGAATGTTCTTAAATTGCTTGCACTCCTAAAAGCTGTTGGTTGTGATGTTGGATGCCATGTTCAGAGAAGTCTGTCAATCCGGTGGTGATGGTGGCAGGACAGTTAGGGCACTTGTTTACAACTTTATTACCCAGATCAAACGGTAATCCATCACAGCTCACAACTGCCCATTGTCTGGTGGAACCAACCCCGGTTTGTTTAATTATATGGGTTAGAGCCTCCGACACACTAAACGCTGCAGGGATTTCCAATATAAGGTTCCCCAGTGATGACCTCTGGATGCTGCGTGGGATGGGGAGATTCAATCCAGTCATAGGGATCTGGGCTGGTCTTGAATCCCTCTGTGTGTACCTTGGTGGGTCGGTACATGACCATATGTAGCCTTGCTTGTACGAACTCCAGCCGAAGTTGTTTGAAAATGGTGTTGAGATTATCCTCCCACTGGTCCAGTTTGCTTAAAATGTCACTTGGTAAAGACGTGGGCCTGGTATTTAACCAGTGAGCAGGAGAGAACATGGCGTTGGACTGTAGGCTGAAGTTCGAAGGACGTACAATATGGATCATGTTGGTGATGACACTGACTTTAGTTGTATAATCCGCACGCAGCCTCCAGTTTTTTCTCGATACTTGGTTGTTATCTAGAAAAGTAACCACATCACCACTGGGGCAAATAGCTGGAACTTCGCCTCTTTCCCCAAGCCAGCCTTGGATAGTAGTGTAAGAGCCATGGGGCTCTGTTGCGTTATTAATCTTACACAGCGTTTTACTTCCACTATGGAAGTACACCATAAGGTTAAGAAAAAAAGAATAAGGGCCAATGTAAGACGCCTTGTTTAAGTGACACAAATATTCAATTATTAAAGCTGTGTCTATGCCGCTGTTCCTGTCACCACTCATGGCTCGAAGAAAAATTAAAATCTGAGGGGGGACTGATTCCAACCATTTCAATATATTAGAGACAGAGCCCCATCTATAACTGGCTGCTGTTTGTTTGGCAAAGCGTTCAATCTCCTTAGCCAAAGTTTTACCACATGCTATAAAAACCCGCTCAGTGTCGGCCTCAGTGAGCTCATCTGCCTTTAATTTTTCCACAAGTTCACCTATGGTGAATTTAGGTTCCGCTGTGTTTTCTTTTGCGATACTGGGTATCAGCATCAGCACACCCGACGCATAAAAATGTTGATTTATGGTGTAACAGTTTATTGTCTTTACAGTATTTGATCAGTTGTTTCGAAAAACGTTTGGATGAGATTCTAAACACGGGGCTTATGTTTTCACCGTTAAGCTTTATGGCTCTTGCAGCTGCACTTTCTCATAATCTGAAGAAAAAAAGTGGTTATAGTATATATACTTAGCGCCATTAAAAACGCACGGTTGAATTTTATGTTTCTACCCCAGTAAGGATATTGGCCATTTACGTTTTGTTGTTTATTGTTAGTTCGAGTTGAGTAGCAATAACTGGACAACCTGTGGTGTCCCCGACGCGCCTGTCGTGAGCATTACGCAACATTTCCCAATAACGTCCATTGAGTGTTTCACCGTCACTGAGAACAATTTTCAGGGCTCATTTGTCGTGGGTTCAACACTTTACACGAAGCTCAGCATAAAGACGAAAAAAAATCAGAGAACGTTACCATGCCCCGAATTACGACACAACAAAGGGAACGTGCCATTGGCATGTTACAGGCGGGTCTCAGTTGTGCCGCCGTAGGACGTCACATGCAGTGTCATCCCTCCACAATTAGTCGCCTCAGAATCAGGGAACATGAAACTTGCCATTTTGCCGACCGACCACGCCCTGGTCAGCCAAGAGTCACTACAGCCCGCCAGGATCGGTACATCGGTTTGATGCACACACGTGACCGATTTTGCACCACGACACAGACTGCTCGTGGGACAGTGTGAATTGGAAGGCCCAGGGTAAGCCTCAGCACCATCCGACGCCGTCTCCAACAGATACAGATGCATGCACGCATCCCCTACCGAGGGCCCATATTGACACCCAAAACCGTTTACGATGGGCTCGAAATCATCAGAGCCCACACTCTGCAAGGTTGACACAAGACTTCTTGCAACAGAATAATGTGAACATCATGGAATGGCCAGCTTACTCCCCCGGTCTATCGCCCATAGAGCACTTGTGGGATCAGCTTAAGAATGCCGTTGCACGTCAACCCAGGCCACGCAACCGACGTGCATTGATCCAGGTAGTGCAGGAAGAGTGGGACCGGATCCCACAGCACAGAATAGCCACACTCATCAGGTCCTTGCGTCGCAGATGTACTGCTTGCGTTGATGCCCAAGGTGGACATACCCATTATTGAAAGATGACACCTTCAATTTCTGTATCAACGATTTGTTTGCAAGGAATAAAAGTCACCAGGGTTTCACATATTGTCAATTCTTTGTCTCATTGTGACCAATGTCTTGTTCTTCAATTTAAGAGTACTTACAATATTTTACACTTTACATTTCTCAAAATATTTTACATTCTTTGGTTTCGTGTGTTTTTAATGGCGCTAAGTATATATAGAACTTACTTTGATTATTACTAGACCATTATGCGCCCTCTTCCATACCGGTAGGCCTAATTTCCGAACCATCCGTATCTAAACAAAAAATTGAAGAATTTTAGGCATGCTTTTTCCACCTGGCGGTAAAATTTAATGCATAGCTGAAACGTATGTTGTGACAAAAACACTTAATTGTTCTTATTATGTCAGTTTAACTGTCTACTCCAACCAAAATCGTTTTCTAATAAAAATCGTCTCTACAAAAGACAGTATTGAGCTTGTCGAACAGGACATGTCCTTTCAGAAATATGTGTGAATTAATTGATAGTAAAAACTATTCACAAGTTCTACACATTTTGGTTTCAAAAAAAGAAACCCTTTGCACAAAATGATTTCAGAAATATCACTATTGCTTTGGAATGGTTTGGGTAAGTTAATAAGAAAATGTGCATAGAGCAACGCAAAAAGAACGAATAATTATTAGTTACCGAGTAAAAACAGATCCCCGGATTCTTGGATCTCTCCAAGTTTGAAAGTGTAAACCACGTCAGGCTCCTCGTCGTAGACCACATTGAACCATTCCGGGAAGCCCGGAACTTGGGAGATCACTCTTCCCGGATAACCCTCTCTCTTCTGTTCCTCACCGACAACAAAATAATGTTTCATTCGTTTTCCGACGAGGTTTGATGGTGTTGCATGTTGTAAGGAATTTTCACACGCCTCAGCAATTAGACTTTAAGATTTTCTGCCAATTGCTCCCATGTGTGCTGTTTTCTGTTTTCGAAAACCGATACAAATCTTTATTTCCCGGAATCTGCAGAAGGACATTCTGCCTAAAACTGAGTTGTATCTTGAGCGCTTTCATCTTTTGAGTCTTATTTGTATAGTTGCTGAGGCGGGCATCAACTTCAGCCGAACTTTGCCAAAGGCCATGCTCCACAATCTCCTTAGTTTGACTTTCCTTTTTTTAGTTGCAGCTTTTCTTTACGTACTTTTTCTGTCTCTTTTAGATATTGTTGCCTGTCTTAAGTGAGTTTTAAAAGTCTTTGTTTAAAATTAAAGTAGGTTGAATGTTTTAAAACTGATGCTCTGTTAAAAACGTCTCCCCTTCTCTCGTCGCTCAAAAGATGCAACCAATTTCCCACTTTATTAAAACTGTACAATAAAACACTTTCGTGCGTGTAGTTGGAGGCTAATGGTTTTCTGTTCTGTTCATAATTTAATCTCGCAAAAACAGTTTCTGGCAGCTTGTTGTGTTTGATAACTGACTCACATTCTGGATTTGATTCTATCGTTTTAAAATCGTTATCCCCTCCTGGCAATTGATCTTTTAAAAGGTGCTCCAGTAAACTGATAATGTCAGAAGTTAAAACTTGTAAAATTGCTTGTGTCAACACATCATTCTCTGAGGATGTAACTTATGTTTTAAAAAACATATGTAGTTTCAACTACACTTCCAGGGACTAAAATTGCCTCCCCTTCAATAAGTTTGTCACTCTTCACATTTTTAAAAATTTGTAATAATTTCTCCATAGACTTGGTTCATATTTAAAATATTAGTTGTGTCCTCAATCCTTGACCACAGTGGTTTAGTTAAAAGTTTGTTTAAAATGCCCAGCGCCCTACAGCCTGCCATGTTCATGTTTAAAAGAAGATTGGACGTACCCCAGCACTTTTGTAAGAAGTTATGTAGATGTGGATGAAGATGATATAAAATAGAAGCATTGTGGAATAAATATTAAAACGATTTCCTTTAAAATTAGTAAGACGCTCTTGAATTTCCAATGCAGATGAAAAAGTCACAGCAGGTAAAAAAACACGTTTCTCGTCACCTCTGGAAAAAACTTTACAGCATATACGAATAAAACTAACAATTTGACTCTCCGTGTGTTCGGTAGTATTTAAATATTTTTTTTCAAAAGCAACCAATGAGTGGCTAACTTTATCCGCCATGTTCACAAGAAGGTGCAGTCCACAAAAGAAGTTATTCGCTTTCAAGAAGTGTTCGTTTTCTTTTAGTGAAAAAACATTCCAGGAATCTATTATTGAAGGAACAATAGTAGATCGATATTCCTCCAGCATTATATGGAAGCTCTTTTGTGCCACAGCTCGGTCTGACATGGAATTTCTTATGTTTGCTAAAATCCTTTGGCCAGCTGATAATTCATCGGTGTTTGCCATATCAAGATCTAATATAATTTGCTTCAAACTTTCTAAGTTAGTTGATGCTGTTTTGTCTTTAATTTCTTGTACCCCAAGAAGTTTTGGAGTTTTGTCACTAGAAGTTAAAAGATATGATTCGTATTGTCTGCCGTATTTCTTTGTTTCGTCGGTATAGATTGTTGTGTTTGATTCCTGGGCGAATGAATCCACAATGTTCAAATGGCTTAAAGGCATTCGCATTTTCCCCCATTTCATCCACTGTTGATCTACATGGTAAGGCAGAGGCGGAAACATTCAGCAGGTTCAATACGGCAGAAATAACAGCAGATATGTGTGAAGGGGCAACATTATGATCTAAGAGAGTCAAAACACAAAAGATAAAAGAGTCGTTATACATGTATTTCTTCCCGTTTAAAAAACTTATGGTACGTGCTTTGTTGAATGGGATCTCCGAATTCTTATCGTTAATTAGCTTTTCAAAGTTCTTTTCGTACGCAGCACATTGCAAACACTGTAAACAATCTTGTGTGGATTTTGTAGATGTATGCTCCTTGGAGATTTGAAATTTACTCAACTTTTCAAGCTTGGAATCTCTAGGCGACACTAGAGCCGTTCTTATTCTTTGTAATCGCTGTAGTTTCCTTTGAGTTAGGTTTAGTTCATGAGTTAATTGGCGGTTGTTTTTAATTAGTCGTGCCTCTCGAGCTCTTGTATTTCTGTATTTCTTCTTCATCTCTTTTAATGCACTGAGTGTTTTCTTCACTTTTGCTGTATAATCGGAATCACGAAGGGGAGAATTTACAATTGGTGAAGATAAAACTTGGGATGATGACTGTGAGTTTAAAAAATGGGATGATCCTGTTAAAATATCTGTAGATGTAGATAAAACTTGGAATGATCCGGTAAAAGATGAGGCTTGTGAGTTGAAAAATGGGATGATCCTGTTAAAATATCTGTAGATGTAGATAAAACTTGAGATGATCCGGTAAAAGATGAGGCTTGTGGGTTTAAAAAATAGGATGATCCTGTTAAAATATCTGTAGATGAAGATAAAACTTGGGATGATCCGGTAAAAGATGAGGTTGTGGGTTTAAAAAATAGGATGATCCTGTTAAAATATCTGTAGATGAAGATAAAACTTGGGATGATCCGGTAAAAGATGAGGTTGTGGGTTTAAAAAATGGGATGATCCTGTTAAAATATCTGTAGATGAAGATAAAACAGTAGACGTGTGCGTACTAGTGCTCGGGGATGAATTTATTAGCTGGCCAGTTAAAAGTGAGATCATACGCCTCTGTGTCGCTGGTTCTTCTGGGGATTTCTGGGTTGTATGTCTTTTTTCAAGAGGAGGTATATCAAAAGTTTGTTCTTCTAACTGTATTAGTTTCTGTTTGAACTGAGGGGTTTGTTTCGTTTTTAACTGTAATCTTTGTTTTGCTAATTTTTGAACAAAATATCGCACACGGACAGGTGAACAGTTTGGTGGCATTCGATCACCCATCCATGTTTTCAAATATGATGTTAATGTGGCTCATGGTAGATGCAGGTGGGATAATTCTACCACGCAGCCGTTAGTAAATAGAGTTGGTGGAATTTCACCAGGAGCTGTGTTTTGGCCGGATTTCAAAGGTGGGATAGAAATCCCTGCCTTCTCACAATGACTCCGTTGTGTTTGCCTAGCATTTCGCCTGTAAAACTAACTTATAAACGCAGGACAATGTTAATACTCGACGGGAAGACTTGAAAGTGAACTTCCATAAGCTAAAAGTGTAGATAAATCTTTAAAAAGTTACCAGGTCTGTTAGTAGACTTAAAAATGGCAACACATAAAACATTTTTTTGAAGCTAGCACCCCTATCATTTTTTCGATATAGATTCGTCCACGAGGCAATCAGGGAAAAACTAATCAGCTATAACGTAAGGGTTGCCAATTTTTAGTTTGAAGTAGAAAATAAGGCAAACTACTGAAATTCAGTTTTTCTTTACATTAAAGTTTATGTGTTAGAATAGAAATAATGGATTGATTCATGTTGTGAGGTAGGACAAAGCTGGCGCATAAATAAGGATTGACTTCAATGTTTCTTCGGTTCATCGAGTTATGAACGAACTTGCCTCTGTGCAAACTAAATAAATCCGCGAAGCGGTTTATGAAAAGTTTGCACAGAGGCCAGTTCGTTCATAACTCGATGAACCGAAGAAACATTGAAGTCAATCCTTATAATTTAATTACTATCCCCATATACTTCGTAACCAATACAAAATATCCAAAATAAGTGATATATTGCATTTTCAAGAATCAAAACAAACAAACGCGCGCAAAGCTACACGTAATGACAAAGCTGTCTACCAAGTGACGTCACAATCACAGGCAAAGACGATTGCAGGTGATGACGTCATCTCGCGTCATAGCGTTGAGCCTATCAATGCAGTTGTGCTGACAAGAGTGCAAATATTTTCGTATGCCAACATAATAAGTTCATTTCTTTGAAATCTTATCGGAATGAAAAATAAATGAGCAGGTATTTATTAAACATATTTTCAAATTAATTGCATTCTCCGTTCAATAAATATCAGTAGGGCTATTGATGTTTCGTCAGTGCGTCACGTATGTCGTTGTCAAAAGTAGTCCGGAGCTGGTTCGTTCATCGGGTTATGAACGAAAGCAGATTAGCCAATCAAATTGCAGTATTCGTCGTAAACACACTGGAAATTAAATTATACTAGCATATACGCAGAGAACGTTTTTATTGTGACGTCAAACGCCCTGACACTGAACGACGTCATCATTTTTAAATTTTGGTGACGTGTTGGAACACGACGTCACTGGATGACGTCATCACCTAAACGCGAGTGGGGATGTCAGGCTGTTGTGTTTGCCTTGCATTTCGCCTGTAAAACTAACTTATAAACGCAAGACAATGTTAATATTCGACGGAAAGACTTGAAAGTGAACTTCCATAAGCTAAAAGTGTAGATATATCTTTAAAAAGCTATCAGGTCTGTCAATAGACCGAAAAATGGTAACACATAAAACAGTTGTTTGAAGCTAGCACCCCTATCTTTTTTTAGATATAGATTCGTCCACGAGGCAATCAGGGAAAAACTATTCAGCTTTAACGTAGGGGTTGCCAATTTTTAGTTTGATGTAGAAAATAAGGCAAACTACTAACATTCAGTTGTTCTTTACATTAAAGTTTATGTGTTAGAATAGAAATAATGGATTGATTCTAGAGCTGCGTATACGCTGTGATAACTGCAAGAAAAAAGGAAGTGTCCACACTTTTTGAACTCGGGCCTCCGGCCCTCGTCCAAAAACAATGGACACTTCCTTTTTTCTTGCAGTTATCACAGCGTATACGCAGCTCTTGAATCAATCCATTATTTCTTAATTTTGTTACCTTAACAAGTGTAAAATTAACCGTGCACTCGGCCGATAAAGCATACCTGCATTTACATTGAGATCCATGATCTTCCCGTAAAACGCAGAGCTTGTCTGTAAAAGCTGAACCGTTGTTGTATTTCGCTCAACAAGGGACGTTTTCTTTGGTGCTGATTCGGAAATCGATCGCAAAGAAAGGTAACACTTCCGGTTATCGGGCGATTGGTTGCTGACAATCTTGCCATGAAATTTGCATATAACTTTCCCAAATTGACAGGTGTGCATACCTGGTACCTCAGCTTAGTCAGATGCGTGATGACCATGCTCAGAGTGAAGGCAGGCATCCTTACCTAAGCACTAGTTGAATTAAGAAAAATAAATAGATGTAATAGTAAAGACTGATTTAACGACAAATCACGGTAAGGGTAAAAAATAGCAGGTAATCGAAATAGGTCAGTTGGCAAACAATAGGCTAACCCTAAGTTCCACGGGGGGTCACAATGTTGAAGAGATAGACCATCACTGAGCGACCCACGTGATACCTGCTATTCTTTACCCTACCCCAGTAAATCCCAATAGTCACATCAGTTTATCACTCGTAACCAACTTTTGGAAATCAGACACGCTAATTTGAACACCTTCACAATATCTACAACAGATTTCCTCGCCACGTGGATGGCCACACCTGTCCTTCACTAAAGAGAAACTGGTCCAACCACAATCCAACCAACCCAAAAACCTCATTCCAAAAACAGTAAAACCCCATTCCCATACACCACTGATTATGCAGTAAGGCACAGCAATCCTAACAACCCCTAACTACATTATATACCAAAAATGAAAGATTTGCATCTTGCGGTTCTTGAGCTATCGCGTTCACAAGAAATCTGGACGGACGGAAGGACGGAAAGACGGAAGGACGTGGCGGGGAACAAAAAAGGTTCGTAGGCATATAAACTATTTCATAAAGAAAGATAAATGAAAGAACTAGTTATTAGTTGTCATTTGTGCTGAGTCACACTCAAGATTATTTATCCCCTAAATTGCGATTCACCAAAGGGAACAAAGAACCGTCATACGGTTTCTGGAACCATACCACTTATAGCAACACTGATAGTAAAAGTTTATCTGACCACGTCTCTGGGAGTCGGGGCCGGTTGCACAAAGGTGTATTAAATCTAAGCTTGGATTAAAGTTAAGTGTGGCTTAAATTGCTTAAGTCTGACTTAATACCGTTGCACAAAGCCGTATCAGAACTAGGCTTGGTCAATACCGGTATTAAGTATTTGAAACTAGTATTACCTGGAATATTACCCATAATACAATGTAAAATTTGTTCCTGATATTGATCAACTAATCAATATGGAAGCACCTGTTGTCAGTGTTGTAAAAAAGGAGCGAAGCCAAAATTTCACTGATGAGGAGCGATACGTGATATCCGATTTTGTGCAAATTCAATAATACGGTCACAAATCAAAGACAAAATAACTTGTGGATAGCCTTAACAGACCGACTGAAGAAAATTGGAGAAACAAAACGAACAGCTGAACGAAAATGGAAGAACCTCGTATCAACTTAAGAAAGATGTCGGCGAATTTCGAGCCTCTCGACGTAAAATCGGTGGGGGGTCCACCTCGGAAAGAGTCGTCTTTGCGCTCGCAGAAAATATGGGAGAGCCACAGCGATGTCCCAGCGTCTGTCGGTTTGGCTGGTGTTGAGAGCGGTAAGTTCTTACAAAATATTGAAAATTGGTATTTATAAAAAGGAAAAAATCATCCAAAATGAAAGACATAGGTACTTTACTTACTACTACAACATCAGTGCCTCTGTGTTTACTATACGGGTACTTTAGAGAGGTCTCATAAATATTCATGTTTTGGTGATGTCATTTCAAAAACAAAATGTCTATCAATGACAGCGAGTGTTAAATTTACGGTGGATTGTGGTTGCAGCACATCAAACCTTTCTTACGACATAAGGTGAGTAGTCGGTGCGTTTTACGAGGGTATTTTATAGTTCATAACAGAAACTAGAATCGCTCCCGTTCTGGAATTGTTTCCCGAACACTAGGTGGTAGCCTATGTTTTGACGAAGACGTCGAAAATCAACAAGTACTTGAAGGTGAAGTTGAACAAGATGACGTTGACAAAGCAGGGACCGCGGCTTCTACTTCTGCTAGCACAAGCTTCGTAAATGTTTCAGTTGAATCTGAAGGGGATGTTATTTATTCCTCTGTGCTTCAACCAACTGAAAATGGTAATAATTATAGTCATATTTATAATCTCTTACTGTAAGTAACTTAGTAGTCTTATAGCTCGGGCATGTAGCGTTTTAGCTTATGAAGTTATTAGCCATTAATACAAAGTAGTTTTTCATACAAACTTTTTAGATAGGGCCTTTATAATGACGGTTTAATGTGTGGCTCTTCCTGACAGACAAGAAAGTAAAACTCAATTGGATAGAGACACATGAGTGCTGCTATGGCATTAGTTACAATTTCACTTCAGTTTTATCGCTGGCTGCAATTGACGGATTCCAAGTGATGACGTCACTTGGAATTTAAGCGCAAAGCATTTCGGGGATTGAGGGATGTTTAACAATGAACTATTTACGTGGAATGGACATGTCTGAGGTCTCATTGGTTGGTTTGTATCGCCACCATTGCTGAGTGATGAGCGCATGACCGATCTGGATCGCAATTGCACCATCTCCTAGTAATGTGGGTGTTTGATGCAAACCAAATACCACATAACCTCCATTCCAAGTATATAGTTTATAAATGTCTACATAATTTTACAAAATGGCAAAAGGAATAAAACTGTATCGAGAAGAAGACGTAAAACGTGCAAAGTCTCCAGAAAAATGCGTGCATAAAAACATGTTATGTCACCAATATTTTCAAAAATATTGTGCTGCTGCAGAACACACAAACAATATATGTTCAGGGTACAGAGCAACCATCTTCATCGACCGCAATATACTCAGATAGTAGGCTCAAATGTATATACAATATTAAAAAGGTATTATCATTATAATAATGGTAATTATTATAAAAATGTATTATTAATCTATATATGTAGAATATAGAATAACCGATACAACACTGAAAATAAATGTAAATGAAGTATTGGTTTTTAACGTGGAAATATGTTCAAAGATCATGCAATGGCGTTCATGAAATGCTACTTCATGTCAGAAGCCTTGGAAATATAAGTTACGTGTATTTGAACATGACTGAGACGAAAGTTGAACAGTTTACAGTGACAAAAAAATACATGTTAATACATTTTATTTCGCATGCGAATAACCAAAATGTCCCAATTTAAGTAATTTTACATGTTGTTGGATATGAATATGCTATTTATTGTCAGCTTAAGTAGGTGTATATAATTTATTCCATTGCAGTACCTAGACCAAACCCCTCCAGGAAAAGAAAGCTGACCCAGCAGGATATGATGGAGGCTCAGGTAGAAGTGCTGAAAAAGCATAGAGGTGGAGAAAAGAAACTCACTTACTAGATTTAAAATCAGAGCTTATTCATTTAAAAATTTCACTTATGAAATCTAGTAAAGATGAAGAGTGAAATACTCATCTAAGTGAACACTTTAGCTGAAATCTATTTTATACTTTTATTGAAAAAAGACTATTTACATGGATATACTGATGTTCCTTTTTGTAATTCTTTTATTTAAATTGTGTGGATAGTGATTGGAAGCAAAGGGTAAAGTGTACATTAACAGAAGAAATGTACCATTTATTTCAGAAAAAAATACAAAAAATAATTTAACTTTTTTGTTTTTGTTCTGTATTTTATATGTATTTCATTTAAAATGTTCACTTTAAGAATCAAATATGTTTGTCACATGGCTTTGTAACATACAATAATATCATAAGGTGATCTAATGTAATGAATTTTGTGTTTTCGATGCAACCATCAATCCTCACTCTACCCAGTGTAACTTTTACCAAAATTTGTTGACCAAAGTTAGTACATAGGGGCACTTTAATACATAAGTGGCTTTTGGAATCCTTCATTCCATATGGCTGGAAAAATGCTGATATTTTTACATTGAAGCAGAATTAGGAATCCACCGATACTGACTATTTTTTATTCAAGAAATGCAATTCATAAACTGATTGTTTCATTGGAGTAACTTCATAGAGTGTGGCCTTTAATAATGTTTTTTTACAACTTCACTGTTTACAGGGCATTGGTCCAATTAATGCTTTTTTTACTTCAATGCCAGTCATTTAGTTTTTTGGGTGTACAGGCAGTGTACTTCTTGAAATAAATAGGTAGATATTTTGACAATTTTCGCTTTAATGGGAAAATATTAACATTTTGACACCTCATGCTCTTGAATATAAATGGTTTCTTGCTTAGCACTGTGCTTAAAATTATATTGACACACACTGAGCAACATTCTATGGTTGTGGAAAGGAAACCGTCCATTACTACCTGGCAATTATTCTCCACTTACAAAGGCCATGTTTTGGAAACTTATTTTGGTGAAACTGAATTTATAAATAGTGGTCTAATTTTCCCAATTCACATAGTTGAAGGTTTTTATTCTACACGTTGTTATGATGAGTATTCACTGATTATACACTGAAATTGATACCAAAGAACTTCCCAGCAGTTGAAGACTGAGAGAAATGAGCGAAGTTTTTTATGTTTGTGTCACGGTTGGGCTAACATTTGCTATTAACCACAATTTAACCTTTCTACTAATCTACTTGTTTGCTTTATTCAATCTTATTGTCTACGTCACCAATTATTATTGTCATTGGTTTATTCACTCGTCCATTCATTTCTTGATCTTTATCACCTTAAATTGACTCATTCATTCAAACACTCAAAGCCGCGTGTTAATGATGATCTTCGTGTCCGACGACGCGGTGCGCGCGAAACCAGTCAAGTATGTCTTGGGGACTTCAACTTTGAGGCGTCTTCTGAAAAGTTGCGCTTAGCTGCTAAAGTGGGGTACTACAAACTTGTGTTGGTAGTTGGACTGGAACAAATCGATACTTCATTACCTACAACTGAAATATTGTTAGAAGGTCATATCGTGGACCAAACGGCGGAAAATTTCATCCAGACGGTAGACATAGTAGTAGGTTAAGGGCAAGTAAGTGGGGATGGAAACTGCCTCTTCAATTCTTTGTCGATGTACGTGTTAGGGAAGGAACGAGCAGCATCTCACATACGTATGTTGGCTACAATTGAATTGGAGAAATATGAGAAAGATCTTGGCGCATGGGATATTTTTGGGTTTCCATTCGATAATGAAGATGCTTGTTTATCTGTTGCTGTCCGGGGAAGGTTTTCCTCTGCTTGGGCCTTGCAGACTTGTGATTCGGTTATGGGGCGTGATATCATTTCTGTATATACTCCTGTAAATTGCCTATTGGATAGGTGCTCTAAGATATTAGACACTGTTTTCAAATCGAGATATCGGTCCAAAGCCTCTCCACTGTTAGTCATGTGGACCGGCTTGATGTCCGGACAAACCAGCATGATCCCCGGACAAACCAGCATGATCCCCGGACAAACATGGACTCCGAACCATTTTGTTCCTCTCGTTCGAATTGCTAGAGGAATTGAAACCTACATCAGCTTGTCTTCCGAAGGTTTATCCTGCACGACTGCATCCCGGAGCTGTCTCTGTCTCCTGTCCTAGAGGATGGGCCTGTGTTCACGTACGACAGAGAAGAAACTCCTGACAGTACCTGTGGTATTATGGTAAGTGCGTGTTTTTAACTTATCTAGAATGTGATATTCATCAGGTTGGGGAAATGTGCCGAACGGGAGTCCACTCCTGAACAGGAGTAACACTCCGGAACGAGCTATAGGCCGCACTCTTGATCGGGAGTTCGGTGGGTGAAAAAAACAAAACACGCCGCCGTTCTCCTCAACCCCTACCGTAATGCACGCTTTGCAGAGCAACAACAACGCAGTAGACTTCAAGCTTTGCCTCCGTGTGCTTTTTTCTTTAAAATTATTTGTAGTCACATGCGCTGACCACTCCAAAGAAATTCACGCAAACTACAAAAAGTGAATTCGCCATTTTCAACAAGCCATATGAGCGTCTAAAAAAATGTTTACCTTAGCCATTGATGTTTCAAATTGAAGACTGGTGTCTTTAGTATTGCATGCTTCCCACGTGGTGACAGTCCGTCGTTCACCCAAGCCACTGACTCGGACGCACAAATTTCAGGTCTTTAAATATTGCCAGTCGGCGCGATTATACGGTGGTCATTAGTGAACATCGATGCATTTTTATTCTGCACACATCGTTTTTAATTCATTTTAAAACTGTTTGATAATGAAAATCTTTTTTATTTACTTCATGCACTAAAACAGTTTATTTGTTAATTGTGTATTTAATTTGAATCGTAAATTTTAGATGGCAGCACATTTACGAGACTTTTTGCATCTCTTCATGTTATTTGTCATAAGGCGTGTTTTCCGTGAAGTGAGTGAATGTGTCGGATGACGTCATAATTTATTCATATCCGAGAGGTCAAAGGTCAACTGTAGCAAAATCCGTCAGTTCAAAAGTCATATATATGTGAGCTGAATGCCCTTTGAACTGACGGATTTTGCTACAGTTGACCTTTGACCTCTCGGATATGAATAAATTATGACGTCATCCGACACATTCACTTACTTTTCGGAAAACACGCCTTATGACAAATAACATGAAGAGATGCAAAAAGTCTCGTAAATGTGCTGCCATCTAAAATTTACGATTCAAATTAAATACACAATTAACAAATAAACTGTTTTAGTGCATGAAGTAAATAAAAAAGATTTTCATTATCAAACAGTTTTAAAATGAATTAAAAACGATGTGTGCAGAATAAAAATGCATCGATGGTCACTAATGACCACCGTATAATCGCGCCGACTGGCAATATTTAAAGGCCTGAAATTTGTGCGTCCGAGTCAGTCCGTCGTTCACCCAAGCCACTGTCACCACGTGGGAAGCATGCAATACTTCAGACACCAGTCTTCAATTTGAAACATCAATGGCTAAGGTAACATTTATTTAGACGCTGATATGGCTTGTTGAAAATGGCGAATTCACTTTTTGTAGTTTGCGTGAATTTCTTTGAAGTGGTCAGCGCATGTGACTACAAATAATTTTAAAGAAAAAAGCACACGGAGGCAAAGCTTGAAGTCTACTGCGTTGTTGTTGCTCTGCAAAGCGTGCATTACGGTAGGGGTTGAGGAGAACGGCGGCGTGTTTTGTTTTTTTCACCCACCGAACTCCCGATCAAGAGTGCGGTCTATAGCTCGTTCCGGAGTGTTACTCCTGTTCAGGAGTGGACTCCCGTTCGGCACGTTTCCCCAACCTGTTCATATTCTTCAAAAAATATATTGTTTCTTATTTTATCTCACTTGTATGTGTCCATGTTTTGTTCACAGATTGACCGTCTGGCGTCGCATTGTGTGATCCTCTACTCGGACGAGCAGCTGGCCCGGTAGTATGTCGGGTGCATACTTCGTCACCACTACTGTTTATAAGAAACGTCAGAAAATCATTTATTCCTTGGCCCAATGTATTTGCATTGGGATGGGAAAATTCGGACCAACCATTCTTTCTTTTCTCACCTTCAAGCTATTTTGTACGAAGGTGAGATCAACTTTGAAATAAAAGTAGGTAGTGACCAGGAACAGGTTCTAACGGAAGCACTAAAATGCTGCTTTCCATTTGCTACCCATCTCTTCTGGTCGAAACATTTGAAAAACAATGTGAGTAGGTATTTGTCCGACGAAGGTGAGAGACAAAATTGTTAATGACATCTTTGGAGAGAATGGCTTGTTGAAAAGTGAATGCATGTACACGTTTGAACAAAAATGTGTATATTTGTTATCGTTGGAATGGTGGAAGAGTTTCCAGAGTTTAAAGCATATCTGGAAAAAAGAAAACCAATATTATACAAAGATGTTATCGAGTCCTTTCAAAAGAGATGAAATGGACAACTTATGGACAAACAATAATTGTGAGTCCCTTAACAATATATTATAGTTGTCCATTGACTGGAAACCAAAGAAATTTCCATAATTGGTTGAAAAATTATATAGCGTATCGAATGTACAACTTTTAGATTTCAGGAGATCTCTTCATGGTACCGGAAATTATGTACTTGTCCCTAAACTCCATAAATATTTGGTGAAGAAGGATATGGGGATAAGAAAAAGTGAAGATGAGAAAAAGATATTCCCCGATTTTTTAGCGCGCCATAAGGGTAAATCTGTCTGAAAAGTTTATAAAATAAAGGCAACTATGGAAGAATTTTCGATTTCGAGTACAACTTGTGTTGGCAAAAAAACATATAAGACGAAACGTTCGAAAAGCGAAAGGGCAACATAATTTATCAATTGTTTTAAATGTTGTACTATTTTTTAATCCACATTTTACAGCATTCCTAATTATCTAAAATCCATTTGTTTTTTCTGTGTTGTTACTGAATTGTTTTTCTGTTTGTTGTATTTGGTATTGTTTCGTCCCTTTGTGTGCATCTTTTAATTTAATTTTGTGTAGTTTATTATTATGTATTTTCCCGTTTTGTCGCTGTATTTCTCCTCTGTAAATTTAACATGGTAAAGTTTATTATTTGTTCTACTTCTGTTTTAGTTGAATAAATTCTTTAATCAATAAAAATGTTTTAATTTTGTTGTGATCATCAAAAAATTCCTGCAATTGAGTAAAACCCCAATAGCGGATTTACTTTTCCCTTCATTTATTGTAATCTTTCGTCGTAGTCATAGAATCATACCACCAGGCCTCTGCCGAATTTTTTTTCCGTATTCGTCATAGCCCAGGTCACTTCCATAATGGAAAAACGATATTTTTTAACTTGTCCCGCCGGAAAAAACGGTGGCACTAATTTCACAACAAATAAGCAAAAAATAAGATATTTACCACTGCATTCCGGTAGTATAGACCACGAAGAAGGAGTTTGTCAAACTAACGCCCCTGTAAAGTGGTAAATTTTCCCTTGTGCAGTCAATATTTGTTTCGAAGTCCACTGGCGTTCAACCTGACGTAACCGCCATAGTAAAACATTTATCCTACCAGTTAAACTGTGTGGGGCGTCGTAGAAATACGTCACTCATATATCTTTGGTCACTTTACAGCGGCGTAAGTTTGACAAACTCCTTCTTCGTGGTCTATACTATCAGAATACAGTGGTAAATATTTTATTCTGTGCTTATTTGTTGTGAAATTTGTGCCGCAGTTTTTTTCGGCGGGACAAGTTAAAAAATATCGTTTTTCCATTATGGAAGTGATCTGGGCTATGACGAAAACGGAAAACAAATCGGCAGAGCCAGATTTCTCGGCTAGCATAAATTAGGACTTTTCTTCAGATAGCACTTATAGTTTTGTATGACAAAAAATGCAGTTTTCGTTGTGTTTTTCGTTGGTTAGTCTAATGGTTTGAGTACTTCTTATTAAAGAACGCTTGTTAATCATATGGAATTAGCATGGTGAATAAATCCATTATATTGTTCAAATGCTCCAGTATTTTTCAGAAATGGAGCGAGACCTGCAAGTAACGGAGCGACAGACAAGATGGGAGCAAGATTTACAAAACGTGAAAGCAGAGTTTGTAGAATTCCTTACGTTTAACATACAAATCGAGAACTTATATACAAAATCGTGAGGTGCTGTAAGTTTGACAAACATCAAAGATAGTTTATAGAGATTACACCGAGGGACAGAGGAGACCAAGTTTTACATGGATTATACATATTTTAACAGATGTCCCAACATTCGTATCCTTAAACGTAAAACCATGTTTGAACTTCAATGGGGATCCTATATTTTCTAAGGGCTAAACCAAAAGTGCTAAACCCTGACATTTGATTATTTAGACGGTAAAAAGTAATCAATTTGAGGGAATGTCAGTAAAGAATAAAGCTCTATATGTCACTCTGTCGGTCCGTCTGTAACCTTAAAGGGGGGGGGGGGGGGGGGGGGCCAAAAACAGCATGCCATTGAATTGAACGGGCTCCCATAGGCTATCCTATCCGTGGGTGTGAGTCTTGCAAGTGGTATACGGTGTGAAAATACACTGGAAATGAATCTGCCAGAAAATCTTGTGTTCAATCGTCAGTGAATTTGACCGGAAAAGCATTAGTAAATTACTTTCTCTTACGCTAGTGCAGTGACTGGTGAGCTAGGCGTATGCTGATTGGCCGATCAGGACACACAGCTAAGCTCTGTCGTGAAGATGGCTCCCAAGTCAGTTACGCATTATCTGATAACGATATGGTTTTGGTACAATTTTGGAAAATTTAGTGCGCATGTTCTTTCATTTCCTTCTCCTTTAAAGGAGGGGAAATCTCTAGAAATACATAGGGATTATCGTCGATAACAACCTTCAAAGTACTTCAAACATTTCACGTCAATTACCTCCAGTGACCCTCAAGCTAATAAAAACAGACAGAAGTATGTCCTTTCAGTGGCTTATCTGTGTAGCTATTTTTCCGTTTTAGGATGACGTGATGTTGGTGTAGCTATTTTTAGATCAATAATGACGTATTTTTACCGCTCTCTAATGTATAATGGTAGATTTAGGTCCAAAAAAACATGGCGACAACTTGAAGTGGGAAAATTTCCTCCAAATATATAGGTCAGTATGCAACCGCGCGCCATTGCTTAGCCAGCCATTGGCTAAATTGCATCACATGACTACTCTATAACGCACTTACATTTTTATTCAACAATAATTGGATAAAACTAATTAAAAAATGGTGGCGGCCTTGTGAATGGCCTATGGAGCTTATTCTCTATTGTAACGCCACCTTCAAATTTCAATTATTCACTTACGAGGGGATAAAACACACATTGGACAGTTGTTTAGGACTAAATAAACTCTACTCTTTCCATCTAAACTAGTCTAAAGCTTAGATTTTCTTTCCCATTAAATATCGATAAAGCACGTTCCTGTTTAGAATTGCATCATTCCGACTGCTCGGAGTAATATCGCGAATGATATTGGGAGATAAATTCATGAGATCATGGTTTCCATATCCTGTTGGACTAGCAAGGTAGCAGTTTCCTTGAAAATGGCTAAGCGTGCGTCGAATTCTTTGCAGCTTTCCGAACGGACCATTATGTGTAAGCTTTGATTTGTAGTGCTGCTAAAACAACAATGGTTACTTGGTAGCGTTTTTGTTAACCGGTAGGTACCAAACACCCAACCGATCTCCCGTATCAATACTAGTCACCAATACTGTCCCCTATTGTTTAGGCTACCTGGTCATTTTCAATCCTGGCAAATTAGTTCTTCCTCTCTCAATTGAGCTGTCTCGCGGAAAGTTTGTAAAATCAATGTGGAAATCCATTATCTATTAAACCTAACGAGGATATCGTTAGTCAAATCAAAAGTGTATTTTAACAAAATAAAAAGATGCTTGTAAGTATGAAACTTCAGAGTTCATCTGGCTTCACAGGGCGAAGATATTGAAGTAATTATGTCACTTTGAGTGTGTAGAACACATCCCTAGAGTAGAAGGTCAATAGCGCGTATAAACTCCATTATTCCGAATTACAGCTTCCAACCTGCGTCTTATCCCTCCAGTGGGACGTCGGATCTGTTGAGGGGTAAATGCCGCCAATACCAATGCAATGCGGCTTCCAATTCCTGCAGATTGAATATCCCAAATGTGCTCTAAAGGATTCAAATCCGGACTCACGGCGGACCAAGGCAGAGTTGTTACAGCTTCGTTTTGTAAGAAGGTTATTACTGCTCGGGAACAATGTAATCTGCATCCTAGGATACCCAGGGTTTAATTCTCGACAAGCTCACCTCTTACCCCTGGGTCAATTGCCTCGTTAAGCGTCGTTTTTTGGGAACGCCCATTTTCTGTCTGACCAATCAAACGATTTCTTATAAACGTTTTAACTCTTCAGTTTTGGAGACACGTTTATCGAATTGAAGTAAAAACAAAGATGGCGGCCCCCAATAGGACATGTGAGTTGTGATACAACCGAAAAGTCGGCCATCTTTGTTTTGAACACTGCTAAGATGCTGACGCAACGCGGATTCTGATTGGTGGAATTTTCCGCCACAGTTTTGTGGCGGAACCAATCAAAATCTACATGCATATTAAATTAGAAACGACGGGCAGGGTCCGACTTGTCCCACGGGTAATGTGAGCGTAAGCGGAATTTTTAACCGTGGGTTTCGACGATGTGTAATCTGGTATTGTCATCCATGCACACAGGTCTTGAGCGTAATGGATGGTTCTCAAAATGAGACATGGCAACCTAATATACCTGTCACCTGGGAGGTTTCCTCGTATATTGGGGACCAAGTCCAGTTTGAAGTCGTGAGAGATGCACCCGCAAACCATTACAGAGTCCCCTCCATAAGGAACAGATGGATGGATGTTATTGTGTATATACGCTGTTTTTGTGCCTCCAAACCCTCGTTCGCCCATCAGTCACGTTGAGCAAGAAACGACTTTCGTCCGATCAATGGATTCTTCGTCAGGTCCTCAAATTCCAACCTCGTCGTACTAATGTTGATGGCGATCTGACAATAGCGAGCGTTTGAGGACTCCTTGCCCTCAGACCTGTCCTCGGTTTTTCACGGTTCTTGTGCGTCGGTTGGGTAGCCATAGCCATTGCCATTACCGACAAGTTGCCATTTTGCCCCTCAGATATCCTCCTTCGTGTCATGTTCACGGAAGAGGAGTCTACGTTGCAGAAAACTGGCCTTAAGTACAAAACATTTAAGGGGAAACATACTGAATTTGCGTAATTACACAACAAAAACATTTCACGTCGCATTAGATGCAGTTTTTGCCTTACTGTAACACATGAATTGCCACAATCGTTTCAGTTAACATTAATGCAGATTTATAATAATTAATTTCAGCATGGGGTGCTTATCTTTTTTTCCTTGTGTATATTTTTTTTTTTTAAGTTTCAAATTCTTTCTTAGTTAGGATGAATAAACAATTTTTCATTCTTAAAAGTTGTTCTTATAAAAAAGCCCTCAACAGAAGCCACATGCAGTTAGAAAATATTGCTAGCTTTGGGGTCGCAATTATTATTGAAAGCTGCAATTTTGCAACAATGCAGTGAGGTAATCTCTGTTTTTTATTAGTGTAAATTACTATTGAAATAATTGTATCAATCAGATGTTCGTCATTAAATCTCTATTCAAATCATATTAAGTATTTGTGCATGATGTCTAATAGATTAAAAATATGTTGTGGCGCTCATGAATTCCAACCGATTATTGACTGTGGTATAAGTAGATCGGACGATTAATTAACATTTGTGTTTATTAAACAGATTTCATGGTACCAGTCGTATGCTTTTAGTGTATTTTCTAAAGTGAATGTATTATGGCGCCTCTTCACATCGGTGCACCAAGCTGAATTATTAACAATAACTGTTAATTACTCTTACTGGAATAGAGTATTGGAGTACCCTGTTAACCTATTAAAGCTGACATCGAGGGTGAATGATCAGCAGTCTGAGTATTGACCATACAATACAGAAATGTGAGAGTCTATTGTCATCATTAATTTAGCAGTGAGTCTTCAGCGTATATTCATTCCACAATTCCATTTCACAGGTGACTTGTGGGTTTGTAAATATCATTATCGTAGGACTGATGAAGATAAGAATTGACTAAATTTGCTTTTAGTATGAGACGAGACGGTTACATATCAAAGCTGGAAAGAATTAATTCTACAGTTACGTTTAAACTGGTGGTTTTAAATACTTGTAATTTGTATTTAATACAAAACAATGAAATTGAAAACGGAGGACGATGAAAGCAAACAGATGGAAACTGGAGGGGTGAAAGGACAACGTGTTTTTAAAGATTATACAGAGAAGGCCACGATCCATGGAATTAATAAGACCTCTAGTAACAGCTTCATGAGACGGTGAGTTATTATTTAAACAAAAGAAAGCAATAAAATATTACGCCAACCCCTTACAACACCCATTATTACTGCCTTACCGGGATCATAGCTGAGGATCTATTCTTTATAGTGAATTAGTAAATAGCTGAGACACTGGTGAGCAGGGGTGAGTATCAAACTCCTAGCTTATGGTCACCGTCCCCCCGAGGCTCTACCAGCTGCACTGTTGGGAACGGCTCATTCATAAGATTTGCTTACACACGCAGAGCCTAGAACAAGCCCTTCGGATTATGTGGTATTTGTTCTACGTGATGAAATCAGTGTTTCGAAAGCAACCTGAATTTATCGTCATAAGAATCACTCCATTAGTAAATGATAAAAATAATTAGGTTTGCATCGGACTGGCGTCCATTTGTAAGTGGGTCCGTGTAACGTTCGTTATTTCAATTTTCATTTTTTGACATTGCAAAATTACGATTTTTAGGTTCAACTTTTCATTTTCATTTTCTACATTTTGAAAAGAAGAAATAAAAATTGAAATTTGACGTTCAATTTTCAATTTTTGTTTTCTATGTTTTCAACTCACAAATCAAAAATTGAAAAATGACGGTTATTTTTTCAATTTTCATTTTGCCTTTTCGCTCTACACGAAACGAATATTGAAAATTGTAACCTTCGTCAATGTTTCAAATGGTCGAAGACAGTCTTCAAACACAACTGCGCAAGTCACAAACCACCAAAGCGAACAGCCCTCGTAAAGCAAGCCGGCTGGAGCAAAACTTACGGCCCTTGCGGAGCACCAAATAACACTTTCTTTAAACCAAAGACTCCTAAAACAAGGACTGCTTTAAAAATCATAGTAAGATTTTCAGGACATAACACATCCGAGTAAGGCAGGTACGCTACAGATTGGCATTAAAATTGGCCCTGAAACCACGCTATTGGCGATGTGCCCCTCAAAGGATGTTGGTGTTTTAATTGAAGGTCAAATTCACGATTTCTTCATCCGAATGTGTTCATTAGATTAAGAGGAGTTAGAAACAATCCAAAGTTTCTTTAAAATCGTGCTTTCTGCCTCGCAATTGGCGATATGCCCCACACAGGATGTTGATGTTTTTAGACTAATTAAAAGTCAAATTAACGATTTATTCACCAGAGTGTGTTCATTAGGCTCTAGGGAGACAGAAACAATCAAAAGTGTCATGAAAATCGCCTAACGTGCCTCGTTGTTGGCGATGTGCTCCACAAGGAATGTTGGTGTTTTAAGGCTAATCAAAGGTCAAACTCACTATTTCTTGTGAAATTTGACAGAAACACGTTCTGATGCAGTAATTGTGAATTTGGCCTTTATAATTAGCCTTTAATCATCAACAACATCCCTTGTGGAGCACATCGCCAATAGCGAGGCAAAATGGGTGATTTTAATAAAACTTTTGATTGATTCTGTATCCCTAGAGCCTATTGAACAGATTCTGATTTAGAAATCATAGATTTGACGTTTAATTAGCATTAAAACTCCAATACCCCTTGTGGAACACATCGCCAACAGCGAGGCACTTTGGGCGATTTTAATAAAACTTTTGATTGTTTCTGTCTTCCTAGAGTCTAATGATCACATTCTGATTTAGAAATCTTAAACACCAACATCCCTTGTGGAGCATATCGCCAATAGTATGGGCGGATCAAGGGGGTGTCCAGGGGGTCACCCCCCCCCCCCTCCACTCTCCTGTTTTTCTTGACCCAAATAAAATAAGACAAAAAAAGAAACTGAGAGCGGGGAAAAGAATTAACACAGAATCAAAATGTACCATTATTATTATTATATATGCAATCTATTCAATCCAAGGTCTGCCATTCAATTTCATGGCGTCTTTAGTTTGACGGCAACCATGGTGATGCATGTATGTTTCTTTTTTATTATTTTTGCGCCATAGTCCGTGTTGCAGTGTTAAGCAACGTGTTGCATGGGTCTAACAAAGTCTTTGTTTTAGAGCAGGTCACGTGTTATTTTGTGCTCCGCAAGGGTTGTAAGTTTTGCTCTAGCCGGCCTGCTTCACAAGGGCTGCGGCAATGCGTATTGCTTTTTGCTTTGGTGGTTTGTGACTTGCGCAGTGTGTTTCATTGACGAAGGTAACAACTTTCAATATTTGTTTCATGAAGAGTGAAAAGCCAAATCGAAAAGGACCGTCAATTATCTATTTTTAATTTGTGTGTTGAAAAGATAGAAAACATAAATTTAAAATTGAACGTCTAATTTAAATTTTCATTTCTTCTTTTCAAAAAGTAGAAAATGAAAAATTTAACTTAAAAATGGTCATTTTCAAATTTCATTTTGCAATATCAAAAATTGAAAATTGAATTAACGACCGTTACACGGGCCGTAAGTGCTTATCGTTTATACATTTGCAACAAAAGTAGCCTACGTCAAACGAAACCCGCAGGGCAGCCATTACATGTCGAGAAAAAACTCTTTAGTGTAATTTTGGAGGCTGTTGTATCCTCATTTAGAAACTACTTTGAACCTGAAGTAACGAGTTTTGTGACATACTTTGGTCAGAGGGAAATGCTCAACTTAACAGTATAACCATACTGCCTGTTGACTTCAATGTTTTGATATCCATTAGGGAATAGCAAACGCATTTTTATTTTAAGGTAAGATAATAATGGGTGTAATGGATGGAATCCAATATGTTAAACAAACTGACATGATCCACCCCACATTATAGATATATTGATGTTTTACGTATTGACGCCTTTTAACCCAAAGGTGACCTTAAACAGCGCCCTTTGTCAGTTATTCGGAAATCTTGGCTTTTCTTCTCTCCCTCGGAGCAAAAGTTAAAGTTTCCGAGTTGGAAAATGAGACAATGACGGAATTTAGACATCGGAGTCGCCTGCTCGGTAAAGATTTGATAAGAACCAATGCATTCTCCGAACTACGGTTACTGGGATTTCCGATAGATATGATAGTCCAGTAATAAAGTGGAGAATGAATTTATTTTCTGATTTGAAATTGCGCAACCGTTGACAATTTCAAAATCTACCCCGCATAAACGTCACATAGTGTAATATAAGTAGGCCGAAGGCGTCAATGCCCTGAATATGGGGTAATGCGACCTTTCACACTTTCCCATTAATAAATTTCTGCTAACAGTGATTGTAGAACAAATGATATACTTCTTATTAACTAACAGTGATTTTAGAGCAAATGATATACTCTTGCTGACTAATAGTCATTTTAGAGCAAATGATATACTTCTTATTAACTAACAGAGATTTTAGAGCAAATTATATACTTCTTATTAACTTACAGTGATTTTAATGCAAATGAGTAACGAGAAGTCCAAAAGACTGAAGCCAACATTTAACTGAGTAAAGTATTCAATTTCTCTTTGTAGAATTGTGTGGAGAGTGCTTTTTCTTGGCTCACTTTGTTCATTGATTGTTACTCTGTCCATTCAGTTTGTTGAACTATATAACTATCCGACTTTAACACAACAAACTGTTGAGGTGGCTCCAAGTTTACCTTTTCCAGCAGTAACTCTGTGTAATCTTAACCAAATGCCAAAATCTTTACTGGAGGAAAACCACGATATACGCAATCTGCTTTTAGTGACGTCACGTTTTGCTTCCAGTGATGTGGATGGCAAAATTCCTTATGTAAACTCAACGTTGTTTGAACAAGCACTGGATACCTTGACTCCCTCCGTACACCCAACTCTTCAGAAGTGTTCGTGGGATAATGTCAAATATGATTGTGCGGATTTATTCTTCACGCGTAAGACGGATTTTGGATTTTGTTTTACTTTTAACGGGAGAAACGGTTCTAGGAGTGAGGGTAGGAAAACAATACGACCAGGGACAAAGTACGGACTCACTGTGATAAGTCGTATATTTCAGGAAGAGTATAGTCTATCTTTGAACAGCGATTCGGCAGGTTTAAGGGTAAGCACTTAGTTTCAGTACCTACAGTGACAGTAAATCTCTATTTCAACAAGCAGACACAGACCGCTATATCCCAGCCTTAGGGAAAAAATATTGAAGAGTACTAATTGTTGAAGAACAGTGAGTCTGAAGCCTTTATGGAAAATCAACCTACCCAGTTTTAGCAATCTATGTTGGACTTACATATAACCTAAAATTCGCTATGTTTCCATCGAAACGATTAAAAATAAAAAAAACAAGAAGTTGAAAACCTCAAAGGGCACATCTACACATGATGATTGTTCCACACACCAAGATTAATTCAGCTATATGTAATAGTTTTCGAGAAACGACCAAAAATAAATACTAAAAATTTTCAAGAAGTCCAACAGTCCCGGAAATGAAATCCGGAGGAACGGATCCCATTTCAATTATCTGCAAATGTGAATTTATTGAGACTTTATTTCTAATTTCCGGTAGACTGAATATACACTTGCTCGTAAAAAACTCTGTCGATTTATTCGTAGGTGATTTTACACGACCATAATGAGACACCTCTGGTAGAAGGAAGGGGGTTTGATGTGTCCCCGGGACATGCCACAAAAGGTTCACTCTCCTTGAGACAGGTATAAAGCAAAAGTCACACTTAAAATAACCTTATGTTGTCGAGGAGTTAAATAAAATGTCCAAGTCCTAGTTATGTTGTATTGGACCATGGCGAGAAATTCAGAAATAGACGCTATATTTATTATACATACAAGTTTATCAGGAGTTCGGTTTTGGACTGATTCAACAGAGAGGACCTTCTTTGAGTTCATTAATCTCATGTGTCAATCCGTAATTAATCAATTGTGATATCCTTGTAAAAATCTGCCATAGTCAACTTTATTCTCCGAAAGAGAACGTTCGTGTATAGGTCAGATGACAACTCGAGAATCTATATCACATAACATATCTATAATGGAACCTTTTTTTCATCTTAACATACTTTGTTTCACATCAATTGTAGGTTAATAATCTTCCACCTCCATATACAACAGTTACTGGATCTTCCTGTGTTGATAAAACAATCGAATACTTCTCGAATCCTCTCCAACTTTTTGATGAGTATGATGCCAATGCTTGTGTTTATGAATGCCGCTATAACTATGTATTTAAAGAATGCAAATGCAGATCCCTCTTCGATCCAGGTAAAATACTATTAAAGGGGCATGGGCTGCCAAAATTAAAATATTTTCATTAATTCAGATTTACAAGGGAAAGGTGGAATTTGTAGCTCCTTGTAAAATAAACCAGTTCAAACAATAAAAAATGATCTAATGGGTCTATACTTTGTATTAACTCGAAGAAATTTATGGCTGTTTTGAAACTGAAAAAGGCGGGACAATTTCTTTCGCAAGTACTAGGCAATATGGTTGATCTTTCCAGAGTAGTTTCGCGGACTAAAGCCTCGTCAAAATACTGACATTGGCTGATGTTGTTGTTGTATTTCCCGAAATTAACAGTTTTGTAATGATCTATATCTGGACTTCCGCACGACCCGTTTTGAATGGAAAACTTAGTCGGGATACATGAGTGTATTCTTGTGTGTTTGGCATTTCTAAACCATAACCTGACGTGCAATTCCGAAAGTGACGTCAACGAAAAGCGCTGTATTTGTGCTGTTTTGTAGAAACAGCTATTATACGCACATTCGCCGCAAAAAATCCTGAATTCTGTTTACATTAAAAACAGTGGAAGGTTTTCTGCATTTTTCCATGACAGAGGAAGTTAGGAAATTTCTTTTTTTGGCCCAAAATTCAAAGTTTTGCCATCATTTTATATTTTTAATTTGATTTTCCTGGCAGCAATGTAAGCAAAGTTCGAGCACGCACACAAGCGCCCGGATGATTCGAAAGGTTTAAGCTATCTAACGGCAACTTTACGAAATTTATCTGAGAAATACAGACAAAGTATCTGCTTTTAAAGACACTTAAAGTCTGTCAATAAACTGTGTCCTATGATTTATTTTAGTCTAGTGTAAATGAAATCTCAAATGTCATGAATTTCAGCTAATTGAATTTTGTACTATATTTGCACATATCATCTATTCCTAACGATTGAAGACTAAATAATTTAATCGCTCGGGTTCTTTTTTTTTTTTTGAACAACCGGAATTCATAAAAAAAATAAGAGCTGCGGAATTGTTGATATTTTCCTGTTAAGACAAAATCTGGAAATTACTGTCCATTTATCTCAAGAAGTACAATCCAGAAGCATTTTAGCGCTGTACTTGTCTGAACAATGTACGTTTAAGTATTGTTTTGATCTAACTTAAGCCTGGAATGAATGGATGTTCGTTCTGGTTATTTAGACTCGGGTTTTCTCCTTCTGATGCTATCTCGTTTGGTACAGAACATAGACTGTATAGACAAAGCGTTAACAGAAGTTTGGTTGACATATATTGAATAGAGACATTACTAACCGCATTCAAACATCACTGGAAACCACAAATCGAATTTCGATCAACATATTCATTAGCATTTTCCAATCCAAATAACTCTGGGATATGATTGTTTTTCCATTTCGGAGTATTAATGACTCCAATTAATAGATTGTTTTGTCCTTTATTCAGGTAACGACACGCTCTGTGACTCTAATCAACTTATATTTTGCTATAGTCGTCGGTTTGGTGAGTATCTTGCAGTTCAATATTCACACTATTAAACCTTTTTATTCAGATGAATGTTCAGTACTAAACCAATTTGTTATTAATATAGAAAGTATTGTCATAAAGATTTTTCCGAGAACTGTAGTCCGTATTATTCGATCTATTAAACCGGCGTCATGTAAATCACATAACTATAACAGAACGTTACATGGAATTCAGATGAAGTGTTCCTAATTGAATACCAAGATCAAATTGCTGTTAACCATACCAGTTTTAAATATTATTTCGGCCGTTGTATAAAGTTCGATTGAAAGCCAACGCGTTGGCACATTTACACAAATAGTACAGGACCAATTAATTAGAAAACTTTTGTCATATAGGTTACTGTAGACGCTGATTAGGACATGATGGGACGCTTGTGTCGCCCAAATGTGTCTGAATTTCGTCTGAATGGTTATTTAAAGTGGCATGAGCTGCCAAAATTCACACTTTTTGCATAAGTTTTGATCGTCACGGCAGTAATAAGCTTTGAAGGCCATCGAAAAACTAAATGATTAACGTTAGAATGAGGAAAATCCATACAGTATGTGGCCTATACGAACCGAAAACGTGTTCGAAAAGTAAACAAAATTTAAATAACCGGGACGGCCATTCATTCATTCTAAGCGAAAGTTAGTTCAAAACAATACTTCATCGTACATTTTCAAGAATAGAACCATTAAAAAGCTTCTGAATTATACGCCTTTAGAAAATTAGCAAATAATTTCATCATTCTGTTTTAACGTCAAACTATCAACATTTTGGCAGCTCATGCCACTTTAACAAAGTAGTAGGCTATCAGTGTTCGCAAAGTCAACACAACATACGTTTGAATGTTTACTGTTGGAATATATTACACGCTGCCACAGGGACCGTGTTGGTTTGTTTCGCGTTCATCAAATATGATATCGAGAAAAGGGCAGAATGGGCGTGGTTCGATTAGTGCTAGTTGTAGCAACAAAATAACTTTGAATTTCATTGGTTGTTCTTTTGGTAATGCGCATTAATCGTCTCATTTTACTGAGTCAAAAAAGTGATCTTCATATTGGGAATAATTGAGACACTACAAAGATATCATAATGAAAGACAGGATTTAAACGACTAACGTAGAAAAGTGTAATATCAGACTTGATCGCGAGATAAATTCACTCATTTATTTGATAAACTTATTGATCTCTTTCATAAACTCATATATTTGTTTGGATGAACTCTTAGATTTTAAGATAAACTCGTAGATTGGTTGTATAAACTCTTAGATTTTAGGATAAGCTCATAGATTTGTTTGGATAAGCTCATAGATTTGTTTGGATAAGCTCATAGATTTGTTTGGATAAACTCATAGATTTGTTTAATGAACTCCCTGATTCCATTGCAAAACTTCATGATCTCTTTAATAATGATCTTTATCTGTTTTCAAATAACATACATGTCAAAACCTTAAACGGCATGAGCTGCCAAAATTCGCACTTTTCCATATAGTTTGCTTGTAAATATAATAAGAGGGCTTGAAGTTCAGCGAAAAACTATATGATTGACACTGAAGTATTGTTCGAAAAGTAAACAACATCAAAATAACCGAGACGATAGTTCTTTCATTTTAGGGTTAACGTGGTATGAGCTGCCAAAATTCAGAAGCCCAGCGTTTGCAGTACCTTGAAGCACTAAAATGATTGCAAATATTCCTGTCACAAGTGCTCTCTCTGCGAATGGCAAATTTTCAAAAATTACCAATCCGGTTCATACGGAACAGTTAAAACAAACACTCTAAATAACAGTATAAATTATAAAATGGTGGAACAAATGTTTGTTGAAATACCGATCCTATAATGACCATCGTCTTGCGTAAACACGTGACAGGAAGTCGATTCCATTTTATTTTTGGAATTCTTTTCATTTTTCAGTTATCTTTTTCATATCATTATCTTGTTTATTTCATGATTTTATCTTTATTAAACTTTGAAGTTGGGGAGTTTTTTGTTGGGTTTTTTTTGTTTCGATGAACCAGTTTTGACCAACCTAGATACCTTATATATCGGTTTTGCAATACAATTTTAATTTTCAGAGGAGTTTATGGAGAAGAACCTGCAGAAAAACTGTTCTTGCCCAGTTCCCTGTGAGTGGAATATATACACAGCCCAAATATCAATGTCCTCTTTTCCATCACTTGCTCTGGTAACAGAAGCCGAAAACCTATTTAATACATCAATGGATGAGCATCAGTAAGTGTCAACTGATTTGAGTTTAGAATGATTTAGAAATGGTCGTGGTTAGTAATGGCTCAAAAAGATTTGAGACGGATGGTTCCTTATCTCTTTTGGGTAGATCTCTATGCTTATAATAGTAGTTGTTTTCATGAATCATTAGCTCCAAGCTACATTACACTAACTGTTATAGTACTCGTTTGTATCCTCTAATGATATACTATAATTATATTTATGATCACTAAAACACACGGGCACAGGGAAAATCTTCTTGTCTAAAATAACCATGGAGACAAGTTTCTAATCGTGTTAAAAAGAGGTATATCATTTAGATCTTTACACCCCATAAATTGTTACTATAATGGTGACTTCAGACTGTTCCAGAAGTTATTTAATATTTGTATTTTAACATTTCTATTCTCTTTTTAAATATTTTCTGTTGTAGGTTCCGTCAAGATTATTTAAAATTGGTTTTAGCATTTGATGATTTACAACAAGAGACTATTACGCAAGTTCCGAAATTCACCTTTAAGTCAATTATTAGTATGTACCATAACATCTTTAGTGAAATAGTGAAACCATTTTCTATCACAATTTCGTATAACTGTAAACTGTAGCATAACATATTACGTACATTTTACTATCGGATATGTCTATTTCAATCTTGATTTAACATTCCCGCTGACACAGTTGGCTGCTTCTTACACAACATTTTTTTCGCCGCACTCAAGATTAACACAAATAAGCTATGGCCTTCGTGTGACCATTTCAAAGCTATATACATTGACCAGATGCCTCGATACTGATTTCCATCAAACAGTCCTATTATATGTGGTTAGGATTGGACACAATTTGACCACATCACATATTTCAGTGATGTTAGCCATATGTGATCTTATAGTCCGGCGATCACATTTGGCTAGGCTGATATTTTAATATTACTTCGAGGTAAGATTAAGTCGTTGTCTTGGCAGACGATGTGCGCCCATGTCTTTTAAGTGCGACAAACACCATTGGTTAATTATAGTCAAAGACACAAGAAGTGAGAAGTATACATAAAGGATATTTCCGACGTTTTCTTTACAGGTACAATTGGTGGCCAGATGGGGATGTGTTTGGGTGCAAGTGTACTTAGTATTTTTGAGTTCCTGGATTTCTTGTGGGTGTTCATTGTTACATGTTTTCAAAGGCGAACCCACAGAAAGACATCAGGCTAAACGTGTCTATTTCATTATTAGAGAGTTATTAGGGGTGTAGGCTAGTATCCCTGAACGTAATTAATTGGAATAACAATTCAAACATATATATTTCCTATATACTCTTAAATAAGTAATCGGTTTCTTGTCGCATTTGACTCCTTCTCTGTAAGTTCCCCCACCCCACCAACTTTGTCACTATTAAATGTGCAATTAACTTTCTAAACGAGGATTGTTTCATATATTTTCCCCAGAAATTAAGATTTTGGTTAATCCGACCGAAGGATGCAGAAAAACTCTTTATAGTTTCCTGTTATTCCACAAATGATGGTTCTAGATAACACGAGCTAACAAATGTCGCAGTTTCTTTTCGTTAATAAAACAAAGTCTGGAAATATTATTTTTCAATAGAATTTCAAACTAAACTGCGAATAGCTGACCTTCTCTAGTTTAAACCACAAAAAGCCAGAAGACGACGAAATGATTGATCAGGCTGTAACCGTTCAACGGCCACTCTGGAGCCTCTGTTAGATTGATTGTTTAGGGTTTTACGCCGCGCTCAAGATTATTTCACTTATATGGCGGCGTTGTCAGTTGTATTGTGGAAGGAAAACCGGGCTCTATGCCCAGAGGAAACCCACGACCTCCCGGTGGTAACTGGCAACCATCCCACAAAGGTCGTTCAAGTGAAAACCCAGTCACCATTGGTGCCTCTGTCAGAAAGTCCTGAATGGCTTAAATTTTAAGTAAAAAAATAAGCCGCACAGCAATTCGAAATTGGCATTAAATTCGTCATCCAATGGTCTGTCAAGGAAAAGAAGATTACAAATGAACATCTCAGCACCTTCCTCAGTCGGCACTTTCGGTGTCATTGGACATTCCAAGAAAACAATGCCGAAGCACATACTACATACACACCGACGTGGTTAGCAGGGGAATGCTGGAATATTCTTGGGTGGCCGTCACAATCTACAAACCTGAGCCCTGCAAATATCGAGTTACGATCCGACCCGATTGTCTGCGACCGTTCACCCTCTGAAACTTCGGTGATTTACGTACGCGAAATACCCTCTGATAAACTGCATGTCATTTTGAATGTGGCGACCAAAAGGTAGCCGTGATACGTACAATTTCCATATCATCGTAAGGGTCCTACAAAAGAGTCCATGTGATAATGTAAGGGACCGAAACACTCGGTTTGTTAACTTCCACCCTCGATCAGTTATATAATTGAGGCATTGGAGGATTCCTGATATGTACCGAAACTGCGTCTGCCCACAGCATTTGGTTTACCTGGCCAAATAAAATATATAAACAAATATCTTTCTAAACGATATTAGCATTTAATAAACTTATAATTATTTTTATTTTTCGTCTGTAATAAAATGTTTTGATGTTTACTTTCGACGCCATTTTTATTCAGCCCAAAAATACGTTGATTTACCGTATAAAAAGCGCAGACTGTCCGAGCCGATAGGGATCGAAGATAGCCGAAGGGTGTTCCGATTGGACCGTTCTTGTCGACGATCGGATAGAATCTTAACTACATGTATAATTCTGTTTTCAACGAACGTTACCCTATATTCAGCACCTCATGTCACTTAAGAGACACGCCAAAAGGGTTGAATAATCTTGCACCATGCTTTTTGTATAATTGTGAGGTTTTAGATGGCCTAAAAAAGACATTCAGATTTTCTGAGCCTGTATTGAATTGTTTTAATCGGTTTCTTAACCAGAAAGTAATTTACTTAAGGCATGTGATTTGGTTAACTTCACTGAAAAATATAAAAAAAAATGTGAGGGTCGAATAATTTTGCATGCGACTGTATGTGTTATACACATAGAACCGACGACTAAGCGTTATCCACAGTACTGTTGACACTTATCCAAACACCATCATGAAGGCTGACAATAGATTGAACTAGATACAACAGAATATATGTTCCACGCTTTGAGCGCATTGATCTCAGTAAACAGTAATAAATTGAATATAATTTTGTCCACAAGTTAAATATTATCAGTGAGTTCGTTGCATTATTCAAAACTCTGTGTATAGCAATTCGTTCCACTCCATTACGTGAAAATCAATAAAAGTAGTTAGAGTGAAAAGGTAATGAAGTAGCATTCTATGTGACGGTCTGTTCCAGACAAGGTGGGTTTTTTAACTCATTTAATTCAATAGATTAGTCGAACACAAACAAAATAGTCGGTACTAAACAGGATTGCTGCGGGTGTGGTTAATGGGATTCTGTTTAAGCCTCCGGTCGTTTTGTTGATTTCTCGTGTTAGATTTTCTGAACCATGAGAAAAAGTTAGATTTGTTGTCGTCCTACCTGACACGTCAAAACCAAAAGTTATACCATGTAACCCGACTAAGACATCACAACAACACCGGAGAAACCTTGACAAGAGCTAAGAACGAACATTTTCAATTGTTGAAGGTTTGCAAGGATTGCCATGAGAAAAATTCACGATCAGGGTAAAACAATTTAGTTGGGTTAATAAGTGACAAATAGAAAAGTACAAGAATTACTGTTAATTTTAGTGGCAGATAAGACATGTGACATCCAGTCATGTGCGGCGGAACGTTTTTCAAATTGAGAGGGGGGGGGGGTCAACTATCCCAGCACTATCCCGAGAATGCCATTCATACGTTCTGGGCCATTTTCAAGGCCCAACAGGTGAAATTTGATGTAAAGATTTTAAACTTGGAAATCTACTCACTTTGGAAGAAAAAAATCTGTTGAAGGTCATTGCGCTGGATATTTTAGGGATCTGTAACAACTGACGTAGTAGATAAAGTGCGCACCAAAAAACCTTCAAGGCTTTCAGATAATAGGTATACTCTCCCTCATGCCCCAGTCACAGATCAGTTGCGATGCGTCGGCGATGGGTAAAACTCGGGAAATTTTAACAAAATCTTGAGACAGATCCCACGAGTTTGCACCGTCGGAGGCGCTCTCCGGACGCCTGCGGCTTGTCGCAGATTTTTTAGGCATCGCCACAGTCGTCGCGGTCCCCAACTTTGAACTTAAAATGTTAAGATTGCTCGCAATATTTTTAACCCATTTTGGCCATCCAAGACACAATCTCCGATGACCTACGATGCCCTCCGATTAATCGTTGAAGTGACTGCTCTGTGTACAACCAGATGAGGGATACCACGCAGTGTACAGGAAGAAATACAGATGCGAGGTCAGAAAACCCTCCTTTTTCCCCCACATATACCCAGGGTGGGGAAAAATTAAAAGGAAAGACCCTCGCAGATATCGTCTCCGATCGCCTCCGATGCGATCGGAGGCTAATCTCACGATTTTTCGACAAAACTGGGTCAAAATCCTTGAAAAAATCTCAGACAATGTGACTGCTCCACTTTTATCAGGATTATTGATAGGATTGTTCAACGATTCTTTATTTTCTACGACGACCCCCGGCCAAAATTAATCCCCGACAGATCGCCGACATTGTGACTGGGCCATCAATATCGTAGTCAGGAATCTGCCGAAAGGTCGGCCACTATGACAGCACAATCACGCGAGGGTCCAGGGGCCTGTAGGCCCCGGCAACTCCAAGGTTCGAGATTGCCGGCGATGTGTTCCAGGTTTTTTCTGGCATTGAAAAGTTGACATTTCAAAAAGAAATTGTCAAATTTACAGTAACAAATATTGTGATAAGGCGATCGACTAACAAAATAATCTTACAGCAAGACAGTTTGGTGTTTTACGCCGCGCTCAAGATTGTTTCACTTATATGGCGGCCTTGCCAGTTTTATTGTGGGAGGAAACCGGGCTCTATGCCCAGAGGAAACCCACGACCTTCCGGTGGTAACTGGCAACCATCACACATAGGTCATTCGAGTAAAAACCCAGTCAGAAAATTGTCAAATTTTGCGATATCTACTATCATTGTGGATTGATTGATTGATTGATTGTTTTGGGGGGATGAGTGGGATTTGAACCCGCGACTCATTGGTGGAAGACTGTTCGGACTGAGCGCCCAACGCTCTACCTATCTAGCCACGGAGGCCACCACTATCATTGTGGAATAAGAGAGGTCATTGTGGAATAAGAGAGGTCATAAATGACCAGTTCTTCCTGCTCGATGTCTTCTATCATTCTCCTTGTTCGATGTCTCCCATCATTCTTCTTGTTCGATGTCTTCTATCATTCTCCTTGTTCGATGTCTCCTATTATTCTTCTTGTTCGATGTCTCCTATCATTCTTCTTGCTCGATGTCTCCCATCATTCTTCTTGTTCGATGTCTCCTATCATTCTCCTTGTTCGATGTCTCCCATCATTCTTCTTGTTCGATGTCTCCTATCATTCTTCTTGTTCGATGTCTCCTATCATTCTTCTTGCTCGATGTCTCCCATCATTCTTCTTGTTCGATGTCTCCTATCATTCTTTTTGCTCGATGTCTCCCATCATTCTTCTTGTACGGCGTCTCCTATCATTCTTCTTGTTCGATGTCTCCTATCATTCTTCTTGTTCGATGTTTCCTATCATTCTTCTTGCTCGATGTCTCCCATCATTCTTCTTGTACGGCGTCTCCTATCATTCTTCTTGTTCGATGTCTCCTATCATTCTCCTTGTTCGATGTCTCCCATCATTCTCCTTGTTCGATGTCTCCTATCATTCTCCGTGTTCGATGTCTCCTGTCATTTTATTGTTCGATGTCTCCTATCATTCTTCTTGTTCGATTTCTCTTATCATTCTTCTTGTTCGATGTATCCTATCATTCTTCTTGTTCGATGTCTCCTATCATTCTTCTTGCTCGATGTCTCCCATCATTCTTCTTGCTCGATGTCTCCCATCATTCTTCTTGTTCGATGTCTCCTATCATTCTTATTGTTCGATGTCTCCTATCATTCTTCTTGCTCGATGTCTCCCATCATTCTTCTTGCTCGATGTCTCCTATCATTCTTCTTGAACGGCGTCTCCTATCATTCTTCTTGTTCGATGTCTCCTATCATTCTCCTTGTTCGATGTCTCCCATCACTCTCCTTGTTCGATGTCTCCTATCATTCTCCTTGTTCGATGTTTCCTATCATTCTTATTGTTCGATGTCTCCTATCAATCTTCTTGTTCGACGTCTCCTATCATTCTTCTTGTTCGACGTATCCTATCGTTCTTATTGTACGATGTCTCCCATCATTCTTTTGTTCGATGTCTCCTATCGTTCTTCTTGTTCGATGTCTTCTACCATTCTTATTGTTCGATGTCTCCTATTATTCTTCTTGTACGATGTCATCTATCATTCTTATTGTTCGATGTCTCCTATCATTCTTCTTGTTCGATGTCTCCTATCATTCTTCTTGTTCGATGTCTCCTATCATTCTTCTTGTACGATGTCTTCTATCATTCTCATTGTACGATGTCTCCTATCATTCTTCTTGTACGATGTCTCCTGTCATTCTTCTTGCTCGATGTCTCCTAACATTCTTCTTGCTCGACGTCTCCTATCATTCTTCTTGTTCGATGTCTGCTATCATTCTTCTTGTTCGACGTCTGCTATCATTCTTCTTGTTCGATGTCTTCTATCATTCTTCTTGTACGATGTCTCCTATCATTCTTCTTGTTCGATGTCTTCTATCATTCTTCTTGTACGATGTCTCCTATCATTCTTCTTGCTCGATGTCTCCTATCATTCTTCTTGTACGATGTCTCCTATCATTCTTCTTGTTCGATGTCTTCTATCATTCTTCTTGTACGATGTCTCCTATCATTCTTCTTGCTCGATGTCTTCTATCATTCTTCTTGCTCGATGTCTCCTATCATTCTTCTTGTTTGACGTCTCCTATCATTCTTCTTGTTCGATGTCTCATATCATTCTTCTTGTTTGATGTCTCCTATCATTCTTTTTGTTCGATATCTTCTATCATTATTCTTGCTCGATGTCTCCTATCATTCTTCTTGATCGACATCTCCTATCATTCTTCTTGTTTCATGTCTCCTATCATTCTTCTTGTTCGATGCCTTCTATCATTCTTATTGTTCGATGTCTACTATCATTCTTCTTGTTCGATGTCTCCTATCATTCTTATTGTTCGATGTCTCCTATCATTCTTCTTGTTCGATGTCTTCTATCATTCTTATTGTTTGACGTCTCCTATCATTCTCCTTGTTCCATGTCTTCTATCATTCTTATTGTTCGATGTCTCCTATCATTCTTCTTGTTCGATGTCTCCTATCATTCTACTTGTTCGATGTCTTCTATCATTCTTCTTGTTCGAGGTCTCCTATCATTCTTCTTGTTCGATGTCTCCTATCATTCTTTTTGGTTGATGTCTTCTGTCATTATTATTGTTCGATGTCTCCTATCACTCTTCTTGTACGATGTCTCCTATCCTTCTTCTTGTTCGATGTCTTCTATCATTCTTCTTGCTCGATGCCTCCTATCATTCTTCTTGTTCGATGTCTTCTATCATTCGTATTGTTTGATGTCTCCTATCATTCTTCTTGTTCAATGTCTTCTATCATTCTCATTGTTCGATGTCTCCTATCATTCTTCTTGTTCGATGTCTCCTATCATTCTTCTTGTTCGATGTCTCCTATCATTCTTCTTGTTCGATGTCTTATATCATTCTTATTGTTCGATGTCTCCTATCATTCTTCTTGTTCGATGTCTCCTATCATTCTTCTTGTTCGATGTCTCCTATCATTCTTCTTGTTCGATGTCTCCTATCATTCTTCTTGTTCGATGTCTTCTATCCTTCTTCTTGTTCGATGTCTCCTATCATTCTTCTTGTTCGATGTCTCCTATCATTCTTCTTGTTTGATGTCTCCTATCATTCTTCTTGTTCGATATCTTCTATCATTCTTCTTGCTCGATGTCTCCTATCATTTTTCTTGTTCGATGTCTCCTATCATTCTTATTGTTCGACGTCTCCTATCTTTCTTTTTGTAAGATGTCTTCTATCATTCTTCTTGTTGGATGTCTCCTATCATTCTTCTTGTACGATGTCTTCTATCTTTCTTATTGTACGATGTCTCCTATCATTCTTCTTGCTTGATGTCTCCTATCATTCTTCTTGCTCGATGTCTCCTATCATTCTTCTTGCTCGACGTCTCCTATCATTCTTCTTGTTCGATGTCTCCTATCATTCTTTTTGCTCGATGTCTTCTACCATTCTTCTTGTTCGATGTCTTCTATCATTCTTCTTGCTCGATGTCTTCTATCATTCTTCTTGCTCGATGTCTCCTATCATTCTTTTTGCTCGATGTCTCCTATCATTCTTCTTGTTCGATGTCTCCTATCATTCTTCTTGTTCGATGTCTCCTATCATTCTTATTGTGCGATGTCTCCTATCATTCTTCTTGTTCGATGTCTTCTATCATTTTTCTTGTTCGATGTATCCTATCATTCTTCTTGTTCGATGTCTCCTATCATTCTTCTTGTTCGATGTCTTCTATCATTCGTATTGTTTGATGTCTCCTATCATTCTTCTTGTTCGATGTCTTCTATCATTCTTATTGGTCGATGTCTCCTATCATTCTTCTTGTTCGATGTATCCTATCATTCTTCTTGTTCAATGTCTCCTATCATTCTTCTTGTTCGATGTCTCCTATCATTCTTCTTGCTCGATGTCTCCTATCATTCTTTTTGTTCGATGTCTCCTATCATTCTTCTTGTTCGATGTCTCCTATAATTCTTATTGTGCGATGTCTCCTATCATTTTTTTTGTTCGATGTCTCCTATCATTCTTCTTGATCGATGTCTTCTATCATTCTTCTTGTTCGATGTCTCCTATCATTCTTCTTGCTCGATGTCTCCTATCATTCTTCTTGTTCGATGTCTTCTATCATTCTTCTTGTTCGATGTCTGCTGTCATTCTTCTTGTTCGATGTCTCCTATCATTCTTCTTCTTCGATGTCTCCTATCATTCTTCTTGTTAATTGTCTCCTATCAGTCTTCTTGTTCGAGGTCTCCTGTCATTCTTCTTGTTCGATGTCTTCTATCGTTTTTCTTGTTCGATCTCTCCTATCATTCTTCTTGTTCGATGTCTCCTATCATTCTTCTTGTTCGATGTCTCCTATCATTCTTCTTGTTCGATGTCTTCTATCATTCGTATTGTTTGATGTCTCCTATCATTTTTCTTGTTCGATGTCTTCTATCATTCTTATTGCTCGATGTCTCCTATCATTCTTCTTGTTTGATGTCTCCTATCATTCTTCTTGTTCGATGTCTCCTATCAGTCTTCTTGTTTGATGTCTCCTATCATTCTTCTTGTTCGATGTTTTCTATCATTTTTATTGTTCGATGTCTTCTATCATTATTATTGTTGGATGTCTCCTATCATTCTTCTTGTTCGATGTCTTCTATCATTCTTCCAGTTCGATGTCTCCTATCATTCTTATTGTTTGATGTCTCGTATCATTCTTCTTGTTCGATGTCTTCTATCATTCTTCTTGCTCGATGTCTCCTATCATTCTTCTTGTTCGATGTCTCCTATCATTCTTCTTGTTCGATGTCTCCTATCATTCTACTTGTTTGATGTCTTCTATCATTCTTATTGTTCGATGTCTCCTATCGTTTTTCTTGTTCGATGTCTCCTATCATTCTTCTTGTTCGATGTCTCCTATCATTCTTCTTGTTTGATGTCTCCTATCATTCTTCTTGTTCGATATCTTCTATCATTCTTCTTGCTCGATGTCTCCTATCATTCTTCTTGTTCGATGTCTCCTATTATTCTTATTGTTCGACGTCTCCTATCTTTCTTTTTGTTCGATGTCTTCTATCATTCTTCTTGCTGGATGTCTCCTATCATTCTTCTTGTACGATGTCTTCTATCTTTCTTATTGTACGATGTCTCCTATCATTCTTCTTGTTCGATGTCTCCTATCATTCTTCTTGCTCGATGTCTCCTATCATTCTTCTTGCTCGACGTCTCCTATCATTCTTCTTGTTCGATGTCTCCTATCATTCTTCTTGTACGATGTATCCTATCATTCTTCTTGTTCGATGTCTTCTACCATTCTTCTTGTTCGATGTCTTCTATCATTCTTCTTGCTCGATGTCTTCTATCATTCTTCTTGCCCGATGTCTCCTATCATTCTTCTTGCTCGATGTCTCCTATCATTCTTCTTGTTCGATGTCTCCTATCATTCTTCTTGTTCGATGTCTCCTATCATTCTTATTGTGCGATGTCTCCTATCATTCTTCTTGTTCGATGTCTTCTATCATTTTTCTTGTTCGATGTATCCTATCATTCTTCTTGTTCGATGTCTCCTATCATTCTTCTTGTTCGATGTCTTCTATCATTCGTATTGTTTGATGTCTCCTATCATTCTTCTTGTTCGATGTCTTCTATCATTCTTATTGCTCGATGTCTCCTATCATTCTTCTTGTTCGATGTATCCTATCATTCTTCTTGTTCAATGTCTCCTATCATTCTTCTTGTTCGATGTCTCCTATCATTCTTCTTGCTCGATGTCTCCTATCATTCTTTTTGTTCGATGTCTCCTATCATTCTTCTTGTTCGATGTCTCCTATCAGTCGTCTTGTTCGATGTCTCCTATCATTCTTCTTGTTCGATGTCTTCTATCATTCTTCTTGTTCGATGTCTCCTATAATTCTTATTGTGCGATGTCTCCTATCATTTTTTTTGTTCGATGTCTCCTATCATTCTACTTGTTTGATGTCTTCTATCATTCTTATTGTTCGATGTCTCCTATCGTTTTTCTTGTTCGATGTCTCCTATCATTCTTCTTGTTCGATGTCTCCTATCATTCTTCTTGTTTGATGTCTCCTATCATTCTTCTTGTTCGATATCTTCTATCATTCTTCTTGCTCGATGTCTCCTATCATTCTTCTTGTTCGATGTCTCCTATTATTCTTATTGTTCGACGTCTCCTATCTTTCTTTTTGTTCGATGTCTTCTATCATTCTTCTTGCTGGATGTCTCCTATCATTCTTCTTGTACGATGTCTTCTATCTTTCTTATTGTACGATGTCTCCTATCATTCTTCTTGTTCGATGTCTCCTATCATTCTTCTTGCTCGATGTCTCCTATCATTCTTCTTGCTCGACGTCTCCTATCATTCTTCTTGTTCGATGTCTCCTATCATTCTTCTTGTACGATGTATCCTATCATTCTTCTTGTTCGATGTCTTCTACCATTCTTCTTGTTCGATGTCTTCTATCATTCTTCTTGCTCGATGTCTTCTATCATTCTTCTTGCCCGATGTCTCCTATCATTCTTCTTGCTCGATGTCTCCTATCATTCTTCTTGTTCGATGTCTCCTATCATTCTTCTTGTTCGATGTCTCCTATCATTCTTATTGTGCGATGTCTCCTATCATTCTTCTTGTTCGATGTCTTCTATCATTTTTCTTGTTCGATGTATCCTATCATTCTTCTTGTTCGATGTCTCCTATCATTCTTCTTGTTCGATGTCTTCTATCATTCGTATTGTTTGATGTCTCCTATCATTCTTCTTGTTCGATGTCTTCTATCATTCTTATTGCTCGATGTCTCCTATCATTCTTCTTGTTCGATGTATCCTATCATTCTTCTTGTTCAATGTCTCCTATCATTCTTCTTGTTCGATGTCTCCTATCATTCTTCTTGCTCGATGTCTCCTATCATTCTTTTTGTTCGATGTCTCCTATCATTCTTCTTGTTCGATGTCTCCTATCAGTCGTCTTGTTCGATGTCTCCTATCATTCTTCTTGTTCGATGTCTTCTATCATTCTTCTTGTTCGATGTCTCCTATCATTCTACTTGTTTGATGTCTTCTATCATTCTTATTGTTCGATGTCTCCTATCGTTTTTCTTGTTCGATGTCTCCTATCATTCTACTTGTTTGATGTCTTCTATCATTCTTCCAGTTCGATGTCTCCTATCATTCTTATTGTTTGATGTCTCGTATCATTCTTCTTGTTCGATGTCTTCTATCATTCTTCTTGCTCGATGTCTCCTATCATTCTTCTTGTTCGATGTCTCCTATCATTCTTCTTGTTCGATGTCTCCTATCATTCTACTTGTTTGATGTCTTCTATCATTCTTATTGTTCGATGTCTCCTATCGTTTTTCTTGTTCGATGTCTCCTATCATTCTTCTTGTTCGATGTCTCCTATCATTCTTCTTGTTTGATGTCTCCTATCATTCTTCTTGTTCGATATCTTCTATCATTCTTCTTGCTCGATGTCTCCTATCATTCTTCTTGTTCGATGTCTCCTATTATTCTTATTGTTCGACGTCTCCTATCTTTCTTTTTGTTCGATGTCTTCTATCATTCTTCTTGCTGGATGTCTCCTATCATTCTTCTTGTACGATGTCTTCTATCTTTCTTATTGTACGATGTCTCCTATCATTCTTCTTGTTCGATGTCTCCTATCATTCTTCTTGCTCGATGTCTCCTATCATTCTTCTTGCTCGACGTCTCCTATCATTCTTCTTGTTCGATGTCTCCTATCATTCTTCTTGTACGATGTATCCTATCATTCTTCTTGTTCGATGTCTTCTACCATTCTTCTTGTTCGATGTCTTCTATCATTCTTCTTGCTCGATGTCTTCTATCATTCTTCTTGCCCGATGTCTCCTATCATTCTTCTTGCTCGATGTCTCCTATCATTCTTCTTGTTCGATGTCTCCTATCATTCTTCTTGTTCGATGTCTCCTATCATTCTTATTGTGCGATGTCTCCTATCATTCTTCTTGTTCGATGTCTTCTATCATTTTTCTTGTTCGATGTATCCTATCATTCTTCTTGTTCGATGTCTCCTATCATTCTTCTTGTTCGATGTCTTCTATCATTCGTATTGTTTGATGTCTCCTATCATTCTTCTTGTTCGATGTCTTCTATCATTCTTATTGCTCGATGTCTCCTATCATTCTTCTTGTTCGATGTATCCTATCATTCTTCTTGTTCAATGTCTCCTATCATTCTTCTTGTTCGATGTCTCCTATCATTCTTCTTGCTCGATGTCTCCTATCATTCTTTTTGTTCGATGTCTCCTATCATTCTTCTTGTTCGATGTCTCCTATCAGTCGTCTTGTTCGATGTCTCCTATCATTCTTCTTGTTCGATGTCTTCTATCATTCTTCTTGTTCGATGTCTCCTATAATTCTTATTGTGCGATGTCTCCTATCATTTTTTTTGTTCGATGTCTCCTATCATTCTTCTTGATCGATGTCTTCTATCATTCTTCTTGTTCGATGTCTCCTATCATTCTTCTTGCTCGATGTCTCCTATCATTCTTCTTGTTCGATGTCTTCTATCATTCTTCTTGTTCGATGTCTGCTGTCATTCTTCTTGTTCGATGTCTCCTATCATTCTTCTTCTTCGATGTCTCCTATCATTCTTCTTGTTAATTGTCTCCTATCAGTCTTCTTGTTCGATGTCTCCTGTCATTCTTCTTGTTCGATGTCTTCTATCGTTTTTCTTGTTCGATGTCTCCTATCATTCTTCTTGTTCGATGTCTCCTATCATTCTTCTTGTTCGATGTCTCCTATCATTCTTCTTGTTCGATGTCTTCTATCATTCGTATTGTTTGATGTCTCCTATCATTTTTCTTGTTCGATGTCTTCTATCATTCTTATTGCTCGATGTCTCCTATCATTCTTCTTGTTTGATGTCTCCTATCATTCTTCTTGTTCGATGTCTCCTATCAGTCTTCTTGTTTGATGTCTCCTATCATTCTTCTTGTTCGATGTTTTCTATCATTTTTATTGTTCGATGTCTTCTATCATTCTTATTGTTGGATGTCTCCTATCATTCTTCTTGTTCGATGTCTTCTATCATTCTTCCAGTTCGATGTCTCCTATCATTCTTATTGTTTGATGTCTCGTATCATTCTTCTTGTTCGATGTCTTCTATCATTCTTCTTGCTCGATGTCTCCTATCATTCTTCTTGTTCGATGTCTCCTATCATTCTTCTTGTTCGATGTCTCCTATCATTCTACTTGTTTGATGTCTTCTATCATTCTTATTGTTCGATGTCTCCTATCGTTTTTCTTGTTCGATGTCTCCTATCATTCTACTTGTTTGATGTCTTCTATCATTTTTATTGTTCGATGTCTCCAATCATTCTTCTTGTTCGATGTCTTCTATCATTCTTATTGTTCGATGTCTCCTATCATTCTTCTTGTTCGATGTCTCCTATCATTCTTCTTGTTCGATGTCTCCTATCATTCTTCTTGTTCGATGTCTTCTATTATTCTTATTGTTCGATGTCTCCTATCATTCTTCTTGTTCGATGTCTCCTATCATTCTTCTTGTTCGATGTCTCCTATCATTCTTCTTGTTCGATGTCTCCTATCATTCTTCTTGTTCGATGTCTTCTATCCTTCTTCTTGTTCGATGTCTCCTATCATTCTTCTTGTTCGATGTCTTCTATCATTCTTCTTGTTCGATGTCTCCTATCATTCTTCTTGTTCGATGTCTCCTATCATTCTTCTTGTTTGATGTCTCCTATCATTCTTCTTGTTCGATATCTTCTATCATTCTTCTTGCTCGATGTCTCCTATCATTCTTCTTGTTCGATGTCTCCTATTATTCTTATTGTTCGACGTCTCCTATCTTTCTTTTTGTTCGATGTCTTCTATCATTCTTCTTGCTGGATGTCTCCTATCATTCTTCTTGTACGATGTCTTCTATCTTTCTTATTGTACGATGTCTCCTATCATTCTTCTTGTTCGATGTCTCCTATCATTCTTCTTGCTCGATGTCTCCTATCATTCTTCTTGCTCGACGTCTCCTATCATTCTTCTTGTTCGATGTCTCCTATCAATCTTCTTGTACGATGTATCCTATCATTCTTCTTGTTCGATGTCTTCTACCATTCTTCTTGTTCGATGTCTTCTATCATTCTTCTTGCTCGATGTCTTCTATCATTCTTCTTGCTCGATGTCTCCTATCATTCTTCTTGCTCGATGTCTCCTATCATTCTTCTTGTTCGATGTCTCCTATCATTCTTCTTGTTCGATGTCTCCTATCATTCTTATTGTGCGATGTCTCCTATCATTCTTCTTGTTCGATGTCTTCTATCATTTTTCTTGTTCGATGTATCCTATCATTCTTCTTGTTCGATGTCTCCTATCATTCTTCTTGTTCGATGTCTTCTATCATTCGTATTGTTTGATGTCTCCTATCATTCTTCTTGTTCGATGTCTTCTATCATTCTTATTGCTCGATGTCTCCTATCATTCTTCTTGTTCGATGTATCCTATCATTCTTCTTGTTCAATGTCTCCTATCATTCTTCTTGTTCGATGTCTCCTATCATTCTTCTTGCTCGATGTCTCCTATCATTCTTTTTGTTCGATGTCTCCTATCATTCTTCTTGTTCGATGTCTCCTATCAGTCGTCTTGTTCGATGTCTCCTATCATTCTTCTTGTTCGATGTCTTCTATCATTCTTCTTGTTCGATGTCTCCTATAATTCTTATTGTGCGATGTCTCCTATCATTTTTTTTGTTCGATGTCTCCTATCATTCTTCTTGATCGATGTCTTCTATCATTCTTCTTGTTCGATGTCTCCTATCATTCTTCTTGCTCGATGTCTCCTATCATTCTTCTTGTTCGATGTCTTCTATCATTCTTCTTGTTCGATGTCTGCTGTCATTCTTCTTGTTCGATGTCTCCTATCATTCTTCTTCTTCGATGTCTCCTATCATTCTTCTTGTTAATTGTCTCCTATCAGTCTTCTTGTTCGATGTCTCCTGTCATTCTTCTTGTTCGATGTCTTCTATCGTTTTTCTTGTTCGATGTCTCCTATCATTCTTCTTGTTCGATGTCTCCTATCATTCTTCTTGTTCGATGTCTCCTATCATTCTTCTTGTTCGATGTCTTCTATCATTCGTATTGTTTGATGTCTCCTATCATTTTTCTTGTTCGATGTCTTCTATCATTCTTATTGCTCGATGTCTCCTATCATTCTTCTTGTTTGATGTCTCCTATCATTCTTCTTGTTCGATGTCTCCTATCAGTCTTCTTGTTTGATGTCTCCTATCATTCTTCTTGTTCGATGTTTTCTATCATTTTTATTGTTCGATGTCTTCTATCATTCTTATTGTTGGATGTCTCCTATCATTCTTCTTGTTCGATGTCTTCTATCATTCTTCCAGTTCGATGTCTCCTATCATTCTTATTGTTTGATGTCTCGTATCATTCTTCTTGTTCGATGTCTTCTATCATTCTTCTTGCTCGATGTCTCCTATCATTCTTCTTGTTCGATGTCTCCTATCATTCTTCTTGTTCGATGTCTCCTATCATTCTACTTGTTTGATGTCTTCTATCATTCTTATTGTTCGATGTCTCCTATCGTTCTTCTTGTTCGATGTCTCCTATCATTCTACTTGTTTGATGTCTTCTATCATTTTTATTGTTCGATGTCTCCAATCATTCTTCTTGTTCGATGTCTTCTATCATTCTTATTGTTCGATGTCTCCTATCATTCTTCTTGTTCGATGTCTCCTATCATTCTTCTTGTTCGATGTCTCCTATCATTCTTCTTGTTCGATGTCTTCTATTATTCTTATTGTTCGATGTCTCCTATCATTCTTCTTGTTCGATGTCTCCTATCACTCTTCTTGTTCGATGTCTCCTATCATTCTTCTTGTTCGATGTCTCCTATCATTCTTCTTGTTCGATGTCTTCTATCCTTCTTCTTGTTTGATGTCTCCTATCATTCTTCTTGTTCGATGTCTTCTATCATTCTTCTTGCTCGATGTCTCCTATCATTCTTCTTGTTCGATGTCTTCTATCATTCTTCTTGTTCGATGTCTCCTATCATTCTTCTTGTTCGATGTCTCCTATCATTCTTCTTGTTTGATGTCTCCTATCATTCTTCTTGTTCGATATCTTCTATCATTCTTCTTGCTCGATGTCTCCTATCATTCTTCTTGTTCGATGTCTCCTATTATTCTTATTGTTCGACGTCTCCTATCTTTCTTTTTGTTCGATGTCTTCTATCATTCTTCTTGCTGGATGTCTCCTATCATTCTTCTTGTACGATGTCTTCTATCTTTCTTATTGTACGATGTCTCCTATCATTCTTCTTGTTCGATGTCTCCTATCATTCTTCTTGCTCGATGTCTCCTATCATTCTTCTTGCTCGACGTCTCCTATCATTCTTCTTGTTCGATGTCTCCTATCAATCTTCTTGTACGATGTATCCTATCATTCTTCTTGTTCGATGTCTTCTACCATTCTTCTTGTTCGATGTCTTCTATCATTCTTCTTGCTCGATGTCTTCTATCATTCTTCTTGCTCGATGTCTCCTATCATTCTTCTTGCTCGATGTCTCCTATCATTCTTCGTGTTCGATGTCTCCTATCATTCTTCTTGTTCGATGTCTCCTATCATTCTTATTGTGCGATGTCTCCTATCATTCTTCTTGTTCGATGTCTTCTATCATTTTTCTTGTTCGATGTATCCTATCATTCTTCTTGTTCGATGTCTCCTATCATTCTTCTTGTTCGATGTCTTCTATCATTCGTATTGTTTGATGTCTCCTATCATTCTTCTTGTTCGATGTCTTCTATCATTCTTATTGCTCGATGTCTCCTATCATTCTTCTTGTTCGATGTATCCTATCATTCTTCTTGTTCAATGTCTCCTATCATTCTTCTTGTTCGATGTCTCCTATCATTCTTCTTGCTCGATGTCTCCTATCATTCTTTTTGTTCGATGTCTCCTATCATTCTTCTTGTTCGATGTCTCCTATCAGTCGTCTTGTTCGATGTCTCCTATCATTCTTCTTGTTCGATGTCTTCTATCATTCTTCTTGTTCGATGTCTCCTATAATTCTTATTGTGCGATGTCTCCTATCATTTTTTTTGTTCGATGTCTCCTATCATTCTTCTTGATCGATGTCTTCTATCATTCTTCTTGTTCGATGTCTCCTATCATTCTTCTTGCTCGATGTCTCCTATCATTCTTCTTGTTCGATGTCTTCTATCATTCTTCTTGTTCGATGTCTGCTGTCATTCTTCTTGTTCGATGTCTCCTATCATTCTTCTTCTTCGATGTCTCCTATCATTCTTCTTGTTAATTGTCTCCTATCAGTCTTCTTGTTCGATGTCTCCTGTCATTCGTCTTGTTCGATGTCTTCTATCGTTTTTCTTGTTCGATGTCTCCTATCATTCTTCTTGTTCGATGTCTCCTATCATTCTTCTTGTTCGATGTCTCCTATCATTCTTCTTGTTCGATGTCTTCTATCATTCGTATTGTTTGATGTCTCCTATCATTTTTCTTGTTCGATGTCTTCTATCATTCTTATTGCTCGATGTCTCCTATCATTCTTCTTGTTTGATGTCTCCTATCATTCTTCTTGTTCGATGTCTCCTATCAGTCTTCTTGTTTGATGTCTCCTATCATTCTTCTTGTTCGATGTTTTCTATCATTTTTATTGTTCGATGTCTTCTATCATTCTTATTGTTGGATGTCTCCTATCATTCTTCTTGTTCGATGTCTTCTATCATTCTTCCAGTTCGATGTCTCCTATCATTCTTATTGTTTGATGTCTCGTATCATTCTTCTTGTTCGATGTCTTCTATCATTCTTCTTGCTCGATGTCTCCTATCATTCTTCTTGTTCGATGTCTCCTATCATTCTTCTTGTTCGATGTCTCCTATCATTCTACTTGTTTGATGTCTTCTATCATTCTTATTGTTCGATGTCTCCTATCGTTCTTCTTGTTCGATGTCTCCTATCATTCTACTTGTTTGATGTCTTCTATCATTTTTATTGTTCGATGTCTCCAATCATTCTTCTTGTTCGATGTCTTCTATCATTCTTATTGTTCGATGTCTCCTATCATTCTTCTTGTTCGATGTCTCCTATCATTCTTCTTGTTCGATGTCTCCTATCATTCTTCTTGTTCGATGTCTTCTATTATTCTTATTGTTCGATGTCTCCTATCATTCTTCTTGTTCGATGTCTCCTATCATTCTTCTTGTTCGATGTCTCCTATCATTCTTCTTGTTCGATGTCTCCTATCATTCTTCTTGTTCGATGTCTTCTATCCTTCTTCTTGTTCGATGTCTCCTATCATTCTTCTTGTTCGATGTCTTCTATCATTCTTCTTGTTCGATGTCTCCTATCATTCTTCTTGTTCGATGTCTCCTATCATTCTTCTTGTTTGATGTCTCCTATCATTCTTCTTGTTCGATATCTTCTATCATTCTTCTTGCTCGATGTCTCCTATCATTCTTCTTGTTCGATGTCTCCTATTATTCTTATTGTTCGACGTCTCCTATCTTTCTTTTTGTTCGATGTCTTCTATCATTCTTCTTGCTGGATGTCTCCTATCATTCTTCTTGTACGATGTCTTCTATCTTTCTTATTGTACGATGTCTCCTATCATTCTTCTTGTTCGATGTCTCCTATCATTCTTCTTGCTCGATGTCTCCTATCATTCTTCTTGCTCGACGTCTCCTATCATTCTTCTTGTTCGATGTCTCCTATCAATCTTCTTGTACGATGTATCCTATCATTCTTCTTGTTCGATGTCTTCTACCATTCTTCTTGTTCGATGTCTTCTATCATTCTTCTTGCTCGATGTCTTCTATCATTCTTCTTGCTCGATGTCTCCTATCATTCTTCTTGCTCGATGTCTCCTATCATTCTTCTTGTTCGATGTCTCCTATCATTCTTCTTGTTCGATGTCTCCTATCATTCTTATTGTGCGATGTCTCCTATCATTCTTCTTGTTCGATGTCTTCTATCATTTTTCTTGTTCGATGTATCCTATCATTCTTCTTGTTCGATGTCTCCTATCATTCTTCTTGTTCGATGTCTTCTATCATTCGTATTGTTTGATGTCTCCTATCATTCTTCTTGTTCGATGTCTTCTATCATTCTTATTGCTCGATGTCTCCTATCATTCTTCTTGTTCGATGTATCCTATCATTCTTCTTGTTCAATGTCTCCTATCATTCTTCTTGTTCGATGTCTCCTATCATTCTTCTTGCTCGATGTCTCCTATCATTCTTTTTGTTCGATGTCTCCTATCATTCTTCTTGTTCGATGTCTCCTATCAGTCGTCTTGTTCGATGTCTCCTATCATTCTTCTTGTTCGATGTCTTCTATCATTCTTCTTGTTCGATGTCTCCTATAATTCTTATTGTGCGATGTCTCCTATCATTTTTTTTGTTCGATGTCTCCTATCATTCTTCTTGATCGATGTCTTCTATCATTCTTCTTGTTCGATGTCTCCTATCATTCTTCTTGCTCGATGTCTCCTATCATTCTTCTTGTTCGATGTCTTCTATCATTCTTCTTGTTCGATGTCTGCTGTCATTCTTCTTGTTCGATGTCTGCTATCATTCTTCTTCTTCGATGTCTCCTATCATTCTTCTTGTTAATTGTCTCCTATCAGTCTTCTTGTTCGATGTCTCCTGTCATTCTTCTTGTTCGATGTCTTCTATCGTTTTTCTTGTTCGATGTCTCCTATCATTCTTCTTGTTCGATGTCTCCTATCATTCTTCTTGTTCGATGTCTCCTATCATTCTTCTTGTTCGATGTCTTCTATCATTCGTATTGTTTGATGTCTCCTATCATTCTTCTTGTTCGATGTCTCCTATCATTCTTCTTGTTCGATGTCTTCTATTATTCTTATTGTTCGATGTCTCCTATCATTCTTCTTGTTCGATGTCTCCTATCATTCTTCTTGTTCGATGTCTCCTATCATTCTTCTTGTTCGATGTCTCCTATCATTCTTCTTGTTCGATGTCTTCTATCCTTCTTCTTGTTCGATGTCTCCTATCATTCTTCTTGTTCGATGTCTTCTATCATTCTTCTTGTTCGATGTCTCCTATCATTCTTCTTGTTCGATGTCTCCTATCATTCTTCTTGTTTGATGTCTCCTATCATTCTTCTTGTTCGATATCTTCTATCATTCTTCTTGCTCGATGTCTCCTATCATTCTTCTTGTTCGATGTCTCCTATTATTCTTATTGTTCGACGTCTCCTATCTTTCTTTTTGTTCGATGTCTTCTATCATTCTTCTTGCTGGATGTCTCCTATCATTCTTCTTGTACGATGTCTTCTATCTTTCTTATTGTACGATGTCTCCTATCATTCTTCTTGTTCGATGTCTCCTATCATTCTTCTTGCTCGATGTCTCCTATCATTCTTCTTGCTCGACGTCTCCTATCATTCTTCTTGTTCGATGTCTCCTATCAATCTTCTTGTACGATGTATCCTATCATTCTTCTTGTTCGATGTCTTCTACCATTCTTCTTGTTCGATGTCTTCTATCATTCTTCTTGCTCGATGTCTTCTATCATTCTTCTTGCTCGATGTCTCCTATCATTCTTCTTGCTCGATGTCTCCTATCATTCTTCTTGTTCGATGTCTCCTATCATTCTTCTTGTTCGATGTCTCCTATCATTCTTATTGTGCGATGTCTCCTATCATTCTTCTTGTTCGATGTCTTCTATCATTTTTCTTGTTCGATGTATCCTATCATTCTTCTTGTTCGATGTCTCCTATCATTCTTCTTGTTCGATGTCTTCTATCATTCGTATTGTTTGATGTCTCCTATCATTCTTCTTGTTCGATGTCTTCTATCATTCTTATTGCTCGATGTCTCCTATCATTCTTCTTGTTCGATGTATCCTATCATTCTTCTTGTTCAATGTCTCCTATCATTCTTCTTGTTCGATGTCTCCTATCATTCTTCTTGCTCGATGTCTCCTATCATTCTTTTTGTTCGATGTCTCCTATCATTCTTCTTGTTCGATGTCTCCTATCAGTCGTCTTGTTCGATGTCTCCTATCATTCTTCTTGTTCGATGTCTTCTATCATTCTTCTTGTTCGATGTCTCCTATAATTCTTATTGTGCGATGTCTCCTATCATTTTTTTTGTTCGATGTCTCCTATCATTCTTCTTGTTCGATGTCTCCTATCATTCTTCTTGCTCGATGTCTCCTATCATTCTTCTTGTTCGATGTCTTCTATCATTCTTCTTGTTCGATGTCTGCTGTCATTCTTCTTGTTCGATGTCTGCTATCATTCTTCTTCTTCGATGTCTCCTATCATTCTTCTTGTTAATTGTCTCCTATCAGTCTTCTTGTTCGATGTCTCCTGTCATTCTTCTTGTTCGATGTCTTCTATCGTTTTTCTTGTTCGATGTCTCCTATCATTCTTCTTGTTCGATGTCTCCTATCATTCTTCTTTTTCGATGTCTCCTATCATTCTTCTTGTTCGATGTCTTCTATCATTCGTATTGTTTGATGTCTCCTATCATTTTTCTTGTTCGATGTCTTCTATCATTCTTATTGCTCGATGTCTCCTATCATTCTTCTTGTTTGATGTCTCCTATCATTCTTCTTGTTCGATGTCTCCTATCAGTCTTCTTGTTTGATGTCTCCTATCATTCTTATTGTTCGATGTTTTCTATCATTTTTATTGTTCGATGTCTTCTATCATTCTTATTGTTGGATGTCTCCTATCATTCTTCTTGTTCGATGTCTTCTATCATTCTTCCAGTTCGATGTCTCCTATCATTCTTATTGTTTGATGTCTCCTATCATTCTTCTTGTTCGATGTCTTCTATCATTCTTCTTGCTCGATGTCTCCTATCATTCTTCTTGTTCGATGTCTCCTATCATTCTTCTTGTTCGATGTCTCCTATCATTCTACTTGTTTGATGTCTTCTATCATTCTTATTGTTCGATGTCTCCTATCGTTTTTCTTGTTCGATGTCTCCTATCATTCTACTTGTTTGATGTCTTCTATCATTCTTCCAGTTCGATGTCTCCTATCATTCTTATTGTTTGATGTCTCGTATCATTCTTCTTGTTCGATGTCTTCTATCATTCTTCTTGCTCGATGTCTCCTATCATTCTTCTTGTTCGATGTCTCCTATCATTCTTCTTGTTCGATGTCTCCTATCATTCTACTTGTTTGATGTCTTCTATCATTCTTATTGTTCGATGTCTCCTATCGTTTTTCTTGTTCGATGTCTCCTATCATTCTTCTTGTTCGATGTCTCCTATCATTCTTCTTGTTTGATGTCTCCTATCATTCTTCTTGTTCGATATCTTCTATCATTCTTCTTGCTCGATGTCTCCTATCATTCTTCTTGTTCGATGTCTCCTATTATTCTTATTGTTCGACGTCTCCTATCTTTCTTTTTGTTCGATGTCTTCTATCATTCTTCTTCCTGGATGTCTCCTATCATTCTTCTTGTACGATGTCTTCTATCTTTCTTATTGTACGATGTCTCCTATCATTCTTCTTGTTCGATGTCTCCTATCATTCTTCTTGCTCGATGTCTCCTATCATTCTTCTTGCTCGACGTCTCCTATCATTCTTCTTGTTCGATGTCTCCTATCATTCTTCTTGTACGATGTATCCTATCATTCTTCTTGTTCGATGTCTTCTACCATTCTTCTTGTTCGATGTCTTCTATCATTCTTCTTGCTCGATGTCTTCTATCATTCTTCTTGCTCGATGTCTCCTATCATTCTTCTTGCTCGATGTCTCCTATCATTCTTCTTGTTCGATGTCTCCTATCATTCTTCTTGTTCGATGTCTCCTATCATTCTTATTGTGCGATGTCTCCTATCATTCTTCTTGTTCGATGTCTTCTATCATTTTTCTTGTTCGATGTATCCTATCATTCTTCTTGTTCGATGTCTCCTATCATTCTTCTTGTTCGATGTCTTCTATCATTCGTATTGTTTGATGTCTCCTATCATTCTTCTTGTTCGATGTCTTCTATCATTCTTATTGCTCGATGTCTCCTATCATTCTTCTTGTTCGATGTATCCTATCATTCTTCTTGTTCAATGTCTCCTATCATTCTTCTTGTTCGATGTCTCCTATCATTCTTCTTGCTCGATGTCTCCTATCATTCTTTTTGTTCGATGTCTCCTATCATTCTTCTTGTTCGATGTCTCCTATCAGTCGTCTTGTTCGATGTCTCCTATCATTCTTCTTGTTCGATGTCTTCTATCATTCTTCTTGTTCGATGTCTCCTATAATTCTTATTGTGCGATGTCTCCTATCATTTTTTTTGTTCGATGTCTCCTATCATTCTTCTTGTTCGATGTCTCCTATCATTCTTCTTGCTCGATGTCTCCTATCATTCTTCTTGTTCGATGTCTTCTATCATTCTTCTTGTTCGATGTCTGCTGTCATTCTTCTTGTTCGATGTCTCCTATCATTCTTCTTCTTCGATGTCTCCTATCATTCTTCTTGTTAATTGTCTCCTATCAGTCTTCTTGTTCGATGTCTCCTGTCATTCTTCTTGTTCGATGTCTTCTATCGTTTTTCTTGTTCGATGTCTCCTATCATTCTTCTTGTTCGATGTCTCCTATCATTCTTCTTGTTCGATGTCGCCTATCATTCTTCTTGTTCGATGTCTTCTATCATTCGTATTGTTTGATGTCTCCTATCATTTTTCTTGTTCGATGTCTTCTATCATTCTTATTGCTCGATGTCTCCTATCATTCTTCTTGTTTGATGTCTCCTATCATTCTTCTTGTTCGATGTCTCCTATCAGTCTTCTTGTTTGATGTCTCCTATCATTCTTCTTGTTCGATGTTTTCTATCATTTTTATTGTTCGATGTCTTCTATCATTCTTAATGTTGGATGTCTCCTATCATTCTTCTTGTTCGATGTCTTCTATCATTCTTCCAGTTCGATGTCTCCTATCATTCTTATTGTTTGATGTCTCGTATCATTCTTCTTGTTCGATGTCTTCTATCATTCTTCTTGCTCGATGTCTCCTATCATTCTTCTTGTTCGATGTCTCCTATCATTCTTCTTGTTCGATGTCTCCTATCATTCTACTTGTTTGATGTCTTCTATCATTCTTATTGTTCGATGTCTCCTATCTTTTTTCTTTTTCGATGTCTCCTATCATTCTACTTGTTTGATGTCTTCTATCATTTTTATTGTTCGATGTCTCCAATCATTCTTCTTGTTCGATGTCTTCTATCATTCTTATTGTTCGATGTCTCCTATCATTCTTCTTGTTCGATGTCTCCTATCATTCTTCTTGTTCGATGTCTCCTATCATTCTTCTTGTTCGATGTCTTCTATTATTCTTATTGTTCGATGTCTCCTATCATTCTTCTTGTTCGATGTCTCCTATCATTCTTCTTGTTCGATGTCTCCTATCATTATTCTTGTTCGATGTCTCCTATCATTCTTCTTGTTCGATGTCTTCTATCCTTCTTCTTGTTCGATGTCTCCTATCATTCTTCTTGTTCGATGTCTTCTATCATTCTTCTTGTTCGATGTCTCCTATCATTCTTCTTGTTCGATGTCTCCTATCATTCTTCTTGTTTGATGTCTCCTATCATTCTTCTTGTTCGATATCTTCTATCATTCTTCTTGCTCGATGTCTCCTATCATTCTTCTTGTTCGATGTCTCCTATTATTCTTATTGTTCGACGTCTCCTATCTTTCTTTTTGTTCGATGTCTTCTATCATTCTTCTTGCTGGATGTCTCCTATCATTCTTCTTGTACGATGTCTTCTATCTTTCTTATTGTACGATGTCTCCTATCATTCTTCTTGTTCGATGTCTCCTATCATTCTTCTTGCTCGATGTCTCCTATCATTCTTCTTGCTCGACGTCTCCTATCATTCTTCTTGTTCGATGTCTCCTATCAATCTTCTTGTACGATGTATCCTATCATTCTTCTTGTTCGATGTCTTCTACCATTCTTCTTGTTCGATGTCTTCTATCATTCTTCTTGCTCGATGTCTTCTATCATTCTTCTTGCTCGATGTCTCCTATCATTCTTCTTGCTCGATGTCTCCTATCATTCTTCTTGTTCGATGTCTTCTATCATTCTTCTTGTTCGATGTCTCCTATCATTCTTATTGTGCGATGTCTCCTATCATTCTTCTTGTTCGATGTCTTCTATCATTTTTCTTGTTCGATGTATCCTATCATTCTTCTTGTTCGATGTCTCCTATCATTCTTCTTGTTCGATGTCTTCTATCATTCGTATTGTTTGATGTCTCCTATCATTCTTCTTGTTCGATGTCTTCTATCATTCTTATTGCTCGATGTCTCCTATCATTCTTCTTGTTCGATGTATCCTATCATTCTTCTTGTTCAATGTCTCCTATCATTCTTCTTGCTCGATGTCTCCTATCATTCTTTTTGTTCGATGTCTCCTATCATTCTTCTTGTTCGATGTCTCTTATCAGTCGTCTTGTTCGATGTCTCCTATCATTCTTCTTGTTCGATGTCTTCTATCATTCTTCTTGTTCGATGTCTCCTATAATTCTTATTGTGCGATGTCTCCTATCATTTTTTTTTGTTCGATGTCTCCTATCATTCTTCTTGATCGATGTCTTCTATCATTCTTCTTGTTCGATGTCTCCTATCATTCTTCTTGCTCGATGTCTCCTATCATTCTTCTTGTTCGATGTCTTCTATCATTCTTCTTGTTCGATGTCTGCTGTCATTCTTCTTGTTCGATGTCTGCTATCATTCTTCTTCTTCGATGTCTCCTATCATTCTTCTTGTTAATTGTCTCCTATCAGTCTTCTTGTTCGATGTCTCCTGTCATTCTTCTTGTTCGATGTCTTCTATAGTTTTTCTTGTTCGATGTCTCCTATCATTCTTCTTGATCGATGTCTCCTATCATTCTTCTTGTTCGATGTCTCCTATCATTCTTCTTGTTCGATGTCTTCTATCATTCGTATTGTTTGATGTCTCCTATCATTTTTCTTGTTCGATGTCTTCTATCATTCTTATTGCTCGATGTCTCCTATCATTCTTCTTGTTTGATGTCTCCTATCATTCTTCTTGTTCGATGTCTCCTATCAGTCTTCTTGTTTGATGTCTCCTATCATTCTTCTTGTTCGATGTTTTCTATCATTTTTATTGTTCGATGTCTTCTATCATTCTTATTGTTGGATGTCTCCTATCATTCTTCTTGTTCGATGTCTTCTATCATTCTTCCAGTTCGATGTCTCCTATCATTCTTATTGTTTGATGTCTCCTATCATTCTTCTTGTACGATGTCTTCTATCATTCTTCTTGCTCGATGTCTCCTATCATTTTTCTTGTTCGATGTCTCCTATCATTCTTATTGTTCGACGTCTCCTATCTTTCTTTTTGTTCGATGTCTTCTATCATTCTTCTTGCTGGATGTCTCCTATCATTCTTCTTGTACGATGTCTTCTATCTTTCTTATTGTACGATGTCTCCTATCATTCTTCTTGCTCGATGTCTCCTATCATTCTTCTTGCTCGATGTCTCCTATCATTCTTCTTGCTCGACGTCTCCTATCATTCTTCTTGTTCGATGTCTCCTATCATTCTTCTTGTTCGATGTCTTCTATCATTCTTCTTGCTCGATGTCTCCTATCATTCTTCTTGCTCGATGTCTCCTATCATTCTTATTGCTCGATGTATCCTATCATTCTTCTTGTTCGATGTCTCCTATCATTCTTCTTGTTTGATGTATCCTATCATTCTTCTTGCTCGACATCTCCTATCATTCTTCTTGTTTCAAGTCTCCTATCATTGTTCTTGTTCGATGTCTTCTATCATTCTTATTGTTCGATGCCTCCTATCATTCTTCTTGTTCGATGTCTCCTATCATTCTTCTTGTTCGATGTCTCCTATCATTCTACTTGTTTGATGTCTTCTATAATTCTTATTGTTCGATGTCTCCTATCGTTTTTCTTGTTCGATGTCTCCTATCATTCTACTTGTTTGATGTCTTCTATCATTCTTCTTGTTCGATGTCTCCTATCATTCTTCTTGTTCGATGTCTCCTATCATTCTTCTTGTTCGATGTCTTCTATTATTCTTATTGTTCGATGTCTCCTATCATTCTTCTTGTTCGATGTCTCCTATCATTCTTCTTGTTCGATGTCTCCTATCATTATTCTTGTTCGATGTCTCCTATCATTCTTCTTGTTCGATGTCTTCTATCCTTCTTCTTGTTCGATGTCTCCTATCATTCTTCTTGTTCGATGTCTTCTATCATTCTTCTTGTTCGATGTCTCCTATCATTCTTCTTGTTCGATGTCTCCTATCATTCTTCTTGTTTGATGTCTCCTATCATTCTTCTTGTTCGATATCTTCTATCATTCTTCTTGCTCGATGTCTCCTATCATTCTTCTTGTTCGATGTCTCCTATTATTCTTATTGTTCGACGTCTCCTATCTTTCTTTTTGTTCGATGTCTTCTATCATTCTTCTTGCTGGATGTCTCCTATCATTCTTCTTGTACGATGTCTTTTATCTTTCTTATTGTACGATGTCTCCTATCATTCTTCTTGTTCGATGTCTCCTATCATTCTTCTTGCTCGATGTCTCCTATCATTCTTCTTGCTCGACGTCTCCTATCATTCTTCTTTTTCGATGTCTCCTATCAATCTTCTTGTACGATGTATCCTATCATTCTTCTTGTTCGATGTCTTCTACCATTCTTCTTGTTCGATGTCTTCTATCATTCTTCTTGCTCGATGTCTTCTATCATTCTTCTTGCTCGATGTCTCCTATCATTCTTCTTGCTCGATGTCTCCTATCATTCTTCTTGTTCGATGTCTTCTATCATTCTTCTTGTTCGATGTCTCCTATCATTCTTATTGTGCGATGTCTCCTATCATTCTTCTTGTTCGATGTCTTCTATCATTTTTCTTGTTCGATGTATCCTATCATTCTTCTTGTTCGATGTCTCCTATCATTCTTCTTGTTCGATGTCTTCTATCATTCGTATTGTTTGATGTCTCCTATCATTCTTCTTGTTCGATGTCTTCTATCATTCTTATTGCTCGATGTCTCCTATCATTCTTCTTGTTCGATGTATCCTATCATTCTTCTTGTTCAATGTCTCCTATCATTCTTCTTGCTCGATGTCTCCTATCATTCTTTTTGTTCGATGTCTCCTATCATTCTTCTTGTTCGATGTCTCTTATCAGTCGTCTTGTTCGATGTCTCCTATCATTCTTCTTGTTCGATGTCTTCTATCATTCTTCTTGTTCGATGTCTCCTATAATTCTTATTGTGCGATGTCTCCTATCATTTTTTTTTGTTCGATGTCTCCTATCATTCTTCTTGATCGATGTCTTCTATCATTCTTCTTGTTCGATGTCTCCTATCATTCTTCTTGCTCGATGTCTCCTATCATTCTTCTTGTTCGATGTCTTCTATCATTCTTCTTGTTCGATGTCTGCTGTCATTCTTCTTGTTCGATGTCTGCTATCATTCTTCTTGTTCGATGTCTGCTGTCATTCTTCTTGTTAATTGTCTCCTATCAGTCTTCTTGTTCGATGTCTCCTGTCATTCTTCTTGTTCGATGTCTTCTATAGTTTTTCTTGTTCGATGTCTCCTATCATTCTTCTTGATCGATGTCTCCTATCATTCTTCTTGTTCGATGTCTCCTATCATTCTTCTTGTTCGATGTCTTCTATCATTCGTATTGTTTGATGTCTCCTATCATTTTTCTTGTTCGATGTCTTCTATCATTCTTATTGCTCGATGTCTCCTATCATTCTTCTTGTTTGATGTCTCCTATCATTCTTCTTGTTCGATGTCTCCTATCAGTCTTCTTGTTTGATGTCTCCTATCATTCTTCTTGTTCGATGTTTTCTATCATTTTTATTGTTCGATGTCTTCTATCATTCTTATTGTTGGATGTCTCCTATCATTCTTCTTGTTCGATGTCTTCTATCATTCTTCCAGTTCGATGTCTCCTATCATTCTTATTGTTTGATGTCTCCTATCATTCTTCTTGTACGATGTCTTCTATCATTCTTCTTGCTCGATGTCTCCTATCATTTTTCTTGTTCGATGTCTCCTATCATTCTTATTGTTCGACGTCTCCTATCTTTCTTTTTGTTCGATGTCTTCTATCATTCTTCTTGCTGGATGTCTCCTATCATTCTTCTTGTACGATGTCTTCTATCTTTCTTATTGTACGATGTCTCCTATCATTCTTCTTGCTCGATGTCTCCTATCATTCTTCTTGCTCGATGTCTCCTATCATTCTTCTTGCTCGACGTCTCCTATCATTCTTCTTGTTCGATGTCTCCTATCATTCTTCTTGTTCGATGTCTTCTATCATTCTTCTTGCTCGATGTCTCCTATCATTCTTCTTGCTCGATGTCTCCTATCATTCTTATTGCTCGATGTATCCTATCATTCTTCTTGTTCGATGTCTCCTATCATTCTTCTTGTTTGATGTATCCTATCATTCTTCTTGCTCGACATCTCCTATCATTCTTCTTGTTTCAAGTCTCCTATCATTGTTCTTGTTCGATGTCTTCTATCATTCTTATTGTTCGATGCCTCCTATCATTCTTCTTGTTCGATGTCTCCTATCATTCTTCTTGTTCGATGTCTCCTATCATTCTACTTGTTTGATGTCTTCTATAATTCTTATTGTTCGATGTCTCCTATCGTTTTTCTTGTTCGATGTCTCCTATCATTCTACTTGTTTGATGTCTTCTATCATTTTTATTGTTCGATGTCTCCTATCATTCTTCTTGGTTGATGTCTTCTGTCATTCTTATTGTTCGATGTCTCCTATCACTCTTCTTGTACAATGTCTCGTATCATCTTTCTTGTTCGATGTCTTCTATCATTCTTCTTGCTCGATGTCTCCTATCATTCTTCTTGTTCGATGTCTTCTATCATTCGTATTGTTAGATGTCTCCAATCATTCTTCTTGTTCGATGTCTTCTATCATTCTTATTGTTCGATGTCTCCTATCATTCTTCTTGTTCGATGTCTCCTATCATTCTTCTTGTTCGATGTCTCCTATCATTCTTCTTGTTCGATGTCTTCTATCATTCTTATTGTTCGATGTCTCCTATCATTCTTCTTGTTCGATTTCTCCTATTATTCTTCTTGTTCGATGTCTCCTATCATTCTTCTTGTTCGATGTCTCCTATCATTCTTCTTGTTCGATGTCTTCTATCCTTCTTCTTGTTCGATGTCTCCTATCATTCTTCTTGTTCGATGTCTTCTATCATTCTTCTTGTTCGATGTCTCCTATCATTCTTCTTGTTCGATGTCTCCTATCATTCTTCTTGTTTGATGTCTCCTATCATTCTTCTTGTTCGATATCTTCTATCATTCTTCTTGCTCGATGTCTCCTATCATTCTTCTTGTTCGATGTCTCCTATTATTCTTATTGTTCGACGTCTCCTATCTTTCTTTTTGTTCGATGTCTTCTATCATTCTTCTTGCTGGATGTCTCCTATCATTCTTCTTGTACGATGTCTTCTATCTTTCTTATTGTACGATGTCTCCTATCATTCTTCTCGCTCGATGTCTCCTATCATTCTTCTTGTTCGACGTCTCCTATCATTCTTCTTGTTCGATGTCTCCTATCATTCTTCTTGTAAGATGTATCCTATCATTCTTCTTGTTCGATGTCTTCTACCATTCTTCTTGTTCGATGTCTTCTATCATTCTTCTTGCTCGATGTCTTCTATCATTCTTCTTGCTCGATGTCTCCTATCATTCTTCTTGCTCGATGTCTCCTATCATTCTTCTTGTTCGATGTCTCCTATCATTCTTCTTGTTCGATGTCTCCTATCATTCTTATTGTGCGATGTCTCCTATCATTCTTCTTGTTCGATGTCTTCTATCATTTTTCTTGTTCGATGTATCCTATCATTCTTCTTGTTCGATGTCTCCTATCATTCTTCTTGTTCGATGTCTTCTATCATTCGTATTGTTTGATGTCTCCTATCATTCTTCTTGTTCGATGTCTTCTATCATTCTTATTGCTCGATGTCTCCTATCATTCTTCTTGTTCGATGTATCCTATCATTCTTCTTGTTCAATGTCTCCTATCATTCTTCTTGTTCGATGTCTCCTATCATTCTTCTTGCTCGATGTCTCCTATCATTCTTTTTGTTCGATGTCTCCTATCATTCTTCTTGTTCGATGTCTCCTATCAGTCGTCTTGTTCGATGTCTCCTATCATTCTTCTTGTTCGATGTCTTCTATCATTCTTCTTGTTCGATGTCTCCTATAATTCTTATTGTGCGATGTCTCCTATCATTTTTTTTGTTCGATGTCTCCTATCATTCTTATTGATCGATGTCTTCTATCATTCTTCTTGTTCGATGTCTCCTATCATTCTTCTTGCTCGATGTCTCCTATCATTCTTCTTGTTCGATGTCTTCTATCATTCTTCTTGTTCGATGTCTGCTGTCATTCTTATTGCTCGATGTCTCCTATCATTCTTCTGCTTCGATGTCTCCTATCATTCTTCTTGTTAATTGTCTCCTATCAGTCTTCTTGTTCGATGTCTCCTGTCATTCTTCTTGTTCGATGTCTTCTATCGTTTTTCTTGTTCGATGTCTCCTATCATTCTTCTTGTTCGATGTCTCCTATCATTCTTCTTGTTCGATGTCTCCTATCATTCTTCTTGTTCGATGTCTTCTATCATTCGTATTGTTTGATGTCTCCTATCATTTTTCTTGTTCGATGTCTTCTATCATTCTTATTGCTCGATGTCTCCTATCATTCTTCTTGTTTGATGTCTCCTATCATTCTTCTTGTTCGATGTCTCCTATCAGTCTTCTTGTTTGATGTCTCCTATCATTCTTCTTGTTCGATGTTTTCTATCATTTTTATTGTTCGATGTCTTCTATCATTCTTATTGTTGGATGTCTCCTATCATTCTTCTTGTTCGATGTCTTCTATCATTCTTCCAGTTCGATGTCTCCTATCATTCTTATTGTTTGATGTCTCGTATCATTCTTCTTGTTCGATGTCTTCTATCATTCTTATTGTTCGATGTCTTCTATCATTCTTCTTGTTTGATGTCTCCTATCATTCTTCTTGTTCGATGTCTTCAATCATTCTTATTGTTCGATGTCTCCTATCCCTCTTCTTGTTCGATGTCTTCTATTATTCTTCTTGTTCCATGTCTTCTATCATTCTTATTGTTCGATGTCTTCTATCATTCTTATTGTTCGATATCTCCTATCATTCTTCTTGTTCGATGTCTTCTATCATTCTTCTTGTTCGATGTATTCTATCATTCTTCTTGTACGATGTCTCCTATCATTCGTTTTGCTCGATGTCTCCTATCATTCTTCTTGTTCGATGTCTCCTATCATTCTTCTTGTTCGATGTCTTCTATCATTCTTATTGTTCGATGTCTCCTATCATTCTTATTGTTCGATGTCTCCTATCTTCTTCTTGTTCGATGTCTTCTATCATTCTTATTGTTCGATGTCTCCTATCATTATTCTTGTTTCATGTCTCCTATCATTCTTCTTGTTCGATGTCTTCTATCATTCTTCTTGATCGATGTCTTCTATCATTCTTCTTGTTCGATGTCTCCTATCATTCTTCTTGTTCGATGTCTCCTATCATTCTTCTTGTTCGATGTCTCCTATCATTCTTATTGTGCGATGTCTCCTATCATTCTTTTTGTTCGATGTCTCCTATCATTCTTCTTGTTCGATGTCTTCTATCATTCTTCTTGTTCGATGTCTGCTATCATTCTTCTTGTTCGATGTCTCCTATCATTCTTCTTGTTAGATGTCTCCTATCAGTCTTCTTGTTCGATGTCTCCTGTCATTCTTCTTGTTCGATGTCTTCTATCGTTTTTCTTGTTCGATGTCTCCTATCATTCTTCTTGTTCGATGTCTCCTATCATTCTTCTTGTTCGATGTCTCCTATCATTCTTCTTGTTCGATGTCTTCTATCATTCGTATTGTTTGATGTCTCCTATCATTTTTCTTGTTCGATGTCTTCTATCATTCTTATTGGTCGATGTCTCCTATCATTCTTCTTGTTCGATGTCTCCTATCATTCTTCTTGTTCGATGTCTTCTACCATTCTTCTTGTTCGATGTCTTCTATCATTCTTCTTGCTCGATGTCTTCTATCATTCTTCTTGCTCGATGTCTCCTATCATTCTTCTTGCTCGATGTCTCCTATCATTCTTCTTGTTCGATGTCTCCTATCATTCTTCTTGTTCGATGTCTCCTATCATTCTTATTGTGCGATGTCTCCTATCATTCTTCTTGTTCGATGTCTTCTATCATTTTTCTTGTTCGATGTATCCTATCATTCTTCTTGTTCGATGTCTCCTATCATTCTTCTTGTTCGATGTCTTCTATCATTCGTATTGTTTGATGTCTCCTATCATTCTTCTTGTTCGATGTCTTCTATCATTCTTATTGCTCGATGTCTCCTATCATTCTTCTTGTTCGATGTATCCTATCATTCTTCTTGTTCAATGTCTCCTATCATTCTTCTTGTTCGATGTCTCCTATCATTCTTCTTGCTCGATGTCTCCTATCATTCTTTTTGTTCGATGTCTCCTATCATTCTTCTTGTTCGATGTCTCCTATCAGTCGTCTTGTTCGATGTCTCCTATCATTCTTCTTGTTCGATGTCTTCTATCATTCTTCTTGTTCGATGTCTCCTATAATTCTTATTGTGCGATGTCTCCTATCATTTTTTTTGTTCGATGTCTCCTATCATTCTTATTGATCGATGTCTTCTATCATTCTTCTTGTTCGATGTCTCCTATCATTCTTCTTGCTCGATGTCTCCTATCATTCTTCTTGTTCGATGTCTTCTATCATTCTTCTTGTTCGATGTCTGCTGTCATTCTTATTGCTCGATGTCTCCTATCATTCTTCTGCTTCGATGTCTCCTATCATTCTTCTTGTTAATTGTCTCCTATCAGTCTTCTTGTTCGATGTCTCCTGTCATTCTTCTTGTTCGATGTCTTCTATCGTTTTTCTTGTTCGATGTCTCCTATCATTCTTCTTGTTCGATGTCTCCTATCATTCTTCTTGTTCGATGTCTCCTATCATTCTTCTTGTTCGATGTCTTCTATCATTCGTATTGTTTGATGTCTCCTATCATTTTTCTTGTTCGATGTCTTCTATCATTCTTATTGCTCGATGTCTCCTATCATTCTTCTTGTTTGATGTCTCCTATCATTCTTCTTGTTCGATGTCTCCTATCAGTCTTCTTGTTTGATGTCTCCTATCATTCTTCTTGTTCGATGTTTTCTATCATTTTTATTGTTCGATGTCTTCTATCATTCTTATTGTTGGATGTCTCCTATCATTCTTCTTGTTCGATGTCTTCTATCATTCTTCCAGTTCGATGTCTCCTATCATTCTTATTGTTTGATGTCTCGTATCATTCTTCTTGTTCGATGTCTTCTATCATTCTTATTGTTCGATGTCTTCTATCATTCTTCTTGTTTGATGTCTCCTATCATTCTTCTTGTTCGATGTCTTCAATCATTCTTATTGTTCGATGTCTCCTATCCCTCTTCTTGTTCGATGTCTTCTATTATTCTTCTTGTTCCATGTCTTCTATCATTCTTATTGTTCGATGTCTTCTATCATTCTTATTGTTCGATATCTCCTATCATTCTTCTTGTTCGATGTCTTCTATCATTCTTCTTGTTCGATGTATTCTATCATTCTTCTTGTACGATGTCTCCTATCATTCGTTTTGCTCGATGTCTCCTATCATTCTTCTTGTTCGATGTCTCCTATCATTCTTCTTGTTCTATGTCTTCTATCATTCTTATTGTTCGATGTCTCCTATCATTCTTATTGTTCGATGTCTCCTATCTTCTTCTTGTTCGATGTCTTCTATCATTCTTATTGTTCGATGTCTCCTATCATTATTCTTGTTTCATGTCTCCTATCATTCTTCTTGTTCGATGTCTTCTATCATTCTTCTTGATCGATGTCTTCTATCATTCTTCTTGTTCGATGTCTCCTATCATTCTTCTTGTTCGATGTCTCCTATCATTCTTCTTGTTCGATGTCTCCTATCATTCTTATTGTGCGATGTCTCCTATCATTCTTTTTGTTCGATGTCTCCTATCATTCTTCTTGTTCGATGTCTTCTATCATTCTTCTTGTTCGATGTCTGCTATCATTCTTCTTGTTCGATGTCTCCTATCATTCTTCTTGTTAGATGTCTCCTATCAGTCTTCTTGTTCGATGTCTCCTGTCATTCTTCTTGTTCGATGTCTTCTATCGTTTTTCTTGTTCGATGTCTCCTATCATTCTTCTTGTTCGATGTCTCCTATCATTCTTCTTGTTCGATGTCTCCTATCATTCTTCTTGTTCGATGTCTTCTATCATTCGTATTGTTTGATGTCTCCTATCATTTTTCTTGTTCGATGTCTTCTATCATTCTTATTGGTCGATGTCTCCTATCATTCTTCTTGTTCGATGTCTCCTATCATTCTTCTTGTTCGATGTCTCCTATCAGTCTTCTTGTTTGATGTCTCCTATCATTCTTCTTGTTCGATGTTTTCTATCATTTTTATTGTTCGATGTCTTCTATCATTCTTATTGTTCGATGTCTCCTATCATTCTTCTTGTTCGATGTCTCCTATCATTCTTCTTCTTCGATGTCTTCTATCATTCTTATTGTTCGATGTCTCCTGTCTTCTTCTTGTTCGATGTCTTCTATCATTCTTATTGTTCGATGTCTCCTATCATTCTTCTTGTTTCATGTCTCCTATCATTCTTCTTGTTCGATGTCTTCTATCATTCTTCCAGTTCGATGTCTCCTATCATTCTTCTTGTTTGATGTATCGTATCATTCTTCTTGTTCGATGTCTTCTAACATTCTTATTGTTCGATGTCTTCTATCATTCTTATTGTTCGATGTCTCCTATCATTCTTCTTGTTCGATGTCTTCTATCATTCTTATTGTTCGATGTCTCCTATCCCTCTTCTTGTTCGATGTCTTCTATTATTCTTCTTGTTCGATGTCTTCTATCATTCTTATTTTTCGATGTCTTCTATCATTCTTATTGTTCGATATCTCCTATCATTCTTCTTGTTCTATGTCTTCTATCATTCTTCTTGTTCGATGTATTCTATCATTCTTCTTGTACGATGTCTCCTATCATTCTTTTTGCTCGCTGTCTCCTATCATTCTTCTTGTTCGATGTCTCCTATCATTCTTCTTGTTCGATGTCTTCTATCATTCTTATTGTTCGATGTCTCCTATCATTCTTATTGTTCGATGTCTCCTATCTTCTTCTTGTTCGATGTCTTCTATCATTCTTATTGTTCGATGTCTCCTATCATTCTTCTTGTTTCATGTCTCCTATCATTCTTCTTGTTCGATGTCTTCTATCATTCTTCTTGTTCGATGTCTCCTATCATTCTTCTTGTTTGATGTCTCCTATTATTCTTATTGTTCGATGTCTCCTATCATTCTTCTTTTTCGATGTCTCCTATCATTCTTATTGTTCGATGTCTCCTATCATTCTTCTTGTTCGATGTCTTCTATCATTCTTATTGTTTGATGTCTCCTATCATTCTTCTTGTTCGAAGTCTTCTATTATTCCTATTGTTCGATGTCTTCTATCATTCTTCTTGTTCGATGTCTTCTATCATTCGTATTGTTTGATGTCTTCTATCATTCTTCTTGTTTGATGTCTCCTGTCATTCTTCTTGTTCGATGTCTCCAATCATTCTTCTTGTTCGATGTCTTCTATCATTCTTCTTGTTCGATGTCTTCTATCATTCTTGTTATTCGATGTCTTCTATCATTCTTATTGTTCGATGTCTCCTATCTTCTTCTTGTTCGATGTCTTCTATCATTCTTATTGTTCGATGTCTCCTATTATTCTTCTTGTTCGATGTCTTCTATCATTCTTATTGTTCGATGTCTCCTATCATTCTTCTTTTTCGATGTCTCCTATCATTCTTATTGTTCGATGTCTCCTATCATTCTTCTTGTTCGATGTCTCCTATCATTCTTCTTGTTCGATGTCTCCTTTCATTCTTCTTGTTCGATGTCTTCTATCATTCTTATTGTTCGATGTCTCCTATCATTCTTCTTGTTTCATGTCTTCTATCATTCTTATTGTTTGATGTCTCCTATCATTCTTCTTGTTCGATGTCTCCTATCATTCTGATTGTTCGATGTCTTCTATCATTCTTCTTGTTCGATGTCTTCTATCATTGTATTGTTTGATGTCTCCTATCATTCTTCTTGTTCGATGTCTTCTATCATTCTTCTTGTTTGATGTCTCCTATCATTCTTCTTGTTCGATGTCTCCAATCATTCTTCTTGTTCGATGTCTTCTATCGTTCTTCTTGTTCGATGTCTTCTATCATTCTTATTATTCGATGTCTTCTATCATTCTTATTGTTCGATGTCTCCTTTCTTCTTCTTGTTCGATGTCGCCTATCATTCTTCTTGTTCGATGTCTCCTATCATTCTTCTTGTTCGATGTCTTCTATCATTCTCCTTGTTCGATGTCTTCTATCATTCTTCTTGTTCGATGTCTCCTATCAATCTTCTCGTTCGATGTCTCTTATCATTCTTCTTGTTCGATGTCTTCTATCATTCTTCTTGTTTGATGTCTCCTGTCATTCTTCTTGTTCGATGTCTCCTATCATTCTTCTTGTTCGATGTATCTTATCATTCTTCTTGTTCGATGTCTTCTATCATTCTTATTGTTCGATGTCTCCTATCATTCTTCTTGTTCGATGTCTCCTATCATTCTTATTGTTCGATGTTTCCTATCATTCTTCTTGTTCAATGTCTTCTATCATTCTTATTGTTCGATGTCTCCTATCATTCTTCTTGTTCGATGTCTTCTGTCATTCTTATTGTTTGATGTCTCCTATCATTCTTCTTGTTCGATGTCTCCTATCGTTCTTATTGTTCGATGTCTTTTTTCATTCTTCTTGTTCGATGTCTTCTATCATTCGTATTGTTTGATATCGCCTATCATTCTTCTTGTTCGATGTCTCCTATCATTCTTCTTGTTCGTTGTCTTCTATCATTCTTCTTGTTCGATGTCTTCTATCATTCTTCTTGTTCGATGTCTCCTATCAATCTTCTCGTTCGATGTCTCTTATCATTCTTCTTGTTCGATGTCTTCTATCATTCTTCTTGTTTGATGTCTCCTATCATTCTTCTTGTTCGATGTCTCCTATCATTCTTCTTGTTCGATGTATCTTATCATTCTTCTTGTTCGATGTCTCCTATCATTCTTCTTGTTCGATGTCTTCTATCATTCTTCTTGTACGATGTCGCCTATCATTCTTCTTGTTCGATGTCTGCTATCATTCTTCTTGCTCGATGTCTCCTATCATTCTTCTTGTTCGATGTCTCCTATTATTCTTATTGTTCGACGTCTCCTATCTTTCTTTTTGTTCGATGTCTTCTATCATTCTTCTTGCTGGATGTCTCCTATCATTCTTCTTGTACGATGTCTTCTATCTTTCTTATTGTACGATGTCTCCTATCATTCTTCTCGCTCGATGTCTCCTATCATTCTTCTTGTTCGACGTCTCCTATCATTCTTCTTGTTCGATGTCTCCTATCATTCTTCTTGTAAGATGTATCCTATCATTCTTCTTGTTCGATGTCTTCTACCATTCTTCTTGTTCGATGTCTTCTATCATTCTTCTTGCTCGATGTCTTCTATCATTCTTCTTGCTCGATGTCTCCTATCATTCTTCTTGCTCGATGTCTCCTATCATTCTTCTTGTTCGATGTCTCCTATCATTCTTCTTGTTCGATGTCTCCTATCATTCTTATTGTGCGATGTCTCCTATCATTCTTCTTGTTCGATGTCTTCTATCATTTTTCTTGTTCGATGTATCCTATCATTCTTCTTGTTCGATGTCTCCTATCATTCTTCTTGTTCGATGTCTTCTATCATTCGTATTGTTTGATGTCTCCTATCATTCTTCTTGTTCGATGTCTTCTATCATTCTTATTGCTCGATGTCTCCTATCATTCTTCTTGTTCGATGTATCCTATCATTCTTCTTGTTCAATGTCTCCTATCATTCTTCTTGTTCGATGTCTCCTATCATTCTTCTTGCTCGATGTCTCCTATCATTCTTTTTGTTCGATGTCTCCTATCATTCTTCTTGTTCGATGTCTCCTATCAGTCGTCTTGTTCGATGTCTCCTATCATTCTTCTTGTTCGATGTCTTCTATCATTCTTCTTGTTCGATGTCTCCTATAATTCTTATTGTGCGATGTCTCCTATCATTTTTTTTGTTCGATGTCTCCTATCATTCTTATTGATCGATGTCTTCTATCATTCTTCTTGTTCGATGTCTCCTATCATTCTTCTTGCTCGATGTCTCCTATCATTCTTCTTGTTCGATGTCTTCTATCATTCTTCTTGTTCGATGTCTGCTGTCATTCTTATTGCTCGATGTCTCCTATCATTCTTCTGCTTCGATGTCTCCTATCATTCTTCTTGTTAATTGTCTCCTATCAGTCTTCTTGTTCGATGTCTCCTGTCATTCTTCTTGTTCGATGTCTTCTATCGTTTTTCTTGTTCGATGTCTCCTATCATTCTTCTTGTTCGATGTCTCCTATCATTCTTCTTGTTCGATGTCTCCTATCATTCTTCTTGTTCGATGTCTTCTATCATTCGTATTGTTTGATGTCTCCTATCATTTTTCTTGTTCGATGTCTTCTATCATTCTTATTGCTCGATGTCTCCTATCATTCTTCTTGTTTGATGTCTCCTATCATTCTTCTTGTTCGATGTCTCCTATCAGTCTTCTTGTTTGATGTCTCCTATCATTCTTCTTGTTCGATGTTTTCTATCATTTTTATTGTTCGATGTCTTCTATCATTCTTATTGTTGGATGTCTCCTATCATTCTTCTTGTTCGATGTCTTCTATCATTCTTCCAGTTCGATGTCTCCTATCATTCTTATTGTTTGATGTCTCGTATCATTCTTCTTGTTCGATGTCTTCTATCATTCTTATTGTTCGATGTCTTCTATCATTCTTCTTGTTTGATGTCTCCTATCATTCTTCTTGTTCGATGTCTTCAATCATTCTTATTGTTCGATGTCTCCTATCCCTCTTCTTGTTCGATGTCTTCTATTATTCTTCTTGTTCCATGTCTTCTATCATTCTTATTGTTCGATGTCTTCTATCATTCTTATTGTTCGATATCTCCTATCATTCTTCTTGTTCGATGTCTTCTATCATTCTTCTTGTTCGATGTATTCTATCATTCTTCTTGTACGATGTCTCCTATCATTCGTTTTGCTCGATGTCTCCTATCATTCTTCTTGTTCGATGTCTCCTATCATTCTTCTTGTTCGATGTCTTCTATCATTCTTATTGTTCGATGTCTCCTATCATTCTTATTGTTCGATGTCTCCTATCTTCTTCTTGTTCGATGTCTTCTATCATTCTTATTGTTCGATGTCTCCTATCATTATTCTTGTTTCATGTCTCCTATCATTCTTCTTGTTCGATGTCTTCTATCATTCTTCTTGATCGATGTCTTCTATCATTCTTCTTGTTCGATGTCTCCTATCATTCTTCTTGTTCGATGTCTCCTATCATTCTTCTTGTTCGATGTCTCCTATCATTCTTATTGTGCGATGTCTCCTATCATTCTTTTTGTTCGATGTCTCCTATCATTCTTCTTGTTCGATGTCTTCTATCATTCTTCTTGTTCGATGTCTGCTATCATTCTTCTTGTTCGATGTCTCCTATCATTCTTCTTGTTAGATGTCTCCTATCAGTCTTCTTGTTCGATGTCTCCTGTCATTCTTCTTGTTCGATGTCTTCTATCGTTTTTCTTGTTCGATGTCTCCTATCATTCTTTTTGTTCGATGTCTCCTATCATTCTTCTTGTTCGATGTCTCCTATCAGTCGTCTTGTTCGATGTCTCCTATCATTCTTCTTGTTCGATGTCTTCTATCATTCTTCTTGTTCGATGTCTCCTATAATTCTTATTGTGCGATGTCTCCTATCATTTTTTTTGTTCGATGTCTCCTATCATTCTTATTGATCGATGTCTTCTATCATTCTTCTTGTTCGATGTCTCCTATCATTCTTCTTGCTCGATGTCTCCTATCATTCTTCTTGTTCGATGTCTTCTATCATTCTTCTTGTTCGATGTCTGCTGTCATTCTTATTGCTCGATGTCTCCTATCATTCTTCTGCTTCGATGTCTCCTATCATTCTTCTTGTTAATTGTCTCCTATCAGTCTTCTTGTTCGATGTCTCCTGTCATTCTTCTTGTTCGATGTCTTCTATCGTTTTTCTTGTTCGATGTCTCCTATCATTCTTCTTGTTCGATGTCTCCTATCATTCTTCTTGTTCGATGTCTCCTATCATTCTTCTTGTTCGATGTCTTCTATCATTCGTATTGTTTGATGTCTCCTATCATTTTTCTTGTTCGATGTCTTCTATCATTCTTATTGCTCGATGTCTCCTATCATTCTTCTTGTTTGATGTCTCCTATCATTCTTCTTGTTCGATGTCTCCTATCAGTCTTCTTGTTTGATGTCTCCTATCATTCTTCTTGTTCGATGTTTTCTATCATTTTTATTGTTCGATGTCTTCTATCATTCTTATTGTTGGATGTCTCCTATCATTCTTCTTGTTCGATGTCTTCTATCATTCTTCCAGTTCGATGTCTCCTATCATTCTTATTGTTTGATGTCTCGTATCATTCTTCTTGTTCGATGTCTTCCATCATTCTTATTGTTCGATGTCTTCTATCATTCTTCTTGTTTGATGTCTCCTATCATTCTTCTTGTTCGATGTCTTCAATCATTCTTATTGTTCGATGTCTCCTATCCCTCTTCTTGTTCGATGTCTTCTATTATTCTTCTTGTTCCATGTCTTCTATCATTCTTATTGTTCGATGTCTTCTATCATTCTTATTGTTCGATATCTCCTATCATTCTTCTTGTTCGATGTCTTCTATCATTCTTCTTGTTCGATGTATTCTATCATTCTTCTTGTACGATGTCTCCTATCATTCGTTTTGCTCGATGTCTCCTATCATTCTTCTTGTTCGATGTCTCCTATCATTCTTCTTGTTCGATGTCTTCTATCATTCTTATTGTTCGATGTCTCCTATCATTCTTATTGTTCGATGTCTCCTATCTTCTTCTTGTTCGATGTCTTCTATCATTCTTATTGTTCGATGTCTCCTATCATTATTCTTGTTTCATGTCTCCTATCATTCTTCTTGTTCGATGTCTTCTATCATTCTTCTTGATCGATGTCTTCTATCATTCTTCTTGTTCGATGTCTCCTATCATTCTTCTTGTTCGATGTCTCCTATCATTCTTCTTGTTCGATGTCTCCTATCATTCTTATTGTGCGATGTCTCCTATCATTCTTTTTGTTCGATGTCTCCTATCATTCTTCTTGTTCGATGTCTTCTATCATTCTTCTTGTTCGATGTCTGCTATCATTCTTCTTGTTCGATGTCTCCTATCATTCTTCTTGTTAGATGTCTCCTATCAGTCTTCTTGTTCGATGTCTCCTGTCATTCTTCTTGTTCGATGTCTTCTATCGTTTTTCTTGTTCGATGTCTCCTATCATTCTTCTTGTTCGATGTCTCCTATCATTCTTCTTGTTCGATGTCTCCTATCATTCTTCTTGTTCGATGTCTTCTATCATTCGTATTGTTTGATGTCTCCTATCATTTTTCTTGTTCGATGTCTTCTATCATTCTTATTGGTCGATGTCTCCTATCATTCTTCTTGTTCGATGTCTCCTATCATTCTTCTTGTTCGATGTCTTCTACCATTCTTCTTGTTCGATGTCTTCTATCATTCTTCTTGCTCGATGTCTTCTATCATTCTTCTTGCTCGATGTCTCCTATCATTCTTCTTGCTCGATGTCTCCTATCATTCTTCTTGTTCGATGTCTCCTATCATTCTTCTTGTTCGATGTCTCCTATCATTCTTATTGTGCGATGTCTCCTATCATTCTTCTTGTTCGATGTCTTCTATCATTTTTCTTGTTCGATGTATCCTATCATTCTTCTTGTTCGATGTCTCCTATCATTCTTCTTGTTCGATGTCTTCTATCATTCGTATTGTTTGATGTCTCCTATCATTCTTCTTGTTCGATGTCTTCTATCATTCTTATTGCTCGATGTCTCCTATCATTCTTCTTGTTCGATGTATCCTATCATTCTTCTTGTTCAATGTCTCCTATCATTCTTCTTGTTCGATGTCTCCTATCATTCTTCTTGCTCGATGTCTCCTATCATTCTTTTTGTTCGATGTCTCCTATCATTCTTCTTGTTCGATGTCTCCTATCAGTCGTCTTGTTCGATGTCTCCTATCATTCTTCTTGTTCGATGTCTTCTATCATTCTTCTTGTTCGATGTCTCCTATAATTCTTATTGTGCGATGTCTCCTATCATTTTTTTTGTTCGATGTCTCCTATCATTCTTATTGATCGATGTCTTCTATCATTCTTCTTGTTCGATGTCTCCTATCATTCTTCTTGCTCGATGTCTCCTATCATTCTTCTTGTTCGATGTCTTCTATCATTCTTCTTGTTCGATGTCTGCTGTCATTCTTATTGCTCGATGTCTCCTATCATTCTTCTGCTTCGATGTCTCCTATCATTCTTCTTGTTAATTGTCTCCTATCAGTCTTCTTGTTCGATGTCTCCTGTCATTCTTCTTGTTCGATGTCTTCTATCGTTTTTCTTGTTCGATGTCTCCTATCATTCTTCTTGTTCGATGTCTCCTATCATTCTTCTTGTTCGATGTCTCCTATCATTCTTCTTGTTCGATGTCTTCTATCATTCGTATTGTTTGATGTCTCCTATCATTTTTCTTGTTCGATGTCTTCTATCATTCTTATTGCTCGATGTCTCCTATCATTCTTCTTGTTTGATGTCTCCTATCATTCTTCTTGTTCGATGTCTCCTATCAGTCTTCTTGTTTGATGTCTCCTATCATTCTTCTTGTTCGATGTTTTCTATCATTTTTATTGTTCGATGTCTTCTATCATTCTTATTGTTGGATGTCTCCTATCATTCTTCTTGTTCGATGTCTTCTATCATTCTTCCAGTTCGATGTCTCCTATCATTCTTATTGTTTGATGTCTCGTATCATTCTTCTTGTTCGATGTCTTCTATCATTCTTATTGTTCGATGTCTTCTATCATTCTTCTTGTTTGATGTCTCCTATCATTCTTCTTGTTCGATGTCTTCAATCATTCTTATTGTTCGATGTCTCCTATCCCTCTTCTTGTTCGATGTCTTCTATTATTCTTCTTGTTCCATGTCTTCTATCATTCTTATTGTTCGATGTCTTCTATCATTCTTATTGTTCGATATCTCCTATCATTCTTCTTGTTCGATGTCTTCTATCATTCTTCTTGTTCGATGTATTCTATCATTCTTCTTGTACGATGTCTCCTATCATTCGTTTTGCTCGATGTCTCCTATCATTCTTCTTGTTCGATGTCTCCTATCATTCTTCTTGTTCTATGTCTTCTATCATTCTTATTGTTCGATGTCTCCTATCATTCTTATTGTTCGATGTCTCCTATCTTCTTCTTGTTCGATGTCTTCTATCATTCTTATTGTTCGATGTCTCCTATCATTATTCTTGTTTCATGTCTCCTATCATTCTTCTTGTTCGATGTCTTCTATCATTCTTCTTGATCGATGTCTTCTATCATTCTTCTTGTTCGATGTCTCCTATCATTCTTCTTGTTCGATGTCTCCTATCATTCTTCTTGTTCGATGTCTCCTATCATTCTTATTGTGCGATGTCTCCTATCATTCTTTTTGTTCGATGTCTCCTATCATTCTTCTTGTTCGATGTCTTCTATCATTCTTCTTGTTCGATGTCTGCTATCATTCTTCTTGTTCGATGTCTCCTATCATTCTTCTTGTTAGATGTCTCCTATCAGTCTTCTTGTTCGATGTCTCCTGTCATTCTTCTTGTTCGATGTCTTCTATCGTTTTTCTTGTTCGATGTCTCCTATCATTCTTCTTGTTCGATGTCTCCTATCATTCTTCTTGTTCGATGTCTCCTATCATTCTTCTTGTTCGATGTCTTCTATCATTCGTATTGTTTGATGTCTCCTATCATTTTTCTTGTTCGATGTCTTCTATCATTCTTATTGGTCGATGTCTCCTATCATTCTTCTTGTTCGATGTCTCCTATCATTCTTCTTGTTCGATGTCTCCTATCAGTCTTCTTGTTTGATGTCTCCTATCATTCTTCTTGTTCGATGTTTTCTATCATTTTTATTGTTCGATGTCTTCTATCATTCTTATTGTTCGATGTCTCCTATCATTCTTCTTGTTCGATGTCTCCTATCATTCTTCTTCTTCGATGTCTTCTATCATTCTTATTGTTCGATGTCTCCTGTCTTCTTCTTGTTCGATGTCTTCTATCATTCTTATTGTTCGATGTCTCCTATCATTCTTCTTGTTTCATGTCTCCTATCATTCTTCTTGTTCGATGTCTTCTATCATTCTTCCAGTTCGATGTCTCCTATCATTCTTCTTGTTTGATGTATCGTATCATTCTTCTTGTTCGATGTCTTCTAACATTCTTATTGTTCGATGTCTTCTATCATTCTTATTGTTCGATGTCTCCTATCATTCTTCTTGTTCGATGTCTTCTATCATTCTTATTGTTCGATGTCTCCTATCCCTCTTCTTGTTCGATGTCTTCTATTATTCTTCTTGTTCGATGTCTTCTATCATTCTTATTTGTCGATGTCTTCTATCATTCTTATTGTTCGATATCTCCTATCATTCTTCTTGTTCTATGTCTTCTATCATTCTTCTTGTTCGATGTATTCTATCATTCTTCTTGTACGATGTCTCCTATCATTCTTTTTGCTCGCTGTCTCCTATCATTCTTCTTGTTCGATGTCTCCTATCATTCTTCTTGTTCGATGTCTTCTATCATTCTTATTGTTCGATGTCTCCTATCATTCTTATTGTTCGATGTCTCCTATCTTCTTCTTGTTCGATGTCTTCTATCATTCTTATTGTTCGATGTCTCCTATCATTCTTCTTGTTTCATGTCTCCTATCATTCTTCTTGTTCGATGTCTTCTATCATTCTTCTTGTTCGATGTCTCCTATCATTCTTCTTGTTTGATGTCTCCTATTATTCTTATTGTTCGATGTCTCCTATCATTCTTCTTTTTCGATGTCTCCTATCATTCTTATTGTTCGATGTCTCCTATCATTCTTCTTGTTCGATGTCTTCTATCATTCTTATTGTTTGATGTCTCCTATCATTCTTCTTGTTCGAAGTCTTCTATTATTCCTATTGTTCGATGTCTTCTATCATTCTTCTTGTTCGATGTCTTCTATCATTCGTATTGTTTGATGTCTTCTATCATTCTTCTTGTTTGATGTCTCCTGTCATTCTTCTTGTTCGATGTCTCCAATCATTCTTCTTGTTCGATGTCTTCTATCATTCTTCTTGTTCGATGTCTTCTATCATTCTTGTTATTCGATGTCTTCTATCATTCTTATTGTTCGATGTCTCCTATCTTCTTCTTGTTCGATGTCTTCTATCATTCTTATTGTTCGATGTCTCCTATTATTCTTCTTGTTCGATGTCTTCTATCATTCTTATTGTTCGATGTCTCCTATCATTCTTCTTTTTCGATGTCTCCTATCATTCTTATTGTTCGATGTCTCCTATCATTCTTCTTGTTCGATGTCTCCTATCATTCTTCTTGTTCGATGTCTCCTTTCATTCTTCTTGTTCGATGTCTTCTATCATTCTTATTGTTCGATGTCTCCTATCATTCTTCTTGTTTCATGTCTTCTATCATTCTTATTGTTTGATGTCTCCTATCATTCTTCTTGTTCGATGTCTCCTATCATTCTGATTGTTCGATGTCTTCTATCATTCTTCTTGTTCGATGTCTTCTATCATTGTATTGTTTGATGTCTCCTATCATTCTTCTTGTTCGATGTCTTCTATCATTCTTCTTGTTTGATGTCTCCTATCATTCTTCTTGTTCGATGTCTCCAATCATTCTTCTTGTTCGATGTCTTCTATCGTTCTTCTTGTTCGATGTCTTCTATCATTTTTATTATTCGATGTCTTCTATCATTCTTATTGTTCGATGTCTCCTTTCTTCTTCTTGTTCGATGTCGCCTATCATTCTTCTTGTTCGATGTCTCCTATCATTCTTCTTGTTCGATGTCTTCTATCATTCTCCTTGTTCGATGTCTTCTATCATTCTTCTTGTTCGATGTCTCCTATCAATCTTCTCGTTCGATGTCTCTTATCATTCTTCTTGTTCGATGTCTTCTATCATTCTTCTTGTTTGATGTCTCCTGTCATTCTTCTTGTTCGATGTCTCCTATCATTCTTCTTGTTCGATGTATCTTATCATTCTTCTTGTTCGATGTCTTCTATCATTCTTATTGTTCGATGTCTCCTATCATTCTTCTTGTTCGATGTCTCCTATCATTCTTATTGTTCGATGTTTCCTATCATTCTTCTTGTTCAATGTCTTCTATCATTCTTATTGTTCGATGTCTCCTATCATTCTTCTTGTTCGATGTCTTCTGTCATTCTTATTGTTTGATGTCTCCTATCATTCTTCTTGTTCGATGTCTCCTATCGTTCTTATTGTTCGATGTCTTTTTTCATTCTTCTTGTTCGATGTCTTCTATCATTCGTATTGTTTGATATCGCCTATCATTCTTCTTGTTCGATGTCTCCTATCATTCTTCTTGTTCGTTGTCTTCTATCATTCTTCTTGTTCGATGTCTTCTATCATTCTTCTTGTTCGATGTCTCCTATCAATCTTCTCGTTCGATGTCTCTTATCATTCTTCTTGTTCGATGTCTTCTATCATTCTTCTTGTTTGATGTCTCCTATCATTCTTCTTGTTCGATGTATCTTATCATTCTTCTTGTTCGATGTCTCCTATCATTCTTCTTGTTCGATGTCTTCTATCATTCTTCTTGTACGATGTCGCCTATCATTCTTCTTGTTCGATGTCTGCTATCATTTTTCTTGTTCGATGTCTCCTATCATTTTTCTTGTTCGATGTCTCCTATCATTCTTCTTGTACGATGTCTTCTATCATTCTTCTTGTTCGATGTCTCCTATCATTCTTCTTGTTCGATGTCTCCTATCATTCTTCTTGTTCGATGTCTCCTATCATTCTTTGTTCGATGTCTCCTATCATTCTTCTTGTTCGATGTCTCCAATCATTCTTCTTGTTCGATGTCTTCTATCATCCTTCTTGTTCGATGTCTCCTATCATTCTTCTTGTTCGATGTATCCCATCATTCTTCTTGTACGATGTCTCCTATCATTCTTCTTGTTCTATGTCTCCTATCAGTCTTCTTGTTCGATGTCTCCTATCATTCTTCTTGATCGATGTCTCCTATCATTTTTCTTGTTCGATGTCTCCTATCATTCTTCTTGTACGATGTCTTCTATCATTCTTCTTGTTCGATGTCTCCTATCATTCTTCTTGTTCGATGTCTCCTATCATTCTTCTTGTTCGATGTCTCCTATCATTCTTTGTTCGATGTCTCCTATCATTCTTCTTGTTCGATGTCTCCAATCATTCTTCTTGTTTGATGTCTTCTATCATTCTTCTTGTTCGATGTCTCCTATCATTCTTCTTGTTCGATGTCTCCTATCATTCTTCTTGTTCGATGTCTTCTGTCATTCTTATTGTTCGATGTCTCCTATCATTCTTCTTGTTCGATGTCTCCTATCATTCTTCTTGTTCTATGTCTCCTATCAGTCTTCTTGTTCGATGTCTCCTATCATTCTTCTTGTTCGATGTCTCCTATCATTCTTCTTGTTCGATGTCTGCTATCATTCTTCTTGTTCGATGTCTCCTGTCATTCTTCTTGTTCGATGTCTCCTGTCATTCTTCTTGTTCGATGTCTCCTATCATTCTTCTTGTTTGATGTCTCCTATCATTCTTCTTGTTCGATGTCTGCTATCATTCTTCTTGTTCGATGTCTCCTGTCATTCTTCTTGTTCGATGTCTCCTGTCATTCTTCTTGTTCGATGTCTCCTATCATTCTTCTTGTTCGATGTCTCCTATCAGTCTTCTTGTTCGATGTCTCCTATCATTCTTCTTGTTCGATGTCTCCTATCATTCTTCTTGTTCGATGTCTGCTATCATTCTTCTTGTTCGATGTCTTCTGTCATTCTTATTGTTTGATGTCTCCTGTCATTCTTCTTGTTCGATGTCTCCTATCATTCTTCTTGTTTGATGTCTCCTATCAGTCTTCTTGTTCGATGTCTCCTATCATTCTTCTTGTTCGATGTCTCCTATCATTCTTCTTGTTCGATGTCTCCTATCATTCTTCTTGTTCGATGTCTCCTGTCATTCTTCTTGTTCGATGTCTCCTGTCATTCTTCTTGTTCGATGTCTCCTGTCATTCTTCTTGTTCGATGTCTCCTATCATTCTTCTTGTTCGATGTCTCCTATCATTCTTCTGGTTCGATGTCTCCTATCCTTCTTCTCTTTCGATGTCTCCTATCATTCTTCTTGTTCAATGTCTCCTATCATTCTTCTTGTTCGATGTCTCCTATCATTCTTCTTGTTCGATGTCTCCTATCATTCTTCTTGTTCGATGTCTCCTATCATTCTTCTTGTTCAATGTCTCCTATCATTCTTCTTGTTCGATGTCTCCTATCATTCTTCTTGTTCGATGTCTCCTATCATTCTTCTTGTTCGATGTCTCCTATCATTCTTCTTGTTCGATGTCTCCTATCATTCTTCTTGTTCGATGTCTCCTATCATTCTTCTTGTTCGATGTCTCCTATCATTCTTCTTGTATGATATTTAAAAATTCATCGTCGTATTGACAGTCTTTAGTAAATGTAAAGAACATTTAAATATCCAGGATTCGCGCTTGTTCACCCCGGATCGAGTTACATGTTTTAACATTTCTTCTGAGCACTACTTTAACGCACATTGTAAAGACAGTTTAACGGCACCTTCTTTAAAAATCGAATAATTTGCAAATGTAGCTTAAAGTATCATAAGCTGCCAAAATTCACACTTGTTTCATAAATTTTGATTGTCACCACAATCTGAAGAAGTAAAGAACATGAAAAAACTAAACGAGGCAATTCCTTACGGTCTGAGGCCGGTACGAAGCGAAACAATGTCGGAAAAGTAGACAAAATGTAAATAACCGAGATGAACGTTCATTCATTCTAATTTAATTCCAAACACTAGAACATTGTACATTTTGGGGACTTGTAGCACTACACACGTATAAATTGTACTTCTTGAAAAAATGGCTAAGTTTTATAGCTTTTGCTGATTTAAGATCAAACAAATCCCGTAAATGCGCCTTTAGCATATATTTTCTAATGCCTATAACTGTAACCTGATAGTTTGATTAATAATCATATCGATTGATATACAAGGACTTTTAGTTCAAACCATTACTTCGGTCTTCCGATTCCCGAGAGCCTCGTGCACTTGAAGCACCTGAATCGATCCCATGGAAATTACATCTAGGGCAGTATATAACATAAGCACATGTTATTGGTGAGATAAACATCATATATAACCATCGGGTATTGTTTGAATCATAATGGACATGCGCTGTAAATATAACCGTATATAATAAACAATTTTCCATGAAGCATTCCTCAATAAAATTGACGATCAGAACTGTCGTCTGCAGCTTCCGACATTTTATGAGTTGAAGGATTAGCAAATTGTCAGCTGATCATTGCTAAAGAAGAAAAAGGAAGTCACACATCACCTTCATAAAAGGAAATCTAATTTGATTTAAATCTTGTGAATTGAATCCGTATTTTATCGTTATTCTATAATAGTTGAATATTATATCAACTGATGCAACGCGGTGATGGGGATACCGCGCCTTCTGCAGTTCTCGATACTGACCATGTTTTGGAACATAAAAAAAATGAATTCAAACAAATTGATGTTTTTATCAGATTATGTACACCTCATGAAATACAGAAATCCAAAATTCATTTTATAAATCAACTAGGTTTAATTCTGTGCTAGTTGGAAGTACCCAAATTGGAGTTGCATGGCCAACATAGTTGGAGAATGTATCCCTAAGAATCACTCAAAATGTCTCTGATTTTTTTTTATTATTTTCGTAAGCAACGCAATCGACTTTTACTTTTTATGCATCTCAATCGATCATTTAGTTCGCTATTCACACAAAAAGATGCCTGAAAAACGCCCAGTTGTACTATACGTATATACCCTCGTTGTTTTTCGAAGTATCCCGCAAATCTCAGACACGCTTCCTCGTTTCTTTGAAATTAAACTCGGAAAATGTCCACATGCAGTTCGGTTGTCGTATACAACTGCATCCAGGTGTTGTCACAATGAAAGGCGTTTTAAATATGTATAAACCCAGATAGATGAATTTTAGCTTGCTAGTTGAAGATTTAACAATCTATAGCTTTGTTAGGAAAGCCTCACGTAGATACGTACATTTCGTCAATTTCCAGGAAAGGACAATATATTTTGTCCATAGAGTTTGAATATTTCTGTGCCAGCTTCAGTGGTCACTCCCACATGCAGAGTCTTCACAAACCGACCACAAAGATAGGGAACAAAAACCTATTGGGTAATCTATTGCCGATGTTTCACTTTAACGTACAATAAAACGAGTTCCAGTTCCAACATTTAAAATAACGAGTTCATTTTGTAGTTTCATACTATCTTCATCATTAGAAGTTGACTTCTTTCGTACGGCGAACGACCTATGTGGGATGGTTGCCAGTTACCAGCGGAAGGTCGTGGGTTTCCTCCGGGCACAGAGCCCGGTTTCCTCCCACAATAAAACTGGCAACGCCGCCATATAAGTGAAATAATCTTGAGCGCGGCGTAAAACACCAAACAATCAATCAATCAATCTTTCGTACGGCACAAAAAATAAGGTGGAGACTCAAAAGCCTCCTTATTTTCCCTATAAAATGGAAGGACTTGATGCAGACTAGATCTCAGAATGAAAATAAATTAACACGGAAAATGTACTGAAATCCCCCAAACTATATGTACTGTATGCGGTTTTGTCTGTATGTCCTTTGCCAGCGACTTGCTAGCTCGGCTGTCTAAACTAAATGTAAAGCCCACAGAGTCCCCCAGCTATACACGATGAAAACAACGGCGTGAAACAAATTGGTATTGCTTGGCACCAATGACAACGCTTAAGCTCCCAAACCTAGCTTGGTGTTGCTTGGCGCCAATGACAACGCTTAAGCTCCTAAACCTAGCTTGGTGTTGCTTGGCACCAATGACAACGCTTAAGCTCCCAAACCTAGCTTGGTATTGCTTGGCACCAATGACAACCCTTAAGCTCCCAAACCTAGCTTGGTATTGCTTGGCACCAATGACAACGCTTAAGCTCCTAAACCTAGCTTGGTGTTGCTTGGCACCAATGACAACCCTTAAGCTCCCAAACCTAGCTTGGTGCTGCTTGGCAACAATAAAAATGCTTAAGATTCCAAGCCCAGCTCAAGTTGGAAGTGACGAAGACTGGATCACCGCCTTTACTACGTTGATGAATGTGTAGATTTGAACTTAAAACAAAATTCTTCAAAATTTCGCTTTCTTTTCATAGTCCTTCATAAATGGAGGATGGCAGACGAATCAGACGGAGCTACTGACAACACGCCTTTACTTCAGCATTACAGAATATCTCCGAATATTAATGGCAATATCTGTATATCATATATGCAGATCGACATTGTAAAACACATTGTCAGCCTTATTATACCAGTCAGGCATGTTGTAGACGCACGAATTGAGTCACCTCTGTGATTTGTACACTATGCCTTCAGATTCTGTTAAATTCTTTTTTGGGTACAAATGCCACTTTTTAACTGGTATGGAACCAATGTGCTTTACCAGATAGTTATGGTCAACGTTGATCTTTCTGAGGGTCTTCTTTCTTATAAGTAAGCTAATTTACACGGGTTTAGTACAAATAATGTATATGCCCAGTTACGGTTAATGGGATTGTAAAACATACGTTCAAACCCAAACACAACAACGATCAGTAACCATTTAACTCTAGTGTTGGATTAGCGTCATTTCAGATTTTTGGCTGTAGCTTACAGTCTCAAATTTATTGGCAAGCATTTTATGTCCCTCAAACCAGATCATTCGTCCGTATTTCTGCAGATAAAGTAATAATGTACAGTTTGGTGGCTCACAATGTTTAAATCATTATGGCGCTTTTGCATATGCTCAGGATCGGCATTTCATATTAAAAATACAAAAATGATGCCAAAACTTAAAAGATACTGGCAAAAAGTTGAAGTCTGTAACTTTTTTGTCCGTGGAAATAAACTAATGGGTTCAATGTCATTTTAAAAAAATGAACAATCGATTTATTTCACGAGATCAAGCATTCATACTAAAATACGCAAGTAAAGAAGCTCTTCTAAACCAGAAAATAAAACGTCAGGTAAACACAAAACACCTTTGACCGCCAATTCAACATATTTCTCCCACGCTCTAGGAACCATCAAAAGAAAATAGACTCATGATTTCATTTTTTGCTAAAAACAAGAATTACAAATCTGAAGTAATCGAATAACAAAAGTGTGGCTTTAGAAATGATTGTTATAATGTATTGCATAAGTGACCCTTACTGTAATGTTTGTTTTATTCCACTATGGACTGGAAATTGACTAACATTGTCTTCTAGGGTTTTAATTCTAATACTTAGCGTAGCTTTAGAAGCTCAGCATTCGAATAGGCCAAGGTACAGGAGATAAAACGTCGTCTTTGAACATATTTAAAATCATTGAAAAAATGTGGCGTTGTTAAGAAGACACAGGTAACATGTACGTATACAGTATATAGAGATCTGCATGGGATGCCACTATTTCGGAAAAACAGAAGTAGATAATTTGATTCTCAACAAGAGGGCTTTGGAACTTTCTCTTTGATATAACTCCGTATGGCAGTGGCTAAGAGTAACGAAGAGTGACAATCTGAAAACGTTTTCGCGAACTTTGTTGCGTGACCTGTTCAATCGATATTTTCTATTTCGACGTCAATCGTTTCAGCTAAGCACCAAATAGGATTCGGCTGACCTGCAAGACATGCGTTGCCGAGGGGGGCAGCAACAAATTGTACCGCAGACGATGAGCTCTCGGCTGAGGCAAGTTCCTTGTCACCCAAGTGTACTGACCAACATAATTGTCATATTCTGGTTGTCACATGTTTTAATACGCACACGCGATTGGCTTTTCTCTCCTCTCAGCTCAGCTGGCAGCTCACGTTGTGCGCAGACGGCGAGATTCTTGCCTCGCGAGGCAGAAAATGTGCTAAATGCTTTTCTGGCCGTCTTGCCTTTCGCCAAATTTACGCGCACATAAGGGAAACAGCATTTTGGTGTTAACGGTTCCTGTTTGTGAGACTTTGAACATCATAGCCAGGTATATTTCGCTTGGCCGACTTCGTGGTCGCTGTGTAACATCAACCCTTACCTGTGCTGGCGAACGCCAGTTTACTTCAATTTATCAAACGTGCATAGTAACAAAATCCGGCATGGGCAAGTTACTTTGCTAAGGAACTAATTAAAAATCGATGGCAGAAGACATGGACACGGCTATTCGGAAAGTTTAACTGTGCGTAAACAAATCAAACTGTGTAACTCCAATATCTCCTGACTCACGCGTATGCGCAAAACCAAATCAAATAAACCGCATATAACAAATATCGACCTGCAGATTGCAAACCCATTTAAAGTGGCATGCGCTACAAAAATTTGGATTTTTTTTATCAATTCCGATTTTGAACAGAAGTTGAGTAGTATCTTCAAGTATCTTCAAAAACTAAACACTAAAATTGGAAATTTTCTGACTGGGTTTTCACTCGAACGACCTATGTGGGATGGTTGCCAGCGGAAGGTCGTGGGTTTCCTCCGGGCACAGACCCCGTTTACCTCCCACAATAAAACTGGCAACGCCGCCATATAAGTGAAATAATCTTGAGCGCGGCGTAAAACACCAAACAATCAATCAATCAAAAACTAAACGATTGACGTTGAAATATAAAATATAATGTTAAAGCCAGTATTAAAACTACCTGAACGGAAATCCCTTAGTTTCCACTTCTTGGCCAAATCGACGAGCAAATAGCTAATTGTGTTTCAACGAAACCTGTCACTTAAGTGGATACCTTTGTGTGATTTGGTTTATGGAAATGTTTAACAATTGACAAATATAAGAATTCAAGAAATTCTACAACACTAAGTAAACTTGCGCCGAGAAATATACCCATCTGTCCACCAACAGTGCCTGAAAAAACACACACAACAAGCATATTATCAATTTTGTTTACGCCTTTTTCTGCGTTTGCTAAATTCTAAATACAATCAATATATTCACGAGCTATATATAATCCTAGGTTTACAGGTGGAGTATATACAAAGGTGATATCACAATCAATTAGAAATCATACATCATTATAAGACTTGAGGGTTTTCATGGGAAGACTGTACGTGATATCATAATATACTTACTGATAATCGACTCAAATGGGAATTTGGGTACTTGGGTAATAGTTTCTAGTTGTAAGTCGTCAAATGCTAAAGTTAACTTGAGGTAATCTTGACGAAATCTACAAAACAAGTATCTCAGTAAGCGACAATCTCAAGTTGATTTAAAAATGATTTGTAAAGTTTAGTATCCTTTAAAAGATAGAGCAATAATGAGCCTGAACTGGACTATTCAAGGCGATTATGAAGATCAATGCTGAAAACACGTCATTATCATTTTAATGAAGCGTTGCGTTTGAATAACAACCACCCCATCCAAAGTTATTTCAAACTAAGGATGAAGTGAGATACCTGCCAATGTGCTCTGATGGGACACTGTCGTTGTTAGATCTGGCAAATTATATGTTACAGCAGATTGAATCTATCTTATGTAGAGTCAATAACCGTCAAGAACACTGACGACAATTTTAACACGAGATTTGTAATTAAATTGGATGTTGAGTCTCAAATTTATTCTGTAGTCAGGAGAGCTACATGTAGATTTAAATAATGACTTCTGAGCGAAGAAAGACAAGATAGAATAGATGACGACTTACTGTTGTTCTGTCAAAGATATGTTATACATATTGTTTGCCTGCTCCATAAGAGCAAGTGATGGAAAAGAGGACATTGAGATTTGGGCTGTGTATATATTCCACTCACAGGGAACTGGACACGAACAGTTTTTCTGCAGGTTCTTCTCCATAAACTCCTCTGAAAGGAAATTTAGTTGACTTTTATACGATCCTCTTGTGTTCAAACACTGACCCATGCTTGTAATAACATCAATCCTTATCTTGACAGTCAGCTTTGGGAAAATATGTGGTCATTTACTAAATCTAATAAGACACATACCAGAAGGTATTAATATCATACAATAGTCTTAGAAATTGTTCAGGTTTGAAAAACAGTTTTGATTTATTGTCAATTCATTTGGACATTTACACCACTAGCTTACATTCATTATCGATATAACTATACCAGTATATCAGCCATAACATAATACCATATCAAATGGTGATGAGTTACATACAATGTACGTGTAATATTTATCAATCCCGTTATGGCGAATGAAAACGCAGAAAGGATATTTAACATATTAGATTACAAATTCATTTTACAGTTTACTTATGGCTTTATAATTTGTCGAACGCTAATATTAACATAAACGTCAATGAAGGATATTTACCAAATCGTCGATCATAACAGTAAAGCATTTGATCGGAGTCACAGAGCGTGTCGTTTCCTAGGACGTGAACAAAAGAAAAAACAGTAAGGACTATTAATAACTTACATTTAAGCTAAAATATTAGATCGGTTATCAATGGATGGATTTGAGATAAATTAAGCATAAAACTTTCACGAATTTGTGATGATCATTCAAGTTTCCAATCAACTGCACTGTTTATACATGAGTCGTCCCATATTTGTTGTGGTATTATATCTCGCAACATTCTTATGTATTGTTTAGTTAAATATAGTATTAAACCCTGAAAGGGGGGTGCTTATAGGTTTTGTCTGGTTTTATCCACCGCCACCGCGTTTTGTTTTTGTTATAACTCAGTTACCTGAAGGAACCTGATTACCATATTTCACATGTGTGACAAATAGGCATGGGGAATTTTTTTCGCGCATGTGTTAATGATGCCAAAGGTCAAGGTCACCAAAAGGTTACACATGGGCTAAAAAGCTTGTTACCACGTTTCTCAGAAAACGGTTGCTTTAAATTATCTGAAACTTGGTATATGTGATCGCTATACTATTAAAAGTTGCGAGCTGAATGACTTTTGACGAACATCGGCCCAAAGGTCAAGGTCACATAGGAGTTACAATTTTGGACGAAAAACCTTGTTAACGTGTTTGACATAATCGGTTTTGCAAATTTCATGAAACTTGGGATATATCATCGCTACACTAAGGTTTCAATCTGAACAAAATTTGAAGACGATCGGTCCAAGGGTCAAGGTCATCGAGACACATAGACCCAGTTTTTTTTTCTCAGAAAACCGTTGTTTGAAATTCCGTGAAACTTGGTATATATTATCGCTATAGTAAAGTAACTAGCTAATTGGCTTATGCCGACCATTGGTTTAAGGGTCAAGGTCACCAAGAGGTCGCAAAGGAGCTAAAAAGCTTGTTTTCACGTTTCACAAGAAACCGTTGTTTTATATTTCGCTAAACTTGGGACATATCATCGTTCTACTAAGGTTGATAGCTGAATGGCTTTGGACGAAAATCGGCCCAAAGGTCAAGGTCACCTAGAGGTTACACATGGGCTAAAAAGCTTGTTACCACGTTTCTCAGAAAACGGTTGCTTTAAATTATCTGAAACTTGGTATATGTGATCGCTATACTATTAAAAGTTGCGAATTTGACGCAGATCGTTCCAAGAGTCAAGGTCCCCGAAAGGTCAAATCTGATTTCAAAACCTTTCTTAGAAAAATGCCTTTTCAAATTTCTAGAATTTCTAGAAAATTGGGATATATCATTGCGATATACTTAGGTTGCGAGCTGATTGGTTTATGACGCACATTGATTTAACGGTCAAGGTCACCAAGGGGCACACAGGAGCTAAAACGCTTGTTACGAAGTTTCTCAGGAACCCGTTGTTTTAGATTTCTGATTCTGTTGGGAACGGCCAGCTTGTCCCATTGAAATTAAAATCGCTAGCTTTATTGCATACTGATGGTCAAATGATGGATTCGAAACTCGTTTTATGCTTCAAAAAGAGAGGGGGCTGCTTTCTTGTTTGTCAAAACAAGCACAATTTCTAGTTTAAACAGCGATGGACATTTATTCAAAATAAAAGTTACCCTGTTGGGGCTACAAATCGCAAGCAAAAGTGTACATGAAATATTACCTGGATCGAAAAGAGATCTGCATTTACATTCTTTAAATACATAGTTATAGCGGCATTCATAAACACAAGCATTGGCATCATACTCATCAAAAAGTTGGAGAGGATTCGAGAAGTCTTCGATTGTTTTATCAACACAGGAAGATCCAGTAACTGTTGTATATGGAGGTGGAAGATTGTTAACCTACAATTGATGTGAAACAAATATTTATACGGTAGCTCTTTGTACAACATTCCAAACATTAATTCTATTCCAGCCCCTAGTTAGAGGTTTCCAACAACATTAATTCTATTCCAGCTCCTATTTACGGCAGTTTCCAGCAACATTAATTCTATTCCAGTTTCTATTTACCGCGGTTTCCAACAACAATAATTCTATTCCAGCTCCTATTTACGGCGGTTTCCAACAACATTAATTCTATTCCAGTTCCTATTTACCGCGGTTTCCATCAACGTTAATTCTATTCCAGCTCCATTTTACGGCGGTTTCCAACAACATTAATTCTATTCCAGTTTCTATTTACCGCGGTTTCCAACAACAATAATTCTATTCCAGCTCCTATTTACGGCGGTTTCCAACAACATTAATTCTATTTCAGCTCCTATTTACCGCGGTTTCCATCAACGTTAATTCTATTCCAGCTCCATTTTACGGCGGTTTCCAACAACAATAATTCTATTCCAGTTCCTATTTACGGCGGTTTCCAACAACATTAATTCTATTCCAGCTCCTATTTACGGCGGTTTCCAACAACATTAATTCTATTTCAGCTCCTATTTACGGCGGTTTCCAACATAAATTCTATTCCAGCTCCTATTTACCGCGGTTTCCAAAAATATTAATTCTATTCCAGCTCCTATTTACCGCGGTATCCAACAACATTAATCATATTCCAGTTACCAAGGTATCCAACAACATTAATTCTATTCCAGCTCCCAGTTACCAAGATATCCAACAACATTAATTCTATTCCAGCTCAAAGTTACCAAGGTATTCAACAACATTAATTCTATTCCAGCTTAAAGTTACCAAGGTATTCAACAACATTAATTCTATTCCAGCTTAAAGTTACCAAGATATCCAACAACATTAATTCTATTCCAGCTCCCAGTTACCAAGATATCCAACAACATTAATTCTATTCCAGCTTAAAGTTACCAAGGTATTCAACAACATTAATTCTATTCCAGCTTAAAGTTACCAAGGTATTCAACAACATTAATTCTATTCCAGCTCAAAGTTACCAAGGTATTCAACAACATTAATTCTATTCCAGCTCAAAGTTACCAAGAAATCAAACAACATTAATTCTGTTCCAACTCCCACTTATTAAAGTATCCAACATGATTGAGTTGTCATTCTATTTTTTTAGACATTTAGCTCAATCCGTTATTTACAGACAGACGGGAAAATCAGTCAACAGATACTATCGTCAAACGGGACGGTTTTTCTAAAATGAAGTTTTGTGTAATACCTACGAAAGCCCAGAGAGCTCATTCGAATTCGAAATTAGGAAATTGACTTTCAATTTCAAACAAATTAATTGCAAGTTTACGAAACATGGCAACAGAAGGTGAAATCAGTGTTTGAGATCGAGACGGCCATCGTTTTGAAACCTCGAAACTCACGTTCCAATTTCCAATTTTAATATTCGAAAATGTGAAACTGAGTTTCAAAAAAATTTAAATTCGATAATGAAATCGCTGACTACAAGTGAACATGTAGACCTATTTAGTGTTAACAATAATTTGATTGGTGAAAACTAATTTAAAAGGTGTCAGTGATTGTTTAAGTAACTAAGTGTGAATACTGAATTTCGAAATACGGAAATGTGAATCTGAAAATCTGAAATTCGAATGAGCCCTCTGGGCTTTCGTAAATACCTGTCTCAAGGAGAGTGAACCTTTTGTGGCATGTCCCGGGGACACATCAAACCCTCTTCCTTCTACCAGAGGTGTCTCATTATGGTCGTGTAAAATCACCTAGGAACAAATTTAGATAAGGCAGTCGGAATAGTGTTAACAGTAACTCGGTATGAATATATTCAGGCATGTTTATTCGGCTATAGTCATTTTGATGTAACTTTACTGTATATCGTGTATAAACCATCTTTAAATGCCAGCAGGCTGGTAAAATTGTCAATTGTAAATAGAATTGTATTCGACTAAATTGTATAAGGGCCAGTTTGAATTTCCACTTTACCAAATAGGGAATTAACGTGATCTTCATTGTTTATTTGAACCCATGCAGGTCTTTACCCTCAACATACATGTCTAGGCCTATATATTTACGATATACAGAACTGGCCTATGTTTGCTGTGTGAGTGAGCAATACCGATTATAGTATTTCATGGGGCCTCTGTGGCTCAGTAGGTAGAGTGTTGGACGCTCAATCCGAACAGCCTTCCACCAATGGGTCGCGGGTACGAATCCCACTCAGTCCAAAAAAATAAATTGGAAAATTTTCTGACTGGGTTTTCACTCCAACGACCTAGTTACCACTGAAAGGTCGTGGGTTTCCTCCGAGCATAGAGTCCAGTTTCCTACCACAATAAAACTGGCAACTGTAGAATAATATAAAATTGTAGGGCAACATTTCTGAAATCGTCTCAATAATTTCTGTGGATAAAAAACAAAACGTTCCAGAAGTATCGCATATCTATCTTCTGTCATAAACATGTGGTTAGTTGTACGGTAATGTACTTCAATATCTGATAGTACATGTATAAATATACCTTTTTAACACAATGAGAAACTTGTCTCAGTGGTTATTTTAGAAAAATTTTCCTTTGCCCGTGTGTTTTAGTGTTCATAAATATAAATAAACTCCGTCCCGACACAATCGTTTGTTTAAATTTGCCATTTCGCTGAATGGGAGATTAAATTTATAAAACTTTTAATCAAAACTCACAGAGTATAATATGGTGTGTTCGAAGGCGAAACGTATCGCTGTGCTTATTTGTTCTCTTATCTGTTGGGTACTTGTTCTCTACCTGGTCCTGTAAGATGTCGTGAGTTTTACACATGGTCAACATATCAACTCTGTACAGTTTGCCCGTTTTGACGGCTGAATCTCTTACTGCATGAACTAACTTACCGAAATGAATTTCCGGCCACTGTAAAACTTCATATTGGATCATCAATCCGTGTTCGAACAGCATATATACTGGTCTTAGTAGGTGTTATCTATGTTAATTGGGTTGTTTGAATGGTTGTTTGATTGATTGGTGTTTACGCTGCACTCAAGGATATTTCACTTGTATGGCAACGCTGCCAGTTTAAGTGTGTGTGGGGGGGACGGGCTTTTTGCCCTGAGGAAACCCCGACCTCCGGTGAATACTTAGCAGCCCTTCCACATACGACGATCGAGCGTTGTGTTGAGATAATGAAGTTTCAATCCCAGATTGCAAGTTTCGATGTTGAATTTTCAATGTCGATTCTGTTAATGATTCATCTCTACTTTAGCCTGTTAAAGTGTCATGGGCTACCAATTACACGGAAATTTTCATTAAACCAGAATTAGCAAATTGTTCGTCATTTGTGCAAAATGAGACCTTTAAGATGATACTGATGATACTAAACTCGGGGAAGTACGTTAAGGGAATTTTTTAAGCACCAAAATACCTCAAGTATCCCGGCTTTTGGTTTTTTGTCCGTTATTAGCAGATATATTTGCTTCGTGTGGGTCACTGAGTATACTGTTATTGTTTATTTCAACGTCAATCATTTAGTTTCGAAGGTATTCCAAATGTCAAATCTGAATTCATGAATAAGTCTGAACTTTTAAAGCTCATGTCACTTCAATGTCATTTTAAACTATAAAGCATATTTTGCACAAAGCAATCGTTAGCTAAAAGGACAAAACAGTTGAAACCCAAATAGATTTCTGCTAATTTGGTAAAATGAGTTCTTACCCTTAAACCTGCCGATTCACTGTTCAACGATAGACTATACTCTTCCTGAAATATACGACTTATCACAGTGAGTCCGTACTTTGTCCCTGGTCGTGTTGTTTTCCTACCCTCACTCCTAGAACCGTTTCTCCCGTTAAAGGTAAAGCAAAATCCAAAATCCGTTTTGCTGGTAAAGAATAAATCGGCGCAATCATATTTGACATTATCCCAAGAACACTTCTGTAGAGTTGGTTCTACTGGGGGAGCCAAGGTATCCAAAACCTCTTCAAAAACGGACGAATTTAGATATGGAACCTCGTCTTCAATATAAGCGTAAGACACAGAAGATGTTGCTAATAACAGATTGCGGATGTCGTCATTTTCCTCGGCCAGAGATTTTGGAAATTGGTTAAGATTACACAACGTTACTGCAGGGAAAGGTAAACTTGGGACATTTGCCACACTTTGTTGTGTTAAAGTTGGGTAGTTAAATAATCCAACAAACTGAATGGACAGAGTAACAATCAATCCACAGAGGGAACCCAAAAACAAAATCGCCCACAGGAACCTAAAAGTAAGAAAAACAAAAACTTTAGTGTCAAACGAAAACGAAATACAGAAGAAATATGGTACTTATTAAATGTAAGCATGAGACTCACCGTCTCTTGAAATTATTGCTTGAATCCGTGATGTAATTTAGACCATGGACCGTGGCATTTTCCGAGTAATCCTTGAAAATGCTGTGTCTTTTCCTGCATTCCGATTTTGGCTGTTTTGTTTCACCATCTTGCATTTTTAGTGCCATTGTATATGGTTCTGGTATATAAATGTTGCCAGGTTGTCACTACTGAGTACTGTCAGGTAAGAAATATCGGCTTGCAGAGTGTGTTTACCTTTTACGGGGATGTTAGTCCCAAGCGAGAGTTTCCCCAACGACATATAGTCCCATCCAATCAGCGGCTATTAATCAGCAGACTAAATGGTATATTCTGCTATAGTCACATCGCCGATTTCACGGTAGACTTATTCAATAGCGATTTGTCATCAGAGGGAGGGTAATAACGTAATTTAATCGACCAGCTAAACGCTAATGGATATTCATAATTTTTCACTAAATAGCTTTTGTGATTTAATAATGGACTTGTATACTAAATCATCATCTGATCGAACCTGTCTTTATTGAAAGTTAATGATTTATAATGATAGTTAGTGTATAGAATTGCTGTGGTTTGGGGCTTTATTGTGGTATTTATCGCGATAGATCTATCCGTCCCAAGTGTTGCGTATTCCATAGGGGGTAGGCTATAGCCTTCGTTTCGATTTGCATATTACATTTAGATTGTTTGATTGCGGCTTAACGTCGCAGCAATCAACAACAGCAAAGGACAAATGGCGACCAAAGTACCTACAAGACTAGACCAGAACCTCTAACCCCACCACACACGCTACTTTGCTAGGACCATGTCGCAGAAAGAACCGACGTTCCGATGATACAGACGCATGTGAATTTCAACAAACGGCTACTTAGACCATAAAACGTTGGGAAGGCTAATGTATTTGGCATACTCATGTTGAATATTACAATGGAATATGATTCGCATTGTAAAAATAAAGTAAAGTGAGGTTTCAATATTTTGGAAACTTTAGATCGATTGGAGCAGTAAATTAAACCCGACACTGAGATATCACTAATGGGCCAGTCACAAATCAGTTGCGATGCGTCGGCGATGGGTAAAACCCGGGAAATTTTAACAAAATCTTGAGACAGATCTCACGATTTTGCACCCGTCGCAGGCGCTCTCCGGACGCCTGCGGCTTGTCGCAGATTTATTAGGCATCGCCACAGCCGTCGCGGTCCCCAACTTTGAACTTAAAAATTGTAAGATTGCTCGCAAGATTTTTCACCCATTTTGGCCATCCCAGACACAATCTCCGATGACCTACGATGGCCTCCGATTAATCTAATCTATGTACAACCAGATGAGGGATACCACGCTACATTGTACGGGAAGAAATACAGATGCGAGGTCAGATAACCCTCCTTTTCCCCCACATATACCCAGGGTGGGGGAAAAATTAAAAGAAAAGACCCTCGAAGATATCGTCTCCGATCGCTACCGATGCAATCGGAGGCGACCGGAGGCTAATCCCACGAGTTTTCGACAAAACCGGGTCAAAATCCTTGAAAAAATCTCAGACAATGTGACTGCTCCACTTTTATTAGGATTATTGATAGAATTGTTCAAGGATTCTTTATTTTCTACGACGACCCCCGGCCAAAACTAATCCCCGACAGATTGCCAACATTGTGACTGGACCATAAGGAAGATAAATACAAATATTTATTGATCAATTTAGATGACTTTCACATGGATAAATAAGAATTGGGAGAACGAGCTCAGGATAGTAGCTATCAACTCAATACGATTTGAGGAAAATACAGACTAGTGAATCATTCACAGTGCACAAATTATACCTGATTACATTCCGATGATAGGCCATGATATCGCAAAATGTGTTAATTCATATTGAGGTGATAGCAATGAGTTGATCCTGTGAGTTATGGGATTTTTGTACCATTTCTGGCCCATAGGGTTATATAACTCCACCAATAGAGCGAACTGCCAGTTTGGGTAACATTTTTGAAAGCTACATATAGAAAAATATAACAATTGTGATATTTCATATATAGTATCATCTCATGTATGTTTTATTTATTTGGTCTGTTATACATTATATTTTTTTTTTTTACAACGAGTAATTCTTTTACAACCAGTGATGGTAATAATGTACAAATATTATCATACCTGTCATTTATGTCTCGACACATAATTTACCAGTTATTGACGGGTTTGAAAATATGATATCTAATCCTCTAACATTAAACACTAATGACAATATAAATGATGGGAATGTATCTGAGTACACCATTTGAAATCACCTGCCACAGTTCGAATTATTACCACACTGACTCTTTTGTTAATGAAACTTATCGTCGAAAAATAGTATCTCAAAATACACTTGTGTCCAAAAGAAATGATACCAACTTGTTTTCAAAATATTTTTGTTACCACTTGATTTTGTAACCTGAAAACAAGCCAATTCGTATTGCAGATCCCAAACACAGCGCATCAACCAAAAATACCGGGAACACTTGATCACTTCCGCTACAATAAGTAAATTTGGTGCAAGTCGCATTGCCCTCTTTAGCATGTTCTGCACGTGCAGAAAAGCTGCTTAAAAGTTCACAAGACATGCCACGTTTGACAGCCATCGAGAGAGAGAGAGCCGTTGGAATGGTCCAACAACCTTCGTTGGCTATGTGGCACAAGTTATATGGCTATAAGTTGTCACGAAATCTAAAAAAAAAAAACATTAAGCCCCGGTCAACATGTTACGATCTATCAAATCTCCAAGCTATTGAACTTTTCGGCACCGGCAATGAGCAGGTAAATAATTGCTTGGGAGACTTCATCAACACAAGTTCAGGAATTAATCTCAAAGAAACTATCACGGAATATTGGAGTGATCAATTATCTTAAGGATTTGCTTAATACGACAACTTTGTTAACCTTGTATTATTGCCTATTTTATCCGAAAATTAATTATTATGTGGTTTCTTTACCCACAAAACCCTTCTACAACCATTATTAAATTAACAACAATAATAGAATTACGTGTAAGTATTGGTTATGGGAAATATGGACATACTGCAGAGCTCTGACAAAAAATCTAACATTTGACCAGTTCGTGCCTATGGCTGAGCTATAAACCCTTGTGTTCACACTTACTTTCTGTTACCATTACTATACAGAATACCTTTAAGTTTTCTTCACTTTTGTTTGTTTAAATCAAGCATATAGTACTCGCTCAGCAGCGAATAAATTGTCCTTCTGTCAAAGTCTAACTCCATCCTCATCTCTTTTCCTACCCAATCTCAAACATCACCTACTGTTAATTCACATATCCACCAGTGCCCATTAACTCAGTATGATGTCAGGTTTACATAGCCCTTTTTACAACTTATTCTAACTTTTTCACCTAATTTAAAATCTGTACCCTACATGTACATACATCCCAATGCTTACACGTGTATTTATATTGTGTTGTATTTACGTTGTATTATTGATCTTTTCTTACGACGTCCAACTCTGCTGACCAGATTCCGGAATCAGATTACGACACCATAACCTTTAGCTTACACCAGAATTGGACTTCCATGTCTAAATCGAACAGAGAAGAAACCAATAAATTTCATCCAGATCATCGTGTCTAGATTTGGGATTAGCATCACATTCGGGATTATAATTCCGAACCTTAACTCGTAGTTCGCGATTCAAATTCGGGAATCTCCTGCTAAACTCAGGTTTCCGTACGATCATGGTTTGTCCTCATTCTCTCTATATGCATCCAAGGTTTTGGCGCCATTTTCCCATACCCTCAATGTCAAGAAACCACGATAATGAGCATGTCCCAAGAGCCTTAAAGGCCCACTTGCCGCTATAGCCTGTTTAAATTTGCTAAGAAAACCAATTTACATGAGCTTACTACGACTAATACAACTAAACTTAAACATAGGACACATAAAACATGTCTAGTTAGCTTTATTTCATTCATTTCATTTCATTTATTTCACCAATATACAAAGATATTAGCGGGAATAAAGCTCGAGGAGCTTGTTTTATCCCTTACATCAACAGATTTATTTTGGTGGAACTTTAACTGTACTATTTGTATTTTTTTTTGTTGATAGTAATCATAATAAAACAAAACATTATTTACAAGCACACATTGAATTACGTACCATAACATAAAATATAGGATAACAACCTAGATTTGAAAAGAGATGTAGATAAAATACTTTTTAATGATATTGGAAGCTTATTCCATTCTCTGGGTCCCGCAATTTTCAAAGAATAGTATGACAAATTCGTCTTGTAAAATGGCCGCACCAAATCAAAAGTACGCCCACGTGTACCATACAAATGGACCTCTGCCTGTTTAACGAAATAATGACGAAAAACAAGTGGGATCTTTTCAGGATGATACAAAATTGTATGGGTCTGGATGAGAACTGAGAAGATGTTGTATCCTTCAATGGGTAGTATGTTGAGCTGATTGAATAACGGGGAAGTGTGATCAAGGCGATGGGATAGACTGATGACTCGGATCGCTCGTTTTTGGAGAATTAGAAGTGGTTTAAGATGAGATTTGTAGGTGTTACCCCATAAGATGTTCGCATAATGAATATAGGGATGAATGAGCGAATGATAAAGAACTAAAAGAGATCTTGTATTAACCGAATGCTTAATATGATTAATGATACCTATATTCCTTGCTATTTTCCCCCGAATGTAGCTAATATGGTCAACCCAATTCAGACGGTCATTAAAAATAATGCCCAGAAACTTAAATTGGTTGACCTGATTTATAATAAAATCATCTATTTTCAAGGGAGATGAATTATGTTTCATATGTTGCTATTTAAAATGTAGAAATGGGGCGAAAAACAAACGAAGAATCGATGCCTGATTACAACAACAACGATCAGTGTCGGTCAACTTTCGTGTTGGATTACCCTCATTTCAGGCCTTTTTATCTGTGGTTTACACTCAAACAATTATCAGCAGGATTTTCTAGTCGCTGTTAACCGATCGTCAGTCTGTATTTCTCAGATAAATAGGCCTACGTATAATTACACTGTGCCGTTAGTTCACTCACTCGACTGAAACATAACATCGCCTGTGCGAGCAGATTGGTTTGTTTACGTTCCGGGCACCTAACAATTCAAATTTTCAAATTCAAATTAAAAATACAAAGTGACGTCCAAACTTTTGGGTAAATTTGGGTAAAAATAGAAAGTTCCTAACTTATATTGTCTGGGAAAAATACAGAAAACCGTCTTTCTTTTTTAATGTAAACAATATTCCTGATTTTCGCGGCAAGTGTGCCTTTAACAAAAACAAGCTAGAGTCATTAAAGAGTAAAAAGTCAAATTTTCGTCACAAATGAACATAAGGCTGGGAGTGCCGTATATGGTTCGGAAGAGTTCACTAGTTGGGTATTGGTCGTTGACTTGTTCACACGAGATTATTGGAAGATAAAGACTTGAGGTTAAGTGACACGAGCTGCCACAATTTTGACTTTTTCATAAATAATGATTGTCAAGAGAAGTTGAGCGTTTGAAGTACCTTGAATAACTACCGTTGAAATGAAAAAATATTGGAAAAGCCACTAACCCGTGTGAACGGAAAATGTGTGCTAATAATGGACAAAATTCAAATAGCTGGTATGTGTGAGTGCATTAAAGGGTCTTTGCTGCTTATAATAAAAGGCAGCACCTAAAAGGTGCTTTGACCCCTCAGCCAAATATGTCCAGTAATTAGCAGGTTGAAAATTACCACTGAATTCTGGTGAATAGTCCATCAAACTACATGAAGTAGGTATGGGAAACTAGGGATATTTACTGTGAGTATTACAACTGTCAGTCAAGTAATGTGATTCCCGTAAAATAGTGTCATCAATGATTTATTTCGTAAGTGTTTGTTCAGAAAGTAATTAGCACCATACAAGAGTGAAATATTCAACCACTGTTGATTTTCAGTTTCTTTGGTCAAAGTAAATTTGACAGTGTACATCCCTGGCATACTAGGATATTTACTATAAGTATTGAATTTGTCAGTACCACAGTAGCAGAAATATAGCCTGGACAAAAATTAACATATAAATTTCAAAGGGCCATAACTGTGCAACAGAATCGTATAACGCGGAATCAATCTAAAATAGAGATCGTTAATCATTCTGCCATTCATTGAGATATCAACTCTAAAACGATTGAGTGACATGTTGCTTGAACAAAGGGAGGCCACTGCTGTAAACAGCGACACGTGACACTGATAGTTGGCTCGGTTGTGTAGAGAGATATCCGATATAATTCTGGTAGGTAACGTTTAAGCCGCCCATAACCTGTTTTGTTATATTGATTGCTACTCTCCTAATACATATAAAATACCTTGAAGTCCATATCATATTTTGCCTTGACATCCATGGGCGCTGCCATCTTGTTTTAGAATGTATATATGAGCTGATGTAGTGCCGATTATATTTTTGATTTTTAACAAGTATTTCTGCCCAAAGGCCTTGCGATACAGGTTATTATTGTAGGGTTACATGTTTGGGAACAGTATAGAAGAGAGAATTAAATATCATACACATTATAAATTCTCAGTAAGATTCTTACAGTTCACTATGCGCGAAAATGGAGTGCGACGGCTCTCGAGCCATGTCTCGTGTTGAAGATCTCGTAGAATGGCACGAGATCTCGATTGACGCGGAATACACATAACAGTGCACATCTTTTATATACTATGAAAATTCACTGTGAGTATCAATGCTGCCAATTGAAAAGTAAGGGAGATACAGCCCGGACAAGAAATTAACGTCAAAATTTCAAAGGGCCATAACTCTGCAACAGAATCGTATAACGCGAAATAAATAATCAACGTAATCTAGTTAACTACTCCGTCCTTTATGCCAAGTACTTCATTTATATTTGTCAACAAAGTGGTAGGGAAGTAACATTCACTGGCTTCAGAAGTTACTTGCAGAATGTAATAGTTATGTACGAAAGCCCAGAGAGCTTATTCGAATTTCGAATTTCAAGATTTTAAATTCGAAATTCGAAACTCACCTTCCAATTTCGAATTTCAAAATCTGAAATTCGAAATTAGGAAATTGACTTTCAATTTCAAACAAATTAATTGCGAGTTTACAAAACATGGCAGCAGATGGTGAAATGCAATGCCATGAACTATATGTCTCGTTGGCTGGTTTGGATCTGACTTTGTGAACTGTGCCGCCATTGATAGTTGAAGCGCGCAGACATATCTGGATCGCTATTGCACCATCTCCTAGTAATAGCGGCATTCAAGGCAAATCAAATACCACATGACTACCATTCTAGTTCATTGGTGTAATGAGTGTTTGAGATCTAGACTGCCATCTTAAATGTGACGATTTCGTTTTGAAACCTCGAAACTCATGTTCCAATTTCAATATTTGAAATTCGAAACTCGCCTTGCAATTTCCAATTTCGATAAATTCACCTTCGAATTTCGAATTTCAATATTTAAAATTCGAAATTCGAAACTCACCTTTGAATTTCGAATTTCAAAATGTGAAACTGGATTTTAATAATGAAATCGCTGAGCTACCAGTGCATATGTAGACCTGTTTAGTGTTAACAATAATTTGATTGGTGAAAACTAATTTAAAAGGTGTCAGTGATTGTTTAATTAACTAGATGTGAATCTTGAATTTCGAAATTAGGAATATGTGAATTTCAATTTCGAATGTCAAAATCTGAATCTGGGCTTTCGTAGTTATGTCTAAAACTAGTAAATATCATTTTTTGACGCCATCAATATCTGTTTAAACATCATATATTCGTTTATACAAGTACAAAAGAAACGATACATTTGTAATCTTTAATAAGTGGCTGTCGCCATCAGGACCCCTCGGGTCTGGGCCAAAGAAACCGAAGATATATTATTAAACTACTCCACAATGACATACCTGCACCACATTTGTGCTTTAGCATCAAGAAAACGAGGAAGCCAGATTGAGTTGACTAAGGCCACAAAGTGACTTTTTAATAAATATTGTCAATTAAAAAGTGAAAGCGAAAGGTAACGTAAAGTGGAAAATAAAATACCCCAATTAAATAAATAATTTCCAATTAGACATTAAATAAAGGAATTTTCAAATAAATTTACTGGCTAGTGTAAATGAAGTGGGGCTGAACCGCCCCACAAAACAATTTCATTTATGACAATAAATTGACCAAGAAGAAGGCGGAGAAGGGGTTGGAGGAGGGCAAAAATAACGCTCGCGAATTGAAAAATGGCTACGAAGTTGACCGGACAAGGATGGAAGTGCAGACGACACCCACGTGAAAGAATCCAGTGAGATGATTGGATAAGAATTGTGTTGCCCTTTGAGGCCGTTCGTTCAGTTTGAACTCTTGTGCGTTTGGAGGTTCGTTAGTATTATCCATCTCGATCTAGCATCGATCGCCTTCAACTCATTTTCACTTGTGGTTGTAGCATTTTACTTTATCAAATTTCATTGGCCACCGCAACCCACAGTGTAAGCATAATTCTTGTATATCTGACTTTTCATATAAGACGTAAATTCGTACCTTCAGCTTCTCTGATATATGTAACGCAGTTATATCGATGAAAACACATGTACGTAAAACAACAACAGCGTGTTGACAGCTTTTCAGTGACGTACATCTGAACCTTTTCGCTCACTCAAGACATCAATAGATATAATTCCAAATACCCTGTTTGTTCTATTAATAACAACACTCATATGTTTGTCAATTATTCCTGTTTTATTACCTAGTTTCTCAAAACAATCATTTTTTTTCATTTTCAGTCATTTACCTCTTTCTTACCAACTTGCTGAATCAATAAACCCGTTCTATCATTACATAGAGCAGTTTGTTTGAAATGTTCGGTAGACCAGCGATACGGGAGATTGAGGTTAACTCAAACTGATAATTCCCCCGATGGGGAGAGGCAGTACAGTAAATGAACTACGATCTGCTCAACGCCATGAAATCAAGATAAAATCGTCATCACGGGTAATCATCAAGAACTTTTTCATATGAACATCTTTAAAGCTAAGGAAAAGACTGTCATTATCAACTATAAGTTTGCTTCATCGTCCAGTAGTAATACCGACCGTTCACGATTTATTTGAACTTTGATCTTATTTTAAAACAACTTTTCAAGAAATCAACAAAACATGGATAAAGAAATTAATCAGGAGAATATTGAACAGCGAGAATCCCTCCTCCAATCCCTTCGTGAAATTCCTCACGAATCAGGTCAAGCAACTTTAACTGAAATTAACAAAAGACTTGAGGTTTTAGAGACTACATCCCAAGCTTCCCGACCTAATTCTCTGCGCTCCAATAAATCAATAAGCTCTGTAATTCTTCAAAAACAAGCAAGTGCCGAAGCAGCCAGGGCACAGGCTGCATTTATTCTGAAAGAAGCGGACATTCGTAAACGAAAGGCATTAATAGACCATCAACATCAAATTGCTATAGCCGCTGCTGCGAAAGAAAAGGCTGATTTAGAAGCTGACTTAGAAATCTTAAAACATCAAAAGACTATGGCTACAGCAGAAGCCGAATTGAGAGTCGTACAATCCCTCGGCATTGAGAGTGTTTGTCCATCTGGCCAACCTGATATAATACTTCCCACCGAGGACCCAAATCAACGTACCAAAGACTTTGTCAATAAACATTCTTCGCCTTGTAGTGACCAACCACCTGAGTTATCAAATCAAATGAGTTTCATTCCACAAGCTATGGCCCTGGTTCCCAATGTAGACGTTAGGACATCAAACCACTCTAACAACCTACCAAAACCCAATGTCTATCCTGAACATAAATATAATGATAATGCCGCCAATCAAGACAATGCCCCCATTATGAACTCCAATCTAAATCCCTGTGCCCAAGTGTATACCCCAGAAAGACAATGTCATCCCAATCCAGAGATTACTCTAGCCAATGACTTTACACGTTTCCTGTTGAAAAGAGACTTACTTCTCACTCGTTTCTACCAATACGACGATAAACCAGAGTCTTATAATTCATGGAAACTGGCCTTTCTCAATATCATGACAGAATTACAGATTAATCCATCTGAAGAATTAGACCTTCTTGTCAAGTGGCTTGGACCTCAATCCTCTAGACAAGCCATTAGTATTCGAACTGCCAATGCTAAAGACCCGATAAGTGCATTAAAACAAGTTTGGGAACGACTTGATGAACGTTACGGTTGTCCCGAAATGGTAGAAGCTGCCTTGAAAGCCAAACTACGAGACTTTCCAAAATTAACAAACAAAGACAACAGTCGCCTCTACCATTTATCTGACATTCTATCACAGATTCAGTCCATTAAAGAAGATGAAACTTACAAGACATCCCTTTCATATTTCGACACATCGTCTGGCGTCATACCTATCGTCAATAAACTTCCATATGGAATTCAAGAGAAATGGACGTCCTTGGCCTAACGGTACAAACGAGCTCATAATGTAACTTTTCCTCCATTCTCTGTCTTCGTAGACTTCATTAAGGAAATCGCCCAAACCAAGAATGACCCAAGCTTTTTATATGAAACCTCAACATTCAGTTCACCCAAACCAAATCCAGTTCAAAGACAAACGAGTGCTTCAATAACCTCCAGAAAGACTGACATTAACACATCCTCATATTCACCCAGATCAATTGAGCCTAACATTCGATGTCCTATCCACAATTCCAAGCATTCATTGAATGATTGTCGTACATTCAGACGCAAGTCATTGGAGGACCGAAAAGCCATATTAAATGATCTCCACGTTTGTTACAAATGTTGTTCGTCCACGAAACACACAGCTCGTGACTCTAAGGAAAACGTAATGTGTAATGAATGTGGTAGTAACAAACACCCCTCTGCTCTTCACAGATATTCTGATTCTAAACCCAGTTTTTCCCAACAGACACAAACTAATGGCGGGGAGAAAACCTCTGATAGTTCACTTTCCCCTGTATCATCAAAGTGCACACAGATCTGTGGTACTGATTTCCAAGGCAAATCTTGTGGAAAGACTATTCAAGTCAACGTTTATCCCAAGGATTCACCAGAACAAGCCCAACGTATGTACGCCATCATCGACGACCAAAGCAATGCTACCTTAGCAAGACCTGAATTCTTTGATATTTTCCCTACAAATTGTCAACAAATACCATATACCCTCTCCTCCTGCGCAGGACTGTTGCGAACCTCAGGTAGAAGGGGGAATAACTTTGTAGTTGAACCTTTAGATGGCAGTTCGTCAGTTCACATCCCTCAGCTCATTAAATGCGATCATCTTCCCGATATTAGACAAGAGATTCCAACACCGGAAGTCGCTACTCATCATCCTCACTTGCATGACATCATCGAACACATCCCTCCATTGAATGACAATGCACAAATCCTTCTTCTCATTGGGAGAGACGTTCTTGAAGCGCATCATGTTCTTGACCATCGTATCGGCCCCACGGGCTCTCCCTATGCTCAAAAGTTAAAACTAGGATGGGTTATCATTGGCGAAACCTGTTTAGGTAAAATCCATCAACCAAACATCATAAACGTTAACAAAACTTACCTGTTAGCCAACGGCCGCGCCTCAGTTCTTCCTCCATGTCCTAATAACTTTTCAGTGAAACACAACCCTTTGAGCAGAGACTTACCTGACTATCCTGAGTTTGGCTCAAACTTATTCAATCTAACCAAAGATGACAACAAATTAGGTATGTCGATTGAGGATAGATTCTTAACACAAATCATGGGCAACGGCTTCTTCAGAGACAAAGACGGTAATTGGATTGCTCCACTTCCGTTCCGTGAACCTAGACCACGATTGCCAAATAATCGTCCACAGGCGCTGAAACGTGCCAAGAGCCTTCATAACAGTCTACAGAAAGATCCCATCAAAAAACAACATCTAGTTACTTTCATGCAAGACATATTTGACAGTAACCATGCAGAGCCCGCTCCACCTCTTCAGAAGGGCGAAGAATGCTGGTATCTGCCTCTTTTTGGAGTATACCACCCAAAGAAACCTTCACAGATCCGAGGAGTCTTTGATTCTTCATCCCAATTTGGGGGATTATCACTGAACAAGGTACTTCTCAGTGGCCCAGACCTGACCAATAGCCTTCTGGGCATATTACTACGCTTCCGACAAGAAGCCACCGCCGTCACAGGAGACATACAGAAAATGTTATACTGTTTTCTAGTGAGGCCAGAACAGAGAAACTTTCTCAGATTTCTTTGGTACGAGAACAACGATCCTAACAATGATCTTGTGGAATACAGGATGCGTGTGCATGTATTTGGTAACTGTGCTTCTCCTGCCATTGCAACCTATGGTATTCGCAGAGCCACTCTGGAATCAGAACACATCTTTGGTTCTGATGTCACGGACTTCGTTCACACAAATTTCTACGTTGACGATGCCCTTGTTTCGCTTCCATCTCCTAACGATGCCGTCGACTTGATGAAAAGGACCCAGAACGCACTTCTCACTACAGGTAACATTCGCCTTCATAAAATTGCTTCTAACAGTGTCAAAGTGATGGAAGCATTCAGTCCTGAAGATCGTGCCAAAGAATTTAAAGACCTCGATCTTGGATCAGACACCTTACCACTGCAACGTAGCTTGGGACTCTATTGGGACCTTAATTCTGACACATTTAGATTTCAAGTCAACAAAGATGATAAACCATACACAAAGAGAGGCGTTCTTTCCACAATCAGTAGTCTCTTCGATCCTCTAGGTTTCGTCGCCCCGGTACTTATCCGAGGACGTATTCTTCTCCGAGAATTAATGGCAGACACCACAGATTGGGACGAGCCTCTCTCGCCTGATCGTTATAAAGAATGGCGACATTGGAAAACTTCGATGAACTCGCTTGATGAACTCAAAATCCAGAGGACGTATTCTACATCTTCACTTCAGCAAATGACCACCAAACAGTTGCACGTCTATTCAGATGCCTCTGAGAGGGCTATTGCCGCAGTTGTATATCTGAAGACCGAAGACAGTTCGGGTGACACACATGTTAGCTTTGTTTTGGGGAAAGCAAAAGTAGCTCCCAGTCACGGTCATACGATCCCTAGACTAGAACTATGTGCAGCTGTACTAGCGGTGGAGATTGCAGAAGTAGCATCTTACCATCTGAACATCCCTCTAAGTGACGCCTTATTCTACACAGACAGTAAAATCGTACTAGGATACATCTATAATCAGAAACGACGCTTCTACATCTATGTCGGAAATAGGGTCGCTCGTATCCACAGATCTACAGAGCCAACACAATGGCATTATGTCCAAACTAACCAGAACCCAGCTGATCAAGCAACTCGTTCAGTACCAGCCAGCCTTATCGGGCAAAGCACCTGGTTAAATGGTCCAGACAAATTATTTGAAGCAGACTCCACAGTCGCCTACTCCTTAGACAACCCTACGAGTGACAAAGAACTTAGACCGGAGATAACTACTCTAAAAACCGACATCTTCACCGTTTTGAACGTTTCTCCACTTGGAAGGGTCTATGTAGAGCCATCGGTCGTCTCAAGCAAGTCGCTGTCTCATTCAGAAGATTACAAGACCCTCGTCAGCGGGACTCCATTGATTTCTTCAACGACGCTGAACTACATGTCATCAGAGAAGTACAAGCAGAAGTCTACCATGCTGAACTCACAGCCTTGCAGAACGGACATAGTCTCCCCAGAGATTCTCCTCTTCTCCCTTTGAACCCCATCCTCTGCAAGGACGGTTTGTTACGTGTCGGAGGTAGACTCAATCAATCCTCACTGTCCTCACAAGAAAAGAACCCTTGTATCCTACCCAGTCGCCATCATATATCAACCTTGCTAGTGCGCCATTATCATCAACAGGTACAGCACCAAGGCCGACATCTCACAGAAGGTTCGTTAAGGTCAGCAGGGTACTGGATCAACGACTCATATCTTCAGTTATCTATAAATGCATCATCTGTCGAAAACTCAGAGGAAAACAAGTCAATCAACTTATGGCCGACCTTCCTCCAGATCGGACAACTCCAAGTCCTCCATTTTCATTTGTTGGTGTTGACGCCTTTGGACCTTGGCCGGTCGTTACTCGACGGACAAGAGCTAATCAAGCAAGCAGCAAACGTTGGGGTATTCTTTTCACCTGTCTCAATACTCGTGCGATCCACATAGAGGTTGTCGAAGAAATGACCAGCTCATCCTTTATCAATGCTTTACGACGTTTCATCGCTGTGAGGGGTAAAGTGAAAGAGTTTCGCTCAGACTGCAGAACAAACTTCGTTGGGAGCACAAAGGACCTTCAGATTGACGCCATCAATATCACGGATGGTGAAGTACACAAATTTCTTTTCGACAAGGGAATTAAGTGGACCTTTAATCCACCCCACTCCTCTCACATGGGAGGTGTGTGGGAGCGGATGATCGGGGTTACCAGAAGAATTCTAGACTCTCTACTTCTTCAAAACAACAATAGAAATCTTACACATGAAGTTCTGTGTACCTTCCTTGCAGAAGCTACTGCCATTATAAATGCTCGGCCTCTAGTTCCAGTCTCAACCGACCCCGAATGTCCAGCAGTACTTTCGCCATCGACACTTCTCACACAAAAGACGGACTCAATAACCGAGTTTGCGGACAACCTGGATCTTCGTGACGTACATCGATCACATTGGAAACATGTCCAATGGCTAGCCGAATCTTTCTGGAAACGCTGGAGGTCCGAGTATCTTCAGACATTACAATCTAGACAAAAGTGGAAAGCATCTCAACCAGACATCAAAGTGAACGATATTGTTCTCTTAAAAAGCACCGACGTCTACAGAAACCAGTGGCCTATTGGCATCGTCTCAAAGGTTATTCCAAGTGTGGACAATAAAGTTCGTAAAGTTGAAGTACGTATAACCAAGGACGACAAGAACAGTGTATTCCAACGTCCTATTTCTGAACTTGTGCTGTTGCTCTCTGGGTGATCCTAGACTTGTTCAAAATCTTTCAGTGACTTTTATGAACATTTCTAAGTAGTACATGACTTTTGCCAGTTATATTTCCTAGTTTAAATGTTCCTCTTTAGATTTGTAGTTATGTATTTTAACATCCCTTCGGATATTAGACGGGGAGTGTGTTGCCCTTTGAGACCGTTCGTTCAGTTTGAACTCTTGCGCGTTTGGAGGTTCGTTAGTATTATCCATCTCGATCTAGCAGCGATCGCCTTCAACTCATTTTCACTTGTGGTTGTAGCATTTTACTTTATCAAATTTCATTGGCCACCGCAACCCACAGTGTAAGCATAATTCTTGTATATCTGACTTTTCATATAAGACGTAAATTCGTACCTTCAGCTTCTCTGATATATGTAACGCAGTTATATCGATGAAAACACATGTACGTAAAACAACAACAGCGTGTTGACAGCTTTTCAGTGACGTACATCTGAACCTTTTCGCTCACTCAAGACATCAATAGATATAATTCCAAATACCCTGTTTGTTCTATTAATAACAACACTCATATGTTTGTCAATTATTCCTGTTTTATTACCTAGTTTCTCAAAACAATCATTTTATTTTCATTTTCAGTCATTTACCTCTTTCTTACCAACTTGCTGAATCAATAAACCCGTTCTATCATTACAAGAAGCAGTTTGTTTGAAATGTTCGGTAGACCAGCGATACGGGAGATTGAGGTTAACTCAAACTGATAATTCCCCCGATGGGGAGAGGCAGTACAAGAATACATTAAATGAAACAAAGCCCGCGAAGAGCAACACGTGATGAAAACTTCGCCTAGAGGGGGGTAAGAGCAATTGAAGCACACCACAAAATCAGTTGCATTCTGCGACTGTTCATTTGTGCTTTAGCATCAAGAAAACGAGGAAGCCAGATTGAGTTGACTAAGGCCACAAACTGACTTTTTATTAAATATTGTCAATTAAAAAGTGAAAGCGAAAGGTAACGTAAAGTGGAAAATAAAATACCCCAATTAAATAAATAATTTCCAATTAGACATTAAATAAAGGAATTTTCAAATAAATTTACGGGCTAGTGTAAATGAAGTGGGGCTGACCCGCCACAACCACTGATGCCCAGTGGGATGGGCATAAGTGGCAGCCCCACTAATTTAAAAGGTGTCAGTGATTGTTTAATTAACTAAATGTGAATCTTGAATTTCGAAATTAGGAATATGTGAATTTCAATTTCGAATTTCAAAATCTGAAATTCGAAATTCGAATGAGCCCTCTGGGCTTTCGTAGTTATGTCTAAAATTAGTAAATATCATTTTTTGACGCCATCAATATCTGTTTAAACATCATATATTCGTTTATACAAGTACAAAAGAAACGATACATTTGTAATCTTTAATAAGTGGCTGTCGCCATCAGGACCCCTCGGGTCTGGGCCAAAGAAACCGAAGATATATTATTAAACTACTCCACAATGACATACCTGCACCACATTTACAAGGAGGTTTTTGGCTGTCATGTAAGGGGCATAACTCTTGAAAAAAACATCCGAGCGCGTTGATTTTAAATAGGCTTCTTGTGCTTGCTGTATTAAACAAATGTGTAAAGTTTCAAAGTTGAAAATACAATGAAAATGAATCTGCCCGACAAGCTCGTGCTCAATCGTCAGTGGAGCGCGCCAATGACGGTTTGAAATTGACCGGGAAAAGTATTAGTAGATTACTTCCCTTGCGAGCTAATCATATCTTGTATGGTTATAACCTGCAATGTCAGCGGTAAGACTACCTTTTTTAAAATTTCTACAACGGTCCCCACAAGTCGCGTAGACAACATAGCAGCCTGTCACGTCTTCCCAAAAGGTTGATTTACTAGCCAGTGTAAATTTCAGAGCTGTTAGAGTGTTTATCTTCTCTTATTAGCGCGTCGAAATGATCAAAATTAACCTAGGTTTAAATGGGAGACTTTCAGAGTTGACCAATTTCTCTTACGCTAGTGAGTGACTGGTGGCCAGGCGTATGCTGATTGGCCGATCGAGACACACAGCTAAGCTCTGCTGTGAAGATGGCTGCCGAGTCAAATTAGACGTTCTCTGATAACGATTTTTAACTTTCTTATAGCACAGTTGGGCGAGGAAAAATCGTAGAAATATGGTTTTGGTACCGTTAGAAAGGAAAATGTGTCGCGCCTGTACTGTATTTACTTAGTTTTTTCCTTTTCTTCTCCTTTAAAGACTTTTTTAGATAATGTGTTTACAAGGCTTTTTAGTGCAACATTGTTTCAATAACTGTATAGAGATGTTCAAATGACCCAGATCGAAGTACAAACAAGGATAAACATCTCACTTTCAAGGGTGGAAAATATTTAGACTCTTAGAAAATCCATGGTATATACCACTTTCTTTTTTGTTTTGTAGTGATTCTTTGTTCTTCTTTTTTTTTCTTCTTTTTTTTTTGTGTGTGTGTTTACATTCCAATTGAATTGTCCATCATTAAGTGCAGCTTAATGTAATTATAACAATAACGATGTTTTTTTGTGTTATTACCCTCTTTGTCGCCCATATCCCTGGATCACGTGGGTTTGTAGGGCATTTATAAAATCGTGATCTATAAGTGTCAAAATAAATGTATTAAAAAAAACAAAAAAACATGACAGTGCACATCTTTGGTATCCTATAACACAGCTAGCCGCTGACAGCATAGTACTGAGCTGGTTTTTGCACCTCAGTACCTGTATGTTACCACGTGGTAACTGAGTGGTCACCACGTGGTAACCATCTGTCTTGTACAGATGGTAACTGACACATCAAAACCGTTAAGTACCGCACAGTTACCACCAGGTTACTATCCGGAATTACAGATAAGTTACCACCTGGTAACCACGTGGTTACTGTGTTGTTACCAGGTGGTTACTGTATGTTGGAAAACATCAAAGTACTTTGTGACAATAATCACAAGGAACCGATATGTTAACAGTAACTTTCTGTTTTGTCAGCCCCTGACCACAAAGTACTGATAGTATATTGTAACTCAGTACTTGCATGTTACCACGTGGTAACTGAGTGGTTACCTAGTGGTTACCATCTTTCTTGTACGGATGGTAACTGACACATCAAAACCGTCAAGTACCGCACAGTTACCACCAGGTTACTATCCGGAATTACAGATAAGTTACCACCTGGTAACCGCGTGGTTACTGTGTTGTTACCAGGTGGTTACTGTATGTTGGAAAACATCAAAGTACTTTGTGACAATAATCACAATGAACCGATATGTTAACAGTAACTTTCAGTTTTGTCAGCCCCTGACCACAAAGTACTGATAGTATATTGTAACTCAGTACTTGTATGTTACCACGTGGTAACTGAGTGGTCACCACGTTGTAACCATCTTTCTTGCACAGATTGTAACTGACATGTCATAACACTAACAGCGAAGTACCACGCAGTTACCACCAGGTAACTATAGGCCTACATGTATACGAAATTACAACTATAATTCAGTACTTGTATGTAACCACGTAATGTAACTGGGTGGTCAAAGCCGTAGAATATCATGTGCAGTTATATTATCAGAAACTATCAGTTTTTCTGTGTAAGCACTGTAAATATAACAGGATTAATAAGTATCAACCCTGTAACTTGGTGGTAACCACGTGAACATTACATGTCAAAACCGGTAGGGTGTTTATTTCCCTTTGCTCGAATGTTGCCGCGCGCACAACTCGGCGTCTCGCAGAAAGAAGGTGACAGCTTTTTTTCCAGGACTGAAATTGACTTCCGAAACATCTTAGCAGTCAAATTTGTTATGAGGTAGGTTAATTGTTACAGTTTTTAGTTCGGACAGGATATAGAATACGTCCGTCACTTTGAAAACTTCTTCTGTCAATAAGAAATGGTCGGTGATCGTAATTTTTTTTATGATAGCCAGGGGGGCAAGCCCCCCTAGAACCCCCTACGCCGTAAGTTTTTCTTTTTCTTTTTTTTTATGAATTTTTAATAACGAAGAAATTAAAAACGAAATACGGGCGAGAAATGGTTGGTCACCGTCATTGTCAGGGGGGCAAGCCTTCCTATGACCCCCTAGTTCAATTTACCGAACTTATGGTGATATTACATATACCAACGTTCAGTCTGTGAATTATAGTAGAATTGGCTTACCTGCTTAGCTGATTCTACCAGGTTGTTTATACGTCCTTTCAGTTGTGGGTCCAATATCAGTCTGTCATCCTAGGTTGGGGGGCGTCACGTGAGCGACAGAGAGCTGAGGGTCTGGAGGGGCCCTCCCAGTTCTACTACACTCCCCCCTGTTTTCTCCCAAAGGACCTTGGTCAATGAGGGGACAATGGGAGGGGGGAAGCTAAGGGAAGGACAGGAACTATTTCCACGGTCTCGGATGGTGGCTTGGTTGTAGGGGGGGGGGGGGGTGAACACAGGTGAAATTCAGCTAGGGGTAAACCGTCACAGTACTGGTGTGGTCCCTGAGGGAAGTCATAAAAACGGGAGGTCCCCAAAAGGGGTAAATCAGCAAAAGGGGTAAATCAGCAAATTCACAATACAAACTATCAACATACGAAAACCAACCAACAGGGAGAACGTCAAAATACAATGATTATCAAAAAGGGGGGTAATCGTCAAAATGGGGCCACCATCCATTAGGGGTAAAAAAGGGCCGGTACCAGGGGATCACTGGTACCAACGGGCGAACTCAGCCCGTAGGGTCGGGGATAGCAGGGACAGTAGGAGGGAGACAACCCTCCAGTGTATCAGTCCCGCTATAGAAGGGAGGGGCTTGAGGGAGTATATGGGGGTGTGGGCACCATCTCTCCATCGCCCGGAAGTTATCTTGGGCGGCACTGGTAACGGAGACCCCTAGGGGGAGTCTCCCCGACGTATTGCGGTTGCATACTGCGCAGCTCACTATCCAGGATGTGATATCCTGGGAGAGGTGGTACCAATAGTATTTTTCCTTGACCTTGGCAATCGTCCGATCCCGGCCCTGGTGTCCAGAAAGAGGGATTTCGTGGCACAATTCAAACACTTCTCGCCTGCGGGAGGTGGGAACCAGGAGTCGTCTCTGTCCACCCTGCTTGCCAGCTCTCTGCCAGAGAACCCCCTGGACGTCTTTCTCAAGGATATCCCGGTTAGTCCAATATGACTTGGCGGCTGGGCTGCTGAGGAGTAGGTCTGCCTCCGTGGGATTTTTCCCGTTATCCAGGTATTCCAGTACGGCGGCTAGATCCGGGTCCCTTTGATGCTCAGCGGCTAATTCTTCCCCAGAGTAGGTGGACAGCCCCAACCCTCCAGGGACTTCATTATTGCGCCTAATCACACGCGCCTGCGGGTCGTCTTGGTGAGTTCCACTTGGTGGGGAATGGGCTAGGGGAACCGCATCGTCGATGTCATGGGTGAATCCTGACCAGTTCTGATGCGCCCGGTAACAGTAATGGCAACCCCCACAAGGCAGTTCTTCCAAAGGTTGATCCCAGTTGAATTCCCTGCATGGGCCCCCCACTTCCATCCGGGACAGGCTATCAGCGTTAACATGTTTCCGCCCCGGTCGGTGCTGTACTGTCATGTCAAACTGGCTGAGTTCCTCTAGCCATCTGGCCAGCTGTCCTGTCGGCTCTTTAAAGTTGAGTAACCACAGGAGGCTGTGGTGATCAGTACGAATGGTGAAATGACGACCCAGAAGATAATGCCTGAACTGACGTGTGAAACGGACAACTGCTAGTAACTCCTGCCGTGTTGTACAATATCTGCGTTGTTCCGGTGTTAGGGAGAAGCTTCCATAGGCCACCACACGTTCCACTCCCTCCTGGATCTGAATGAGCTCTGTCCCAATAGCTTCTTGTGAGGCATCTGTGTCCAGGATGTAGGGATCCACATGGTTGGGGAGTGCGAGCACCGGCGTCGAGGTGAGAGCTCGTTTAAGGTTATCGAACGCTGCCTGTTGCTCCTCGCCCCAATGAAAAGGTTTCTTTCCTGTGATGCTGTACAGGGGCACCGCCTGTCCAGCGTAATCCTTGATGAACGAGCGGTGATAGTTGGCGAATCCCAGGAATCTCTCTACTTCCCTTGTCTTGGTAGGAATGGGCCAGTCGTCCACCACCGACACATGTTCCCTGCCCAGCTCTAACCCCTCCTTACTGACTGCGCGGCCAAGGAATTCAACCTTTTTCTGGAACAGTACGCATTTCTTGGGCTTCAGTTTGAGTCCATACTCCCTAAAGCGCTGCAACACTTGTCGAAGGTTATTGGTGTGAGTTTCAAAATCCCGGCCCAAGACCAAGGCGTCGTCCAGGAATGCGAGAACTGTGTTCCACTGAAGACCTCTAAGCACCAGGTTGGCCACGCGTGCATGAGTGGCAGGAGCATTGCACAGCCCGAAACTCATCCGAGTAAATTCGAACAACCCATGTCGAGTGGTGAAGGCGGTCTTGGGGCGGTCCTCCGGTTCAATTTGTACCTGCCAGTAGGCAGAGTTGGCGTCCAATTTGGAGAACCATTCGTTCCCCGCCAGGGTATCCAAGCAGTCTTCTACGAGGGGCAGCGGGAAGACATCCTTCTTGGTCACATTATTCAGCGCTCTGTAGTCGAGGCACCATCGAACTCCTCCATCCCTTTTTCGAATCAGCACCGGGGCAGAAGACCACTCTGAGGACGAAGGCTGAATCACACCGGCGCTCAACATCTTGTGAAGGTGCGCCTCCTCCTCGTTCACAAAATTAGCTGGGGTCCTACGCATCCTCTGCTTGATGGGCTTGGCGTCCCCTGTATCGATGGAGTGGGCGATAGCCTGGAAGTTTCCCAAATCGAACTCGTCCCGTGCAAATACATCTGAGTACTCACACAGCAGCTGGCTCAGTATTGGGGCTTCTTCGGAGGTCAGATGCTTGGATGACCTCTCCATTAAGTCCGTGAGGTGCGTTGGGACGTTTGGGGTGTTGGCGGGTTCCACAGGCTTCCATGTCTGGTCCTCGCCGTCCTTAACGCATTGGGCCACCAGCTTGGAGCCAGAGAATTCTTCTGGGGTTTCTTCCACGGTGCCGATTTGCATCTTCGGTTGGAGAACCACTCTTCTGTCGGACAGGTTAAATAAGCTAAGGACAGGTGGGGTCTTGGGGCCTTGTACGGTGCGGGGGACCATGACGTCTAGATCAGGAAGTGGTTCCACGATGTAATCCCTAGACTGACAGGCCGTGTCACACTCCACCTGTATAATGGAATTCGGAGGAATCACCACACGCTTTGGGAGAGTCACCTTGCAGACTTTAGGTTCCGGGTTTTCCTGAGGGTTCAAAGGTACTGTGGCCCCCTTGAGTTCCAGGCTACCCTCACTCAGGTCAATGCGCGCCCCCGATCTCCGGAGTAGGTCCAGACCCAACAGGAGATCATCGTCGATCGGAGCCACATGGATCGGCTCCGAAAACGTTACACCTCCGAATTCAATGTCAATGGGGCCCACCACCTTCGCAGGCATCGTCATACCTCTGCCGGCTGCTCGCATGCTGACCTCTTGTAGAACTGTAGGCTTGTCCTCCAATTCATCAAATACTCGATCCGAGAGAATGGTCACCTCTGCCGCTGTATCCAGAACGCCTTGTATTTCCTTCCCATGAACTGAGACTGGAACCTTCAACGTGGAGTCCCCACGCATTTGTCTTACAGCGAACTTCCCCAGCTCGGACAATTCAGTGTCTGTGGCCCCACCGGGGCCCAACCGGACATTCCGGGTTCGACTCTCCACTGGTCGGTCCCCGGTAGTGGGGGCACTGGTGTTCCTAGGTGATGTTGGTGGGGGCCGGGTAGGTGACTCGCCTCGCCTAAAACTGGGCTGTCTAGGTGGTGTCTGGTCTCTGAAGGAAACCCTCCGCTGGGTCCGAGGGGAGTTTTCGGGGCATTCTCTTTTAAAATGCGAAAACGAACCGCAGGAGTAACATTGGCCTCTTCCTCCAGGATTGGGTGATGGAGAACGTCCCTCAGACCGGCGGTCCCTCAGCAGTTTAGTTACTTCGGTCAACTGGGCGGACATCTCATCAATTCGGCTGGATTGTCTTCCAAGCTCCGTAGTGACTTGCTCCACCCTCTGCGACAATTCCTGAAACTTCCCTTCGAGACTGGACTGTTGTCCGGCGTTTACGACAAACCTTTCTTGTCTGGTAGATACAGGGCTGGTGGCTCGAACACGTATTTGAGTATCCACGCGCTCCGGGCTTGTGTACCTGAGCTCCCTCCTAGGTTGCCGGCCATATATCGCTTGAGAGGTATGTTTGAACCAACGGATCCGGTCAATGGCCTCATCCATCGACGAAGGTCTTGAGTTAGCCGCGCTCTGTCCGGCTTCTTTGTCGAGGCATCCCTGGCAGAATCGCATTACAGTTTGGCGCTGTACGTGGGCATCGGGGAGGTCTTGGAAGGCCAGAGTAGACAATGACAGCAGCCGGTCGGCCCAGTCCTCCAGGGCTTCCTCGGGTTTTTGCTTGGCTAGATGGAACTGTACTTCGGCCGTTTCTGGTAGGTCCCGATATCCAAAGCGCCGCTCCAGTTTAGTGAGTAGGGTGTCATACTCCATCCCCGGGTCTCTTTCCAGGAGAATAGCGTACAGGTCGCTTGCCTTTCCCTCTAGACACCAACAGAGGTGGTCTTTGCACTGGCGATCGCTCCACTTGCATGCTTTGGCGTAACGAGAAAACTTCGCCCTGAAGGCTCGCCAACTGGAAGAACCGTCAAAGAACAGAGTCTTGGGGATAGATTGTGGGCGTCCTGGTTCCGATCCTAAACTTGGGGATCCGGGTCGGGTCCTCCTGGTCGGTGATGGGCTGCCCCTACGTCTTGGGTGTCCTTTAGTAGGGGGGTTCCCCCCGCTTGGCCTTGAATGTCCTGGGGCCTTGTGGGCCTCCATAGGGGTCCAAATATGCTGAGTATCCTTCCCCATAGGTTTCTCTTCATAGGTTTCGATGCCCGTCCCATACTGTGGATATCCTGTATGTTGATGTCCTGAATATGGCATCCCAGGGTGACTCCACTGATCTCGGGGGTAGGCTGGGGGGATCCTCCCTGCATCCATAGGGGTCCAATAAGAGGGGTCCTGGTCCAATGAAGACTCCGGTTGCCAGGGGCCCCGGTAAGAAGGCGCCCCAGGCTGTAACTGTCCTTGGTTGCCAGTCGCCCTACGTCTGAAGGTTCGCCCTCGTTCTGGGCTGGTGCGCCCCTCCGGGGGGCAATTAAGCGGAGAAGTTTGACGACGAATCAAGGCGTCCACATTTCTCTCCAATTCCACGGAAGAGAGGTGCTGTCCTGACTGTCCCTCCGATGTAGCTTCCCCGTCCTCCCTTAATTTATGCGGTGAGTTCCTAGTAGATGGTGGTTCCATGGAATCCCGTGGGTGGCGAGGGGATGGGGATTGCCTTCCAGGTTTTCTCTCCTCCTCCCCCAAATTAGGCGAGAAATCAAGTAAACTCAATAAATCCTGCTGGACGGTCAGGTGAGGTATGTCCTCGAGGTCGTCCGGGGTCAGGTTCCCCAGACGAGCACGTCGCTGAATTATAGCCCCAGCGACCTTGGGTCCAATTCCGGGCAGAGACTGAAGTTCCTCCACCCCACAAAAATTAATTGAAATCATGGTTACCCTGAATCCCTATACAATTCCCACCCCAAATATCGCTATGCGGGTCCAAATACTAGCGGACCCCCCAGCGAAATATTGTATTCCCAGATATATATTGTACCCGAGTGAATGCCCCACTCGAGGGAAAGAAAGACACAAGACACACCACCAAACCACCCTTTGTGGATTGCAGTGATGAAGAAGTGATGGTTGGAGTTTTATTGTTTTTATTGGTAATCCGAGGTGAGCCGACCCACCCTCAGTCTGCAAAATATATAACAGGTAGGAAACCACCAGGGAGAAACCAATCCCCCACACGGAAAAATTTATTTCCCCGCGTGAAAACCCAGACCAAAAAATACCGAGAACCACTGCAAAGCCTGAGAGAAACCCAAATTGCAGAAACATGCAATTTGAAAGAAATAGCTGGGAAGAAAGTAATCCTCCACACGGACAAAATTAGTTCCCCGCGTGAAATGGCAGACTAAGAAACCCTGAGAAATTTCCACACAGCCTGGGGGAAACCAGGATGGCAGAAACATGCAATTTGGAAGAAATAGCTAGGAAGAAAGTAATCCTCCACGCGGACAATATTATTTCCCCGCGTGAAATGGCAGACTAAGAAACCCTGAGAAATTTCCACACAGCCTGGGGGAAACCAGGATGGCAGAAACATGCAATTTGGAAGAAATAGCGAGAGTGAAAGCAATCCTCCACACGGAAAAAAGTATTTCCCCGCGTGAAACCCAGATTAAGAAAAACTGAGAAATCTCCACACAGCCTGGGAAAAACCAGGATTGCAGAAACTAGCAAACTGAAGGAGATAGCGAGAGAGAAAGCAATCCTCCACACGGAAAAAAGTATTTCCCCGCGTGAAACCCAGATTAAGAAACCCTGAGAAATTTCTACACAACCCAGGAGAAACCCAGATTGCAGAAACATACAACTCGAAGGAAATAGCCCACGAGAAACCAACACTCCACACGGACAAAATTATCTCCCCGCGTGAAATGGCAGACTACGAGAAATAACTACACAGGCAGAGAGAAACAAATCCACTGCTCAGAAGAATTTATCTCCCAGCATAGAATTCTACACTTTAAACTCCGAGAATTATTACTCCCCGAAAGAAACAAATCTACTGTCAGGAAGAATTTATTTCCCAACATGAAACCCCCCCTGGTAAGGGAGGACAAAAAACAAAAAAAAATATTTCCGAAAAATAAGCTAAGTCCAAGGTCAGCCCACCGTCAACCTTCAGACAGCGGAAAAACCCAACAAAATTACATACACTTAGCCGCGAAATACAATGAAACAAATCCCGTTAAAATACAATACAGTTTTATTCAGAAAAATGGTTATTTTTGACAAATTCGCGAAATTTGTAGTCGCGAAACAAAATGGCGTCCACACTACCTCGTGGAGGGGACAAATTTTCCCGCGCTTTAAACGAGGGAAAAAAACAAACCCGTCGATCGACCGGATCAATCGCGAAGTTCATACACCGTGACAAACACGCTGTCAGTGTCCCTCGCGATCGGTACACAACACGATAAAATCCCCAATTATTCGTAAATCACGAAAAATATCCGGAGAATTCCTCCGAGAAACCGGAGGCCCTGAAGCCAGGGTCCCCAGTCAACTAGCGAAGCTAAAAAATCAATTTACTTTTGGGCCGAAACTTCTAAGAAACTTGAATGAAAATGAAACGAAACTGATGAATTTTGATGCCAAAAGGATTATAAACTCGCAGGTAACCCGCGATACCAGATTACCGGCGACGCCAATATAGTAGAATTGGCTTACCTGCTTAGCTGATTCTACCAGGTTGTTTATACGTCCTTTCAGTTGTGGGTCCAATATCAGTCTGTCATCCTAGGTTGGGGGGCGTCACGTGAGCGACAGAGAGCTGAGGGTCTGGAGGGGCCCTCCCAGTTCTACTACAGAATTCTGAAATGCTGCTCGGAAAACTCCGACAAACTTTTGTCGGAAATTACAAGCCATGAAAATAATATTGTAACTGCTCTGTATGGACAATTCCTACCCCAGACTTCTTTAGAACTCATAAAAGATTATTCTTTCCTCTTTTATTTATTTTTATTTATTTTATTTATTTGACATGCACCGTTTGACCCAGTTCGAACGTCACGCAAAATGGCGGCAAAGTCTCCAAGAAATGACAGTTTGTTGTTGTTTAAGACCAGGTGTACGCCCTTTGGAATAGCTACATGTAATAAAAGCGGACAAGAATAATCTTTTATGAGTTTTAAAGAAGTCTGAGGTAGGAATCGTCCATACCGAGGAGTTACAATAATATTTTCATGGCTTGCAATTTAAGCATCATTTCCACCTTGTATTTCTAATTCGTATACCGAACGTTGGTATATGTAATATCACCATAAGTTCGGTAAATTGAACTAATGACCCCCCAATTTTTCTGTTTCTTTTTTTCTGAATATTTAATAACTAACAAATTTTATTACAGAATTACAGTCTGACCAAATCACATTTCTAACAAGAGTTTCGGGAAACCCAAAATACGCCCGGAAAGGCACAGTAACTGCAGCCATACCAAAACAAATCCTTCCATATTTATATGAATTTAATTTTCAAAATTCAGAGGGAAGAGGTTGAAGCTTGGTAAATGATTGTTTGATTGATTGTTTGGTGTTTTACGCTGCGCTCAAGATTATTTCACTTACATGTATATGGCGGCGTTGCCAGTTTTATTATGTGAAGCTTGGTAAAAGGTGATGTTATGTCAGCAAAATGAAATCTTGCCACTAAAACCATTAAAATCCATCTATATCAAATTTAAAATGGGCTATTTGGATCAACAATTATTAACAAGATTTGTACACGGTACAAGTCATCAATTCTCGCTGCTGTTAAATCACGATGTTAAAAATTGTTTGTTGTCAATAAAGGTTGCACTAAAATGTTTCAATTTTTTAGAAAAGCAGTTTATAATTTACTAATCATACTTAAACAAATATAATTAATTGGCAATTTCGCAGCTCACACCAATTCAAGTAGATTTGACAATTTTTCTCATAATATTTTTTATCTACATTATTTGGCCATAGACATCTTGACAATATTCTAAATCTCCCCATATACCTACAGGTTATTACTTCTAATTTTATCATAGACCAAATGGATTTACAGAAGATTTGGCTATGGGTCCATTGCTAATGTCACCCACTGTTTTATGGAGGCCATAAATCTCTCGAGAGAGACTGAGAGCTAACTGTAAGTTGACAAGGTAAATAGACCAAAGCTGGGATACTTATCTCTTGGTCTGTAGATAAAACTTTAATCCTTATATGTATTTTTCATTTGATTAAAACGTTATATATTGATTTAAGAATAGTTTTAATCAATTTAGAAACATTATTGCAATTTGAAAAAATCCTTTTTTGATGAGAATCGGAAAAGTAGAAGCCATTTTATAATTTAAAGGTTATTTTCATGAAAATGAAAGTAAGAATAAAAGGGAATGTACATAATCCAATAATTTGCAATAGTTGATATTATAAACAATTTTTTTACACACTGTCTGTCAATATGGTATGTAACATGAAAGATTTGAAAACATCGGATCATATTTGTTAAAGTTATGGAGAGAAAAAGTAAATATTACATAACCCAATATGGCTGCCATATTACGCAATGTATGATGTCAAAAATAGTTCGCGACACACCTTCCACCCATAAGGTATATACTCAGAAAAAATTGTGCAGATGGAATCAAAACATTGGAAGTTATGGAGTGGAAGGGAATATTACATAATCCAATATAACTCCCATATTATGTAACCAGTGATGTTAAAAATAGTTTGCGACACACCTTCTACCCATAAGGTATATACTTAGAAAAAATTGTGCAGATGGAATCAAAACTTTAGAAGTTATGGAGCGGAAGAAACAGCGGACGCCGGACAGCCGGACTGCCGGACGGACGGAGATGATACCATAATACAGCCCGCTTTTCAAGCCGGGCGTATAAAAATGCAACCCCCAACCTCCTTCCCGCCACAAGATCATTCAATAGAATAATTCAACAATTATTAAAATGTCAACAATGTATCTCTTAACTTCGGAGTATTTATTGGTTAGTACTAGCCAGGCATTCAGGAAGCCAAATAACTGTCCAAAAATATTAGATGTTAGAGTCAAACCTGTACTTCAGTGAAATTTTTTTTTCACTCAAAATTGTAAAAACACAAATTTGGGGGCGGGGGGGGGGGGGGGGGGGTCAGCACAAAAACTTCTGGTCGTACTATGGATAAACATTTGCCTGGACTCCATCAGATCTACCAATTTAAAACAGAAATCCAATTCTTGTACAGTATTGTATTTGACATAGTCTCATTCCATCTTTCTTCATAGATTAATAGTACTTTACATGCCATGATGGTTTTATTAATGTTATCCTTACTATATTATTGTATGTTTTTATTTTCAAGACCTTCTGAAGAAGAGTATGATGCCAAGTGCAGGTTGACCAAATGAACAATGTGTTTGAGGAAACAAGTATTCTTTAAGGGGTCAATAAGCAGAACTATATTTGGCAAGAAGCTGGTAGAAAATCTGGGTTTACACAGAAGAAAGGGGAGGCTCCTTTTAAAAGATGAAACTTCTCCTGCAATCCATTGTAAGTAATTCAATCAACATTGTAGTAGTTTTAACATTTCTAAAGTAATCATCAATGTAAGAGACTGAAATAAATCATGAAAAGTTTCAAATAAGGCAAAAAAAAAAACCCAAATTTTTCTAAAAATAAAAGGGTAATTAGGTCGATTTTCTTTTCTGTTTATTTTTTTTACTTCAAGATTCCAAAGGCTCAGCTCCAAAACCTTTGCTAATATGTGTGGAACTGTTTGAAGTGTCAGTCGCTTATCAACAAACATACACTTTAGAAAAAACAAAGCCCCAATCAATCAATGAAATTAACTACACATACAAAGTTACAAACTCATGGTAAAAGATATGAACTCACATAGTTTTATGAAGAGTTTCACTTTTCATTTTAGACAATTTCCCCATTGTCAGTTTTTTGCAAAATTGATTGTTTGGGGGAGTTATATGATGCTTGGGTGATTTCTGCTAGATACAAGCTGCTAGATAAAAATGTTTGTTAATTATATAACGTATAGACCCCCCATAAAATCATATTGTTCATTCTCTTACTAATGTTCCTCAGGATTTTATTTCAGAAGTAATATTTAACAAGTCGGTAAAATATAATACTTCATGTAACTTAAAATATCAAAGCTTTTCTTGTTTATTTTTTTCAATCTAGATGGAGACCACTTAGCCAGTTGTCAGGAGTGGAAACAATGAGCTGCAGAACCTCCAGTCTCACCCAGTAACACTGAAACACAATCATCTAGATGCTTGTTATTATTTTTACACTGTTATAATTGAAAAGACTAGTTTAGCAGTGTAATCCTTCTTAGATGTCTTAGATGTGTGGGAAATTTACTGTGAACTCAAATGTATTAGAGCTTGGGCCATCAATATATGGATAGGTCAATCTATTATGTATGAATTTAGTGGTGATCCGTTGTTCATATGGTAACTCAGTTTTTCTTGTAAAGTTTTTCAAAGGTAAATCATAATCAGCATCTTTTTAAACGAAACAGCATGTCCCGATTTTGTAGGGATTATTTTGCTTTTGGGGAAATACTTCCTTTGCTTGTCACGATCTTTCTACAAGGCAGCTGCTGAAAAAACCAGCACATTCTAATCTGGTCCTGTAATACATACTTTACACTTCAGATATTTTGTTATTAGCCCAAAACAAAACTGATTTGTTTAAGATTTTCAATTAAGGAGTGATGACTGTAAGTACTACTAACCAACCCACATTCACCCTTGTTACTTTGTTTTGGTTATTTAAAGCTTTAGTGATATGAATTAAAAAAAGGCCTATTATATTTTTTCATTATTTAAAACAAACGCTAAATAATAACCATATAGTTTATAGATCGAAAGAGCAGAAAGACCCAGTTTAGGTTTTTCAGCGTGTGCCCATAACAAAGTCAATGATTCTTATATGTTAATGAGTTTATTCCTGTGTAAAACATTTTTATTCCACTGGTCAATATTGATAAATCGCCTTTTGTCATAACATGTACTAACAAATATATTTATAGAAATCGTTTTCTCAGAAATAAATCACCAAGAAAGATTAAAGATGTATATTGATTAACGTAACACTATTTTGAACTGATTTGTGATGTGATGTTTTAATGGTCTAATTTATGTATACCTTGTTTTTATTCAAAAATACATATTGTCTTCTCTCAAAATATAGAGTTTTTTTTTTCCTTTTCAGTATTGATTAGTTAGTCTTGGGCTATTTTATTTTTGTATCAAACATTCTTGGAAAAAGAATTGATTGACATATACGACTGGCGAGGTACAGGGAATGCTAACCCTATAACAATAGTTTTATGCTTTTGTGGGCTTTCTGGTCATTCAATTACCTGGTAGTAAACAATATTGATACACCTGGGTATTGTGTGTCGAGTACCATGTGGTAACTGTAAGGTTCTGAGTGGTTACCATGTGGTAAGTCCCATCTCGTTACTTTTGAATGAGCAATACTGGAGACCACAGTGCTGCATGGTAACAGCGCCAGCACAGTACTTGTGACCACACAGTACTTGCGACAGCGCAGTACTTGCGACCGCACAGTACTTGCGACCGCACAGTACTTGCGACCGCACAGTACTTGTGACCGCACAGTACTTGCGACCGCACAGTACTTGCGACCGCACAGTACTTGCGACAGCGCAGTACTTGCGACCGCACAGTACTTACGACCGCACAGTACTTGCGACCACACAGTACTTGTGACCGCACAGTACTTGGGACCGCACAGTACTTGCGACCGCACAGTACTTGTGACCGCACAGTACTTGTGACCGCACAGTACTTGTGACCGCATAGTACTTGTGACCGCACAGTACTTGTGACTTTGTGGAACTGTGCTGCCGTGTACTTTGTGGTAACTGCTCAGTACTTGGTGGTTACCACGTGGCCAATGACCACACAGTACCACAAGGGGACCTTTCCTACCAGTACTGAGTGGTCATGTACTGAGTGGTTACCACGTGGTTACTGCAAAGTACTTTGTGGTCAAAGTTTAGCTGTGAAATATAGGAATATTCACTGTGAGTATCAAAGCTGTCAGTTCAATAGAAACGAAGATACAGCCCGGACAAATAATTGTTGACAGACGTCCGACCAGACGTGCATGCCCATTACAATACCCCTTAGCCTGTAAGGCTGAGGGGTAAAAACTGCCTTAAGTTAACATACATCCTACAGATTGGTATCAACAGACAGCGATTATTTTGTACGAATGGCGAACAATATTAGCTAATTATGTTCCAACGAAACTGTCCCTAAATTTGGCAACTCATGCCACTTTTAAGTCCACCGTAAATGGAAATGAGAGAGGTGACCCTGGCCACCCCAAGTCGCACTTTCCAAGTAAGTTTAATAAACAAACAATTTTTTTTTAATCAAATACTTTATTAACAAATCTTTAAAAGGTTCATTCTATACGTTTGTAATATCACACATCAATAACAAAGTAAATCATTAACTAAAGCTGATCATTATTATACCTTAAAAACAGCCCATATCTTTCAGAAAGTCAACATTTACATTTCAACAGAAATAAACTGTATATACATATTTATAATGAATATTGTACTAAATTTTAATAGAAATCACATTTTACAATTCTTCTTGACAGAATGTTCTGCTGCATATAAAAATATTTTATTTTAGATACCTAATTGGATTATATATATATAAACTAATGGTTTGGTTGGATGTATACCAAAGATGTCAAAAACATCCTTGATAAGCTTAATCATGCCAATTTGTCTCTTTCAGTATTAAAATAACATCTGCATGTATATATCAAGTGATCACTAAGTAGGTGAATTATGATTGTCAAGAAAATGTGAACGTTGGAAGTCTTTTCCCAAAAAACAATAAGTAAAATTTAAAATTTAAAAAAAAATCAGTTGAGCCAGTAACCCTAATGGACCTTCGATGTGTGTGGATATCCATGAAAGTAACTATTTTGCCCGTATCTATAAAATTAGCGAAACATACGTTGATTGGATGATTCAGTGATGTTTTACGCCCAACTCAATATTATTTACCTTATATGGTTGCTTTGCCAGGTTTAGTGTGGGAAGGGGGAACCTTGATCTTCGGCAATACCTATTCTCAATTGCATAAATGGTTCATTTGGTTTTAACTATGCATTGCAGTTAACTGAACAATAGTACCTGTATGATATTGTACTATACGTCTATAGTAAACAATGAGTTTTACCTAATCTATGTATATAGTGATAATCCACCTTTTTAACACTGTTAGAAACTTGTCTCCATGGTTATTTTAGTCAAGAAGATTTCCCCTGTGCCCGTGTAATTTAGTGTTCATAAATATATATAGTAAGTAACATGATCACCAGGAACAAATAAAAGGTTATGTGTGACTTCCATTCCTATCCTCGAATCACAGTATGGCCATAATACCACAAATTCAGCCCACTTATAAGAGTACTCAGAGAAGCGCCCATTCTGCAACATCCTCATCAATTTCCACACCCTCAAACAAACGATTAAAACATGATGAGCCTGGCTGATTAAAATGACTGTAAGGATTATTCCTGGATAACAAGGCATTACACATCCAACAGAAAAATGTTCTACACTTCATACACGTCATCTTGTTACAACCATCAATTTTCTGAAGAGAAAAAATACACCAATATAAGATAGAGGGAAACAAAACTTTGAGAAAAAGAAGAACGGATAAATAGCAGCATAAAAAGGGAAAACCATGCACATTGAAAACATAATGTACAGGTAAATCTAAATATTGAAAATATAAGCTTATCTTCTTAGGTAATCTTATAATTTTTAATGAATATTTAAGAGTTTTACACTTCAAAATATTAGCAACTTTGGCTGGTGTTTTAAAAGTAAGCTGAATTTGAGCAGCATTTAAGACTCAACCAAATTTGTTTTCGGATAGTATTTGAACCGGAATAAATAGTACAGATAAAAGAATACCTGCAATTTGAATAAACCTAAAGTGTAACTAGATTGATTGATTGCTGTTTTACTCAGCACTCAAGATTATTTCACTTATATGGCGCAAAGGGGTGAAAACCTGGCTCATTGCCCGGAGGAACCCTCCAAGTACCTGGCAACTCTTCCACCCCGAGTGAAAAACACACTCAGAATTTTTTTAATTTCTATTTGGCTTGGGTGTGATTCGAAACCGCGCCGCATCAATGAAAAGTTTGTGTGGGACCGAGGGACGATCATTCTAACCCACTGGACCACCGAGGCCCCAGTGAAACTAGAAGGTTATCGTGATTCATATGTATATATATGTGTATATGTTTATATACCTGAATATGTGCAGCACAATGAGGGCATTGTTTACAGAACTGGTCCAGCCATTCATTTGAATATGCTTCCTCCACTGCTTTCTTTAACGTTTGTTTGCCATATCTTCTTTCTAAACACAATTTCTCTTCCTCATCAGCAGATAAATATTCTTGACGTAATTTCCTCAACTCATCTACAAATAAAGTAAATATATATATACTTAATTAAGAATAAAAATGGGGTACCACAGGAGTTTCTGTTTGTGTTGTGCAGATAATATAATATAATTTTACATATCTACACATGTAAAAAAATAATCAGCATACTTTTCAGGAAATAACAAGATATTACAAATCGATCATTTTAGCACTTAGATTTTAATGCGTAAAAATCATTTTCTCATTCAAATTGAATTCATTCATAAATTCCTGGTATAACCAAATGGACAAATTGCATTCAATATGAGTAATAAATGTTCATAACTAACCTGATCTTATTTTACACGGTGACAGACCATGGTAAGTAAATTTACATAATGTACAAAAGACATAATAACATGCTGGACAACTGCCCATACTACACTCTCTGTCAATGATAACAGGGCACTGACATTTAGGTCGTGGGCAGTATACAATGTCCATCATAGTCTGTAAGCTTGTCTGAAGTAACAGTTGATCATACTTCAAAAACAGGTCCGACACAACCAGGGATTTTACCTAAAAACAACATAGAAAAGTTACAAGTTTTCATCATTTTTGTTTGATTGGGGTTTGTCTGCTGATTGACTTTCAAGGCCACCTATTGTTTATTGAGAGTTTTAATGTCCCTTGCCAACAATGCGTAAAGGCCCGTTCTCACTGTGCGATTTGTCGTACAGACTTGTAGGTTGCGATTAAAATGGATGCGTTTAATTGGTTGATACGTTTTGTCAAAAAATCAAATGCATCCATTTGAATCAAATGCTACAAGTTGGTACTTTAAATCGCACATTGAGAACGGGTCTTTAGTTACATTGGAGAGAGGGGTATTGGTTACACCACCACCATGCTCTTCACTGAAGGATACCATGACTAACAAACACACATCTATAGGACAATGCAGTGAAAACCCAGTCAATTTCATGATCAATTTTGGGATTCAAACTTACAACCCATTGCTGAAGGGAAAACTTTGTCAATGTTTTATTCAACTAGCCTGAGAGAACCTATAAACCAACCTTTTAGTCGATTTTCCAGTTATTTTCCAATATCATAATTTTGGTGACATCACAAAAGTAGATAAAAAGTACTTTTTATATGAATTCAAAGATCTCCAAAGTGCCAGCCCCCGTGTGGGTTCCGGGTATAAGATAAGAATAGACCCTCAGCCTTCCCAAGGTGCTTGATCGTAAGAGACGACTAATCCTTGGGTCCCCGTGTGGGTTCCGGAGGATAAGAATTGGCTCACAGTTTCCAGGCAAGCTTGATCGTAAAAGGCGACTAACCTGGGTAAAACTTTTAATTATGGTATAAACCTGTTTGTTGTTAAAATTTACAAATTTGTATATTATTAAAAATGGTTATTTATATAAATTGTTTATTGTTGCTCCATTGGAGATAATTGTGATATTTCTTGTTTTTAATCTTCGAAAATGATTTACAGTGTTTTACCAGTTTTTATTATTTCTGTTTCTGTCATTTTTCAGTACCAATGTATTTTTGATGTAAAAATTGTATGATTTAATTTCTTTTCGCCGCCGTATAAGTGAAATAATGTTGAGTGCGGCCGCCCAAACTAATTTTTTGCCATGCAGTCACAACATTGTTGATGTCAAAACTGGCATTAGGATATTAGTCGACCAGTAAAAATCTTCCAAAATATATCGTATCAAACAATTCATAAAAACGTTTATACTTTTGAACTTCCCACATAACAGTAAGACACAGTTCAGTGTGACATGTGAATTTGACAAAGCTATGATATAACTGTGGATGAACTAACCTGGGAAGGATGAGCCTGACTTTCACACTTATCAGCTGGACAAATCAGTCCATTCACATTACCATCATTGATCTGTATTGTGAAGAAATCTCTCATACAGTCCCGACAATACACATGATCACAGACTGGAAAACTGATACAATGAGCACCAAGCTTTTCTTGAAAACACACTTCACATGTGAAACAGGATCGATCAAACTGTCTTCTCTTCTCTTGTTTATCATAATCCAGGACAGTTGGTAATAGAAGTTGCTGTGAGGCAATATCCTGTACTGCCCTGTGATCATTCTCGTAACTACTACAATCACCTAACTCTTTATTGTCAGAATCTCTCAGAGAACCAGCACGTTTCCTCTCTAACACATGAGACAAATCCAATGGAAATTGAAGATTTAAATAGTCAAATGCCTCATCGTGTAGAAAATTTGTCCAAAGGAATAAAACCACAGCACCATGGTTCTCATCCCAAATAGAATCCAGTTTTTGACAAAGATCTGTAAGCTATAGAAATAACAGTCAAATTACAAATTTTATCCATTTTAGTTCTGCTTGGGCAGTAACTCAGGAAATACATTTACACCTTCTCAAAGTTTATTTCATTAAGTTGAAGCCAAACTAAAAATCATTAATAATAAGAGGTATTCAAAGTGCATGATCAGGTCATTTCACGGAAACGATCGGTTCTGATAGCCTGTTATTACTGTTGCTATAAATCAATAGAAATGAAAATCTGTTACCTATCATGAAAGCTAGTATATGGTATGATGTAAAACGAAACTACATGTAGCATCGGTACCGGTTGGTTCCCAGCATTTCAATAAACGGAACCGATTCAATGTTTCTTACCAACACCAAAAATATCTAGCCTGTATGATTATTTCCACTTACTTGTGCCATGGTAAGCCATTTGGAAGAGAGAGTGAACTGTGGGGGAGTTTTAGAAGGATAATCTGGAGGAAGTTGGAAGTTCAAAACAACTGGTGGAAGGTAACGGATGTTATGTAACTCAGGATTACCTGTTACAAAAAATAATTCCAAATTTATATTAGTTTTGTTACAGTTAAATGTCATATGACAAGCAATCGTCAATATTAGTATGTTATGCTTCTGAATAGCCTCTATGCTTTAGTAGTTAAGAGTTAGACTAAATCGATTTTGAAATTATGTTTGTAAATATTAAGAAAAACAAATCCACACATGGTTAAAACCTGAAATTCTACAGATGTCCATGAGATGTCCATCTCCCTCTATTTAGTGAGGTAAAGGATGGCTTATAACAAGTTTCAACTATGTCATGAAATCTTGAGCAAGTTTTATCATGCATCATTTTGTTTAGAAAGTCGTTTAGACTGAGATTTTCTCAGACTTAAAAATGTGTTTTATTTACACGTCTAGTAAACGGTTTGCTATTATCACTGACAGATGACACGCCATAAAATATCACCTTTCATAAACCCTATGTACCAGTTTATAAACCTACTTGAAAACTTCAGGTCATATGACCTTCAATAAGAGAAAATTACCAAAGGTCAACAAGCTCTTATTTAAACCATTGTTATGAATTGTGTGAACTTTAATAAAGGGCAACAAATTTTTTTTAAATAAAACAGAAATAATGCAAACATTAAGTGTTGAGTTTAGTTACAACTTAAAGCCAGATCAGAAATTAATTGTTTAATATAAGTTGTTCATAGGCTGTAAATGCCCAGCACCCTCAACATTCAATCCAGTAAAGCCGAGAAATCTGGGCTCTGCTGAAATTTTTTTTTCTAGGTCTGTTTGTCAGAGCCCAGATTACTCACATATTGAGAGTTCTAGTTTCTATCTCGGCGAAAAAACTAGAAATGCCCAGAATATGAGTCTGTATCCGAGTGCTTTCCGTGTGGATATTTGATTCTGTATCACCCCAGAGTTTTAATGATATTAACACAGACTGTAGGCCTTCCTGAGTAAACCCTAAAGTGACATCAGTTTAGAATGTAGTTCCGTGAGCATAGACACTGACGAGGAAGATTTGCTTGTCTCTGAGATCATGAAAACAGCGGGGGCCGTGGTGTGACTTGTCGTAACAAAGACCTAGAATTTAGTGAAGTTATTTAGTAAAGAATAGCTTATTATAATCAGTTTTAAGTAAACAAGTTGCTCTGAATGTGATAAATTCGTTCATAACTAATAATATATAATCAATGTTGAAATCATTATTTCCACTACATCATGTGTGGTGGCAGTTACTTGGGTGGGCTGACAAGCTGACTGGTATTAGAACACTTTGTCTGCAGGTACATTGTAATCCTCCTTCTTCAGTGGATATCTGGCATGAAAAGTGGCACTAAGTGGGAATTGAACGTGCTAACCAACTATGCAAGGCCTGTGTCTAGCTGAGCGACTGTCGTTCTACTAACTGAGCTAATGACACCTTGAAACTTCATGGAAACACGTTTATAAATATTTTCATTCACTATAATGAAAAAAAACCTTACCTTCTGTATTGTTAATTTGCACACCTGATTGTTCAGGTAATTCAGGGCACCACAGAAATTGTCCCCCTTTAACGCCACTCTCTATAAAATATGTGAATACTGGATCTCCATAGATATGACACAAGGCCAGTAACTCATCATCCTGTTCCTCAGTATCCGTCATTTCCGAATGCTGTCATTTTAAAGAAATAAAATAGTCACCGCCAAATGATTTTTCATAATTAATATAAAATTTGAAATAACTTAAAATTCAAAATATTTATCAAAGAATTCAGAGAATAATCAATTTAGCTGAAATGAGCTGCCAAATTTACAGGCTTTTTTTTTAAATTCCAAAGATATTAAGGTGGTTAATATGAAAAGTATTAAAAATTAAACCAAAGATTAACATTAAAATAAGGAAAATTAATACTCAGCTGAATTAGTGTTCAGAAACCCAAAGTAAATGAAACTTAAATTTAAAGTGAGACGAACATTGATCACTTTAAAGACTTAAGTTACATGTAAACACTACGTTATTTGGGTTTTTCACACCAATATCACTCAAAAGCTTTATAATGTGTACATATTTTTAGATAAACAGCCATAATAAATTTCCTTTTTTATTTTATTGTAAAAATATCAACATTTTAGCAGCTCATACCCTTCAAGAGAAATAGAGGTATTCAACTGACAGGTTTAGTACATGTAACTCAGATCAACAATTTAGTTCACATGTATTTATTTTGAATTAAAGTTTGCTGTTATTCTGTAATAAATTTAAGTTTGTAGAAATCACCTTTTTTGAAAATATCCCACTGACATTCAAATTTGTGTCCAATACCTTACTTGAATTGCATCAGTTAATGGCAAGCAGTAATCAGTGTGTACATGTACTTGAATATGAATAGAAATTGACATCTGCCCAGTAGTAGGATTTTTATTACATTTACAGATTCATAGAGGGTTGACTCAGTTTCCCTGTGTGCGCATATATTTTGGTGAGAATTTTGCCTTTACAAGGCATTGAGAGGTATCAACCATAAAAGCATATAATTACTTAAAATTTTATGAACACTGGTCGCTCCGAACATGCCTCAGGTAGGTAAAGCTGAAAAGGTTGCTTATACCGGTAGTTGACTCTCACCCTTTACATTTTGTCTGTCGTGAAGCAGGCCAGAGGATTTCACTGTAACGATTGATTGGTTCCGGTAGCCTGCTGTTACTGTTGTTCTAAAACTAAGGCCCACTCAGACCAAATAAAAAACATTGAAGAGAGTAACGCCAGGTACTCGCCAAAGTTTGGGGGTTTCCTCCAGGCAAAGAGCACAGTTTCCTAACTCACTAAACCTGGCAATGCCACCATATAAATGACATAATCTTGAGTGCGGTGTAAAACATCAATCAATCTTAAACTACAGAAACAAAAATATGTTACCCATCATGAGAGCGAGTATATGGAATGATGTAGAACAGAACTAGCCTTGTTACTGGTTAGTTCCTAGCATTTCATTACACAGAACCAGTTCAACATTTCTCGCCCACACGAAATGATCTGGCTTGCGTGGGATTGTATATCTACATGTCTAACACGAAAATATCTGAACGCAAGGCTTCCTCTGAATTTTCCATTCAGCAAGTAGGCCTAGGCCTACTGAGGTGATTATCTTCCAAACTGTGTTTAGTATGGCGAACTTTGTGTTTATATTATGAAGTACCAAGTGTCCACCTTGGGAGGTCCTGCAAGAGGGGTACCAGTAACTTTGTGGTACTAAAATACTGGTTGTGGGCCCTGAGTGTCAAATTGAGTGAGTGATTTGGGTTTTACGTCCTGCTCAACAGTATGTGTCAAAATAAAGTATCTTAAATAAATATATATCAGATTTTGGTGAGGTCAGAAAATGTCTAGGTCAGAAATGTATAGGATATACATAAGGTATGGATTTTGATGGTTTGATTGATGTCCCAAGATTATATCACTTGTAATATTAATATACTTTATATAGCAAGGTTGCACGTAATTCAACAAGCTAAATCCGACCCGTTATATCCATTCTGATATTTGCTAGTGCCTGCTGCTGATGACATAATGAATACCAGATTGTAATATAAAGCAGGAGGGGGGGGAGGCTGTTGGCGATTCGCAGAATTACGTTGCAAGGTAACTTACAGATTCTTTGCCCAGATATTTATTTTATCGAACTTGTCGATGTGTCACTGCTTCCAATTCCACGAGAAGTACGTTCATAGCCTACAATATTATACCACAGGCACACGGAATGCTCTCCCTTATCCACCCTCTGTGTTATACTATACCTCGCTTTCACTTTGGGGCTTTCCAAACCATTTTACAGATCCCGTAAAGCCCCGAAGTGAAAGTGAGGCTCCCAGAGCGGCAAGTGTCTGAGACTTCGATTGGAATTTTCTGTCAACTTGAATTTCGATGGAAAACTTGATAAATCATTCGGCAAAGGGTGTTTTGTTTGCTCTTAGGCCTCGATAAGACGATATTGCTTGACAAGGATCTCTCTGAGACTTGTGTGAAGTTTAATGTAGCCTACAAAGGAGATATTTTTATGAAATGATGAGTTTTGCTGGAGGCAGTCAGAATAAGTGTTTCCTGACTTGTCTTAGCCGCACTCGTGTGTCTCTAACCTGTTTTACTTACTCGCCTGTCAGGTAGATAGCCTTGTCCATATTTATAACAGAGGGTGGATAAGGGAGAGCACTCCGTGTGCCTGTGATTATACATTTGGCAACATACGTGTGTGCTTTTGAAATGACGATGTTCATCTTGATAATTGAGTTGATAATGCTTTAAGTCGTACATACCTAATTTGGCGTTTGCTTTTAGACATTTATGGCTCTTATTCGTGCCTACAAGCCGATGATTTGATGATGACACAACTAACTTACAAACACTTGTGTAAGTGCTATAGATGTTTTTACCCTCCGATGACAGGAGAGCTCTTGTTAAGAAACGGCTTGCTTTTATGTTTGCCATAGGCCGCCTATCGCCAAGAAAACCACAACATAAAAACAGTTCAATGAGCTGCCCATTGTATGGAAAAATTCGCTAAAACAGCATAAGCTAATTGTTCGCCATTTCTTTTTATGGCTATGTTGATCACTGGGTTGAAAGGTCTACCAATCTATCCATAAAGTGCCTATAGCCTATAGTAGCCTACAGGCCTAGTCCCCAAGAAATATATCTTGTTGCTCCACTGAATAGCTTCGCATAATGCAGTAGCAAGGTAACTCCGAATAAATTTAACAAACGCATATTGACAATTTCAATATTTCGACAAAGATATATTTGTCATCTTCAGGAAAATGTGATGAGGTAAATACAGATACAGATATATGTACAACAATAAGATGTGATTTCTAGAGAACAAAGAGAGAATGGCAGAAGACTAATATAGCCTATATATAAGGAATTAACAACATCAGTAGCCTAGGTGGTTAAGACAGATACATATCTGTATCTGTATTTACCTCATCACATTTTCCTGAAGATGACAAATATTAAATTTATTCGGAGTTACCTTGCTACTGCATTAAGTGCCTACATATTAGGCTAGGCCTACATGCAGATCTATGCAGGTTTACATGTACCAGGGCTACCGTGGGCCCCAACTTTAATAGCCAACTGTCACACCCACGACTATTGGAATTTTGTCCGATTTTTTAAACACATCTTCGATTCGATTCTAGATGTAGTCTCTACATAAACTATCAATAAACGTTTAGAATTTAATTAGTCTGATTGACTTCCCATAATTCAATAATAGTAGGCTAAATGGCCGACCTCGTTATTCATGTTAGGATATTTATTGGTCGGTACCTGTACCTTATCGCCATTCAGATAAAGTTCTAGGCATTTGATTGATCGAAATTCCCAGAATATGCTTCGGTAACCGAGTGCTTTCCGTGTATATAGGCTATACACGAAGAAAAAAGTTAAGCACCCCCCCCCCCCCCCCCCCCTGCACCCCCTGGAAAGTCTGCACCGACCGACAAAATCATTGGTGGAGGGAGATAGTTGGCGAACTGATGTTGAAGAAACGATTGTGATCATAAAGGGCAACATTCTGGCGATAGTTCTAAATCACCATTAATGGCAATAAGCTATACAATCTATTCAGGAAATCGTTAGCCAGATGATTGTAAGTATGAAACTTCAGAGTTCATCTGGCTTCACGTGGCAAATATATTAAGTAAAAATGTCACTTTTGGTACGTAGAACCTGGGATGAATATTCATCCCAGGTAGAACACATCCTAGAGCAGAAGGTCAATAGCGCGTATAGGCTCCATTGCCGTCCAACCTGCGTCTCAACCCTCCAGGGAGATGTTGGATCTGTTGAAGGGGTAACTGCGCGGATTTAAATCCTTAACATTCAAGCCCTAGATCCTCTTGTACAAAATTTGCAGGAATTGGAAGCCGCATTGCATCGGTATTGGCGGCAGTTACCCCTTTAACAGATCCGACGTCTCACTGGAGGGTTGAGACACAGGTTGGAAACTAGTGAATTGAGGCCATACGCGCTATTGACCTTCTGCTCTAGGGACATTTTTAATTCAATATGTTCGCCCTGTGAAGCCAGATGGACTCTGAAGTTTCATACTTACAAGCATTTTTTTTATTTTGTTAAAATACACTTTTGATTTGGCTAACGATATCTTGAATAAATTGTATAGCTTATTGCCATAAATGGGGATTTCTTATCGCCAGAATGTTGCCCTTTATGATCACAATCGTTTCTGCAACATCAGTTTACGAACAATCTCCCTACACCAATGATTTTATCGGTCGGTGCAGACTATCCAGGGGTTGTCTTAACTTTTTTCTGCGTGTACATTTGATTTTGTATCACCATAGAGTTAGGGTGCCACGCGCTGATATTACCTCGGGGTGAAGAACTTTGCGCTTCACAGAATTGTTCTGTCAAGACGAAATCCGATAGTGACGCCAGTTTAGAATGTTGTTTCTCAGAGATCGATACTGCACTTAAAGTTCTTACGAGGGTATTATTTGAAATTTAATGTTTTTGTTCCATTAATGTCAGTTAGTTATAAAATGTTTAAATCGGTTTCAAGTTTGTGTGATAGATTGAGTTTCAGGATATGCGTTACGTCCTGGAACTTAGACAAGCATGGGTGACATCTTTATGGCGGCTTGATTTCATTGGTCAATAGTTTGGGCTGAGATTTTATTGGGCAACTAGTTAGGTAGTTTGGGGTTATATAAGAGAGATGTAGATTCAAATGAGAGGAAAGACAGAAAAACGGAGATTAAAATAACAAACAGGAGAGAAGAAAAAGGAGTAGAGAACAAAAACAGGGAGAACAAAGACGTATAGCAATGAATTAAGAACTTAGGGAAAACTAGTGTCAAGAGATGCAAAGTTGTAGTCACAAAGTATTGAACTGAATATGATTTTGACTGGGAGCAAATCTGCGACAAAGAAAGGTTTGGCAACTAAGCAGTTTACTTAGAATAGAAAACAAATGCAACTGTGGGTAAATCCTAATTTTCGGCTTTTCACTGGGAATAATTAGTGTAGTTTATGTGATTAACAAATGCCCCCCTGGAGAGTCAACTGTACACGTCTGATTTGCAAGTATACATATATTTATACACATTGTTAATTAATTATATATATATTGAAAATACTGAATAAGGAGTTGTGTTGTTTGGACTTATTACGATTCACTTTATTGGTTTTTTATTTAGCTATATTTATGATACGTTCGTCCACATGGCTTATTGTATAATTTATGAGGATTGGGACCAGCTCGTGAATTGTATTGCGTAACTCTCGTTATTGGACGAGATTAAGAAATCCTCTGGGTTGTATAATAATAACTAATTTAAAAAGAGGCATGCTGCCAAAATTCACTCTTTTTTCCTAATTTCTGATCGTCACGACAGTAAGAGGCTTTGAAGTTCATCGAAAAACTAAATGATTGGCATTGGAACGAGGGAAATCTATAAAGTCTACGGCATATAAAAACCGAAATAGTGTCCGGAAAGTAAACAAAATTTAGATAACCGGGACGACCATTCATTCATTCTAAGCCAAAGCTAATTCAAAACAATGCTTTATCGTACATTCTCGAGACTAGAAGCACTATAAAGCTTCTGTATTATACGTCTTGAGAAAAATAGCCAATAATTTCAACATTCTGTTTTAACTTCAAAATATCAACATTTTGGCAGCTCATGTCACTTTAAAGAGATTACTGTGCAATTTATGCACTTAGATCAAGGGTTTTTATTTTCAGATCCAGTTCACTTTTCCATGATGACATGGGTTAATAGCCGTTAGGTAAACACTTGACGAGGACCACCATGCTTCAAATCGGATAACTTATAACTTAGGGTTTTTCATTAAGAAAAAGGTAATATTCACTCAAATATAAACAACTAAGAATGTAACCAATCATTTAGTCTATTCGTTAAACGCCCAGGTCCGTTTTTAATACGTTACGTACAAACGAAACGTAACCCTGGTTTGATTCTTTCCAAGCAGCGAATAAGTACAGAAATGTTCTTAATTGGTTTAAGGCTTCAACGCTAATAGCCTTCGGATTGTCAAAGAAGTAAGGGTCTATGTACACACAAAATCAATCAATATGGTCAATATCTTAGTCGACGTAAAAAGAAAGGCATAGGTACCATATAGACCATACGACTGAGGTGGATAGATAATGGGTGACCAAGAAGATGACTTCAGAAGAAACTAGTGTATCGATGTCGTCTTTTTCTCAGGAAACATCCATGCATGGACTGAAGTATGCTGCAACTGATCACAGAAGAATGAGAAGGTAACTTTATTCGTTTTGCTCTTTTCAATGTACATCCCTATTGAAAAGCAGGAGACAAACTTATAAGCGAAGAATCGACAACTCAGGTTGTTGTTCTAATTTCCTTTTCGTTGCAGAAGGAGGTGATTCCCGATGAGTATCCTGGGTACCGCGTATCATTTCCCATGTGTGATAAGTTGACATTTATTGGCTTGTAATGCATGATCTGGGCTTGTTTACCCATTCTCGCCCACGTCATGCTCATATGGAATTAGTAATTAATAAAGAAAATGGGTTAAAATGTGCCTGTGTATTCTTACAATTACACGTCGTGCAATCAAACAAGATTGCAATTGTACAAATTTTTCTCGATCCTACAATTCTCTACATCGCCGTATCCCCGTATAGTACTTTCTACAAAAAAGGGGAAAAAACCTTCATCTTTACTTGATGCAGTAATTTTTAGACTGCGAGAGAAAAAGAAGACAAACGATTGCCAAATTTGTAAGAAACACTAATCAATTTATACCTTGATGTCCAAACTTAATATAACCGCATACTGGAACAAAGGGATTTGGAAAGACATTTTCACAAACAGTAATGGTATGGGATGGCTTACAGCATACCAGGTAATGTATAAATCGTTATTATAAAGCCTATGGTTTCCATTTTAAAAATTCGTTCTTCAGCTGAAACATTTCCGAAAATGATGTAATCCACTTTTTCGGAAGGTTAGATCTAAGAATCCAAACAAAAGAAACTAACAACTTGAATCAAACCTGTCTCTTCCCCCTATTGATTACTAGCAGCTTGAGATAGTTAACAGCTGTATGAAGTCCTTGTTTACGTTTCATAAGAACTTGTTCACATGCTTGAAAGCATAATGGATATATTGTCTGTATTTCGTCATCTATTCATTGAGTCTGGTATATGATAATGGTATTGTGGGAACACCCTAACGACTCAGTTACAAAACGTGCTGAACGACGGAACAATAAGGATATTGCCAGTCCATTATCGACTTAAATAAACCATCACAGACAAAGATAGAATCATTATCAAACAAGTTTAGAAATTGAACAAATAAAAAAACGTCAACCGTAACATTTACCACACACCTATTATCTGAGCAAAATCTATTGTGTCAGAAACTTATAGATTTCGAGACGATATATATGTTTAGCTTAAATATAATCTAACAATGTTTATAGTTCAGTTATTTGAAGGATCCTTTCATCGCCCAATAGTGGAACCAATACATCTTTACCGACATTGGTTTGTAGACAGCATTGATTAAATGATACATTGATCAACTCAATATTGCTAATGGCACATCTATTTGTAAACAAAAAGAGTAATTAAAAAACCTTCGTTGGAGTACCGGATGGGAGGGTTTTGCATACCAGCGATATAACAAAATGTGTTTGCGCAGAAAGAAGAAATAAACCAAATACATGTATGGGTATGCGTGTGCGTGGGTGCCAGGGGAGGGGGGAGGGTACATGCATGTGGATGGTCATTCATAGAACAATTATAGCCATAGATAACTGAAAAGACACTCAACATATTATGAATCATAAGTTCTAGATATTTATATTGAAATGACTGTTTGTCTCTCTTTGAAATTTCACGCTAATTTAGAAGACGTTGTCAGATGTATATCCCACTCGCTTGACTAACAAAAAAATGACACACAAGAAAGATCAGGAGCAGTTCATTTCCGAACAGAATTTCATCCGATTAATGTCTCGGTCGTTTCAGTAAAATTGAATCTCTTTGCTTTCTCCACAGACTGTTTTGGTGCGCAGCAGTGATTTTAACTGGAGCTGCACTCATCTATATGATTTGTTCTCAGTTGGTCATGTTTTTCTCTTACCCTATCATGACAAAATATACAACTGGTGAAGCAGAAAGTCTGGAATTCCCGGCGGTGACTATTTGTAATCTGAATGGCATTAATACGAAACATTTCACACCGGATCCCAAACTTAGGAACTACTTGTATAACACTGGTAAGCTAAGTATAATTACTGAGGATATTAACTGGAACAATTCGTTCTATAACTGGGCTTTGGATGAAGACTTTATGAGAAGCGTTGCAAATGATTTGAATACGCTTATCTACATAGCTTATTGGCAAGGGAACGCGATAAATGTAACGGAATATTTCACAGCGAGAATGACACCAAATGGAGTGTGTTACACCTTCAACGATTTAACTAAAGATACAGATAAAACAGAAGCGGAGAAAACTCGAATTGTTGGGAACCTTGCCGGTCTCGTTCTGTCTCTCAATATTGAACAGCAATATTACTACTATGGTCGATTCAACATGGCTGCCGGGGTCAAGGTAACATTTTGTAGACCTTGAATAATAAATGTGCTGTTTGACTTTTTAAACGGTTTTAATAAAAAAGTGAATAATAAAAATAATAAAGAAGGTTGTTACCTTATCCAATAATCAACAATGAACCAATAAATTACAACAACTGTTGGTCCAAATCTAGTTAGAATTTATGCAGATATGTTTAAGATTTGTTGTTAAGTTGGTCAATCCTTTTTCTAAATTAATAACAATTTCAGGTTGTCTTGCACGATCCGAGGGATGAACCAGATGTTATGTCTTTTGGATTTACACTTTCTCCTGGATACACGAGCTATGTCTCTATAAAGCATCAGATGGTAATCAGACTTTCATGGCATCAACTGTTGTTACCTTTGTACAGCTTCCAATTTCAAAGTGTTTTTTTAAATGATTAACAGGATTTCCTACGAGAGTTTTAGGGTTATTTTGGTAGGTTATTTTTCTCAATTGATTTAATTGGTAGATGGCGATGTACGGGGGTAAGTTGGGAGTAAGCATACTAGTATTCCTCATGCAACATTATCAGTCGGCTGAGTGATAGTCCCTCAGTCTGACACAGCCTCAGCCTTCCATCAATGCGGCACAGGCTCGATTGCCACTCTCTCAAAACAAAATTCACAAAGTTCTGAGCGGAATGATTCCCTTGATCGCCGTATCTTCGTTGCCAGGTACTCATCGAAGCTCGGGGGTTTCCTCCGGTCGGGTTTCCTCCCCCTACTAAACCTAGCAACGCCGTCGTGTAAGTGAAATAAGCTTAAGTGCTGCGTAATTGTAAAAAAAAAACGTATAATTCTTATACCTATTACATTAGTCATTAAACCAACTTTTTTACAGATTGAAAAACAAAAATAAAAAAGTTAACAGCAATTCTTGTATTCTTTTTTTATTTCAGAGTTCCTACCTGGAATGGCCATATAAAGCTTTTAAAGACGGTTATTGTGTTAAAACCGATTCAGATAACTTTCAAAATCCCTTGAAATATTTCCAGAGCTATAGTCAATATGCTTGTCTGAGAGAATGTGAATTATATTTCATGTTGGAGAGATGTGGGTGTAGAACATTTGATTTACCAGGTTTGACTGCATATTACTACATTGTACATTTATTACTTAACTACATATAGATAGCCACATTTTCCCAGATTCTTATATCAAATATCATTACCCTTGAACTAAGGGTTTATAAGTAATAAAATACGTAGGTTAGGAGGCCGAGTATGGTTGTCTATCTAAACATAGAAGAGAAGAAATAGTAATTCCGTTACCACTGATTACTAAGATTTAACGTCGTGGATTTCTCCGAACATTATCCTGAGATGAATAACGCCTTTTGATAGTGAATTGGCTAATGTTGTTAACGACTTGATTTCAGTGTCGGTTAATTTACTAATTCAGTAATTTCCCTCATGATGATTGCAGCTTAATTTGATTTCTAATGACAGGGAATGCCACGGTTTGTAATTTGCGTGTAGCCAGGGAATGTGCAATACCCACAAACGGTTAGTTGATTTTGTAATCCCTACACATTTTTTAAATGACACACTTTTATTCCACTGACTCTTTGAAAAATGTTTAGCTGTTATTATCTAAGCACTACCAGGGGTTGACGTTTTGATCGGTTCATCGAATTTTGTATGGCTTTAGGACTCTCTGAAAGCATCACCAGCAAGCAAGAATCAACAACATGTGTGCCTTCCGGGTACTGATCATTTCCCATGAAATCGTGCCACAAAGACATTGAATAACGATCGCAGTTTTCTAGTTATTTTAACATGGAGAGGCACTTATACTTTCTATAAACGGCTACCTGCTAAATCACATCTTCTCAAGTCAACGTAAAACCCCATAGCCATTCCGTGTTTGGTGGAAGCGCTATGGAGGGTTTATCTTGGATCGAGAAGATACGGAAATAAAGGTATGGGGACCTGGACTGTCATTTTAAAAGCATTTCTACAAACGCATGTAAACTTGTCCTGACTAAAATAATGTTAGTTTGACTGATCAAAAATCGTCTTTAAAAATGATTAGGAATTAACACTGGAGTTCAATTTGATAACATTTCATACACTTCTGAGTAAATAAGGTTCAGAAAGAAAACAGGATAATCTACCAAAAGAATGGAATTAAAAATTGAAGAGCAGGTAATTTTGTCTCAGATGCTTCAAGAAATATAATAAATGATAGCAAATTATACCGTGGAACACTAAAGAGAAATATAAGACTAGAGAGATGAAACACTTAACATCTGAGAAAGATAGCCACGTAATGGTGATTCGTTTTGCTACCGCTATTGATGGTTTCATCAGATATACCGAGGGATATTACCATATATTATATATAGACACTCCCATCTTTTCAGAGGAGTTTCATTTAAATCCAACTCATAAGGCTGTGTGTGACTGTCCAAAGCCATGTAAACGTAAACACTATAAAACAGAACTGTCCCTGGCTTACTTCCCGGCGGATGGAGTTCAAGAATATTGGGTCCGACAAACTAATGTCAGGTAAAGTAGTGTACTTAGACATAACATGACCATAATAAATAAACATAATAAGCATTTTCACGATCAAATCAATTTAGGATCTTTAATTACTGATTTTGTCCAGGTCGTTTGATTGTAGTTAGTGTGGCTGTGGTTATGGTCGAATTAGCGTTACCTAGCCCCTTACAAATAGTGTTGTTTTACCTTTTTTGTGCTGCAGAAACAATTTCTTGGAATTCCGGCTGTATTACCAAGAATTGGAATACGACCATATGATTCAGATACCGGAATATACACTGGAAGGAATTGTTGGTATGATTGTCATTAAACATTTTTTTCTAAAACTGTACGACCTCCATATAACGGGTTATTTAAAAGTGAGTTGCAATTTATAATCAGTGGAAGGTTTTAGGCATTCAAGGGACCCCCCCCCCCCCCCCCTACCAAATACACGACAAAAGCTGCCACAGAGGTTAAATGATGAAAACGTAATTTGCACTAACAAACCCTGAAAATTTGTCATCTAGTCAGGTATTGTAGATAAATATGCACGAATTGGTTGATTGATTAATGTTTTTACGCCGCACTCAAGATTACTTCACTTATATGACCGCGTTGCCAGGTTTAGTGGGAGAGAAAACCGGGTTCGTAGCCCGGAGGAAACCCCGGCGTTCGGCGAAAATCAGGTAGCTCTTCCACATACGGCGACTGAGTGAAAAACCCACTCAGAAATTTTTCAATTCTTTTATTGTCACATCGATGGAAGGTATGTGTGGGACTGAGGGACGATCACTCTAACTCACTAGACCACCTGGGCCCGGTCCACTAATTGGAACCATAGTCGTAATCACAATATTGAGAGTTTAGTTATAATACTAGGCACTTGAGTATGTTTTAATCTTTATTTCAGCAAATCTGGGAGGTCAGATGGGCCTGTTTTTAGGAGCGAGCGTTCTGACAATCACTGAACTATTGGAATTCTTCGCTCTTCGAATTATTAATATCGCTAAGAAATTGACCTCAAGATCCACTCAAACCAGGGTAGAAGTCATAAGAGATAAAAGGTAATTTATTTCACATAGCAATATATATGAGAAAATACAGAAATACACAACTTCATATATCAAAATTGTAGCACTATTTACAAAGATATGAGCATTTATTTTGCATTGAAAGAAGTTTGGCAGTTTAAGTTAAGATATATCACCCTTGCTTCATATAGAGTCATAGAGTCCAATTTAGACATCTGAATATAAAGCACTCTTAGTGGTTCTCTTCTAATGGTTTAGTTATTAGTGTGTGGCTATATCATAGGCTAAATAGCCACGGAAACCGTAAGGCACTAGAATACCATACTGCTCCCAACGAAGAAGGATGTATAACAAACGGTCCATTTCAACTCAACCCCTCCTCACATTACTTTGCAATAAAGACATTCCAGAAGATGATGCCCAATTTATTATTATTCTTAATTACGTATTTGTGGTTCTGTTTTCAGGTGAACGACGTAACCTGGTTATTGAACATTCCCTAAAAAAAGTATAAGTATGTGATAATTTATGCTACGGGAACCATTTCTACGTGAAGCCTCTCTTCTAACTCTGGATCAGAACATGCCCCCAATGTGTTCATATCTCTACAATGTTGTTCGTCACTGAACTCTGGCGTTGTCAATGTACGTAACCGCTGGAAAATAGAAAGGTCATACATTCCATAGAAGTATTTAGCGCTTAGAATATATCTTTTACATTGATCAAGAAATGTTTTGTTTACTGCAGACAGGTATCCCAGCTTTAGATAATGAATTAATATCGTAAACTGCAACACGGTTTAGATCATCTCTAGAAAATACTACCGCTCTTCTTTTTAGATAGAGTATGGTTATATGGTCGCAATATTGTGCTGTCACGCTTGACACAGAGAGGACACTTTTGTTCAACTGGTTGTAATGTATTGTTACTTAGCAAAGGCGAATAAGAGGAATGTACCTGTCGTATGGATCCAGGTGTAACGATGAGCCTGTATAGCATGTAACCAGGGATGAAGCTAATGGCTGACAATGACAGAAACCATCCCAGGGCTCTTGACCAAGCGGGGAAAAAATATATTCCAGATTTGCGTTTATAAGACAGCTCTGGGTAAATGACAATGTCTACCACAAACAAACACTGAAAGCATAGTTGACAAAGAGACACATTTAGTTATTCGTGAAAGAGTATTGAAAAAGCTCTAACATTGCATCGGAAGAAAATCGAATAGATGAACTAAAATGTTATTTTCCAGCTTTCTTTTTATCTGGGAAGTATTGAAAACTTAACATATTTAACACAGACACATACGATCGAAGCTATTTTGATAATAATATATAATACATTTTTCTATGGCGACGCTTTGATTTGATGAATTATAAAGGTAAAATCCAAAATATCAGACAATTAATGCGAATCTGTGTCCATACATGATGCTCTTTTGCTTCAAAAGTTCCAAAGTGTGTATATACATACTTACCCCTGCAAGTAATGGTGTAATAACTGTCCAACACACTTTGAAGTATGGCCAAAGACGAAATCCCAACATGTACTCGAGATTTCTCTCAAAGCGACGAACTCCTGTCCAAAAAAATATGCAAGAGCTTTTCAAATAGACGCTTATAATAAACCCATAAATGCTTTTCTTGGACACTATTATTGTTACTCTACATATGCTATTATTGTATTTTCTGTTCTACGTGTTATAGACCTATACTTGAAGTAACATTGACAGGTTCGTTAAGGCACTTTCTCAACACATTTATGCCCCACGTAACTTTGCGCCTGGCCAAAAGGTAATGTTGAAGGTATATGCTGCCATGGGAGTTAGGCCTTCCATTTGACATCGGGCGTAAATGTTTTGTGAAACAGCCCTCAGATGAACTATTTTGTTATGACCACCAATCTGGTAGTTTTAAAGAAATCCTTACCGTATACATATGAGACAATGAGGCATTCAAGAACGACAACCAGCATAAGTATCCTTCCGGAACAATACCATTCAAATAACTGTTCCACATAAACGCCTCCCTTTCAACACAAATTTTAAAAATGAATGGATTTGTTGTCCTATGTTTGAAAGAGGTGGATGAAAAGCAAAGCTCAACCGGTCGAGATTTTAACATTTGCCTGATATATGGCTGAATTGTTAGTGTTACGGACAATAATGTCAATTAGCAGCATCTCTGTACCTGGGTGCGTGTCATTCATCGTCAGAATAAAGTGCTGGGACAGATTATTAACAAGATATACCACATACAATTTTCTTTTAACACAAATAAAAACGTATTAATGGCACAATACAGTAACCAAAGTATACTCCCCATCACAAGAGGCAGATTGGTCTGTATGTTTTCACAGTTTTATTATCCATGTAAGTGCCATATGGGAAAAGGAATGTCATCAAATGTTGAATAGAATCGGTAACAGAAAATGCCACATTCTGTAGTGTTAAAATGTCTTTGCTTGGCTTTTTTTCCAATGGCGACCAAATATTACCCAACATGCAAAGGAATGAATATATAAGGATGAACTTACGTGAGTAGCCATTGATAATCCAAGGAGGAACCAGATAAAGCAAACTACACCAATTGAGATCTGTTTATTAGGTGAGGAGCGGAACAACTTCGGGAAAATGTCGCCTATGATGACCATGAACGCCTCCGCTTGAACAAACTGGGTACCAAAGTGAATAGAATCCAATTAGAAATTTGGACAAAGCAATGATAATCTCAATCGGAGTAAACATCGATGGTAATAACAAAAGCACTACCGTATCTTATTGAAACGTCTTGGGATGTCATCTTTCGTCACCCTTGCATGACCAGAGTAAATGTCTCGGTGATAGACTTGGGGAAAATAGACATTTATCCTGATTATACAAGCGTAATCTTGTATAAAAATTTACATGCCACAAAGAAGGCGAATAATTTTCAATCCATAGCATTGCTAACGGGTGGCAATGTCAGTTTAAATGGTTTAGAACATGTGTGCATGTCTGTAATTAGAATTAATTCATCGGGGATTTCATGTTGTGAAAGTTGACCGGTATATCGAAATGGAAGTCATAAAATGTAACTTTGCCGTTAGAAATGCAACAGTATCTCGAATGGAGAATAGTTGACAATATTCACACAGTGCTCACATTCTATCACAATAGCTCCTAACATACCCAAATATACCTAAACTAAACAATCTGCCTGAAGTCCACACTCACCATTCTACCACAAACCAATCTACCTCTTACAACATACCACCTATCGTCCATTCAAGATACTCTGCTTCTCATGCCTTGATATAGGTACCTATGTCCATCGTGAATTTCCATACTTGATAAACAAAATGAGTTCATCTTAATTTTATTCACTGTTATTGATACTGAAGACCTTTTCTCGGTTGGCTTGGAACCTCGGTGTTATGACTCCTGTGTTGAATATCTTTTTGCAAGTTGTATCTATTTATTTCCTCGGACAAAATTCACATTTTAAGACTTCAATATGTTAATAAAACGATATATGTCAGCACACAAACACAGTATTTCCCAGATGGAAATCGCAGGATGTTTCAAATTAGTTACGGCACAGTTCCATCTTAAACATCAATGTTTACTCAGGTTGGTTAAATAACAAAATTGGTCAAACAAATCAAGCCTACTAGATGCTATTGATATTCATAAATATATGCATACTTAATACTATGGAGTATACTAACGGAAAAGATAGCTTTGAACATATGATGAATGTTTCGGATGAAAATAATATAGGGCATTTTTAGCCAAAACTGATTCAACAATAAAACATACAATACTAATTTACGGTTAAAGTTACCCAAAATGTTTAAGAGTTTTGAGTTTAGCTTGATAACCGTGGAAACATCAAATATCTTAAACGTCGCAGGTACATCTTAGATATATTACCCTGTTGCTGTGAGCGTTGGGGTCTTAGAGAAGTAAATAAACAATACCAGGGCCTGAAAACAAAGCACATGGGTTAAGTCACATAAACATTTACCCCAATGTTATTTTTTCAATTATCCATACAGAAGACATATTTCTAATAAGACGACCAATACATTATAAAGTTAGATACAACAACACAGTAGTTAGTCGTTGGATTAGCCCTAACTGAAACTTCGAAGACTTCAATAGAAATTTATCTATTTTTAGCAGACATTTTAAACTTAACTATGTATACGCGTCCATTGGCAGGTGACGTCATCAGTTCGACCAGGACGCCAGTTTCTTACCCACACATATCTTACCCTTTGACAGACACACATGGTACTTTTAACACTGCATAAAGTGCCATGCAAAGACCTAGTTGAATTGCGGAAATTCTTGTTTGTTGAACGAGTTTCTTACCATTCCACTGTTTTGGTTATATTTGGGATTAATTGCATACCCTTGGCTCTTGTATAAAGAGAAAATGGGTTTGTGTCAATTATAACGGTCAGAAGAAAGAACAAATATCAATGTTGATAAAAAAGCTGAGACGGATATTTGCCGCTATAACTGCCGTAGTACGAATGTTCCTGTCTCTGAGAGGGTGGCTCGGTTGGCAGATCAATTGTCTCTCTGTCTGACACAGGCCTTCCATCGAGGGGTTCGAATCCCACTCAGTTCAGCATTGATATTTCACTCGATCGCCCGACGTGGACAAAGGTCAAAGATCGTAGGGTTCTTCTGGGCAAAAGGTCCTATTTCTTCTCCTCTAAACTTGGCTACGCCAGTGAGATAATCTTTAGTGCTGCGTAAAACATCAATCAATTTATTTCTCTGGCGAGCTACCAAGGTGTGGTAGGAAATATTGGACGATTACAATTTTGAACCACATTGGATGTCAATTTATATCATAACTAGTATCGATCATTTTGTGGAGGAAAAACATTATTTCGATTATGTCCGAAGGGAGCATTTATGTGTTTAATGTAAAAGGAGACCCCAGACGTTCTATTTGTACTATATGGGAACTATAAGACGATCCAAATCACTCGCACTTAGAACTATTCCCAGGACTGGTTTGGACCATGGACTTGTAGTCAGTAAGTGGGGATAGATGTCCCAAAAACATTTGGTTTAGATTATTTTTAAGGAGGGCGATATCTCGAAAATGAGATCAGAATACATTTATGTCAACTCTCGAAGACAGTCTAGTGAAAGAAAATAAATTCTAAGTTTTAAGTAAAATGAATGGATTTGTTGACTGATTGATTATTTAATGGCTCGACCACATACGGTGATTGCATGGGACTGACGGGGATAAGAGCCCTCGACCGGTAGATGGAAGACTTGTGTCGGCGTACCGCTTTAGCAACTGAGCATGAACAATTACAATTAGTAAATCATAAACAGCATAGATGACAATATCCAGTTGGGAAAAAAACATTTAAAAACTCTTTTATTACTCAAACTATTTTAAAACCCCGAGCCAGCGCTATACAAAAATAAATTGCACGGACTTGCACGGACAAAATCACATGCAAAGGTTTGAACCCAGATAATAAGTCACTGGCTTTCGTCAAATGAGGTTGTATTACAAAGTTATTGAGGGAAATCATGCAAGAGCAAGCACTTCTTGGAGACAGATTTGGTACGACACCTGTATGTTTGATTATAAGAGAAAAATGACTACTGGCAAAGTGGTTAAAATACTAAATTTGAATACTAAGCGACAACAACAAGTGTTATTGCAGTGAAAACAGACCTGACGCATACAGAATTATCCACAAAACTCAACCATATGTCTCAAAGCCAGTACCAACAAGAATAAAAAACTATCCATAAAACTCAATCCTATCTCTAAAATACTGGACCTGTCTTTGAGACATAGGTTGAGTTCTATGAATTGTTAAAATCTCTCTCACCCATAAAGACAATTGCACAATGTCATTATCAAAATACCAATTGACCAAACACACAGGCATTCAAGCAGGCGCTAATAACATATAAAGAAATATTCCAGAAAATTATCTAATGTTATGCCTCAGACAAGCATCCAGCAAACAACAGCCAATGAAAATAACCAAATCGGACGCTAACGGAAAAATGAAGAGACCTATGGAAGGCAAAACTTGACTTCAAAGGACATAGCAAATGATATAGAAAACCCCCCAAAAATCATAAATCCGCTCAGCAGATCTGGAGATATCTGGCAGACAGTCAACGAAGAATGAAATTATCCAAATTGAAAAGAATTATATATTTACTATAATCATACGAAAATGTTCGAATTAGAGGCTAACGATAAGGATACAAAATAGCTGACAGACGACGGACAGCACAAGTACAGTATGTCCCCCTAACCTTAGTTCGGAGGACATAAAAAGTCTCTTGGAAACATTATTTACAGATGAAAGTACCATAGAAACAAGCCACCTTGGTATCATTCCAGACAAAGGAATTAAACAAGTTGAGCCCAGCCTTTGTCTAATTTTTTCAAAACAATAATGATGTTTAAAAGTCATAGTATTTCATTTTACGAAAACTATGTCTCTATTTAATCGTTTTTTTAACCAAACCATTTCTACAATAAGCATTTAAAACTTGATAATATTTGCCCTTTATCGTCATGACATATATCATTGATATATATTTTTGAAAATGAAGTCCCACTGGCACAGGGACCTTTGTTATACAAGAAAACACTATATGCTTTATTGCTATGTTACCCGAATTCCCGAACTGTCAACAAGAACATGTGATGAAATATGACCAGTGTCGTAATGTTTGTGCACTGATAACATAACATACAAGTAGTAGACAATTTTGGATGGAAATATTGATTCACTATGAAGTTTTTCATTTTTGAATTAGCAGTAATTGTGTAAGGTGTGAAGGGGAAACATTGATATCGATTCCAATCGACTGAAATGTGATCTGTTCAAGATCAACAAATATTTCATTATATACTAGACATTACCTGTCCACATACATATAAAGTTTATAACCATGTTTAAACTATATACCAAAAGTGGCATGAGTTGCAAAATATAAGGACATTGAAACAGTATAAGCAACACAACTTTAAACCAACTGCTGTTTGATTTATGTCTGTTATACGGACACATCTTCAGGTGTTTAGTCGATTTTTTTTTAATTTCACGACAATCCGTTGGTTTTTCACGGTACTCCAAACGTTCAGTCTCGCTTGCCAATCATAATTTATTAACGAGAAGTCAAATTTCGGGAACTCATGCAATTGTTGCTCACAGTAACACTTCCATTATATCCTTTCATATTTTGAGTTGGAAAGCAGTAATGTACCAAAAAAGCATATATCATATTCTAAGTTGTAGAAAGGCGTTTCTAGTTCTCGTTTGTGTGAGTGTTAACCAACACAGACAATCTATGGGGATGATTGCAATATATTACACCTTGTTATGCTGAGCTTAATGATCCCCAGTATACACCTTCTTGCGCCGATCATAGTGATTGGTGTATAGACGTTCTTATGCTGAGCATAATAATGCGTGTATACACCCTATGCTGAGCGTTATGATCCGTGTTTACATCTTGTTATGCTGAGGATAATGATCAAGTGGATTTAAATCGAGCATATATAAAAACGTTTATATAAAAGCAAAACATGGAAAGAGTAGTAATATCTACTGACAATTAGTTAATGGTAGAAAAAGACCGAATAATTGTATTTCTATTCTTTAAATTGATCACATTTTGGGTTAACATGGAAGGAATAATAAACAAGGCTTTACCTGACTGTCGATTCCCACTAGAACAAGGAGTAGAAAGAAGACACATGACCAGAGAGGAGCTACAGGCATCTGAGCCACAGCCTCCGGGTAAGCCACGAAGGCCAGTCCAGGTCCTAGAAAGGCCACCAAATGTTTAAATTCGTTAAAGTGGCATGAGCTGCCAAAATTCACACTTTTCCCATAATTTCTGATCGTCGCGACAGTAAGAGGCTTTGAAGGCCATCGAAAAACTAAATGATTGGCGTTGGAATGAGGAAAATCCATACAGTATGTGGCCTGTACGAACCGAAAACGTGTTTGAAAAGTAAACAAATTTAAATAACCGGGACGACCATTCATTTATTCTAAGCTAAAGTTAGTTCAAAACAATACTTTATCGTACATTTTCGAGACTAGAAGCACTAACAAGCTTCTGAATTATACGTCTTGAGAAAAATAGCCAATAAATTCAACATTCTGTTTGAACGTCAAAATATCAACATTTTGGCAGCTCATGCCCCTTTAATAAAGAATTACGAATTAACAAATAAGTAGCAATTAATCTGCAAATATATAAACAGCATAGAGTTTGAACACTGGTGATAACGACAGACATGACGTTTAACTGGATACTATTGACTTTTAATTCCTGAGAGATGCAAGAAAGCATTTACCTGATCCGGCCACCTGAGAAACATCAAGACTGTATTTGTTGGCCATAAAGCCAAGCACGGAGAATATGACAAAACCAGACAGTAAACTTGTTCCGCTGTTCACCACAGCAAAGATAATATCATGCCTACAGAAACAGAAAACACAATATTAGAAACCAAATGCTAAAACTAAAATCATCATAAGAAAATTAAAGCAGGGGACATTGCTTGGCGTGTCAAAGGCCTCCCCGGTGGATACATTAATAACATAACATTATATTCCCCACTTTAACCAAGGTCAGGCTTATGTTGATCTAGTTTTTTCTTTTATATTTAAATCAAACATGTTTTGATCAAATAAGAAAACATGTTCATTTTGAAGTTAGTTACACGTAACTATAGTAGCTTTTACTTTTACTACTATCTCTAAGCCCGACCATGCGTAAAGTCTCACAGAAAACCCAAGTGCTAAAACGAAATGACTATTGCAGGGAAGAAGGAAACTATATAAAACAAAGCCGTATAAGGGATACCTTAAGGAATTGTGTCGGAACTGGTTACAACTACCAAGTGATGTATGGACAGCCAGGCCCGCACAGTAGGAGAAAAATACTTGAATACCTGCTTCTATCCACACCTTTTTGGGTACAAAAAAAATTATACGACGCTTAGACGTGAGACAGTTCAATATTTACATAAAACAAAAAACGTGTCCACTGTAGACAAGCAATGCATACACAATGTAGACCGTGAAGATGATGATTTCTATAACATCAATCGTGTTTGGTTAAATCCTATTGCCTGTACAGAAGTGGATTTTTTAATTCATATTGTTTAATTCTCGGATTAAGAACTAGCCATCTTTCTTGGGTGTTCCGTATTACCTGGGGAACAAGCAGCTTGCTCCACTCCGGAAATAGGAAAAACTTAATTCCATCAATAGCACCGGGTAATGTCAGCCCACGAACCAGTAAGACAACCAGCAGCACGTAAGGGGAGATTACTGTGATATAGCTAATCTGAAACATGCCAAAGAAATTTACACTAGAGACGAGGAAATAGTTTTAGAATTGCAAGCGGTGACACAGCTATCGTGTAATAATTGAATATTCCACGTAACCTAAAGGTATTGAAAATAATGCTAATTCTTCCCCTGCATTTAAGCAGATGGTATTGATTTACACTGATCCACTGCCTGAATAATACAGCTTGTATAAAATACAATGTTAGCAACGCGTAGCTATATATGTTTAAATTTGTTTTTTTATCTGGATTTATGCCTGATACCGTCTATCGTGATCGCAATTATTTATCTCCAACGAGAGAACTATCTTTTACTGTAATAACAAATCGTATAATTTTCTGTTTTAAATATAATATAATATAATAATACTTTTATTTCAGACTATTGTCCATATACATGTTATGTTAAGTACATAGGAGGAATGAGGTTACAGATACACTTTAGTTATTTGCCATATTAAGTAGTTCTCGCCACCTAGTGGTGAGACGGGAGAGAATGTGTAAGTCTGACCTAAAGCATCCAGGACCTAAAAATATTTTAAATATTGATAACAAACTCGAAGTTAAGATACATGCTTAATAGACGGTAATCATGTGGAGTTATTTAATGTTAAATACAATGATCAAACGCTTTTACTTTGATCATCACAATTGATAGATAATAACAATTACAGATAACACCTTGCCTTAGGGCAGCTATCAACCCAGAGAGTATGTCGAAATAAATTTAAAAATAGACACCTTTTAAAGGTGGGCAAACATCGCACACCTCCTCAACAACCGGTCACTTGGCCAGATATCTGCATTAACACGTCCAGAAAAGTTAAATCCATGTCGAAAAATGTAATGCCAGACATTGACTTCCATATAGTGCCACACGTTAAGGCATGCGGTGGTCAAAACGGCATTTATACTTCAATTAAAGCTATTTCTTCAAGTAAGACATTGACCTACAAAGTTTCAGTAGGGGCCTAAAGATAATTTTTATCACTGTTCGTGTTTACTGTTATATAATTTCTGTTTCGTGCCTAATTAGAAAGATTGATTGATTAATTGTTTGGTGTTTTACACCGTGCTCAAGATTATTTCACTTATATGGCGGCGTTGCCAGTTTTATTGTGGGAGGAAACGACCTTCCGGTGGTAACAGGCAACCATCCCACATAGGTCGCTAATTAGAAAGAATCCACTTTCTTACATTGTCTGTAACCCCTTACACTGTTAGAACGCGTTTAGCCAGAACAGGTTAACCAAATTGGATAAATTACGTTCATTGAAGTCCTTTCTATCGTTTGTATAGATAAAATAGATTGAGCAGTTGAACAAAGAGATAAGCTGGTTATAATGACGTTAAACATTTTCTGTAAATACAAATAAACATATGCCTAAGTCTGGCATATAAATTTTTCTTTGTGAATTTCTGTTGTTCAATTGTTTCTAAGTTAATGAAGATATCTCGCTGAAAATGTTGTCTGTTGACCGAAACTGCCTGCTGGAGACGTTTACCAAATTGACCATATATGGAGTTATTCGGGATAAAACAAGGAGATTTACCATATATGGCGTTGTTCGTGATCAAACAAGGAGACATTTTTCTTTGCACTTCACGTATGTTAACAGTAAATACGTAAATAACTCCCAGTGATCAACAAACGACGATCAACAAACTTGGTTCGTAAAGGATTCAATGTTAAAAAATGTTAACCAATAAAATCGAGTTTAGTTTTAGCTATATGTGACATCATACACGAGTTCTGATGTGCATGCAAAGTTAATTTGAAGACCACAGGATTCAAAATTCGTGTGTGACAAAACTATGCCAAACAGGGTGTGATATCTCCTCTATTTACACATGCAAAACAGATGTATTAAAGTTGTAATGTTGTGGACAATGACACTGCCAGGAAGCTTCTTTATAAATGAACTGAGTGTATTTAAGAAAGACAGTACAATAAATATCTTCGAAGAAAAATCAGGACACATACGCACATTTACTGTTGCACATGACAGCATACACGACTTTCGAATATTGCTATTTCGGTCATCGAAACGCACCATCTGAATGCACGTAACTGATGTCCAAACAGTCGCGAATACCTACCGAAACATTTCGGTGTTAATATAGTTTGAGTCAGACCCATAGAATACATATAATAAAGCATTCTTTAATATTGGGAGATGCTGAAAGCCAATCTTTTACAATAAAAGCCTCTGTCGTACTTGTCAGTGGTGTGAACAATTCATAGCTGGTTAGGTTCTAAATTTCCTGTCATGTAAATACGATATACCTTTCCAGAAAGTTTGATTCCCTTCCAAATACAGAAGTAGACCATGATCCAGGCCAGTAAGAGACATAGAGCTAAGTCCCACTTGACCATACCAGGCGCTTCAATTCCAGAGGATATCCCCAACACCTTTTGTCTGCAATACGGAAAACAATGGTATGATAGAGAATGAAATGTGAAAATAATACAGGCATTCTTAAGCTATCTAAAATAGAGCTCCATTTAAACACCTACTCCCAATACTCTGTTGCCGGGTCCATAGCTTGGAAATCAGTCTGATTGGTTAGTGTGGAGTTGAATGGGTAGAAATCGGTATCGTTGGAGGAGGTGTTCATGGCCAGGTGGTCTCTACAGTTAGGTGTATTCCAGGTATTTGTACAGCTCGCCCATGGTAAGTTCCAGGTGAAGGAGGAGAACAGGTAGTATAGAACCCAAGCCAATATGATGTTGTAATAAAGATTGGAGAAGAAACACAGAACGCCCTGGGCGAATCCAAGCCCTGAAAACAATCCGATTTACAATCAATGGTTTCATCGAGGAATAATAAGTTTGAGAGAGGATACATCCTAACTGATATCCTAACGGACACAACTGTGTCTTGTTCTCAGCACAACTTTCTATATGTTGGAAACAGTGCATTAGTACAAGTGCATTAGTACAAATGCACCTTGGACTACAAAAAAGAATGACATACCTCGGAACAAAGGTGTGATTTTCCATGCAGTTGCTGCCCCAGATGACATGAACTGCCCTAGGGCACCCTCCAAGAAGACTACCGGCAGCCCAATGAAGAGCACAGAAACAAGATACGGGATGAGAAAGACACCTTCAAACAAATGAAACAAATTTCATTTAAAATTACCAATTATAACGAAACCAGAAACACAGTTTCTTCTCAAAGACATATTCATCTGGTATCTGATACAAAGAAATAAAGGCGTCGTTAATTTAATATAAAGCTTAACTCCAGATTACCTCCACCGTTGCGGTAGCAAACATAAGGAAATCTCCAGACATTTCCAAAGCCAACTCCAGCACCGACTGTTGCAAAAAGGAAATCCACTTTACTGGTCCATGTTTCTCTGGTACCAGGTTGTGTCGCCTCCTCTTTTTTCTCAGTTGCGGAAGTCATTATGTCCAGTTATCCGGAATTCCACAAGTATCTGAAAATGTATAAACCATAACAGTTATGCCATTGATTTCGATAAAGATTTTGACAGTTCTTGAAGTTAACGTCTTATCTAGTGAAACATATTGGTTAAAAAAATAGTATTAATACACTAGCTTCTATGTAAGAATTTACGTTCCTAAGTATAGATCACATGAAAACGACCCGTGATAAAAATAGTCGATTCCATTGTAGGCTGGTAGCCGAAGCTTCAATTCGATCAGTCCGTAGCCGATCTCAAGAATATACGTTCCGATAGTTTTTAAATAGTAATGATCAACTAAAGAATATATAAAAAAAGTTCGTCCATGCAGAACCCCGGCGTTTATAAGATATCTTCAACTGAATATCGATTTATGTTTCTGACCTATCTTTAACCTTTGTGGCCTACTTACCCGTTTCTGGCGGTATAATTTTTGAACAAGCCAATCAGATCGCTGGATTTTCTACTTCCGCTATAAACAATAGTTTGTAAACATACAGAATGACAGCAAGATGGTAGAGCGATCGGATGGAAAATCAAGTACTTATTCCTGTATAGTACACACGCAAAGCAGGGACAATGAAATTAAATTGCCTTTCACTAGAACTAGATGGAGCAGTGTCAAGATGTACGATAGACTTCAATTTAAACTGGTTACAATAAGTCCCTTGGGGTTTTATTCCCGCCAGACCACAAATATATTAATTACCGGTATTATTAATATACAAATTGTAATATTTTATCTGGTGAATAAATCAAATCAAATCAGATTTCGGTGGTCCAGTGGGTTAGGGATCGTCACTCAGTCCCACACAGACCTTCCATCGATGCGACGCAGGCTCGAATCCGACTCAGACCAAATACAAATTAAAAAATTTCAGAGTGGATTTTTCACTCGATCGCGGAAGAGTTGCCAAGTACTCGCCGAAGGTCGTGGGTTTTCCTCCAGACAATGAGCCCGGTTTCCTCTCCCACTAAACCTGGCAACGCCGCCATATAAGAGAAATAATCTTGAGTGCGGCGTAAAACATCAATCAATCGGTAGTGCTGCAAATGCAATGCATTATATGCAAGACAGGTGTAGAGAAAAAGATTACACTTCCCCATATAATAGTTAAACTTCTTCAAGTCGAGACTGAAGACGGGGGTTTGGATTTTCTATTATAGCAGTTTTCTGTGTAAACCTAGTTCTGTAGTGTAGTATGGTGCCCTAGTTTAAATTATAACGTTAAACTTGACAAGGGGGGGGGGGGTGAATTAAATATTTGTTAATGCCCCCTATGTTTAATACAATAATTCGATTTAGTGTGGATCTGCTATGTACTAAGTAGATGTCTTTCTTAAATAATCCGGAATTCATGTGCGAGGTAAATTCTCGATCACTCAGGGGGCCATAAACGATGTAAGTGGAATGGTCACCAGGAACCAGCAAACGGTCAGGGTTTCCTTGGGGGAGGGGTATAGATTAAGCCTGGTTTCTCTGAGTGTCCTCCAATAATCCTGGCAACACCATCATACATGCGAAAAAAAATTTGAATGAAGTGTAAAACGTCAATCCATCCATCCCACTACCTTTGACGATGGAAATTCTTTTCTCGGTTTTGACACCAAATGTGTTGACGATTACTTATCGGTCGGCCTCAAGTTGAACGGTAGCCAGAAACCAACAGAAAGAACCTTGGGGTGTCATCTGACATTGAGTTTCTTCTTGTAATAATCCTGACAATGCCACTATATAAACAAAATAAACTTGAATACGGTGTTAAACCACCAATCAAAAAGTATATTCCTTACAGCGGCCTGTTTCACAAAACGGTGTAGATGTATTTTTTTGCGCAACTTTTGTAGACCGTATCTCTACAATATGGGTTGTCATGACAGTTACGTAAAAACTTACGCTACGCCGCTCTGTGTATTCCGGGCCCATGTGTCTATATTATATGTATTAATAGATAGAGGTAAGGGGAGAGCACTCATTTTGCCTATGGCCTCTGTATATGCGAAAAAATGTTCCTTTCACATGGATTTTTAGCGAAAACGCCGGGGTTTGGAGTGGACGAACTTTTTTTGGTGCTAAAGTATGTCCTAAGGAATATAAGAAAACATACAAAAAGTATATTCCTGAGATCGGCTACGGAACCCTATTTATAGCGACTTTTCCAGTTACAGCCACCGGCCTATTGGGTCTGATTTCGATAAATCGATTATTTTATCAATAATGCAATCTAATGATAAGAAATTAAGATATCACCACGTAGTAAGTTGTGTTGTTCAAAACAACTTACTACGTGGTGATGTCTTAATTTGTATCATTAGTATGGAACCCACGTTTAAAGAGAGTTTCAAACATTTCTAAATAATGCAATCTACTGATCTGTTATAGACAAAATAATGTTATCCCTACTTTTGGTCATAAATTTTAAGAAGCGTATCTATTGTTTTCACAGGAATATTTTGATACATTTTGGTAGATATATAAAAGATTCGCAATTATACATGTTGTTCTTTTCTGTAATGTTGTTACCCAATGAAAAAACATGATGTACGATATCAATGCCTCTACAAGTCTGAGCATGTCGTGTTTATACTTGACATACATCGTGGTAGCCATATGGATAGAAAAAGTTTCCACAAAATTATTTCCCACTATTATTGATACTGAGAATGCCTAAAAATGCCTGTAGAAAATGCATTGCAATCCCAAGTTAAAACAAGAGGGGGGAAACTGTTATGATTCAGCATTCGATCCAAGGGACAAAATGACAGTAAAATATTTTAATTTGTTTCTAGTGTCTTTTCATACCTGTCCGATAGTGACGGACGAAGTCGTTGGTTAGAATGATATAAGGGAACCTTTTGAGGCTGTTGTCGGAAACACATCGTACATTTGGCTTGTTGTACCTTTAGGAATATTCAAAACTTTTTGGGGGGAAAATACGATTTGATGAACATGGATAGCCAGTCAAATGTAGTCCGAAATATATAGCACCATGTATTAAAACGCGAGATGGGTAAGAAAAAATGTTTTAAAACACAAAGCTAATGCCACTGTAAAGTTCGAGAGAGACGACATAATTTTTTTCCGTTTTGTTTTGCTTTCTAGGAAAATATTCATCTTTCTCCTGTTTAAATTTCTTTGTTTATTCATTAAATTAATTTATATTTTCAAAACAATATAACATGAACAAAAATAACTCAATTGTTGCGATATACGAAGGTCTTGAATTTACATAAATTAGACGACCATATATCTTTGCGCGTGGTTACACCACAAAAATATCGAATACATATACTTGTTCCTGTTACCGTTTAAATGATCAATTGATAAAGTACTTCTGCAATTTTACTGAACATGATATATGTTTGATATAAAGTCAAAATGACAAGAACGTCAGAGAATAACATGAAACTTGTAAAAGTTCTTGTAGTCAAAAGATTTTCAGTGTGTCAGTGTGTTCTTCTATTTTAAACTTAATATCACTGTACATGTAGGTCAGTGTGTATTACTCGTTATTATATTAGTCCCAGCTCGTAGTAGTAAAATCCCAAGGCGCCTAAAAGTAGGTTAATTGGTTTTAATCTACTTATGTTTCTTGGTTTTAGCGGCAATCTGGGTAAAGGTATATAAATGCTTAGATAATTAAATCAAGGGTAAACTTGGATATGACTACACCAACCATTCATGGTAAAATAGCGGAATGCGGACAATCGCTGTAACATATGAAAAAAGATATAAATCAAGCAGAGGTCATGTTAAGACACTCTGAACGTGTGTGGCCTTATATTTTGCCAAGGTCGTTTTCCTAAGAGGTCATACTGGCCGCCTGGGGATATTTTTGGGTTAAAATGTATCCTGGAATATCGTTTTCATAGTTGGGGTGTGCATGTTGGTGTCTGCGCGTGTGCGGTAGGGGGATGGGGGGCAAAGATTGCACTAGTAACGAGGCGTCAGAAATTAGCAAGCTATGGGTGTTTTAATCGAGATTACTTAAAGTGGCATGATAAAATGTTGATATTTTGATGTTAAAACAGAATGTTGAAATTAGCAACATTCAAACCAATGATACAAAATACAGCCTCGAGGCTTGGTGGTAATTATCTCCCCTGATACAAACATATTGCTTGATTGATCGGGAAACTGAGTCGGCCTCATATTGCCGAGCTCAGTACTGGTCAGTTCAACCACTCATAACTTACAAAATGCCAGATTTGTGACCACTTCAGTTGGTCAAGCATGCATTATCTTTTCAAGCATGTGTCATGTGATCGTGTATTCAAAATATACAAGCTAAAAGCTCATAAACAAGCTTTGACTTACTGCGCATGCATAATTGAATAAATATATTTAAACCAGAATACAAGACTTGATTAGTTTCAGATAATTAGCCATACATTAAAGCGTTACAAAAGTAACTGGGTTATTTGATCTTCAGTAAAACCTCTAAAGTAAAGGTCTAAATGACATACTTTCATTTAACACAACTACAAACTTCTCTCCATGTTTATTTTATTCTAGAAGATTTTCCTTGTGACGGTGTGTTTGAGTGCCTATAAATATAGTAAAAAGATAAAATATTAATTATGTAACAAAATATAATTGTCCTCACTTTAAAATGGACTTCGCGTATAGTAACATAATGACAAACACAGGCCTAATGCAAATATTGTTTTATCTAAACTATCCCCAGCTGTGGGTATTAGATCGGTCATTTGTCATCACTCCTTCATTTCTACACTAATTGAATCTAGTGCAATAGAGGCCCTACAGAATTAAGTCATCACATATATCCTCTCTTGTTCTAGTTATGACGGTTACCTTTTTTACTTAATTTTTTTCTCACAGAGTCGAGAAGGATTTGATGCATCACGGATTTATAAATACTAATATACAGAAAATATATAGAAGAGGTAGTTCAACAACAATAACATTGTCAACATGAATCTTCTCATTATCTTGTTGTGCGGCATGTTAGAGTTGTGCTTAGTGTTAGCATCAGTCCAAGTTTGGCCGAAATCTGGCTGAAGGGTATTAACAGATTGAATTGAAAGTTATATTTTATATTGGAACAGAAAATAAAATCCTTGGTGCAATCAGAGTAACTAGAATATATTTGATACCACCATTACTAATTAGACGTGTAGCGCAACCTGTATAATCTGAATAATGCTTTTAATAACTGCTTGGCAACCAAGGGGGTTTCATCAGGATGTTGTTATCAAAATATTTGTTCTTTCACAGTGCTGCTTGCAACCAAAATAGTTCTCACATTTACTGTGTGTATGCAGATAGTTTACATTGAAATGAATACCTCGAGATATATACTTTAAAATAAGTTAATGAGTTGATCTAGCGACGAGGGTCATTTCCTATAATCCCTCAGGGGATGACGGATACAGATACACATTAATATGCAAGTTTAAAGTACGAGATTGAGCCTCCTCTGAATCTCGACAAACAAGTGTGGATTTAATTCTGGACTGAGAGCAGGCCATTGAAGAATCTGTATGTTGCTTTGACGGAGGAAGTCTCTCGTTGCTCTGGCAGTATGGGCTCCAGCGTTCTCCTGCTGGAAGACATGATTTCCATGACGAGCAAAATGGGACACGATTAAGGTCTCAGCGCCTGATCGATGGAGCGGGCAACTGTTACACCATTCCCTCTATCAGGAACAACATTCTGAAACACCATAGGGCATAGTTTTTGATTCAGTGCTATAGCACCCCAAACCATGATGCTGCGACCTACCCACGCGTCTTTTTCCAAAACACACTCATCTGCAAAACGCTCCCCTCGTATACGCCACACTCTCATTCGCCCATTAATCGTCGAGATGCAGTGCCGACTACAATTCTCCACTCCCGGGGACGCCAATTCCGATGCTGTGTGGCCTGTAACAGACGAGCGCGATGTCGAGCAGTGAGGTTCAGACCCCTGCAAGGCCTGTGACATCTGACATTTGCCTGCTTCAAACGCCTGCGCACCTCTGATTGGTCTCTGGTGATTGCCAGTGGTTGTCCTTGCAGTTTCCGCAACTGTAGCGAAGCTGTTTTTGCAGGTGTTGACGGACAATCGGTCGATCTTGCGTCAACGTTGTTACAGGCGGTCTTCCACTACGAAGGCGGTCTGCTTTGCTTCCAGTGGCTTGAACCCGTTGCTGCAGGCGGTATATTGTTCGAACATGAACATTGAAGTGGTTTGCAGTCTGGGCAGCGTGAAGTCTTCCCAAGGCTTGGTCTCTCTGCTCCCGTGACAGTCGTGGCATGTCACTACTGTCAAACTGTGAATGATTCGGTGCATGCTTGGTGGCTTTTTTATACCTCGCAACACACATGCATTGCGACCTTCAGGCAAAACGAACCGAAAAAGCACCCCATCAATACTTTAGTAACTGTGCTTTGACGACGTGTTTTGCATATTAGTAACATGATCAGAAACCAAACTTTCTTGACCACTGGCTTCAAACCAGATCTAGTAAGGATATCAAAAGAGAAAAAATTATTGACAATTATGATAATATGTGCATTTAGCAACATTTGAATAGGATGACGTTTCTTTTGCGGTTCACTATAAATAAATCACTTTGTTTAAAGTGGCATGAGCTGCCGAAATGTTGATATTTTGCCGTTAAAACAGAATGCTGAAATCATTGTCTATTTTTCTCAAGACGTTTGTTTCAGGAGCTTTTTAATGATTCTTGTCTGGAGAATGTACGATAAAATATTGTTTTGAACTAACTTAGGCTTAGAATGAATGAATGGTCGTCCCTGTTATTTAAATTTTGTTTACTTTTCTGTTCGTATAGGCCACATACTGTATGGATTTTCCTCATTCCAACGCCAGTCCTTTAGTTTTTCGATGGCCTTCAAATCAGTTTGCTGTCATGACGATCATGTTGGCAGCTCATGCCACTTTAAGATAACTTTAGGACAATATACCACGGAAAACTGCTCCAGCTGTCTATTTGGTCAGAATGTTACAGGTTAGTTTAATATCTGGAGTCTTTTCACGGTGTATTTCTCGAATCACAAGTTGGTAGACACCTATGCCATAGAAGGATGTTTCCACGGACATGCGTTAACGCGTGCGTTGACGGATGCGATTTTCCCCAAAGAATGGGAACTACAGAAATACGATATAGTGTTTCCATGGTCAGTCCGATAGTTTTTAACGCACGCGTTAACGGACGGAGAATGGAGATTGTCCCATTTTTAACGCAACGGACGAGGGATTTCGCTAATCATGAGGTCATTGAAGGGGTTTTCCGATCCTGATGACCTTTTGCTGTCAGATAGAAATCCACAGAAACACCGAGTGAGTTTGTTGACTCATTTTTACTGACTTGTGTTTGTGTTGTAAATGTATTTTGTATGAAAAAGCTATGTAGATGTCCACTTATTCACATTCTTTCCCCAAACCGAAAAAAATATTGTTGTCAAGGATATGACCTTGACTTTTGACCGTAACCTTATGACTGTCGATCGCATGCGTTAACGCAAGTCCGTGGAAACACTTCCTCCTATCCGTTTAACAATCGCATCGGTCAACGCACGCGTTAACGCAAGTCCGTGGAAACACACCATTACATTCAGGGATCTCACATGGATGATAATTGTGATGTACTTCCTTTCTGTCCAGTCGTCAATCGAGTTAATTGTGATCATCACCAATAATGCTTATCCCAGATCTAGGTCAGCCTTAGTCTAATGGAGTTATCGAATATATGCATCACAGCTGTACATCTGCACATCACAGAAAAAATCAATATTACGTACAGTATTGTTTCCAACAATATACACAGTTGCCTGTCGTCCAAACAATCTGCACATATCCCCACCCATCATCTAAACTAAGATGAAAATTACACAATGGAAACATCAAAAAGATTTCCCAAAAAATGAATAATAAACGCAAATAAAACGTCAAAAGATGTTCAAGTAAATGTTTAATAAATAAAAAATCTTCTTAGATATGTGACATATTTGAATAGAAAAATCATTGTCAACTCCTGTAGTGTATATTAAAGTACATGTGTATTTCCCTGTGTCAGTGAGTTTTAGTGTTCATAAATATAAAATATAAAAGTAAATGAAATGGAATACATTTGTTCTTTATGAAAGGTCACTTTCTAGGGAAGGAAAATTAGCTATTATTCTATTCAAACATTACACTCTCATAAATTCTTTAACTAAGAATACAATAAATCATAACTTTCAAGGTCTAAATATGAAATCTGAAGTGAGTAAAGTAGAAAATTATACAGTTCACCAATTACAAAATTAGTGCACATGTTATCAGCAATGCACTTAGGACACCCACATTGCATCAACAAAATGTAGTGATGAGCTCGGGCTGTCATATATATATTTCTTTCAAACACGCTTCATGTCGTAATTTTTCTATGACACAGATAGGCTATAATGTTGCTGTCCGACATTCGCATCATAGATCTGTCATTGAGTGATTGATTGATGTTTTATGCCGCATAGAAGATTGTTTCACGAAGAGGGTAACATTGTCAGGTTTTGTTAGGGAAACAGGGCTCTTTGCCTGCAGGGAAATCCCGAGCTTTGGCCAGTACACGGCACTTTTTTCCACATGGGGTGATTGAGTTAAAAATCAGCTCAGAATGGGATTCCATGTCGCAACCACAATGGACGGCCTGCCTAGCACTTAAAGACTATTGCGTTTAAGGCGTCTACACGCAATGAGCAATTATACATTCAATCCTTTTAAATTCGTAATCTGATGAGTGATAAGCACGATTTAGATAAAAATGTATAATATTTAAAATTGATTAAGCTGAAGTGATAAATTTGGATAGGACAAATAAGGATAATGTCTGGTCAGGCGTCAGAATTAAGGTAAGGGTGGTTGTCGCAACACACCAAAACCACCAGTCTGTGTACACGGCGCAGTAGGCCTACTATACTCTGGTCTTCTACAAGTTATAGTACAAGTATATATAATACATACAGTGCATAAAATACAGACCTAGTCCCAAGCTTAGCTGTAGTTATGATCTGTATTGCAGTTATAGGTTACAGGATACAGTTTAATTTCCCATTTCTGGTAACGTTTACATTTTGATTTGTAGCTAATTACCTAAATCTCGTTCAGGCGTTTCCTTTCCATTTTCAAAAAGATCAACACATGAGACATCCTTTACAACCAAATACAGTTGACATAATGCATGACTGTTTCACACTTTACATAATTCAACATGGGCACCGCCATTTTGACAGTTTTTGGCTTATATATTCTCAGCCAAACAGTGATATTTGGTCAAAAATTAAAAAAACACACAAAATCTTCAATCAGGCATTGATTGAAAATTTAAAGTGTGCACAGTAAACCTGCAAATAACCCAGATTAAAACAAAATTATCGCTACCTGGCTCTAGGATCCTGCCGAGATCAATTTTCATTGGCTTAAAAACAGAAACTGTTAATGTGTTTTGACCTATACTATATACAGGGAATCAAGACACGATTTACGTCTGACTTTAGATCATTGGAATTTGAGATGATGGTTCCAAGCAACTGCTTTCTATCGAGACAGTTGGATGACAACATTGCTTATCATTTATCATTCTCAAATTTCGGAAGGAACCTGAACGATACAGCGTTCAGATTACAGCTGTTCAGTGTGAAAATCGTAACCCAGATAATTAATTGTTAGAGACAATCCTTTAAATGGTCAATGTTAAACACACCATAAAAACACGGTATAAAATGAACAGTTTATAAGAATGTTAGTTCTTTATTTTCGAAATAAAACCTGTAAGGGGTACAAAGCCTATGTATTCTATTGCCTGAAACCAAATCAGGCGAGCCTCCCACGCAAGCAAATGAGAATGACGTCAGGATAATTTTTTTTATAAAAACTGGGCCTCAAAAAGGGGTATGGCACACATAGGCAAAAAGAAACGAACCAAATAAATATATTAGGCTAATTTGTCGAAATCTGTCTGGATATATATTCAACTTCAGCAAGCACAAGATCATCGTGATGTGATCAAATAAATAACTTCTTATCCCCAAAATGTCTAACGCCATTCCCTTCTATGCATATGCGAACTTTATCGTACCTCATTTCGTCTCATATAAATTTCAGACATACCAGCACACCGCTTTCCATTTTCCTTCATTGAATCGAGACGTCTATACATCAGTGCGTTATACAAATGCCTGCATCAATCATACATTTATCTCTGTGTTTCATAGTGGGAACCAAGAGTCATACATTAAAAGGTTAATATTATCAAACTGTTTCAGTCAATTTGCGACTGTACTCCCTTCTAACATCATTTTTTTTATTATGACTAAACTCATTTCCCTTAATATAGAGGTAAGATGAGAACTAAAGAAGGTTCAAGAAAAACGCCCGGCGCTACACTGTTAATAAAAACCATCCCACCACTTGGCAAGTCTCTTTCAAGAAAAACTCACCCATTTATTTAAGGAAAGTTTGAATCAACATCTGGATAAAAGAAACTGTACACGTTAAGACAACTGACTGTTTCAAGGAGAAATAATCCAATCATAGGCTGAACAAAAAAGTATTAGATAATTGGTGCATTTGTAGGCTAATTTTTTGTTGTTAATCATGTCGGTATCTTTGAAGAATTGTATCTAAATGATCATTAAGAACGACTTTTTATGCTTTGTTTTGGATATCTTGGTAAAACACAAACATAATCTACTGGGTGATACAATAAACCCGCTAGAGATTCACCAATGTCCTTGATAAATACAAAAGAACCCCACACAGGACTAATGTTTTTCTTATAAAAATTAAAGTTAAATTGAAGGTAAACTGTGTTTTTATCTAATCCAATGTTCCTAACTTGAAACGGAAACTTTCACCACACTACTCACAGTGATTTCTGAACCACGTGTAAATTGATGTGAAAGATCATAATATATCAAATCTTAGGCACGGGTTTAATGTGAAGCCTAAATATCAAACCACGACTTTCATTGTTATAAAGATTTGTTGCGGTTCGAATGGTTTGGCCTGAACAAATACATTGGTATGATCGCAAATGATACGACAAGAAAAACAAATGTAACTCATGGTTACAGTGAATAACTGTTATCAACAACGCAAATTCGAAAGACGGAACTTATTGTAACTTTTTTTAATTTTCTATGACTATAGTCGAGTACAAAATGGCCCCCGACAACAATAACACACCGACAGCGTGATGGAAAACTACCAGGCTTGTGAAAGCTAAGACTTCAGACTGGTCGATCATGCGTCAGATGAACGTGAATAACGTTATTTCGTCGACGGTGCTTGCCTGTAATAACCACGTTTGAAATACATTTCTAATCTTGCAATTGAAACAAGTTGAAATTATTTATCTTAATTGTGGTCTATTCCGGAGATTATCGACCAATCGACCAATTGACCATGGACTTTCTTTGAGGGCGTCTTAAGGATTAGGCTGATGTATCCATTGTCTAAGGGGATGACGGGGGATGATTTAACAAGGACGTGTGCTACATTTCACTGTATCTACTGTTTGGTACTGTACATTCTTTTAAACTATCTCCGTTGATCTAAACGCAATTTTAGGTTTGCTAACATTGTATGATTATGTGAACTATTCTCTACGACCTTGGGTCCTGTAGACACGGCGTGTTGTATTCATGACCAGCCAAGCACACACTAACAAACGATAATTCATTGCGTTGTACCTAGCTAATAAACTTACAGCTCCAAACGGATCAACTTTCTGCCTTTAATCATTTAAACACACGTATGAGATGTCTTTAAAACTCTTCAGGCGATTTGATTTTCGCGCTACAAATCGTGTTTTGATATACATGTAAAAAAACGATTGCAATGTTAACACTGAAAACTTATCCCTTACTAAAACTGATAACTCGTCTGTGTAATTATGCATCAACTAGTTAACACATGGCGCAGTCTGGACCATATGCTTGGCTGTACATTGCTAGGAAAAACTGACTTCTGTAGGCTAATGAAGCCAAGATATGCTATTTTTGTTCTATGCACAGAACATATACAAGCTAATGACGTTTACTGTGGCAAACCCCAAAAATGCTAATTAAAAAAAGGTTGTATCAAGTTCGGCAATCAATTTTTAGCAGTTTAGATATGTTTGTTGTAACCGGCATTTCATTGATGAAGTAGTAATCCTAAATTATTAGAAGCGAGGGTGGTAAGGTTATATAGAATTTTAGTGAGACAGTATAATACGTTTTCTTAGCGTTCAAGTGCAGATTGGGTTAAGCCATGGTCTCGAACCAAACGGGTATTCAATTAGGCATATTTCCTTTTTACCTTTTCATTTCGAGGCTATGTATGACGCGCTTTGTTTGTTGATTATGTAATCTAAGTAGGAGACGGAGTGATAACAATCATAATTTACATCTTAAGGTCTAAGGAAAATTAACTGAATTGCATTTAGAGCTAATACATGGACCTTTGTCTTTAAACTTAAAATAACGTCATTTAACTTACGGTACTTAAAGTATGAAGTGTCCAGCAAGTACAACCTATCTCCGTCCCAGCAAACCTTCTCTAAAACACTAACTGCTCTTGCCACTTTCAGTATACTTATCAAGAGAGAAGTGTGTTCCCTTAGAGAGACAGCTGTCAGTAACAACTATAGTCCAATGACTTGCCAGTGGCATTTCTCTCGTCATATTTGCCCTCAACTCTAAATGATCAGTGAGGCGGGAATAACTGTAGTTTGTTGAATAATTTACCTACAATCTACAAGTGCAAACGTATTAACCATAACGCAATCGTCTGGTAAGACCATTGATAATACATGTCATATTCACTTCAGGGTGATCGAGATTACGGCGCCATTCAATTGTGTCTATATTTTATGAAAAGAATTATATGTGGGTAATGCGATCAATATAAAAATGTATATATCTATTTTTATTTTTAATAATAACAGGTCTAAACACCCATAGACTTAGGTATTTTATTACCTTGTCCATCGTTAGACTATCATATCAAAAACGTTTCCTTTACTCAACATTATAAAAAGGCTTTTTCCTAACAATTGCTGTTAGTTTTCATCAAATACAGTCATTAACAACACATGATACAGCATATCAAGATAATGAAGATTATTCTTAATGTTTTATGATGTACGTTTTACAAAGCTGGCAATAATGTCACAGTACTGAGGATTCTACAAGTTATATAATGAATGTTTGCCACACAAGTAAAGTAACACCCTTATGCCAATAAGTTAATATCTTAGAACAAAGTGTTTTCACATCGTAGCACTAGAAGGCGGATCGTTACATCTTATAAATATTCAACGAATTTACAGACAGCCAATTAAAAGGCCGAGTCAGGTAAAATACGTAATTCTCGTGGTAATGGACATTTTCTAGGGATGGTAACAGCATCTAGCTTTAGAGTTTAAACTTCAATCTCGTAAAAGTCAATATCACCTTTGGCAAATCAGAATTTGGTAAAAACAAAATACCACTTAACCGTAGCAGGGAGATGTCTGTATTTTCTACCTATCATGAAATGAACCTCTCTCTGGTAGACAGAGCGTTTTGGTGTTCAATCCTACAGATTAACACCCCCCCCCCCCTGACAGAGCGTTTTGGTATTCAATCCTACAGGTTAACCTCTCTCTGATAGACAGAGCGTTTTGGTATTCAATACTACAGACGAACCTCTCTCTGATAGACAGAGCGTTTTGGTATTCAATCCTACAGATGAACCTCTCTCTGATAGACAGAGCGTTTTGTTATTCAATCCTACAGATGAACCTCCCCCTGATAGACAGAGCGTTTTAGTATTCAATCCTACAGATGAACATCCATCCGATAGACAGGGCTTAATCCTACAGATGAACCTCCCTCTGATAGACAGATCGTTTTGGTATTCAATCCTACAGATGAACCTCTCTCAGATAGACAGAGCGTTTTGGTGTTCAATCCTACAGATGAACCTCTCTCTGATAGGCAGAGCGTTTTGGTATTCAATCCTACAGATGAACCTCTCTCTGATAGACAGAGCGTTTTGGTATTCAATCCTACTGATGAACCTCTCCCTGATAGAGCGTTTTGGTGTTCAATCCTACAGTTGAACCTCCCCCTGATAGACAGAGCGTTTTGGTGTTCAATCCTACAGATGAACCTCTCTCTGATAGACAGAGCGTTTTGGTGTTCAATCCTACTGATGAACCTCTCCCTGATAGACAGAGCGTTTTGGTATTCAATCCTACTGATGAACCTCTCTCTGATAGACAGAGCGTTTTGGTATTCAATCCTACAGATGACCCCCCCCCCCCTGACAGAGCGTTGTTGGTGTTCAATCCTACAGGTGACCCCCCCCCCCCTGACAGAGCGTTTTGGTATTCAATCCTACAGATGAACGTCTCTCTCTGATAGAGCGTTTTGGTATTCAATCCTACAGATGACCCCCCCCCCTGACAGAGCGTTTTTGGTGTTCAATCCTACAGGTGACCCCCCCCCCCCCTGACAGAGCGTTTTTGGTGTTCAATCCTACAGATGACCCCCCCCCCCCCTGACAGAGCGTTTTGGTATTCAATCCTACAGATGACCCCCCCCCCCCCGACAGAGCGTTTTTGGTGTACAATCCTACAGATGACCCCCCCCCCCCCTGACAGAGCGTTTTTGGTGTTCAATCCTACAGATGACCCCCCCCCCCCCCTGACAGAGCGTTTTGGTGTTCAATCCTACTGATGAACCTCTCTCTGATAGACAGAGCGTTTTGGTGTTCAATCCTACCGATGAACCTCTCTCTGATAGACAGAGCGTTTTGGTGTTCAATCCTACAGATGAACCTCTCTCTGATAGACAGAGCGTTTTGGTGTTCAATCCCACACACGAACCTCTCTCTGATAGACAGAGCGTTTTGGTGTTCAATCCTACTGATGAACCTCTCTCTGATAGACAGAGCGTTTTGGTGTTCAATCCTACAGATGAACCTCTCTCTGATAGAAAGAGCGTTCTGGTGTTCAATCCTACAGATGAACCTCTCTCTGATAGACAGAGCGTTTTGGAATCCAATCCCACAGACGAACCTCTCTCTGATAGACAGAGCGTTTTGGTATTCAATCCTACAGATGAACCTCTCTCCGATAGACAGAGCGTTTTTGGAATCCAATCCCACAGACGAACCTCTCTCTGATAGACAGAGTGTTTTGGTATTCAATCCTACAGATGAACCTCTCTCTGATAGACAGAGCGTTTTGGTATTCAATCCTACAGATGAACCTCTCTCTGATAGACAGAGCGTTTTGGTATTCAATCCTACAGATGAACCTCTCTCTGATAGACAGAGCGTTTTGGTATTCAATCATACAGGTTAACATCCATCTGATCGACAAAGCATTTTTGGCGTTCAATCCTACAGATGAACATCAATCCGGTAGACGGAGCGTTTTGGTAGCCAATCGTACAGATGAACCTCTCTCTGATAACCAGAGCGTTTTGGAATCCAATCCCACAGACGAACCTCTCTCTGATAGACAGAGCGTTTTGGAATCCAATCCCATAGACGAACCTCTCTCTGATAGACAGAGCGTTTTGGTATTCAATCCTACAGATGAACCTCTCTCTGATAGACAGAGCGTTTTGGTATTCAATCCTACAGATGAACCTCTCTCTGATAGACAGAGCGTTTTGGTATTCAATCCTACAGATGAACCTCTCTCTGATAGACAGAGCGTTTTGGTATTCAATCCTACAGATGAACCTCTCTCTGATAGACAGAGCGTTTTGGTATTCAATCCTACAGATGAACCTCTCTCTGATAGACAGAGCGTTTTGGTATTCAATCATACAGGTTAACATCCATCTGATCGACAAAGCATTTTTGGCGTTCAATCCTACAGATGAACATCAATCCGGTAGACGGAGCGTTTTGGTAGACAATCCTACAGATGAACAACCTACCTCCGAAAGACAAAGCGCTGTGCTGTAAGACAAAGCGCTGTGCTATTTTTTAATGATTTTCATTCCAATAGAGTAATTCTTTTGAATGCCACAACTTCCCTCCGGCAGACAGAGCGGTTTTTTTTTTTTTAGTCCTGTAAATGAACCTCCATCCCGCAGACAGAGCGGTTTTTGTTTTTTAATCTCACAAATGAACTTCCCTCCGGCAGACAGAGCGGTTTGTTTTTTTAGTCCTGTATATGAACCTCCATCCCGCAGACAGAGTGGTTTTGTTTTTGAGTCCCAAAAATGAACCTCTATCCGGCAGACAGAGTTGTTATGTTTTTTTAGTCCTGTAAATGAACTTCCTTCCAGCTGACAGAGCGGTTTTGTTTTTTAATCTCACAAATGAACTTCCCTCCGGCAGATAGAGTGGTTTTGTTTTTGAGTCCCAAAAATGAACCTCTATCCGGCAGACAGAGTTCTTTTGTTTTTGAGTCCTAAAAATGAATCTCTATCCGGCAGAAGGAGTTCTTTTGTTTTTGAGTCCCAAAAATGAACCTCTATCCGGCAGACAGAGCGGTTTTGTTTTTTAGTCCTGTAAATGAACTTCCCTCCGGCAGACAGGGCGGTTATTTTTTGAGTCCCAAAAATGAACCTCTATGCGGCCGACAGAGTGGTTTTGTTTTTGAGTCCCAAAAATGAACCTCTATACGGCAGACAGAGCGGTTTTGTTTTTTAGTCCTGCAAATGAACCTCCTTCCCGCAGACGGAGCGGTTTTGATTTTTAGTCCCACAAATAACCCCCTTCCAGCCGACCGAGCGGGTTTTTGTTTTTGAATCCAACTAATGAACCTTCTTCCGGCTGCATGGAAATAAAAAGCGAACGCTTTAAAATAGCCAAAGGAATCCAATTTATTCTTGCAATTGAACATGTGATATTTAATATGATGTCCAATAACAAATGTAACGCCTTGGATACACTAACGTTTAATTCAAAACTCTCTGGTACAGGGAATATCTAGGTCAGAGTCGGCAATATAGTATACTTTGACACAGACGTCAAATGGTTTCAAAGAGAAATAAAGTATTACCAAATGAACATCGCTTAATTCTATTGGATTTTCATGGATACATTTTTCTGGGAAAGGGGTGGGGGTGGGGGGGGGGGGAATTTTCACTGTATTTTCCAATGACCCTATAATATATAGTCTGACGATATTCTTAACATAGCTTATTACGTAAGCATTGTCAATGTAATACAAAGTGTTCCAGAAAATTCTACTGACTAAGGCCAAGCTCCTGTCAGTCGTCAACCTAATGAAATATCATAGGTTTACTTTATTACAACAATTTATGATGGGGTATAAAGGTCTAAATGATATACCTCTTTTTAACACAATTAGAAACTTGTCTCCATGGTTATTTTAGACAAGAAGATTTTCCCTGTGCCCGTGTGTTTTAGTGTTCATAAATATATAAATGATTTCTGACCAAAAAGAGCCAACACCGAAAATGAATAAAAGTGAACTGATGAGATCCGTTCCATCCCATAGCCAACCGTACATCCCATAGCCAACCGTACATCCCATAGCCAACCGTACATCCCATAGCCAACCGTACATCCCATAGCCAACCGTACATCCCATAGCCAACCGTACATCCCATAGCCAACCGTACATCCCATAGCCAACCGTACATCCCATAGCCAACCGTACATCCCATAGCCAACCGTACATCCCATAGCCAACCGTACATCCCATAGCCAACCGTACATCCCATAGCCAACCGTACATCCCATAGCCAACCGTACATCCCATAGCCAACCGTACATCCCATAGCCAACCGTACATCCCATAGCCAACCGTACATCCCATAGCCAACCGTACATCCCATAGCCAACCGTACATCCCATAGCCAACCGTACATCCCATAGCCAACCGTACATCCCATAGCCAACCGTACATCCCATAGCCAACCACGATGTAACTCAAAATTACACTATTTATTAGACTTTTAGATTCAGCCAGTCAGTTGGTTGTAAACAGGGACTATATATATATAACATTTGTGATAAGAGATGACGTTAATGCATATCAAAAGCGCAAAATTTGCATTAATTTAGCAAACATTGTCTATGTCTTACTATACCATAAAGTGCACTGTGAGGGACTCATTCTCGTATACCGCATAGCGTATAAAACATCAGATATATTACACTTCAATATAATCACTACCTTATGTCCATCGCATACCCGGTGAAACATTTCATAAACTAAAGAAGAGTAAGTGTAAAAAAGGCATATGGTTCATTTCAAGGTCACACGTGCCCAAGATTATTTGCACTTTGTGGCTGTTTTCTTTAATTCTTTGCATTTTACCAAGTCGAATTTAAAGTTGTTTTACAAATAGTTGTTCTCACTGTTATATATCTTACACTAGTAATCCATTCAACATACAGGATTTTTATTGTTAGAGGTTTAAGCCCTAGGCGAAAACAAAATGTAGCTTAAAAGTATGACAAAAAAGTTTCAAAATCAGATCCGTTATACAAGATATCTAAAACTGGTAAAAGCTTAAAAAGCTAATGGTGTCTTCAATTAAATAAAGTATTTCCACTTAACCCATCAAGAAAGTCCATTAGCAGTAATCCTATGTAATGATTTTAAGATGAAGACCAGAACGCCAGTTGGTTTGTACGAACAGAAATAGCGCTTGAAAAGTAAACAAAATTTAGATAACCCGGAAGAACGTTCATTCATTCCGCTTCCAAATTGTAGTTCAAGGTAAAATTGTCTTTCAGCAATTTTGTTGGCAAGATGGAGAGAAAGTTAGATGTAGAAAAATAACCTTGTATATACAGTTCCAATGATACCAAACCACGTATAGGCCTTGTAAGTCTTGAGTCTACACTACTCAACATTTGTTGACTCAACACTTCATGTTGAGGGTGAAAGTTGAGTTGTGTTGAATAGTGTGGACGGGTTTTTCAACAGCGAAGCCCACAACAGCACTCAACAGGACTCAACACTGTTGAGAAAATAATTGTATGTCAATTCTTTTTCAACTTGTTGAGTGAAATGAACCAATCCACGGACTGGATTCAATCATGTGATTGTATGGACACATGCATCCTATGAGAGCGGGGGAGTGGCAGGAAGGGGGTCGGAAAAACTGTCTGATACAAAGATCAAGCAAACAATGAACTTTAAAGAAATTAATTGACGAAGATACATCCGATTATTAAAAAAAGCTTTACATACAACATATTTTGTCAAGAGTGGAATACTTTTGTGTGGGGTACTTTATATTTCTTCACAACATAAATTCTATAGCCTGTCTTTTAAAATTTCTGAAAACCTTGTTTTAACGATTTATTTTCTCGACGAATAAAACCAATGTCGGCAATGTAAAAGAATGATACAAGAATTGGAAAAAAATCCAGGCGCCATCGCTGCCTCTCAGACTTTCTGTCTGCCACGCTTTTCTATGAGGCGTATGTGAGATAGGCCTACTCTTGAATTAGCCTTAGAGAGTATGTAATTTACAAAACACCACTCAACGTTGTTCAACATGTTGGGTGTTGTCGCGTTGTCGTGTTTTATAGTGTAGACAGTCCCTCAACATACCTCAACCTTAAGTTGAATTGTGTCGAGTCAACAAAAGTTGAGGGATGTTGACCAGTGTAGACGAGGCTTTAACACACATGAAATTGATGCTCTTTGGAAGATCATTCAATATGTTCTCAGTGGATGTTTCACTCGATCGCCGTATGTGCAAGAGTTGCCAGGTACTCGCCGAAGGTCGGGGGTTTCCTCCGGTCAATGAGCCCGATTTCCTCCCCCCCCCCCACTAAACCTGCCAACGCCGCCATATAAGTTAAATAATCTTGAGTGCGGCGTAAAACAATCAATCGATACAAATGCATATTAAGTTTTGATTTTCTTCCAATCGAAGCATCGCCTCCTGGATCACTGTTCTGCGCAGTAACAAAATTGAGTCAATATATGTATGAAATAATATCATATTGACTCAACATAATAAAAGGTTTAGTTTTTTCTGAAGGTGTTTATCAATTTTTTCAATTTGCACTTTCAAGTCAGTGACTTTACCTTTATTTGATATATCAAATTTTGATGATTAAAATTAATAGACTACCCACAAGAATCCCAATCTTGCCCCTAAATTCCCTGTACATGTGTGTTTTGGTGTTCATAAATATATTTATGATCACTAAAACACGGGCACAGGGAAAATCTTCTTGTCTAAAATAACCATGGAGAAAAGTTAGATACAGAAGGGTATGGAAGAACAGTGTTAGCACTTTTAGCACTGCATGGGAACATTTCGTTGAAAAAAAAAATTGAGAATCACTCCTCATTCTCAAGGTAGTTTTTATAAGCAGCAAAAACTGACAAATGTACTAATACATCTCTGCTATTTGAATTTAGGACTTTATTAGCACACATCTTTGGTTCTCAAGCATTACTGGCTTAACCGATATGTTTTATTTCAACGCAAACAATCGACTTCTTCTGGAAATCGGAATTCATGTGGACGCAATATGAATACACACGGAGAGCAGAATTCAAAATCTGACGATCCATTTATAGTGCTATAGTGCTGCTAACGATTTGAATTCTTAACTGTACATCTATTTATATGTATGTATGGGTTTTTATTCTTCATAGCTATTTTAGTCCAGAAGTCACTCCCTGTGCCAGTGTGTTTTAAAAAAAGAAAATATACATACAGTGGTCAATAGGTAGTAATCTGTTCTTTCGGCAGGAGTATCGCAAAGAACCCAAAGATTTGATTTTGAAATAAAAAAGAAATAGCCGGGATATACGGATACATTTTCCAGTTTTTGTTCCTTATCAAATCTATCTTAATGTGCATTCACAATATTAATCAGACTTTACACGTCTTCACAAAAAATGGCGAAAATTAAGCTAATTCTGTTCCAACGAGTTTTTTTTTATATTTGGCAGCTCACGTCCCCTTACTGGAAAAGTTTTTGAGATAAATTGTCATTGTCCTATTGACCATGGAAGTTGTTGACATTAAAACACCGCAATCCATTTGTTGGTTTAAATTCACACTCACCGCTAAAAAGCAGAATATTGTTTATATTAACAACAAGTTTAGGGTTCTCTGTATTATCCTATGACAACAATTTAAGGTTTTCTGCTCTCTGATTTTAGAAACTGACTATTTTAGCCAACATTCAAAAGCTTTGGTATTATTTTCATTATTTAAGGTCAACAAACAAATATCCTCTACATGCACAAAAAGGCCCTAAATGATTTGAACTACAGTTCTGAAGCGTAAACCAGCGAACAGTATACAAATTGAAAGGGAAAGAGAATGTGAACGTTTAAAGCTAATTTAGACTTAACGAGTAGTGTTCATGTATCCTACAACAATGATTCAGCGTATTAAAAAGTAATGATAGAGAATAAGCCCCATAGCCTACTTACATAACCCGTGTCATTATACCATTGTGTTTATCCAATCAATGGTGAAAAACATCGAGATGCGCTACTGACTAGTCACGTGATGCAACTAAGTCAATACCTTAGCTAAGAAATGACGTGATATTATTCTAACAAACATATTCAGTACAGATTTTGTACACACTGAAATGTCGAGCTACTGCAGATTCTTAAAATATAATCGGCGAGGTGAGGCTCCGAGTCGATTATATTTTAAGAATCGGCAGTGGGGAGGCGTTAATCCGGCCTAAACGTGTTGGAGTCAAACTACAACTATAGATTATTCACTACGAATCGTCTGGTGAAATCTGAGCCAGGTGTCGTGTTACACGAAGTTCACTTCAAGTAAGTTCTGATATGTTATGACTTGAGCTGTATGTATTGGGCAATAATTTTCCAAAAAGATTGCCAGATTGTCAGTTCATTTATACTTGTAAAGGTTGAACATGTGTGGGGGGGAATAATTTTTTTGAGTGGGGATTCAATTTTACTGCAACCGACTCTACCCATTTGGCTATGGTTTTGTTTGAATGGTGTTGCGGTATAACGAACGTTTTTTTAACTGAAGGAAAGCATTTAAGTGAGGTATTAATTTGACCAAAAAGTTAGATGCCCTTTCTCTGCATGATCAGGTTTTTCTTTCGATAAAACAGTCTCTGTTCCGCTACACACCATATAAAACAAGTCTGTTCTGTTTTGAATTTGACTTAAATCTCCACGTTCAGTTATATAGGCTTCTCTTAACTGGGCGATTTGATAAAATGCGATAATTTTAATAGTTTTTTATTGTATTAAAGAAAAAAATCTACAAATTGTGTCTCCAAATGCAAACAAACCGCATTTATTTACTCGTTGATTAAAAATCGCAATTATCCAACAAACTGAATCATTAAAGCGATCCATGAAGACAACCCGGCTGCGATCCCCTTTAATAGTTGAATGAACTATTGACCGTTGTCAGTACGCATGCCTTTTAAATCATTTGCATATGAACGAATGGGTCACATGTTTGTGTCTGCAAACGATTCGTGAAAAAGAATCAAACGCTCGAACAAGAGGGTAACGTTAACAGCCACAAACTGGACTCGGAAACATACGGTCATCATATCAATCTAAAATAAGAAGTTACCCAACTCCTAAAGTCCAGATTTAACCACTAAGGTCCATAGTTGCCATTTTTACACAAACGCGACGTGGTACTCGACGTCGCAAGAAAAACACGACGTCGCGTTCCGCGTCGAGTTTTCAAAAGCGACGCGCGACGCGTCGCGGTACTCGACGTCGACCTCCGCGTCGCGTTTGACAATGTTAAAAGATAGGCAGTGAATTCGACGACGCGACGTCGCCTTTTAGACCGCGACGTCGCGGTTTTTTTTTTTGCGCGACGTCTCGTTCCGCGTCGCGCGTCGAGTTGGAAAGTTCAGGCCTGTATATCCTTTGCGCATGTGTGGGGAACATTCATTATTCTATATCAATAATTATAATCAAACGTCTATTCCAATGTGTAGGCTATTTAAAAAATAGCTGTCAAACCGCTATTTTATGGTAAGTCGTTTGTTTGTTTGTTTTGGAAGCAAATTAACTTTCATCTTTAAAAACTGAGAATTTAATTCTAGGGTTTGTTCACAAAAAGCGAAGTATATAAATATCATCGATTAGATTTATTCACTGAGCTAAATTCATACGGTGAGTCATAATGATTATTGATATATTGTTCAATTTAAAATGAAAAGACAGGTTGGCTGACGGTCACATCGAAATCTGGTGTATAAACACACATTAAATGGATACAAATGGTTTGATAGTTAATCTACAATAATGAATGGTCCCCACACATGCGCAAAGGACATAAAGCCCTGAACTTTCCAACTCGACGCGGAACGCGACGTCGAGCTCTAAAACGCGACGTCGAGTTCACTGTCTATCTTTTAACATTGCCAAACGCGACGCGCGACGCGGATGTCGACGTCGAGTACAGCGTCGCGTCGCGCGTCGCGTTTGCAAAAGCGACGCGCGACGCGGAACGCGACGTCGCGCAAGAAAAACGCGACGTCGAGATCACTGGATATCTTTTAACACTATAAAACTCGACGCGCGACCATAAATTGCAGTATTCGCCGTAAACGCATCGGGAATAAAATTCTATATATAATTTGGACTGTCTTCGTAAAATGAAGTCTGTCCTTGTTCCCGTCGACTGAGGCTGCGGTCTTGATGTGAACATAAACCTCAAGGGTTTCTTGTAATATATTTGAAATGATTTTAGCCCCATTGTAGAATAGCTATCAGAATTTTTATGAAACTTAAGTCCGTGTTATATAAATGCATCCTGGCACACTAACGGCTTCCTCTAAAACCGGATGTTTTATATTTGAAATCTAGGTTCTTATCGTTTGTACAGAAAACTGGTTTAATCTAGCTCCTTAGTAGGTGTCATTATTACATCTTGTTCGGTTTGAATCATGGCCAATCTGTCACTTTTAGTTAACTTAATTCCAGCAGACATCTAGAGGTTTGATGGTTTTGGTGCATCCAGCCGACTAGTATATCCCCTGTTCCACTCGGCTGAACCCACTGAATACTAAGATTAATTCTGATTTATGCCCTGGTAAAGAGCCTTGACAAAGTCAAGAAAAAGTGCGTCAATTCAACCAATTGAAGGACTTTTTTGACGAATATTACAATTAACAATACACCCAATTCTGGTGCTCCTGAACCCATTTGTAGTGTGACTGATATCGCCACCGATATACCATTAGTAGAAACAATCATGAAAGTTGAAAACGCATTATAAATAAAATGGTTCATTAAATGAAAACTCTAAATAGGTAACCAATTTCAGGTGATCACTTCCTCAATTTTCAAAGCACTGGAATTAATGTTGGATTTGCTGCATCCGGTACTTGTTGGAGGTTATAATTGGATATCGCAGTCATTTGCTTGAAAGAGATTTGAGAAACTAGACATTTGAAATTGTTTCCCATCGAAACGTTCCTATCAATGGAGGCAAGGAGTTATAACTATCTTCACCAATATCTAAACATTCACCAAAACAACTTCGAATAAACATGAATAATCAACTTGTTACTGAGGAGCCGCGTTGTGTCGGTTAGAAGGGTGATAGTCTCTCTTCCAGACACTGGCCTTCCAATCAGTTTAACGAAACAACCGCCTTTGTAAAAGGGTTCCCAATGAAGGTCATAGATTTCCGTCTGGCAAAAAGCCTGGGCTTTGAACCCCACCAAACTTTGTAACGCAACCATATAAATGAAATAATCAAGAGGGCGGTGTCAAACCGCAATCCGGCTTCGAACCCCACCAAACTTTGTAACGCCACCTTATAAATGAAATAATCAAGAGGGCGGTGTCAAACCGCAATCCGGCTTCGAACCCCACCAAACTTTGTAACGCCACCTTATAAATGAAATAATCATGAGGGCGGTGTAAAACATAAATCCGGCTTTGTACCCCGCAAAACTTTGTAACGCCACCATATAAATGAAATAATCATGAGGGCGGTGTAAAGCATCAATCAATTACCCAACTAATCTGATCAGAAATAAGTCATTGCAGATGTACATTGTTTATTTTACACGGCATAGGCTGCCATATATAAGGAAAAAAATCGTTCAAACTGAATATTCGCCATTTTTATCAAGAAAGGACAATGAGAGTTTTCCGCTAATACGAATCTTGGACCTTTACGTTAAGGTCATATTATCAACAATAAAACTCTCAAACGTTTGTACGTTATTAGCACACATCGGTTCGTATGAGTTACTGTCTTTATTGACATTTTTTTTTTACTTTCTTTAGATTTTCACGGTCACTCAAACTCTGAACTTCTTTTGACAATCGGCATTTATAGAAAAGTCCGACTGTTGACAGCTCACTTTAAAGTGGCATGAGCTGCCAAAATTCCCACTTTTTCATAATTTCTGATCGTCACGACAGTAAGAGGCTTTGAAGGCCATCGAAAAACTAAATGATTAGCGTTGGAATTAAGAAAATCCATACAGTATGTGGCCTATACGAACCGGAATAGTGTTCGAAAAGTAAACAAAATTTAAATAACCGGGACGACCATTCACTCATTCTGAGCCTTGTGAAAAATAGCCGATAATTTCAACATTCTGTTTTTACGTCAAAATGTCAACATTTTGGCAGCTCATGCCACTTTAAGTACAAACATGCTACATTTATTTATATCTTTCATATAAATATAAATGTTGGTACCCACAATAAATCTATGAACCTTTGGTCAACCTTTAAAAGCGCGGTGTAAAATGTCCATCAATCATACCCCATTTACGCAATGTAGGTAACCCAATTGTCCTGTGAACTTTGAATACCTGAGGCTTTTGGATGCTTGACTGCTTTCAACTAGCTTATCTAGGCTAGAGCATCCATGCGAGTGTTACCAACATTTATATACTTTACCCCTTTTTAACACAATTAGAAACTTCCCAATGGTTATTTTAGACAAGAAGATTTCCCCAGTGCCCATGTGTTTTAGTGTTCATAAATAAGAAAAAAGTTAAACACCCCCTGGAAAGTCTGCATCGACCGATAAAATCATTGATGTAGGGAGATTGTTGGCAAACTGATGTTGCAAAAACAGTTGTGATCATAAAGGGCAACAGTCTGGCGATAAGAAATCCCCATTAATGGCAATAAGCTATACAATTTATTCAGGATATCGTTAGCCAAATCAAAAAGCGTAGTTTAACAAAAAAAAAGATGCTTGTAAATAAAAAGATGTTATTGGTTAATAGCGAGTATACAGCCTCCATTAGCTTCCAACCTGCGTCTCAACCGTCCAGTGAGACGTCGGATCTGTGTGCCTTTAAAGTTTCTATAGCTTTGCAAATTTGTGTTTATATGTGTTTGTCGGATTCTCCTGGAATCTCTAAGATTCTATATAAGTACGCGTTCTTTGCACTTTAGGGAGTCCGTTTCCCAATGGTCAGTGATGTCAATTGATATGTTTTGTTATTTAGATGTTATATGGAATGATAATATTCGGCTTGATAACTTGTCAGTGATACGTCCATTTAGTTAATTTGTGAGCTCTATCTGAGAAAAGAGTTTACCCGTGTGTTTACAAGATTTTAGTCTGTGGATTTATATTTCGTGATCATCGGATCTATACTGCTATGCCAGTGAACTTTGTGAGTTCTAGGATGGCAGCTTTCTATCTTGGAACTGTCCGTTCTTAGTTAAAAGTAAGTCATTTTGAAATATGTTTTCTTTCCACTGTTTGTATAATATTTGCTTGTAAATAAGTCACTCTGTTTTTAATATAAATCAAAATTTGTGCATAAAGTCTGCTTGTCATTTTGTTACTTCATTTATTTTGTCTTGTAACAGGTCAAACTAACATTGTGTATAACAGTATTCTGGATTACCGCGACGAGTGTGCATTACGGCGGAGTACAGATTGATTGTTTGATGTTTTACGCCGCACTCGAGATTATTTCACTTATATGGCGGCATTGCCGGGTTTAGTGGGGGAGTACCTGGCAACTATTCCACATACGGCGACCGAGTGAAAGCGGAGTACAGGAGGCCGTTTCACGAAGCCGTCGCAAAGTGCGATCAACCGCAGATGCCATGACGTCGTATCTCTTCACTATGGTATCCAGTGGCAACTTGATTTCGTTTGCGATGTGAATGCTTTGTGAGACGAGCCTCTGAATGTTTGATTTATTGCCATCAGAATGGTTGTATACGCCTCGACAGACACGTGAAGTTTATGCCTAAGTGTCAGCAAGGCCACAATGACTATTTATGTTATTCAGAACTGATTGAAAGAAAGTATGCAGTTAAAAATTGCGGAACGTTGAGCTTGAAAACTACTGTCTATATAAGGTATAAATCCGGACATAACAATCCATTACTAGAGCTTTGGCTGCTTTGTTACATAACCCGGATCTGATATCCAGGGTCATCATAACCTAGTGACGTAACAATACACCTTAACACTTACAGCTCAATGGACAATTACAGAATACGCAGAAGTATATAACAGGTTGGGTATTTGGAAAAGTTATTTTCACTAACTGAATAAACACTTGCACTTTTCTTGTCGACAAAAACTTTTGAGTAAGTTAAAGGCACACTTGCCGCGAAAATCAGGAATATTGTTTACATTAAAAAAGAAAGACCGTATTCTGTATTTTTCCCAGACAATATAAGTTAGGAACTTTCTATTTTTACCAAAATTTAAAAGTTTGGACGTCACTTTGTATTTTTAATTTGAATTTGAAAATTTGAATTGTTACGTACCCGGAACGTAAACAAACCGATCTGCCCCCTATTGGCGATTTTATTTTTCAGTCGAGTGAGTGAACTAACGGCACAGTGTAATTTTACGTAGGCCTATTTATCTGAGAAATACAGACTGACGATCGTTTAACAGCGACTGGAAAAGCCTGCTGGTTATTGTTTGAGTGTAAACCACAGATAAAAAGGCCTGAAATGAGGGTAATCCCAGACGAAAGTTGACCGACACTGATCGTTGTTGTTGTAATCAGGCTTCGATTCTTCGTTTGTATTTCATCCCATTTCTACATTCTAAAGCTAACTAGACATGTTTTATGTGCCCTATGTTTAAGTTTAGTTATATTAGTCGTAGTAAGCTCATGTAAATTGGTTTTCTTAGCAAATTTAAACAGGCTACGTTGGCAAGTGGGCCTTTAATTTAGGATAACAGACAAACAGCTGTATGTAAAATTCACCGAATGGCGGTTTAATGGAATGTAGTCCTTTTATAAAATAGTCTATTTTGCCCCAAAGTTATATGAGATGTATTATTAATTTCATTTACAAGCTATGATTCACACAGCTCCAATTAATGGTAACAACGAGCTATAACTAATCAAAATGTAGCCTGTAGCCAACTGTGGTTAGGATAACAAACATCCCCGAGAAACAGGTATGTTATTCTCACAAACATACCCTTCAGATGAACTGTAGTATGTAGACCCTGGTAGAACAATGGGATGCGTTTTCTTTTTGTTATTAATGGTTGGTTTAGATATGAGATGCCCCTAAGGTGGGGCAATTTGTTATGTCTCAAATGAACTGTAAGACACACAGACTCTGAGCAGGTGCTACGGGGAAACAGGGTGTACGGTGTAGTGTCTGCCATCAAATCAGTTTGCTCCAACTTTTCTCCCTCCAATTTGCAATCATATAATAATACACGAATCTGTTTCTCTCTATATTAGAGCCTTGACTTAATGTAGGCCTAGTTTCAACTAGTTTTGGCTGTTGGTACCATTTTACAAAGACAGCTAGTTTTAAAGGAGAAGGAAATGAAAGAACTTAGTAAAAACAGTACAGGCGCGCTAAATTGCCCTTCCTAGCGGTACCAAAACCATATCTCTACGAGTTTTCCTGGCCAAACTGTGTGATTCATTTTCAGTATATTTTCACACCGTAAACCACCTGCAAGATTCACACACATGGATACGATGGCCTATGGGAGCCCGGACTCCATGACATTATCCCCCACGACCTTTTCCCCCGGAGACATCCCCCCCCCCCCGGCGACATTTTCCCCTATTTCAACTTAAAGTGGCATGAGCTGCCAAAATTCACACCTTTTTCTTACTTTCTGATCGTCACGACAGTAACAGACTTTGAAGGCCATCAAAAACTAAATGATTGGCGTTGGAATGAGGAAAATCCATACAGTATGTGGCCTATGTACGAAAAACGTGTTCGAAAAGTAAACAAAATTTTAATAACCGGGACGACTATTCATTCATTCTGAGTCTAAGTTAGTTCAAAACAATACTTTATCGTACATTTTCGAGACTAAAAGCACTAAAAAGATTCTGAGTTATACGTCTTGAGAAAAATAGCCAATAATTTCAACATTCTGTTTTAATATAAAAAAATCAACATTTTGGCAGCTCATGCCACTGTAATGTGTGTAGTCGGACAACACGGCAGTCTACCTAACTTTTTTTCTGCAAAACCTCGCGGCCGATAAACAGTGGAGCCTCAACCACTTTCGATTTGTCGTCGAGTTCGGCTTTTATAATCAGATTTTAATTCGATTTGAATGTAAGTGAGCGAAAACAGAGCAATTCTTAATCGTAGGCCTTCCAACTGGACATTCCAATTCAACATTTTTAAAACCCGTCGAACGGTGTGGTAACTTCATAAGTCACTAAAACCAAACAATCTCAGATAATTTCAGACGACTTGATCTGACGAACTGTCGTGTTAAATGCGACACCGTTAAATGGAGGGGGTGATGTCATAAACCGACACAAAACAATAACTATAGATATGGGGTGCTTTAACTCACCCAAATAAATTCCGCACTTTAATTTGCGATTTACTCCGAGTTCAAGATACGCTCATGCAACCAGCGTAAATGTCTCATGTATTTGTTGTGTATTTTTAAAATAAATTCGCGACACCTAAAATCTGACTAAAAAAGTCGAAATCGACTGCTAATCGAAAGTGATTGAGGCTCAACTGTTTATTGAACGCGCGGTTTTTCAGAAAGTAAAAAGTAAGGTAGGCTGTCGTATTGTCCGAGTACACAAATTAAGCTAGTCGGGGAAATGTCGCCAGGGGAAAATGTCGCCAAGGGAAAATGTCACCAGGGGGAAATGGGGGATAATGTCTGCACATGGGGAGTCCGTTCGATACAATTGCATGTTGTGGGGGGTTTTGTTGCTCTTTTCTTCTCCTTTAAGCCTACAAATTGAAATTACATCAACTTATGCGATGGGTTTTAGGTTAACAACAGAAATCAATATTAAGGATTTGTTACTTTTGGCTGTTACAAGTGTATTGGTAGATGAGCCATCGGAATGATCAGGTTGCAAAATGCAAAATACAGCAAGGTGAAGTAAAAATCAAATACTATTCGTAATTTGATTGAGTTCTCTATACCCAGTCATAGGTTGTTGTAATAAACCAAAACCCATGACATTTAATTAGGCTGAAGGCAGACAGGAGTTTGGCTTTAATAAGTAACTTTTTCGTACAACACTTTGTAATACATTGATAAAGTTGTACGGATCTTCAGCTATGACAAGAAGTTGGGTAAATTGAACAAAATATGATAATGGAAAAGAAAGTGAAAATATGTAGATTGGCTCCTAGGTAGAACACAGACAATGGAGTTAGTCCTGAGTAATAGATCTTTCAAACACTACTTTTTGTAAGCAATGACTGGCCATACCATGCCAGGTTTGAAGAATACTTTGTAATCTAGATGCTTAGTCGTTTGATATGCATGACCCTTGTAAACAGTTACATCCAAACAATTTCACAGAAGGGTGATCAATAGTAGGTTGTATTTTAATGCTGGGATCATTGGGATTAGGAGTACCAATGAAAGTATGATGGTTCTCCGATGAATGCTGTCATATGTCACCCAGATATATCTTGTGCTGAAGTTCAGCGTTTGAAGGTCTTGAAATAATAAGTATCAGTAAAACTTGCGAACCAAAGATGTACAGTACATGGCAGTAACTGGCATAATTCAAATAGTCAATTCTGTAATATTTTTTCATTTATTTTCAGGTAATGTCCCTTTAAAGTCATATGTTGTGGAAAAGATTCATTCTTGTGAATTTAAAACGTTCGTGTTATATGTATTTGTAAAAGTACAGACATATGGTCTACTTTTCAGTGACGTATGTGTTAGATTCATTGTACTGGCTATAGAGATTTCTACGCAAGTTGAATTAAAGTACATTATCTTAACCCACAGTGTTCTGCGGGCTAACAAGATCCAAGCCCTTTGGCGTAAAGCTTCAACAATACAAAGAAATAAATCACCTTGACGTCTGTAACTCTGTGGAAAATTACCGACTTTATAGAATATGGGACTTCACATCTTGTAAAAACTTCGTGTATTTGTTTTTACCATCGCAGTATTAAAAAGTTAAAGAGGCATGAGCTGCCAAAATTCATATTTTTTATCGTCACGACAGTAAGAGGCTTTGGAGGCCATCAAAAAAGAATGAGGAAAATCCATACAGTATGTGGCCTATACGAACCGAAAACGTGTTCGAAAAGTAAGCAAAATTTAAATAACCGGGACGACCATTCATTCATTCTTAGTAAAAGTAAGTTCAAAACAATACTTTATCGTACATTTTCGAGACAAGAAGCACTACAGAGCTTCTGAATTATACGTCTTGAGAAAAATAGCCGATAATTTCAACATTCTGTGTTTACATCAAAATATCAACATTTTGGCAGCTCATGCCCCTTTAACGATAGTACAACAATCGTGACCTTTAAAAGAACGAGATTTTGTATAATTTTGACAAATCTATACTGGGTTTTATTAAACCTCAGAACAAGCCGAGTTTGTGTTGTGTTCAATATACATCAATCGGTAAAAGAAATTAAATTAAATTTTCCGAAAACTGTTTACATTAAAAAAGGAAGACGGTTTTCTCAGTTAGAAAAAGTTAAGTACCCGCAACCTAAAAAAGGACGACCGCGGCAATGCTCACATATAAACCTCTTAAATGGCTTGAATCATGAATTTTAAACCAGGTGTCAGTTAACCCAATACTCGGAACTAAAGAAGACGGACGTTTTGATTTGAGGGAAACAGAAAGACCTGATACATTTGAGAAGGTAAATTAAAATCAAAAAGATCTGAAAAGGTTGTAATTCAACAGACTTCAGGCAGTTTCTGGTCGATGCTGACGTTCGGACTTCTGTTTTAGGTAACTGGACACATATGATATTGAACCGTGTGTCAAACTTGGTTTGTTACACTGCACAACATCTACACTCAAAGGTAACATGCTAAAACAATGTTATAGGATAAATTACCAGAAAAATGTGATCCACCGTACTTAAATCATAAAACAATTCATACATAAGTGAAATCCAGGGATTTCCTTCACTCAGAAAATTCGCCACTCACTGCAGAACAATATCCCTTTTTGATTAAACTGCAAGCAGCTGGATTCGATGGCCTCGATGGACCTATTATTGTCGTCTTGTGTACCTATGTGTCTTCTCAACAACCACAACAGTACATGATGTTTCGATTTGAATTTAACGCCTTTTTAGTTATAATTATATTTTGGATAATTTATTGTTTTTTTGTGGATATTCATCTGAGACAGTTGAGCACTGCCTTTTGGCCTGCCCAAGGTTCAATGTTCAGCGAAATGTTATGTTCTATTTTACTTTGTGGTTGTATTGAGCCACTGAGTGCCACTACTTTGTTATATGGTAACCCAGAATTAAGTAAATCGTAAAATACTGATATAATGCTGTCAGTTTTTGCCTTTATTTTATCCTCAAAGCGATTTTTGTAAACAATAAATCGGGACCTCCCTGATGAACATATGTAGTGTGCAATGCGTTTTCCATGGTTTCATTTGATTTAATCTAATTATATGGATCATACAGTTTTTGCCTCCTTTAACGTCTCTCTTTCTCCATTGTAAATATTAAAAAACATTGCAGTCTAAACAATACACGATCAATTATATTGTGCAATTTAATTGTTAATAGTCTGAATTGACAATTAAATTGACCGTGTATGGGCGATATTGATGACCTGCGCAATTGTATTGAGTGAATCAAACTATGCTTGATATTTTATTGCGCAATTATATTGTGCAACCAGGCTTGTGCAATATAATTGATCGTGTATGGGCCGCTTTATACTTTATTAAATGGGCACAATATAAACATCTGGCTTAAAGTTTACAACTAAAGAAAAGAAATTATTAGAAGAAAATTCTTAAATCGTTATTCTATCCTGTTAGTTAGCACCATGGATATCAATCTAATTTCTTTTTACACGAAATAAAGCTAAAAATGGCCGTTCAAATGCCCACAAATCTGACAGTAATATGCGAAGAGAAGAGATGCTGTTGTTTCATTGGTCAGTGATATGTTTTCCTACGCGTAAAGGCCCACTTGCCGCCGTTGCCTGTTTGACATGTGTTAAGAAAACCAATTTGCACGAGCTTACTACAGCTACAACCACTAAAATTAAACATAGCACACATAAAGCATGTCCAATTAGGTTTAGAACGTATAAATGACGGGGAAAAACAAACGAAGAATCGAAGCTCGATTACAACAACAACACCGATCAGTGTTGGTTAACTTAAGTGTTGGATTACCCTCATTCAAGCTTTTGTTGTCTGTGGTTTGCACTCGGCAGGCTTTTATAGTCCCTCTTACTCGATCGTTAGTATGTATTTCTTCGATAAAGTTCGTAAAATTATACTGTGTCGTTAGATCGCCCACACGACTCAAACCCTTACGGCACTTTTGCACACGATCAGGTTCGAAGTTTGTTGACATTACGGGCACCTCAAAAATCGGTTTTTCAATTTCAAATTTAAAATACTAAATGATGTCAAAACTTTCAATTTTTGGTAAAAATATAAAGTTCCTAACTTTTTCTGTCTGGGAAAAATACAGAAAACCGTCCACTGTTTTTAATGTAAACCGTCTTCTGGATTTTCGCGGCAAGTGTGCCTTTAATGAAAATCTCATCCGTCATATGTTTGTGGAGGGTGGGCAACTTTATTGCTTTTTTTCCTTTATATATAATATCAAACGAGTTAAAGGTGAATCAAACACCACTGTTCTAATGGCGAATCGGTAATCGAATCCACGTCCCAGAGATTGGCACCTATCACTAGCACTAAATGCCGGCTATTTTATGCATTTATCCAACCGGTGTCACCCCAAAATCGGTAGAAGATTTTTTTTCAAGAGACTCACTTTATAAAAGACACTTACTAATTAAACTCTGCAGTTTCTTCTCCTATAGGCCTATCCATGCTGACCTTTGCTGAAACACAAATCGTTTGAAACTTTTTCACAACACCTTCCCGGGTCCAAGTTCAAACCCAAAGAATAAATAGTTTGTAAGGTTGAATCCAAATCCCTTTACCATCGTGTGAGCTTGATATCTACAGCTTGCATATAAGTGACAAAAACGGACTGATACGTCCATCTGAAAGAGTTGGTAACTGAAATATTTTACAAATTTAGTGCAGTTTTTCCTGGAATATATTCAACGATTTTCAAAACATTTCGAAGCTTTATCATAAACTTTTTAACTTGTCAATAGTTGTAGACTGTCAAGGATTCCAGTCAACCGAATATTAGTCCAGATTTCTTCCAATGAAAGAAATATATCACGATTTCCTATACGAAGCCTGGCGTACATCATCCATACGAATGGACGCGTCAATAAGCTAAAACAACCATCCTACCAAACTTCATGAAGCTGATTTAAAGGGGAAGAAAACAAAATCACTTTAAGGTCTAGAAGAAGCGCGGTACCAAACATATATTCTGCGATTTTTTGTGCCATAATGAAGTTTATAAAATGCCATAATGTGCAACACAAAAAACTTTCAAAATCTCCGATTTAAATCCAGGTTAATTACACTCTCTTTAAATTCTTCCTATCTTAAAGTGGCATGAGCTGCCGAAATTCACACTTTTTCATAATTTCTGATCGTCACGACAGTAAGAGGCTTTGAATGCCATCCAGAAACTTAATGATTGGCGTTGGAATGAGGAAAATCCATACAGTATATGGCCTGTACGAACCGAAAACGTGTTCGAAAAGTACACAAAATTTAAATAACCGGGACGACCATTCATTCATTCTAAGCCAAAGTTAGTTCAAAACAATAATTTATCGTACATTTTCGAGACTAGAAGCACTTAAAAGCTTCTGAAATGTACGTCTTGAGAAAAATAGCCAATAATTTCAACATTCTGTTGTAAAATATCAACATATTGGCAGCTCATGCCCCTTTAAAGTGGCTTGAGCTGCCAAAATTCACCTTTCTTCTTAATTTCTGATCGTCACGACAGTAACAGACCTTTAAGGTCATCGAAAAACGAAAACGGAATGAGGAAAATCTATACAGTATGTGGCCTATACGAACCGGAATAGTGTTCGAAAAGTAAACAAAAGTAAACATTCTAAGCCAAAGTTAGTTAAAAACAATATTTAATCGTACATTCTCAAGACAAGAAGCACTAAAAAGCTCCAGAATTATACGTCTAGAGAAAAATAGCCCATAATTTCAACATTCCGTTTTTACGTCAAAATATCAACATTTTGGCAGCTCATGTCACTTTATGGAAATCAGTTTCAGTTTCTCGAAACTTACATTGAATTACAATGGAAGCATTGAGGTAAATATCACATGGTCAAACACTGATCTGCCTGCCATATTGGTGAGTTACGAAGTGGATGAAATTAACCTAGATTTAAATGGGAGATTCTGAACGTTTACCCATTTGTTTTGCTAGCTGTAATCTAATTTATTAACTTCACTGTCCGCCTAAAAAAATCGCCAGAATATGTGTTTGGTACCATTGGAAAGGAAAACATAGCGCGCTTCTTTTGAACCCTCGAGTGATTTTTTTGTTCCCCCCCCCCCCCCCCCCCTCTTTAAAAGTACGTTTTAAAAAGCATCCACATAAACTTGTTATAAAATCGGAACTAGTGTTCTGACTAAACGCATTCAGTTAGTCACACAGAAGATAATTCAGACCAAACTGACTAAATAAAAAGGAGAAGATTTTTTCCAAAACTTGAGGCTCGCTCATACTAAAATTGAGAATTTACCATTTATTATATTAGCAATAGATTGTTCAATGACATTTGATTGTATACCAAAGACCTATAAGTCTAATATATAGAAATAGTTTGGTTTTGTGCAGATGAATATAAGTTTTTAACTTCAATACATTATGTTCCATGTAAATGTAGGCTGGCTGACAAAATGGTTTCCAACGTAGAAAGGAATAAGACAAGGCTGTCCTTTGTTGAATTTAGAAAGTATTTGCACATCACAGAGCGCTGATGACCCCACAATATTCTTAGGCGAGGAGTCTTCTGTAGAAAACGTCCTGAAAATTGTTAATCATTTTGGTGCATTTTTAGGGTTATGGCATCCACGGATGCCCAGGGATAAATTCTCAATAAGCTCACCTTTTACGTCAGCGTGAGCGTAACTTTTAATCCGGCTATGCGGTTATGGCTGAATATGAAGCTTTGGTTGATTGATTGTTTGGTGTTTCACGCGGGGCTCAAGATTATTTCACTCACACGACCACGACCTTCCGGTGGTAACTGGCAACCATCCCACCAAGAGGCTTTGTGGTTAGGTAAATGGAAATTCAGGGGAGATAAGCCGGGAAATGGAAAATGGAAAGTGAAGGCGAATGAATTAGGTACATTCCCCTTCAGGTCCATTTTTTTATTGGCAATCATATTTAAAGCGAATCGAAAAGATGACAAAATCATGGCAAAAGAGATTCTTGGAAAAGTTTTAGTTATAAAATCACTATTAGTTTGTCAAATAACACATTTGCTAATGTCATTGGTTCCGCCTGACGTTTTACTGCAGCGATGTTTTTTCCACTCGTACAAGCTTTTCGGTAAAGGAAATTTAATGAAGATTTCGATTGGAATGTAATCTGGTCTGATTCATTCAAAACAGTAAAAGAACCAAACCTAAATAAACGACAATGGACAACACTAATATATATCCTACAAATATTCTGTTACAAAAAATGTCGATAACAGACACAGAATGATGCGGCCAAAAGGGCTATATTCTGCTTTTTTCTACCATTGTACGCAAATAAACGATAAACGGTAGAGTGTTTTAAAGCAGCACAATGTTAAATTTAAACAATGTTAGTCAAATTATGGACCACAGTCAAAACTCCGAAGAAAGAAAGCATAATTAATGTTCAATATATATTTCGGTTTATTAAACCATCATCAGGATGATTCCTGATGATTTGTATTGGTAAATTTAGGTATGGGAAATGAAAAAATGGAAATCTTGATATCATTTAACTAGAGAATTTTGCCTACAAGGCCTAGATGAGCTAACGTTATAAATGTACTGAAATTAAAATGTATAATGGTGTGTTTGAATACAATAATATGCTATACCGTTTACTTCAAGGAGAAGGAAAGGAAAGAACACGCATTTTTCTCTGGGCAGATAAAAGATGACAAATATGGGCATAATTTGTCGTATCTAGGCCTAACTTTCTGAAATACCTTACTGAAAACTGGTAAACGCGACGCTGGTATATACAGTCGTATAGTCTGTACAGTCTATACGGTCGTTTTGCCTCAATGTTTAACAATAGGAATGACAGTAGATTTCTTTAAAAAACAATAGAAAAGGACAAGACTTGAGTGAGATTTTAAAATCAATAAGAAACGGAGGCGACAGTTTCATTGCACACACTTTCAAAATAATACTAGTCGTGATATCGTACCCGCATGCCGTATATGTACATGCTTTCTGAACAACAGAAGAGATCGAGAAGATTGATTGATGTTTTACGCCATACTCAAGATTATTTCAGTTATAATGTTTCGTTGCACGGTTTGTGTGTGGGCGGAGGTGTGTGTGTTGGGGGGGGGGGGGGAGGGGCTAATTGCCCTGAGGAAACCTCCGACCTTCGGCGTGTACCTGGGAACTCTCTCACTTAGGAGATCAAGACATTGGACCACTGATGATCGAACAAGAATTTGTCTGACACATTCATTTTCAACTTTCTTGAAGCTCTTAAAGCTCCTTATTAATTGTTTATCAATGTTTTTGGCCAAATAAACGGTCACAGGGCCACTACGAACAAACTAGGGTAATACGATTAAACAAGGTTAATTCCGACTAGACCAACACGAGAACATGGCGACCGTTTCATACATATCACTTCAAAATCCCAACGCCATTTTTCTTGATATCACCAAAAGAAAAAAGAAAATCGTCAATTTACTGTTGACGAAAAATAAATAATCCGTCAATGTGTTCCTATGTTTTATCATAGATATCTTATACGATATCAATGTGTATTATGCATAAAAGGGGGACAACTCTTGGTGCACTACACCTAGCTATTTTGAAAGTTCTCACATTGTTTAGAAACCAGTGGCATCGTCGTTAACATTATTACTAAAAAGAGAACAATCGTCGATCTAAAGATGACGTGAGCTGCATGAAGAAAAACATTAACAACAAAAACTAAAAGTCAACTTTCCTTGCGAATGTGTCAATAAAAACACTTTTTAAAAAAATAATATGAATATTTTAAGAAAAATAACATTGATAGCCCGTGAATAAAATTGTTCCTATTGGTATTGTCACAGGTCCTCATACGGCCGTATACGGATACTCCTATTTTTGGACCTGTAACAATGCCAATACGACCTTTAGAATTATGTCTTATGTCCTTTAGCACATTGCATTATCTTCATGCTATACTCTTTGTTTATCTATGTAAACAAAAGTGTCCAAATTTACCCCGGTGAGGGTCCCATTACACCCCTGGTACCGGGTATACTGGTATAGCCCAACACCAGAGTTTAAACTCTCTGCCCAAAGAAAACGTCTATATAGTTTCTCAAGTTTTTGGTACTATTGTGTAACCCGATGCCGGGGCTATAAACAATTTGTACTTTAATAAATAATTCTACAATCATTTTCTGTGTAACTCCACTAATATACTAAAGTGTCCCAAACGTCCCAGGTATCCCCTACATGTGCTTTATAGGCAGACGAGAATCGATACACAGTGTCCCAAGTTTGTGCCCAATATAATACTGTCCTCTGCCAATCACATTCTGTTCAAAAGCTGCGCGATGGTTGCTGAAGTCACCCACTTAAAAATGACGGAGAAAATCAAACGGTATTTTAGACCCGTTGAAAATATGCTGTCTATGAAATGAAACATATGCTAGCCATTTTATAATCGCCACCTCCTATCTATGTCTATAGATGCCATAACAGGATACCAGTATTTCGGTTAATTTACAAATGTATTTCTTCGGATTGTTTACTCTACTATATTATGCCCAGCTAGTCAGTGGAAACTCTAATATTGGCAAAGCTGTGCGAATCTTATTCTGTTTTAAGCCAGCTAAAACGATTGATTGATTGATTGTTTGGTGTTTTACGTCGCGCTCAAGATTATTTCACTTATATGGCGGCGTTGCCAGTTTTATTGTGGGAGGAAACCGGGCTCTGTGCCCGGAGGAAACCCACAACCATCCCACATACACTGTAGGTCGTTCGAGTGACAACTAAAACGAAAGTAAAAATTCGGAGTATCCGTACTAACCCTACACCACGGGACACGGAAATCAGAATGTTGTGTCAGTTCTAATGTGGACTTATTAACGTAGGCATACTGGGTAAGTTGTATGATCTCTTTATGATTAGCTTATTTATTTGGCTGTTTGACTCACATCTTTGTTTATATTTTTGACTAAATGGTCGATACACTATATAACAGAGCATTCTTTGTGGATTACAAACTTGTTGTGAAGTTTTGAACTAGTTTCTATACATATAATTATGTACACTGTAGATATGGATTAAATCATGGTAATTTCTTTCGACGGTCTTTCTGATACGTTGCTCATTGAAATCCTATTATAAATGCAACGAGACAAAGTCGCACAGGTGAATATTGATCATTTGCCCAATGTTGAACTATACTTACTATCCAGAAAATTCTTCTGACCAAAGCCTAGTCCGAAATATCTGCGATGATGATGTAAGACATTTTTTTGACAGATAGGCCATCATCGCAGATATTTCGGACTAACTAAAGCGAAACTCCTGTCTGTCGTCAACTTAATGAAATGCAATGGGTTTAGGTTTATTACAACAACTCATGATTGTGTAAGTCTTAATGACTTACCGTTCTATGTTTAACACAATAAGAAACTTTTCTCAATGGCCATTTTAGTCAAGAAGTTTTTCCCTGTGCCTATGTGTTTTAGTGTCCATAAATATATGGATTCATGAATATTCATGAACCTTAAAACAAATGGACCCAGGGAGAATCAATATATACGTATTGTATTTCATTTTATTAATTGACCGTGCAAGTTATTACTCGAATACGACCATCGCGGCCGGGTAATATCAGTAGACGAATCAAGTTCGTATTAGCCGTAGGGCTGTATCGGCCGAGTTCAAGTCATATAGGCCGAGTTCAAGTCATATAGGCCGAGTTCAAGTCATATTGGCCGAGTTCAAGTCATATTGGCCGAGTTCACGGAGTGCGGCTGAAAGACGCAATTAATATGACGTCTCAGAGTTTGACAGAAACAGACGACAAATGTTGATATCAAAATGTCTACACCAGAGTGCGTTGTACAAGCTCTTATTGACAGGATATTAGAGTTGGAAGAAAAAACTACTGTAAGTGAATCCGATTGCCGTTTTAGTACAGCTCAAGAGAAAGAAACTTCTCTACTTATCCAGAAACAAAAACACAGAAAGAAAAACAAGGTCGGCGTCAATTTGGCATCCAACAAACAAATGGAAATAACTTCCACAGTCTATTCATGATTGTGTAAGCCTGCGGCCTCGGGCCAATACGGCCACCCTCAGGCCAATACCAAGGCAATACGAAAACACTCGATCAATTACATATAAAATTTACCCCTAACACGTGACTATGACACAACAACGACCGTAAGAATATGTTGTTAATTGACGTGGGCCTAACGACTAAGAAGGTCTTTCAATAAAGGGAAATGGAGCTGATAAGATATTTATATGTATGGATTGGCCCCATGTTAAAAATAGTCCCTATATATAGATCGCCGAACCAAGACAGGCAACGGCTCTCTTTGATTTTTCTCGTGTCTGGAAAACCCAACATTGGTGGGGGTGCGAGATAAAACTGTCTGTCACCGATTTATTTCAATAAACCAAGAAGTTGTTATCCATAAGTAGGCTAATTCTTCACCTTATTGTAACCTTTCAACTTCTAAACGCCATTGAAAGATTTGTATTGTGAAAGTGGTTCCAATTCGATCATCTGCTCAAGGGCTCTCTGAAATCCTTAGGCCTATGTAGGCCTACCCGGTGATTTCGTTGCACGAATGATGATGATTGGTTGTTGTTTTAACGTCGCACTCAAGAATATTTTGCTTGTGTGGCGGTGTTGTCAGGTTTAGTGGGGTAGAAAACCGGGCTATTTGCTCAGAAGAAACTCTTGACTTTGGTGAGAAGGCGAAGGCCTACTTGACAACTCTTCAAAAGAGGTACCGTAGGTGTTGTCCCATAGGCCTACAGTACAGGCACACACAACTTAAATCCTTCATATAATACCATGCCAAGGGCAGATAAGTCAAGGTTTTCTTTGCGAGCTTGCTGTGTGGCGTACGGTATGGGTTTGTTGTGGTGTAGGCCTATAATTTACACGTGGAAAGCACAGCTGTCGGTTAACTTACGATGGTCCCCATTAACCTGGTGCTAGAATGTATTTAGGTATGTTGACACTTCTCCTAGATATATCCAGGATTGAATACGAATATTTATATGATGATTTTTATCGTCAGACAGGTTAAGGGTTTTAGAGATTTGTTATTCAAAATTAAACCAGTAGTAGTCATTCCAGATAACCTCTGACACTGACACAGTGACAGTATGCCCTACCGAGTAACTAATAATAGTATTATGTTCTGCTAGTGCTGTAATCAACAGCTGATATACACGATTTACAAGTACTGCATGTAGACATTTGACTTTTTAAAGGCAGTATATCACTCTACTTCAGAATACATTTATGAGAAATTCGTTTACACGCACTCGCTTAATAGTATACCCAAATAGACAAACAGGACATAGGCTGTCAAATACTTGTCCATGGTTAGAAGTAGGTCACAGTCACAGTCTCGTGACATGTAAATGATAATAACACGAAGAATGAAAAAGACCGGTTATCGGGAGAGCTTTCGTTTTCACATTCAATCCAGGCTTTAACATGCATTTCTCGGTTTAACGTTTTCTGGCTGGGCCTATATATTTTTAGCAGAAGATTTCAATTTTATTTTAGTGGGGTAATTTTTTTAAAACCCTCTATGATTTAAAAGGATGACTGTTTTGGGAATGCCAATTGTAGTGAGCATTTGTGAACTACATCACGTGTATTCGACAAATGGAGTGAGCACTGATGAGCCATTCTACAAATTGTGGTGAGAACTGGCAAACTATTCTACTAATTGTAGTGAGTACTGGTGAACTATTTTACTAATTATAGTGAGCATTGGTGAACTATTTTACTAATTGTAGTGAGCATTGGTGAACTATTCTACTAATTGAAGTGCACATTGGTGAACTATTCTACTAATTGTAGTGCACATTGGTGAACTATTTTACTAATTATAGTGAGCATTGGTGAACTATTTTACTAATTGTAGTGAGCATTGGTGAACTATTCTACTAATTGAAGTGCACATTGGTGAACTATTCTACTAATTGTAGTGCACATTGGTGAACTATTTTACTAATTATAGTGAGCATTGGTGAACTATTTTACTAATTGTAGTGAGCATTGGTGAACTATTCTACTAATTGAAGTGCACATTGGTGAACTATTCTACTAATTGTAGTGCACATTGGTGAACTATTTTACTAATTATAGTGAGCATTGGTGAACTATTTTACTAATTGTAGTGAGCATTGGTGAACTATTCTACTAATTGAAGTGCACATTGGTGAACTATTTTACTAATTGTAGTGAGCATTAGTGAACTATTCTACTAATTGTAGTGAGCATTGGTGAACTATTCTACTAGTTGTAGTGAGCATTGGTGAACTATTCTACTAATTGAAGTGCACATTGGTGAACTATTCTACTAATTGTAGTGAGCATTGGTGAACTATTCTACTAGTTGTAGTGAGCATTGGTGAACTATTCTACTAATTGAAGTGCACATTGGTGAACTATTCTACTAGTTGTAGTGAGCATTGGTGAACTATTCTACTAATTGAAGTGCACATTGGTGAACTATTTTACTAATTGTAGTGAGCATTGGTGAACTATTTTACTAATTGTAGTGAGCATTGGTGAACTATTCTACTGCATTGTAGTGAGCATTGGTGAACTATTCTACTAATTGAAGTGCACATTGGTGAACTATTTTACTAATTGTAGTGAGCATTGGTGAACTATTTTACTAATTGTAGTGAGCATTGGTGAACTATTCTACTAATTGAAGTGCACATTGGTGAACTATTCTACTAATTGTAGTGAGCATTGGTGAACTATTTTACTAATTGTAGTGAGCATTGGTGAACTATTCTACTAATTGAAGTGCACATTGGTGAACTATTTTACTAATTGTAGTGAGCATTGGTGAACTATTCTACTAATTGTAGTGAGCATTGGTGAACTATTCTACTAGTTGTAGTGAGCATTGGTGAACTATTCTACTAATTGAAGTGCACATTGGTGAACTATTCTACTAATTGTAGTGAGCATTGGTGAACTATTCTACTAATTATAGTTGGCATTGGTGAACTATTTTACTAATTGTAGTGACCACTGGCAAACTATTCTACTAATTGTAGTGAGCATTGGCGAACTATTCTACTAATTATAGTGGGCATTGGTCAACTATTTTACTGAGTGTAGTGGGCATTGGCGAACTATTCTACTAATTGTAGTGGGCATTGGCGAACTGTTCTACTAATTGTAGTGAGCATTGGTGAACTATACTACTAATTGTAGTGAGCATTGGTGAACCATTCTACTAATTGTAGTGAGCATTGGTGAACTATTCTACTAATTGTAGTGAGTAGCCTACTGGTGAACTATTCTACTAATTGTAGTGAGTATTGGTGAACTATTCTACCAATTGTAGTGAGCATTGGTGAACTATTCTACTAATTGTAGTGAGCATTGGTGAACTATACTACTAATTGTAGTGAGCGTTGGTGAACTATTCTACTAATTGTAGTGAGCATTGGTGAACTATTCTACTAATTCTAGTGAGTACTGGTGAACTATTCTACTAATTGTAGTGAGCATCGGTGAACTATTCTACTAATTGTAGTGACTACTGATGAACTATTCTACTAATTGTAGTGGGCATTGGCCAACTATTCTATTAATTGTAGTGGGCATTGGTGAACTATTCTACTTATTGTAGTGGGCATTGGTGAACTATTCTACTAATTGTAGTGAGCATTGGTGAACTATTCTACTAATTGTAGTTGGCGTTGGTGAACTATTCTACTAATTCTAGTGAGCATTGGTGAACTATTCTACTAATTGTAGTGGGCATTGGTGAACTATTCTACTAATTGTAGTGAGCATTGGCGAACTATTCTACTAATTGTAGTGCACACTGGTGAACTATTCTACTAATTGTAGTGCAGATTGGTCAACTATTCCACTAATTGTAGTGCACACTGGTGAACTATTCTACTAATTGTAGTGAGCATTGGTGAACTATTCTACTAATTGTAGTGGACATTGGTATACTATTCTACTAATTGTAGTGAGCATTGGTGAACTATTCTACTAATTCTAGTGAGTACTGGTGAACTATTCTACTAATTGTAGTGAGCATCGGTGAACTATTCTACTAATTGTAGTGACTACTGGTGAACTATTCTACTAATTGTAGTGGGCATTGGCCAACTATTCTATTAATTGTAGTGGGCATTGGTGAACTATTCTACTAATTGTAGTGGGCATTGGTGAACTATTCTACTAATTGTAGTGAGCATTGGTGAACTATTCTACCAATTGTAGTTGGCGTTGGTGAACTATTCTACTAATTCTAGTGAGCATTGCTGAACTATTCTACTAATTGTAGTGGGCATTGGTGAACTATTCTACTAATTGTAGTGAGCATTGGCGAACTATTCTACTAATTGTAGTGCACACTGGTGAACTATTCTACTAATTGTAGTGCAGATTGGTGAACTATTCCACTAATTGTAGTGCACACTGGTGAACTATTCTACTAATTGTAGTGAGCATTGGTGAACTATTCTACTAATTGTAGTGGACATTGGTGTACTATTCTACTAATTGTAGTGAGCATTGGTGAACTATTCTGCTAATTGTACTGAGCACTGGTGAACTATTCTAATTTCTACTAATTGGAGTGATCATTGGTGAATTATTCTACTAATTGTAGTCAGAACTGATGAACTTTTCTCCTAATTGTAGGGAGAACATGGGAAAGTTACAAATTGTACTCAGCACTGGTGATTTATTGCACTAATTGTAGTTGCCACAGGTGACCTATTCTACTGTACTGTATGTAGAACTGGTGAAGTATTCTACTAATTGCACTGAGCACTGGTGAATTATTGTACTAATCTAGCCACTACAACTAGCAGAATAGTTCACCATTTAGTGGTTACTACATTTAGCACAATAGTTGCTCCATGGGAGCCCGCTCGATAAGTACTGCTCTTGAAACCTATTATGTTTTAACGAGGAACACGACTGCACAAATGTAGCAATCTAGGACTGAATTTTGCCAAATGCAGTACTTATGGTCCATATCTATAAACCTGTTCTTGAACAACCTTATCAATTGTGACAGATTATGCTAGGTAGACAAATGACCCAAGCAGTAAAGTGGTTGATTCTTAGCCTGCATAGAGCCGGCTCTGAATGGAATAAGTAACCGCAGACCTCCATACAAACTGCGCAATACCTTTGACATAGATCACAAAAGTTTGCTGACACTAGTAAAACTGGTTTCCAATTCCACCCTAAAATGTCTCCGTCTCTGTCGTTTTACACTCAGCTGCCAAACAGTTCTAAAAATCATCTTAGGGATGCGGGTGTGAGGACTCAAAGACAAATCAAGCATCCTTAACTCACAATTACAATTAAACGACTTTGTCTGGATTGATGTAGACAAAGAGTCGACAAGGTGGACGTTAATATCTAGGAGAAGATCCCATTAGTCCGACTAGAACAGATTCCTTCTGTAGGCTGATGATTGCAAAATTAGAGGTTGGACGTCTCTTCGAACAGCTGTTTATGGTGTATGGAAGTGCTGGATCTACTAATTGTAGTGGGCATTGGTGAACTATTCTACTAATTTGTAGTGAGCATTGGTGAACTATTCTACTAATTTGTAGTGAGCATTGGTGAACTATTCTACTAATTTGTAGTGAGCATTGGTGAACTATTCTACTAATTTGTAGTGAGCATTGGTGAACTATTCTACTAATTTGTAGTGAGCATTGGTGAACTATTCTACTAATTTGTAGTGAGCATTGGTGAACTATTCTACTAATTTGTAGTGAGCATTGGTGAACTATTCTACTAATTTGTAGTGAGCATTGGTGAACTATTCTACTAATTTGTAGTGAGCATTGGTGAACTATTCTGCTAATTATAGTTGGCATTGGTGAACTATTCTACTAATTATAATTGGCATAGGTGAACTATTCTACTAATTGTAGTGAGCATTGGTGAACTATTCTGCTAATTATAGTTGGCATTGGTGAACTATTCTACTAATTTGTAGTGAGCATTGGTGAACTATTTTACTAATTGTAGTGAACATTGGTGAACTATTCTACTAATTGTAGTACACATTGGTGACCTATTCTACTAATTGTAATGAGCATTGGTGAACTATTCTACTAATTGTAGTGAGCATTGGTGAACTATTCTACTAATTGTAGTGAGCATTGGTGAACTATTTTACTGATTGTAGTGAGCATTGGCGACCTATTCTACTAATTGTAGTGCACATTGGTGAACTATTCTACTAATTGTAATGAACATTGGTGAACTATTCTACTAATTGTAGTGAGCATTGGCGAACTATTCTACTAATTGTAATGAGCATTGGTGAACTATTCTACTAATTGTAGTGAGCATTGGTGAACTATTCTACTAATTGTAGTAAACATTGGTGAACTATTTTACTAATTGTAGTGAGCATTGGCGACCTATTCTACTAATTGTAGTGCACATTGGTGAACTATTCTACTAATTGTAGTGCACATTGGTGAACTATTCTACTAATTGTAGTGAGCATTGGTGAACTATTCTAATAATTGTAGTGGGCATTGGCAAACTATTCAACTAATTATAGTGGGCATTGGTGAACTATTCTACTAAATGTAGTACACATTGGTGAACTATTCTACTAATTGTAGTGAGCATTGGTGAACTATTCTACTAATTGTAGTGCACATTGGTTAACTATTCTACTAATTGTAGTGAGCATTGGTGAACTATTCTACTAATTGTAGAGGGCATTGGCAAACTATTCAACTAATTATAGTTGGCATTGGTGAACTAATCTACTAATTATAATGAACATTGGTGAACTATTTTACTAATTGTAGTGAGCATTGGCGAACTGTTCTACTAATTGTAGTGAGCATTGGCGAACTATTCTACTAATTGTAGTACACATTGGTGAACTATTCTACTAATTGTAGTGGGCATTGGTGAACTATCCTACTAATTGTAGTGAGCATTGGTGAACTATTCTACTAATTGTAGTGAGCATTGGTGAACTATTCTACTAATTGTAATGGGCATTGGCAAACTATTCAACTAATTATAGTTGGCATTGGTGAGCTAATCTACTAATTATAGTGAACATTGGTGAACTATTTTACTAATTGTAGTGAGCATTGGCGAACTGTTCTACTAATTGTAGTGAGCATTGGCGAACTATTCTACTAATTGTAGTACACATTGGTGAACTATTCTACTAATTGTAGTGAGCATTGGTGAACTATTCTACTAATTGTAGTGCGCATTGGTGAACTATTTTACTAATTGTAGTGAGCATTGGCGACCTATTCTACTAATTGTAGTGCACATTGGTGAACTATTCTACTAATTGTAATGAACATTGGTGTATTCTACTAATTGTAGTGAGCATTGGCGAACTATTCTACTAATTGTAATGAGCATTGGTGAACTATTCTACTAATTGTAGTGAGCATTGGTGAACTATTCTACTAATTGTAGTAAACATTGGTGAACTATTTTACTAATTGTAGTGAGCATTGGCGACCTATTCTACTAATTGTAGTGCACATTGGTGAACTATTCTACTAATTGTAGTGCACATTGGTGAACTATTCTACTAATTGTAGTGAGCATTGGTGAACTATTCTAATAATTGTAGTGGGCATTGGCAAACTATTCAACTAATTATAGTGGGCATTGGTGAACTATTCTACTAAATGTAGTACACATTGGTGAACTATTCTACTAATTGTAGTGCACATTGGTGAACTATTCTACTAATTGTAGTGAGCATTGGTGAACTATTCTACTAATTGTAGTGGGCATTGGCAAACTATTCAACTAATTATAGTTGGCATTGGTGAACTAATCTACTAATTATAATGAACATTGGTGAACCATTTTACTAATTGTAGTGAGCATTGGCGAACTGTTCTACTAATTGTAGTGAGCATTGGCGAACTATTCTACTAATTGTAGTACACATTGGTGAACTATTCTACTAATTGTAGTGGGCATTGGTGAACTATCCTACTAATTGTAGTGAGCATTGGTTAACTATTCTACTAATTGTAGTGAGCATTGGTTAACTATTCTACTAATTGTAGTGAGCATTGGTGAACTATTCTACTAATTGTAGTGGGCATTGGTGAACTATCCTACTAATTGTAGTACACATTGGTGAACTATTCTACTAATTGTAGTGGGCATTGGTGAACTATTCTACTAATTTTAGTGAGCATTGGTGAACTATTCTACTAATTGTAGTGAGCATTGGTGAACTATTCTGCTAATTGGAGTGAGCACTGGTGAAGTATTCTGCTAATTGTAGTGAGCACTGGTGAAGTATTCTGCTAATTGGAGTGAGCACTGGTGAACTATTCTGCTAAATGGAGTGAGCACTGGTGAAGTATTCTGCTAATTGTAGTGAGCTCTGGTGAACTTTTCTGCTAATTGAATTGAGCACGGGTGAACTATTCTACCAATTGCACTGAGCACTGATAAATTATTGTACTAATCTAGCCACTACAACTAGCAGAATAGTTCACCATTTAGTGGTTACTACATTAAGCACAATAGTTGCTCCATGGGAGCCTGCTCGATACTGCTCTTGAAACCTATTATGTTTTAACGAGGAACACGATCGCACAAACATAGCAATCTGGGACTGAATTTTGCCAAATGCAGTACTTATGGTCCATATTATCTATAAACCTGTTCTTGAACAACCTTATCAATTGTGACAGATTATGTTGTGTAGACAAATGTCTCAAGCAGTAGTGGTGGATTATTAGCCTGCATACAGCCGTGGATTATTAGCCTGCATACAGCCGTGGATTATTAGCCTGCATACAGCCGTGGATTATTAGCCTGCATACAGCCGTGGATTATTAGCCTGCATACAGCCGTGGATTATTAGCCTGCATACAGCCGTGGATTATTAGCCTGCATACAGCCGTGGATTATTAGCCTGCATACAGCCGTGGATTATTAGCCTGCATACAGCCGTGGATTATTAGCCTGCATACAGCCGTGGATTATTAGCCTGCATACAGCCGTGGATTATTAGCCTGCATACAGCCGTGGATTATTAGCCTGCATACAGCCGTGGATTATTAGCCTGCATACAGTTGGCTCTGAATGGAATAAGTAACGGCAGACCTCCATACAAACTGCGCAATACCTTTGACATAGATCACAAAAGTTTGCTGAGACTAGTAAGACTGGTTTCCTATTCCAGCCTAAAATGTCTCCGTCTCTGTCGTTTTACACTCAGCTGCCAAACAGTTCTAAAAATCATCTTAGGGATGCGGGTGTGAGGACCCAAAGACAAATCAAGCATCCTTCACTCACAATTACAATTAAACGACTTTGTCTGGATTGATGTAGACAAAGAGTCGACAAGGTGGACTCCGACTAGAACAGATTCCTTCTGTAGGCTGATGATTGCAAAATTAGAGGTTGGACGTCTCTTCGAACAGCTGTATATGGTGTATGGAGGTGCTTGATCCATTTCTGTCGTTCCATGTTTTAATAATCATCCATTCGCCACCAGACCACTATTCTTGGATGATAGCCCTCAGCCCCATGTTTTAGAGATGTGATTCTACATACATACATAATTTGATTATTTGGCGGCTCCATTCTGTTGAATGATGTGCGCCACTAGATGTGATTCTGTTTATCAAGAACAATGCTAACTAAAGCATACCATGGCCAACAATGAATGTGGGACATGTTAGGACGTCTATGTCTGCATCCTCCTCCACAAACTTTTTGGGAACACTTTTTTGGTTATTTTTATATTACCTCCAGTTTATACATTTTTAAAAGATAATAATCCAGTGAATGGGACGGATTTATTTGAATTATATCTCAACAAATCCTTTGAGTGTTTCATTTTTGTTTTCCAGATTTTATTTGAAAAAAAGAGAGACAGACAATATGAGCCTTTCTGACAAAAACCCGCTTATCACGAACGCCCCGGTAGGTATGATATGTTTTTTTCATCATACTGCGTCAGTGGTATACAGAACTCTTCATATGGGAATATTACCTCCTTCAAGCCACCACACCCTATCTGACAACGCCACTATATATGTGAAATAATACATCATCAATTAAAATAATGCTACTTTTTTCGTCGTTTTTGCAAAACTTTTCCAATATCAAATCCTAATCGTGTTAGCGAGTCTGATGTTTGCAAACAAGACTTTTACTAAAATGCAAGGTTTAGGTTAAATACTTGTGATTGGTTGTGGGTTCGAATCACTCTCAATACTTTTGAAATACATTCAATGCAAACATATTAGAAATGTGTTTGGTTCAATACTAGTGAAGTACATGCAAAATTATTAGAAATGTGTTGTAAGTTTTATTAAAGCAAGCGTTCCTCTAGGATTGAAATCAATTGTTAGCTCATGTTGATGAGGGAAAGGCTCATATAACAATTATATAAGAAGAAGAAAATTAAACTTCCTTTGACCTGAAATAACTAAGAGTATGGCTTTTTCCTGACGATGTGCGTGTTTATATTTTAATATTGTAGTCCAGTGTGGAAGAGGGAAGAATTGGTTATGGTTCCACCAACAATGTTCCTCCAGCCTATGCTGCCAAAGAAAGAGGTCAGTATAATATCAGTAATTGAATAAATACATTCAGACGGAATAGGCTTAAAGCGTAATGACGTCTTATGGGATCTGAATGATTAAAGTGACCAGCTGGTTACAAGCCCTTGTAAAACGCACATAACTGCATGCCTTAATTCCTTTCTGTTGGTTATAGTGTGTTTGTGCAGAACCTCTGTCTGATTTGCCCAATGTATCAAATTATTATCCTTGTTTGTCATTATAATGTGTTTGTAGAACCTCTGTCTGATTTACCCAATGTATCAAATTATTATCCTTGTTTGTCATTATAATGTGTTTGTAGAACCTCTGTTTGATTTACTCAATGTATCAAATTATTATCCTTGTTTGCCATTATAATGTGTTTGTAGAACCTCTGTCTGATTTACTCAATGTATCAAATTATTATCCGCGTTTGTCATTATAATGTGTTTGTAGAACCTCTGTCTGATTTACTCAATGTATCAAATTATTATCCGCATTTTTCATTATAATGTGTTTGTAGAACCTCTGTTTGATTTACTCAATTATCAAATTATTATCCTTGTTTGCCATTATAATGTGTTTGTAGAACCTCTGTCTGATTTACTCAATGTATCAAATTATTATCCGCGTTTGTCATTATAATGTGTTTGCAGAACCTCTGTCCGATTTACCCAATGTATCAAATTGTCATTATAATGTGTTTGCAGAACCTCTGTCCGATGATTGATTTACCCAATGTATCAAATTGTCATTATAATGTGTTTGCAGAACCTCTGTCCGATGATTGATTTACCCAATGTATCAAATTGTCATTATAATGTGTTTGCAGAACCTCTGTCCGATGATTGATTTACCCAATGTATCAAATTGTCATTATAATGTGTTTGCAGAACCTCTGTCCGATGATTGATTTACCCAATGTATCAAATTGTCATTATAATGTGTTTGCAGAACCTCTGTCCGATGATTGATTTACCCAATGTATCAAATTGTCATTATAATGTGTTTGCAGAACCTCTGTCCGATTTACCCAATGTATCAAATTGTCATTATAATGTATTTGCAGAACCTCTGTCCGATTTACCCAATGTATCAAATTGTCATTATAATGTATTTGCAGAACCTCTGTCCGATTTACCCAATGTATCAAATTGTCATTATAATGTGTTTGCAGAACCTCTGTCCGATTTACCCAATGTATCAAATTGTCATTATAATGTGTTTGCAGAACCTCTGTCCGATTTACCCAATGTATCAAATTGTCATTATAATGTGTTTGCAGAACCTCTGTCCGATTTACCCAATGTATCAAATTGTCATTATAATGTGTTTGCAGAACCTCTGTCCGATTTACCCAATGTATCAAATTGTCATTATAATGTGTTTGCAGAACCTCTGTCCGATTTACCCAATGTATCAAATTGTCATTATAATGTGTTTGCAGAACCTCTGTCCGATTTACCCAATGTATCAAATTGTCATTATAATGTGTTTGCAGAACCTCTGTCCGATTTACCCAATGTATCAAATTGTCATTATAATGTATTTGCAGAACCTCTGTCCGATTTACCCAATGTATCAAATTGTCATTATAATGTATTTGCAGAACCTCTGTCCGATTTACCCAATGTATCAAATTGTCATTATAATGTGTTTGCAGAACCTCTGTCCGATTTACCCAATGTATCAAATTGTCATTATAATGTGTTTGCAGAACCTCTGTCCGATTTACCCAATGTATCAAATTGTCATTATAATGTGTTTGCAGAACCTCTGTCCGATTTACCCAATGTATCAAATTGTCATTATAATGTATTTGCAGAACCTCCGTCCTATGAATCTCTGCGAGATAAGATACGTGAGACACGGGAGCAATCCGAGTCTACCTGTATGTTCCTATGGAAGATTATGGTACTTGTACTCTGTGGAACAGGTTTGTCTTATTTGAGATTTCCAATCTGTATCTTTATATCCTGTAGGAAAGTAGTTCTTATAACATTATCCAAGTAAATAACAAAACATTGTTTCCACTTTTCCTAACTGCTACCAATTCTTAAATCAATGTGAAAAGCATGTATTTTTCTTTTCTTATAATCAGCTACGTTTTCAAAAAAGTGAAATAGAGCTTATAGTTGGTGTATGTTTGCTGAAGAATATATCATTCTCGTTACCTACAGTACACACAGAAAGACTGAATAATAATGTTACGGTAAAGTGTTAAGACTTTACTGAACTGTGATAAAGAAACTAACAAAGTGATATCATTGAATTGAAGAAGCCACTAGTCATGTACAAGTCTTTAACTGTCTTACCATGGATTGATTGATTGTTTGGTGTTTTACGCTGAGCTCAAGATTATTTCACTTATATGGTGGCGTTGCCAATTTTATTGTGGGAAACTCGCGACCTTCCGGTGGTAACTGGCAACCATCCCTCATAGGTTGTTCAAGTGAAAATCCAGTCAGAAAATTTTCCAATTTTTGTTTAACCATTGGTGGAAGGCTGTTCGGATTGAGCGTCCAACGCTCTACCTACTGAGCCACGGAGACCCCCACCCCCACCCTTACAATGGATAAAGTGTCATTAATAATACGTGTCTATTTTCAGTGGGCTATGTTATCATTATTGGTCTGATGTTTGTGCTCCCTGTTGCTATGATTGTCATGGGTGAGTACAACATTGAATGGTTAATGGGGAAATTGTCTTTGACTTTTTGAAACCAAAATATTGTGTTTTATTTCATTATAAACCTACCCATTTTGTTCAGCAAAACTTGTTTTTTTGTTGTATAAAAAGATTTTATATTATTTATATTATTATGTAAACACACAATATTATTTAGTCCTAAATGCACACAGCCGGAGCCTGGTTCACAAAGCGGCGTAGATGTATTTTTTTTGCGTAACTTTCATACTAACGTATCCCTACACTATGGGTTGCTATGGCAGTTACGTAAAAACTTACGCTATGCCGCTTTGTGAAACAAGCTGCAGAACATTAAGATCCAATTATGTTTTCATGTGATGATTTAAACTCACAATCTTATATAGTTCTAAACGCCTATATGGCAGCGTTGCCAGGTTAAGTAGGGGAGGAAAACGGGCTCATTGCCAGGAGGAAACCCCAACCTTCTGCAAGTACCTGGCAACTCTTCCACATACAGATAATTTATTGGAGTCAGAATAAACCTGTCTAACCAATATAAGTGCTCTGCTTGGCAGAAGCTCCGTCTTCAAAGCGGTTATGTTCTAAGAACTGTCTGAAACTCTCTTATAAGTAAGGAGTTTTTGTGAACAACACTGTGTGGTTATACCTTGATTATTTCTCATTAACCCTTGTGTTGTTGGACTCTTTGACAGGGTTTTTCTTTTCTACAAATAAACCAAATGAACATTTACGAAATCCTATATTAAAGGCCAGCTTATGATTTTTCTAAAAATACTAAGTGATAATGTGTACAAAGTGAATTTTTCCAGAACACTAATTTTCTGTTCCCATTTTGTGTTTAGGGGGTCTGTACTACCATGACTGCTCCGCCGAGAGGTACATCCCCATCTACCTGATCGTTATGGGTACATTTTGTCTGTTTCTGGCTGTACTGAATGGTGTACAAAGGTGCATCTGTACACAAGGTGGTGGCGATGAGGAAGAAAGACGAGATAGACTTCAGCCTTTTGAAGTCCTCATAACATGTTTTCTGTTGGGATGGTTTATCACAGGTAAACATTCTGTCTGAGATAAATTCATTGATGTTGTCGAAAAAAATATATTTCATGCTAGATCTGCTCACACCTTGTTGTTTGTGCAATTGAGGACATGCAGGGTGAGAATAGTCATTAAGTTTCGCCCTATTGGGTATTACGTATTGAGTGTCACCACCGTGTATGCGAATGGTTTTTTTCTAGTCTCACACAGCCTTATCCATTCATTATCTCCCCCTTCTAAATTAGGACCAATGATAATGCTTTCCATCCCTTCACTGTTAACAGGTAATATCTGGATTTACAGAACCTACTACCATTACCAATGGACAGACAAATCTGCCTCAGATTACTGTGACAGAACATTCTACATGTTCTCCTTTTGGATAACTACCAGTATTTACATGTTATTTGCCAGTCTATGTTGTTGTGGTATGGTGGCCTCCTGTATTTCCTATTGCTGTCTCAGTGATCGTCACACATAAAACAGACTGTGAGGGAATCTCACATTGAGCCATGGATATTGTTCATCCTTCCCTAACTGAATTATGTGAAAATTGGTTTGGTTAATTCTCAACATTATTATTGATGTGGACATAGCAGATTTATTTTTCATGATTGTCATAGTGACTTACTGTTTTCATTCAACATCAATTTACCATGGTTTCTATTGGCCACATCTACTGAAGAGATTTGACCATCAGTCGAGAAGCGTCGTGCCTTAATCTGATTGATAACAAGATGGCCAACTGTGGGTTGAGCTTGAATGGAGTAGGCCTATGTTGGGGAATATTAGAGTAAATATAAGAGTAAAGTGGCAGAAATTTTGTCTGTTCACTAGAATTTGGCAAAGGATACTCCGTTGAAATCAATTCTCGAGATTATAACATTTATGAAATACACCCTATTGTTTCTACCATCTCTGAATCAAAATATGCTTTACTATTTACGTGTATCTTCAGTTGTTTAAATGTTTTGAGATCTTTACAATTGTTTGACGTATTATATATATATAAAGGTCAATTTATACTACTACTTGAAAGTATATCTTTTATAGTTAACAGTTTTAAACTTTAACTACTCTCTTGGCTTTACACATGTGATCATTCTAATAAAATATGTCCTATGCAAAATTTACATATCTCTTTGAAATTAAGTTAAAGTAACATTGACTGCTAGGATTGTAGGTTTACTTTCATTGGTTGGTTGATGTTTTACGCCGCACTCAAAATTATTTCACTTATATGGCGGCTTTGTCATGTTTAGTAGGGTAGGAAGCCGGCCTCATTGCTCGGAGGAAACTCCCAAGCTTCGAAGAGTATCGGACAACTCTTCAACATACGACGATGGAGTTAAAAATCCACTCAGAAATATTTCAATTTTATTTCGACTGAGTGGCATTCAAAGTGGCGATTCAAACCTATCCATGGAAGGACTGTGTCTAACTCAGGGACTATCACTCTGCTGACTGAGCTGTCAAGGTCCCCGTCTTATGTTGAAACTGGTACCATAATAGTTTTTTCATTATTTTTGGGATTATACTTACTTGAAAAATGGCAGAAATAATTCTACCGAGTTTGGGCAATGTCCGCAAAAGGAATCAAACTTGCGTCAAGAGTATGTCACCAAGCACTAAATGACGGCTGTCTTTATTCCAAGAGGAGGCTGGTTGGCAGAATGAATAAGACAGTTGTCATTTAGTGCTGGTGATAGGTGCCAAACTCTCGGAGACAGGATCGATTTCCTTTTGGAGCGTCACAAAAAATCTATAGAAGAATTTCTGCCATTTCCAAAAAGTGTTATCCCTAAAATGAATAGGCCTACTATTACACTCAATTTCTAGATTGATCCATGGATTGATTGATTGGTGTTTTACGCCGCGCTCAAGATTATTTCACTTACATGGCGGCGTTGCCAGTTTTATTGTGGGAGGAAACCGGGCTCTGTGCCCGGAGGAAACCCACGACCTTCCGCTGGTAACTGGCAACCATCCCACATAGGTCGTTCGAGTGAAAACCCAGTCAGAAAATTTTCCAATTTTTTTGGACTGAGTGGGAATCGAACCCGCGACCCATTGGTGGAAGGCTGTTTGGATTGAGCGTCCAACGCTCTACCTACTGAGCCACGGAGGCCCCCTTGATCCATGGAAGACGTCAAATAAATGCATCACCATCCAAAGCAGCTTTGTTACTTTAAAGCGTATAAATCCGTTGTTCTTTATTCGGTGTATGTACTAAAATACTCTGGGCGGAGTTGTTTGTAGCAAAAAGTACCTCACAAGCGTGTATGCTTATGAAACAACATTCAATAGAAAATGACGTCACGATTTGTTTTTCGTATGGAGAAAAGAATTATGTGGTTGGTATGTTGCCAAGAGTTGCCAGGTACTCGTCAAAGGTTTCCTCCCCCACTAAATCAATCACTTTGTGGTAATATCAGAAAGCACTTAGTTACAGACTCGCATTCTGGGCATTGCGACCAATGAAATGCCTACAAATTTCTCTGACTGGTGATAAGGCTTAATCTCCACCTTCAGTAAATGAGAACATTTTCAAAGGTTCCAATACGCATAGCTACATAATCTAATCGTAAAAGGGGAACAACTCTGCTCAGTAAAAAAAAAATGAGTTGGATTTGATTGATTGATTGTTTGCCAGTTTTATTATGGGAGGAAACGGGCTCTGTGCCCGAAAGAAACCCACGACCTTACAATGGCAACTGGCAACAATCCCACATCATGTAGGTGGTTCGAGTGAAAACTCAGAAAATTTTCCATTTTTTTCGGATTGAGTGGGATTAAAACCCGCGACCCATTGGTGGAAGGCTGTTCTGATTGAGCGTCCAACGCTCTACCTACTGAGCCCCCGGCTGGATTTGATCTCTGCATCTTATACACACAGAGGTTAAATCAAGCCCATTGGAACACGTATATTTCAAATCTTCTGGAGAAAAACAAAAAAAGACAAATTTTTGGCAAGTCATACCCCTTAAAACTCTGGCCTATATTGTTGAAATTTTCCTATATTTACAAACTTTTTAATGAGCACAAAAACTAACTGGGTATAACATGTATCAAAGGTCTGAATAGTTTTGCGCTATTGATTTAGAATAAGGGGAAACTTTCACCCTCACTGGATATATACATATTTTTCATCAGCACAAAGAACTTTTCCCTTCACCAACTCAAATAATTTAAAAAAAGTTCTCCATTGTTATAACTGAGTGTTTTATTAGAATATATATTATACAAATAAGGCTGATTACACAATAGTCAGAGGTGAAATATGACCAGATGTATGATTGGAGCTCTATTTGTCTTCAATAGGATATATATATAGTACTATATCCAGGTACATTCAGCTACCTCTTATCAGTCATCAGCTTGAGATAATGATTGTAGGTGGTCTTAACCTGATGTAACACCTGGTCTCCTATATTGACCACCTGTTGACATTGAGGTATAATCTTCTTCATATCACAGTAGATGTAAAGTCCAATAGTGACAGCTAATACAGCCAGTAGTATGTTAAACAGAGCCAAACAACAGGTCATTCCCCATCCACCACCTATAACAGTAAACAAGCATTATTTATAGGCAGGAAATATTCCTGATGATAAATACGTACATTTGCCGAAATATAGAATATCATTCAACTATGACTTCAGTTTTTGGACTTGCATTTCTTTTGTTTTATATAAAATTCTTCTTTGTGGATACATTGATTGATTGATTGTTTGGTGTTTTACGCCGCGCTCAAGATTCACTTATATTGCGGCATTGCCAGTTTTATTGTGGAGGAAACTCACGACCTTCCGGTGTTAAATGGCAACCATCTCAAATAGGTCGTTCGAGTGAAAACCCAGTCAGAAAATTTTCAAATTTTTTGGGACTGAGTGGGATTTGAACTCGTGACACATTGGCGGAAGGCTGTTGGAATCTAACGCATGTGTGAAACTTTTTCAAAGGGGTACATATATAACTCCTGAAAAAAATCAGACCCCACTGAAAAGATCAGTGGAATTTGACTTGTTGAAAAAAAGTGATTGAGTGAATCTTGTCAAAAACATATCACAAGAAGGATGTTAAGTTTCTAAGTTAAAGTTCAGAGTTTTGAAAATAATGTGAATTTAGGATATTTCTAGGCAGCAGTGTAACAGTATATATGTATGTTACTAAGTAAATAACTTCAGGATAAAACATCCAGTTGCATTTATTTTTAAATGGCCTCTTGTAATTATCATAATAATCTAGTGTACGAAATTTTAAAATTAAATGTGAAACACTTTCTGATTGATTGATGTTCACAACACTGAAGATTATTTCACTTTAATAGGTTTAGTGGGTAAGGACCCCAGGCTTTTTGCTGATCGACCAGGAAAAAACTTCAGGCCAGTGTTGGAATTTAAGTCGCGACCTGGGGTTACTGTCACACCACTCCTCAACTAAATGAGTTTACTGAGTAGAGTTATTCCCCTTATACCATTAGATTATGCAGCTATGCCTTTTGAAACATAGAGATGCTGAAAATACTTACTCCCATGTGTATGATATCTATCAATAAAATATTTACCATTATGCTATTCAAACTGTCAACACCATTATGCTATTCAAACTGTCAACACAGTAGAAAGACATTGAGGTAGCACCCCCTATCTTAACTATCATTGGAGATCATCAGCAAAATGATGGCTGACATTTACAAAATCTCTGTAAAGATGATATCAGTATATAATGTCATACCTTTAGCTTTAACTGGAAGAGTGTCCTGAGCAGATGTATTCCTTATGGGACTAGCTCCTTCATCTACAAAAATAAATATTTGACCACATTTTAAAGCTGTGACTTATTCAATCATATTGCTGGAGGAAGCTCACATTGCCCTGTACCCTAGCAACCATCCATCCCCACTTCAGCCCATTAAACATCTCCAGATAGATGTAGTCCAACAACATCAAGACGTCATGGCAGAAGCTTTATATCCAGCAAGTGCAGCGGCGATTTCTTCCTTATTTAATTCAATCACCCTTGAGAATAATATCTGTGACAATCACCCTTGAGAATAATATCTGTGACAATCACCCTTGAGAATAATATCTGAGACAATCACCCTTGAGAATAATATCTGAGACAATCACCCTTGAGAATAATATCTGAGACAATCACCCTTGAGAATAATATCTGAGACAATCACCCTTGAGAATAATATCGGAGACAATCACCCTTGAGAATAAAATCTGACACAATCACTCTTGAGAATAATATATGTGACAATCACCCTTGAGAATAATATCTGAGACAATCACCCTTGAGAATAATATCGGAGACAATCACCCTTGAGAATAATATCTGAGACAATCACCCTTGAGAATAATATATGTGACAATCACCCTTGAGAATAATATCTGAGACAATCACCATTGAGAATAATATCTGAGACAATCACCATTGAGAATAATATCTGAGACAATCACCCTTGAGAATAATATCTGAGACAATCACCATTGAGAATAATATCTGAGACAATCACCATTGAGAATAATATCTGAGACAATCACCATTGAGAATAATATCTGAGAGAATTACACCTGAGATAGTAACATCTGAGAAAATTAGACTTGAGAAACTTGAGAGAATCACAGTGGAGAAAGTTACCTGTTAATTGGCTACTTTCTTCATTATCACTAACAGTCACTCTTTTGTTAGCCTCCAGTTCTTTTCTTCTTCTCTCTTTTTCAGCTAGCTTTGCAGCCTTTTTTCTGTGACGTTCAGCCTCTTCTTCAGCCTTTTTGCTTGCTTCTTTTTCTATAAAACATAAACCCACTAGATATATCATTTTCTTTCTCTATCAAAAAGTGGAGATAATGCATTATGTTGTTAAATGTAATGAAACTCTTCACAATTTGTTGGAAATTACTACCTGGAATTGAAAGCAATTATGAGTTACAGAATTTTAAGTGGCATGAGCTGCCAAATTGTTGATATTTTTCACAGAATCGGTTTCTTTTGCAAGACAATCATGCAATTCAGAAGCTGTTTAGTGCTACTAGTCTTTATGTACATTAAAGGAGTGTTTTAAACTAACTTAGGCTTAGAATGAATAAAACTTTGTCTGGGTTATCTAAATTTGGTTTACTTTTGAATACTAGTTTGGCTCGTACACCTCACGGACCGTATGGATTTTTCCCATTCCAATGTCAATCCTATAGTGTTTAAATGACTTCCAAAGCCTTTTACTGTCTTGACAATCAGAATTTATTAACAAAGTTCCAATTTTGGCAGCTCATGTCACTTTAAAGAATTACTAGATCTTCCTTGATACACTTGAACAACATTGTAACGTAGAACAGCTGCCATAAGTGTGCCTTGTACATGTGCAGGACTCCTTGAAGGAGGAGAAAACAAGTATAAATGACAAATAGACTAAACGGACGGCGAATTTCCCTTTCCAATGGTACCATAAACATATTTTTACCTTTTTTTTCCACCGCACAGTCCTAAAGGGAAGTTATATAAAACCATCGGATTTCGACTGAGATCGACTGGCCTACTTGGCCGCCATCATAACAACAGTGCTTACGGATGTTTCGACTTCGCCCAATCAGTTAACGCATAGCCAGCAACCCAAAGTGCACGCGCGAGTGAAATTGGTCAATTTGCCATTAAAGTCTAGGTTAATTTCTAGGTGCATCTGTTTCCGGTCAATTTCTCGCTTTCAAATGGCAGTCTCCATCGTTTTTGTGACCCAATTTAAACAATTTTTTGCATCACCATAAAACACAGGTAAGATTTACAGCTAAAAAATGATCTCTAGGGGTGATAGTTGGATACAATTTCATGTTGCTTTTTTTCTTTTCTCCTCCTTTAAAGGCATACTCCCTGCTGTAGCCTTTCTGTGCTTAATACAAGTAAAATCACTGTCCAGTTAGTTTTGTCTTTAATGGGAGTGACCTTTTGTGTCATAACGAATCCTTCATCTGCATTTCTCAGAAAAAGTTCATAAAATAATATTGCACAATTCGATCACACTTTCAATAAAAAGGCACTTGTATACACCCCCATGAACGGAGTTTGTTTATATTGAGGGTATCTTAACAAATCTTATTTTCAAATTCATATAAAATACAAAATGATGCTAAAACCTTTTCCGGTCAGGAAAAAATAAAAAATAAAACGTCTGCTGTCGTCCGCGTAAACAGTATTCTGGATTTCTGCAGAGACTGTGCATTTAAAGTGACACAAGTTAAAGGGCACTTTTTACAAAACCGAATGAGTGATTTATTTGTAGTTTTCATTTCTGCTGTCAGTGAAAAACTTCTCCATATCACATTTACAAGGACATTTTTGGCCGACGGTTATGTAAGGGGCATAACTCTTTAAAAAACATCTGATAACACCAATTTTCAATAGGGATTCCGCTGCTTGCCAGATTGAACAACTGTGTGAAGTTTCGAAGGTGTGAGTGAAAACCTTGAGATAATGTGTTTACAAGGATTTTTACAGCAGCGGTAATGTAAGGGGCATTACTCTTGAAAAAACATCTGATAACATCAATTTTCAATAGGCTTCCTCTGCTTGCCAGATTGAACAACTGTGTGAAGTTTCAAAGTTGTGTGTGAAAATCTTAATGTGTTTACAAGGCTTTTTACAGCAGCGGTAATGTAAGGGGCATTACTCTTGAAAAAACTTCCGAACGTGTTGATTTTGAATAGGCTTCTTGTACTTGCTGTATTAAACTAATGTGTAAAGTTTCAAAGTTGTAAGTGAAAAGCTTTTTGAGATTATATGTTTACACGGTTCAATGCATGGACAGATGGACAGACAGATGGACGGACGGGGGACGCAACGGCAACACCCTTCGGTAAAAAAATCAAATTTTGACATGTCACTAACTATTGGTATTAGCTGCATTTAACAAGGGAGGGGGTGATTATGGAGGACTATCTGAGAGAACTCTAGCAAACAGCATAAGTCCCAATTTCCTATGGGCTGTACTTGATACAAGCTTAATACTTGTCAGTGAACTAGTTATTGAAATGTGTTTACAGGGAACAGTGGACAGACAAAAGACAAAAGATTGGGCAAGTTTACCTAGGGATAAAAAATGACAACTATATGTACCTCTTTCTTCTTGAAGTTTTTTCTGTCGTTGTCTTTCTACATCTGAATTCACAGCTTTCATAAATGCCAATACCTTTAATTAAATAATAACAACCTGCATAAGACGACTAGAAAGTTGTACACACATATATCATCATCTACGTATGTTGTAAGTAAAAAGAATGGATTATCAGACACTTTAATGGTCAAAACATGTGACGGTCATTCTGGTCAAAATACAAAGTATTTATTGCAGAAAATTAGAATATATAGAAATAAGGTGTTGCTTTTTTCACATGCTTATTTCTCCAAAGAATGTTTAAAGGGAAAGAAAATTTAAGCTTTAGACTAGTTTAGCTGGAAAGATTAGAGTTCATTTAGTCCAAAACAACTGCCCAATGTATGTTTTATCCCCTCGTTAGTGAATAATTGAAATTTAAAGGTGGCGTTACAATAGAGAATAAGCTCCATAGGCCATTCACAAGGCCGCCACTATTTTTTCATTAGTTTTATCCAATTATTGTTGAATAAAAATTTAAGTGCGTTATAGAGTAATCATGTGATGCAATTTAGCCAATGGCTGGCTAAGTAATGGTGTGCGGTTGCATACTGACCTATATATTCGGAGACGATCTTCCCACTTCAAGTTTTTGGCATGTTTTTTTGGATCTACCCTTATACATTAGAGAGCGGTAAAAATATGTCATTATTGATCTAAAAATAGCTATACCAACATCACGTCATCCTAAAACGAAAAAATGGCTACACAGATAAGCCACTGAAAGGACATACTTCTGTCTGTTTTTATTAGCTTGAGGGTCACTTGAGGTAATTGACGTGAAATGTTTTAAGTACTTTGAAGGTTGTTATCGACGATAATCCCTATGTATTTCTAGAGATTTCCACTCCTTTAAGCGAACATTTTAAATCGAAACAGTCTGCGAAATGCGAGATTATTGTAAACAGTCCCGATATACAGTGTGTTTATATGGTTTAGAAGTGTAACTTAGGTGTCAGGGCAACTGATTTGTAATTCTGTAACCACACAGGTATTGAAAGCAAAGATCCTCGTTTGTTTTGAGAAAAGAATTCAACCTGCGCAGTTTGTACGCATTAGACCATCCGGTAAAGCCTATCCTAATTATAAGTGGCGTAATGAATACGTCTAACGCTCATAGCCTGGCAGTACCAGGTCATTCTAAAGGCATATATGCTGATACACCCCTTAACTTGTGCGCTATTACAGCAGTTATTATTCATCAATGTTCAGTCTTCAATAGGTATAGTAAGATTGCCAAAACAAAATCTTTCAAAAGAGGGAACGGGCCTGGGTAGCTGTCGGCAGATTGATATGTGGAAGAGTTACCAGCTGCTGACCAAAGGGTTTGTGAAGTTCCTCTGGGTAAAGAACCTGGTTTCCTCTCCCACTAAACCTGTCAACGCTGCCACATAAGTGAAATAATCTTGAGTGCAGTATAAAACATTTATTAATCAATCAATCGATCAAGAGGGAAATGGAGCTTCAGAAGTGTATCATTCAGAATCAAGTCAGTTGGTTATCTATGTATTAAACTAATCTCTTTACCAAATGGTCTTTCAGTAAAACACAGAGCTTCACAAGCCCATAAAAATACATATCCTAAAGGCCAAATTGGTGCACAATTGGGGGACATTATCAAATATAGATAATTCCCATTACTAGATATTTATAGTTATTTTCTCACCTGTTGAGCACACCTTTTACATTGGACATCATCTAAGCAATCTCCAGCTGCTTTCTTCAATCCTTCATCCAGAGGGTTGTCTTTCATATCCAGCCATTTTAACCTCTTTAAGTTAGAGAAACTCAGTGGTAAGACATGCAGTTTATTCCCCAAAAGATCAAGTTGTTGAAGATTCGAGAGTTCACCAAAATTTGAAGGCAATTCTGTGACACGATTTTTGCTGAGGTCTATCTTCACAAGATGTTTGAGTTTGCAAAATGCATCCTGTAACACAAAGTTACTTTATAATATAGATGTATCATGCAAGAAGGATATTAAAGACAAGGTGAATGCATGTAGTGTTGATCCCCTACAGTTTCAGAGGGACACTTTTCAGCCTCTTATTATGCCATCATCTTTAGGGATTCACATATTACAAATAATATTTAACATTTGGAGACGGATCATCTGTAGGTTTTATTTGAGGAGATTGTTTATAAGATAGAAGTTCTTGTCCTTAAACATAGATGATAGTCATCAAAAATGTTAGCAAATGTACCGATTACACCAGTGCATTGTGGGATATCAATGGGGCCTTACAATTCTTACAAGATGGCAGTGAGATGTGAGAGATGCTACATGTATATCGAGAGAAAAGTTTGTTGAAAAGAGCTACAACACAGGAGGTTGAGTTTTACAGATTGCTTTTTATTAGAAATTATTTATTTTTATTAGATAAAATATAACCCAGATAGAAAGTTTCCAACATATCTCCTCAATGCACAATATATGTGATCGGCCAAAAACGTTTGTTTACATCACAATGGGGAAAAATGGAGGACTTCGACCACTTTAAGTTCACGATAATGGAACTAATTAGTTTCAGGTGACGTCAATATGCATCATGCTTAGTGAGCATCTTTTTGATTAACCATAAGTATAAATGTACATCATGACTTACAGGTAAAACACTAATTAGGTTACAGGACAGATCCAAATTTGTAGCCTTTGGCAGAGCAGCCTACAACATAAAGAAGAAAGAATTGATAAAAACTGAGAAGATTAAAAATATATTAGGCAACTTAACTCAATGATTCAGTGACTGAAGACTGTGCTTTGTTCAGTGATCTTTTGAAGATTTACAATTGGACTAGTTTCAGACAAATGAGAAAAATATTAAGGTTTAATTGATTCAATAATTCAAATGTGGCGACATATTGCCACCCAAAGTAAGTATAATGTATAGGGAGCGCAAGTCACGTATGAATTCCACATATTTCCTGTCACCGGCACTGCATTGCGCATGTGACTAAGCGTTTTTCGTTCCAACATGATGTTTAAATCTGACGTTATGGAACAAAATGGAATTGCAACGTCATCAAAAACGTTCTTAATGGCGTCATCTGTCACCGGATATCACAAAATCTCATAATGATTCTTATGACACTTGCGCTCCCTATAGTGCAAGTGTCATCCTTAACTTAACCAAGATTAGTACCAACTTCAACTGAAGACTTTAAATGGCCCTGTCTTCTGAGCATAGCTGAAATGTTCCCACAAATGGAAAACCTTGGGAAACTTTCCTCCGGAAACCTTCCCACAGTGGTGGAAATATTTACACAGCAGAGAAAAGTTTTCTTCCCAATGGAAACCTTTTTCCTGTAATGAGAACCTTATAATCTCTGTAGTGTAAGCATTTCCACCGCAGTGGAAACTTTTCAATGTGGTGAAAATGTTTTCATTGTGAGTTGACAGTTTACATAGGTTTCAAATTTCTCCGCAAATCGTTTTGGTTAGACGTATCGCACCCATAGCACTAATAGGGCTTGTTCCATACAAAGTTGACACCCCTTTGCTCTCACTCAGCAAGCTTTGACATAAACATGGGATTAAATGGGGGGTATTCAGCTTTTGAATTTGAGCAAACTTTGTACAGAAAAAAATCTTCAAACTTCAGACAATAGCATTCCCGATCACATACAAAAAAAGTCACTGCTAATCTCGGACCAAATTTTATCTTACAATCAAAAATTAGCTTTTTGTCTATTTAGTCCCATGTTATGATGTTATTTTTCACCGCATCGCATTTCTAAAGCCGTAAAGGGACTACCGTAAGTTTAACTTTAACTGTTATTTTTTTAGTGAACACCGCGGAAACCGATAGGCCTCCGTAAATCACACACCAATTCTTTAACTGGCACGGTTTCCAAGTTACTCAAACTCAGATCTAAATCATTATCCTCTAATTTATCCCTCAGCGATTCCTTTGGCATGGTTCTTGACTTGTTGGTGACACCTTCTATCTTTTTACGCCACATCGACTACACATGTACCGGAAGATGTTGCTGCTGCAAGACATTTTGACGTCATATCCGCAGCTTACGCCATGTGTTGCTGTTGTTGACAGAACGTCGTTTTTCGGAGCTATGGTAAGTTAATGTTTGTATTTGGTGTTAAAAGTCTGCTTTACTTTCAAGAATGAGGCTCAGATATGTGCCAATTAAGTCTTGTAATTTTTCCAATGTTTTATGTGGATATATTTAACCCGCTGAGATGAAGGCTATTTGTTTTATTTTTATTTTAATTCTAAAGTAAACAGCTGACGATGACCGGCTGATGACATTGATTGTTTCATCAGTCCACATTATGATAGTCTGGGGTTGCCATGAGGGCAAACTGTATAGCAGAGCTGGTTACCCACATTAAGTTTGCCTGTCTGAAATCTTACTCCTATAATCAGGTTGGGGAAAGTCGCCGATCGGCGGGCTATCCATCGATCGGGGGGTAAACCGCCGAGCGATGGAGAATAGACTCCGTCGATCGGTGGGTAACGTTTGGACAAAAATGACTATTTCCTCTCTATCTGCCCTCGCTCGCATTTTCGCCGAACTATAGAGTTCTACGACAACAGTGCATGTCCCAAGCTTGTTGTGAATGACTAGTTCTACCTTCAAAGTCAACTCACCCCTTGAGGCAAAACGTGTAAAATTTATTTTTTGAAAGTTCCTCTCTGACTTTGACAAGACCATATCTAACCTACAGCAAACAAAAGAGAGGGGCCTCCGTGGCTCAGTAGGTAGAGCGTTGGACGCTCAATCCGAACAGCCTTCCACCAATGGCTACGAATCCCACTGTCCCAAAAAATTGGAAAATTTTCTGACTGGGTTTTCACTCAAACAACCTATTTGGGATGGTTGCCAGTTACCAACGGAAGGTCGTGGGTTTCCCCCGAGCATAGAGCCCGGTTTCCTCCCACAATAAAACTGGCAACGCCCCCATATAAGTGAAATAATCTTGAGCATGGCGTAAAACACCAAACAATCAATCAAGCAAACAAAAGAAAAATGTGAAAGAATAACAATTGAAATATGTAATCAATTATTGTGGAAGTTTTATAAGTGTTGATAGATAAGTTTAATTATTGGCTATACATTGTTTAGTTTGCACTTCATCCCGGCATATCATTGTCACTGTGTCCATCAATGGTAGGAACTAACACTCAATAGCTGGGTCAGACATGTCTGTCAATTTAAAAGTGTGTGTTTATGAGGACAAAAAATAAAATATTCAAATGGTACAGGCTCTGTGCCAAATCCATTTTTTTAATGATTTTTTCTTGTCAAATTTTGCTATTAGAAAGTTGTGAAGCTTTTCAGAGAACAGCTGGCTGACTCAGTAACCATCTTTTCATTTTCATTTTTCGTTCATACTTACATGTATGGAGGACCCAACATACAATAAATACATGATAATACATGCATCTGATATGAATTTTGCAAATAATGGGGGACACTTTCATTGAATTAGTCACGAATGTGGTGTGTTTCTTAGTTCTTTCTCATTTTCAGGCTAAATACATAGCTCAAATAGTGGTAGCGAGTGCTCAAGTCTTTGGGAGAGCGTTTACTCGAGCTTTAAAACAAGAATTCCAGGCCAGTCAACAGGCAGCACAGCGAGCAGGTGGGGGACGAGAAGGAACCAAAAGGGCTGCCTCAGATTCATACAGTGGGATGACATTACAGGTATTATATTTATATTTATTTCTTTTCACAATAATTGAATCAGTGGCTAGTTTGAGGAGTTGGAATCCTATTGCAATACATTGAAAATTGTACATTAAATAATTTGGGATGTTAAAACATACAGATGTAAGCAGCCATTTGATTGGTAAAAAGTATCCCATCCTACAAACAATTTGACAACTGATATTTTTCATGTGATGCTTTCAGGAAGCCAAACAGATTTTAAATGTCACAGATGCCAGTCCAGAAGAAGTTCATAAGAATTATGAACACCTGTTTAACGTCAATGACAGATCAAAAGGGGGTTCTTTTTATCTACAGTCAAAGGTTTGTATGTTGAAAATACATTTTTTTAAAAGAATGGAGAAAAGGACAAATTGTTATTTGGGTGTCTTTCCATGTTTGATGTTTGGCGCCAGTTGGAAACTTGTCAATCACAGGAGTTGATTTTTTATGCATGGCCATTGTCAGATTGTTTATCCGTTCTTTACAAATAAATATTACCAGCCTGAAGGTGGGTGAGCAAAAGGTCTAGTTTCATCCCCCATTAAATACATAGAAACGTAGCTATATATGTTAAATAATAGGTGTAAAAAAATCAATCAACAAATGAATATTGAAGAAGTTCTGAGATGTAAGGGTTAACATAATTGGTCAATTTTATGGTTAGCTTGTCATGTTTTTAGAGCCAATTAAGTTACACTTTGCATAAAAGTAAAAATATCTGTACTGTTATCTAATCTTATTTTTGGTAACCTGGCATTTTCAAAATGAAAACAATCAACGGGCTAATCAACTCAACCAAGTGATTTCCACAGTCTTAGTTTTGGAAATGTAGCACTCTTATAGCCGAGATATGCCAAACGTCTTAACCGTAGCTGGCTTGCATAAATAGCCTTGAAGCCCTTGCCATTTTGGCTTATAAGTCTTCCATTTTAACTGATGCACAATTAGTTTTTTTCATACAAAGCCAATGCTACGGAAGCGTATTAGTGCCAGGGTGAAAAATAAAAACGAGTTTTCTCCTAATTAGGAGATAAGATAATAAGTCCTAATTATCTCCTAAATAGGAGATAAATTTTCTTCTAATTAGGAGATAATATTATCTCCTAATTAGGAGTTCAAAATTATCTCCTAATTAGGAGATAATAAGTCCTAATTATCTCCTAAATAGGAGATAAATTTTCTTATAATTAGGAGATAAAAACTATCTCCTAATTAGGAGATAGTATGTCCTAATTAGGAGAAAAATTATCTCCTAATTAGGAGATAACAATTTATCACGGCTATTGATTGTTACATTACTTTTCGACTTCCGCTCAAAAGCATTGAAATGGGGGGTCCGCTCAATAGTCCCCTGTCTCATTAGTCCCCCGTATCATTGATCCCCCGTCTCATTGATCCCCCGTCTCATTGATCCCCCGTCTCACTTGGTCTCTCAATAGTCCTCCCGTCACATTGGTCCCTCAATGGTCCCCCATCTCATTGCCGTCTCATTGGTCCCTCAATAGTCCCCCGTCTCATTGGTTGCCCGTCTCATTGGTTTCTCAATGCCCCCCCCCCCACTGCAATCACGTCTGCGGAGCGCAAAATCTCCGCACGATTTGACAAAAGGCGTAAGGCGCCCGCTCATTGGTGCGCCGCGAAAAACAATGACGCACGATGCATCTTGCGGCACGCCGCATGTTCCAACCAATCACATAGCACCTCCGCGCAACTGTCTCACGGAACCTTGCCACGCCCTTACGATGCCCCGGCCAATCGTAAAATGGATTATTTTCTTGCGGCAATTTTTCCGATTCTACTGCGGCCCGAAAAATTTTATCTCCACCGTGCGAATGATTTCAGTATTTTGACCGTGCGGCGAAAGTCTCAATTGTGAAAGCCAACTATTACAATACCCCTTAGCCTGAAAGGAAAACAACCTGTCAGAACAAGATACTTTAACAAACATCAACGTCAAAACTTTTCATTAACTGCTGCAAGAAAAAATAGGACAATTGATTTGCTTGTAAGATTTGATCGTCTTCAAATCGCCAGTGAGTGTAGATTACAGTAAATTGTGTATTGTACAAAATAGAACTATAATCAACAACTAAATATGTAAATTAACCCCGGAGGCTTTTACTAAGCTATTACGTCATCTGCTAACGGCTATTCTCTTTTAGTTAGTGTCTTTTAAAAAGTGAGTATAACAGTTTTCTCGTTATTTTTGGGAATTACACTTTCTTGAACCAAAATCGATAGAAGAATTTCTGCCATTTTTCAAGAAAGTGTAATCCCAAAAAATAATGAGAATACTATTCTCTTTTGTTTGTTATACAATGAATATATGCACTGCCAAATTAGAGACAAATTTATTCGTAATCTAAAGCAAATTGACCATTAAAGAAATAGTTCTAATATAGTCTAATAGTCCCCTGTCTCATTGGACACCCCTCTCATTGAGACGGGGGACCAATGAGACGGGGGACCAAAGAGACGGGGGACCATTGAGAAAGCAATGAGACGGGGACCAATGAGACGGGGGACCAATGAGACGGGGGACCAATGCGACGGGGTACCATTGAGAAACCAATGAGACGGGGGACCAATGAGACGGAAGACCATTGAGAAACCAATGAGACGGGGAACCAATGGGACAGGGGGGGGGGGGGGGGGGGGAGCATTGAGAAATCAATGAGACGGGCAACCAATGAGAAGGGGGGAATATTGAGAGACCAATGAGACGGGGGATCAATGATCAATGATACGGGGGACTAATGAGACGGGGGACTATTGAGCAGACCCCCCATTTCAATGCTTTTAAGCGGAAGTCGAAAAGTAATGTAACAATCAATAGCCGTGATAAATTGTTATCTCCTAATTAGGAGAAAACTCGTTTTTATTTTTCACCCTGGCACTAATACGCTTCCGTACAATGCTGTACCATTACAGGATCTTTTCATATTTTCAGTTTTTTAAATCAAACCACAATTGTGATAAACTTTCCTGAACTGCTGGAATTGATCCTAAATTCTACTCCCACACTTTATTATATTTTGCAACGCAAAAACATACGGGCATAGGGAAAATCTTCTAGTCCATGGATACAAGTTTCTTATTGTTATTCTTCTCTGCTTTTTATGTTATAGGTTGTACGAGCCAAAGAGCGCATGGACCTGGAATTAAAGTCAAGTGCAGAAAAAGCCCAAACAGAAGAGTCCAGCAAATCTTGACATAGTGTGAATAGATTAGTTAGATCTGTGTATATGGATTGTGTTTGGATGATAGTGCAACCGCTTAACAGTTTCTTATACCAGAAGTGTGGTAATGGTATGCTATCTGAAGGTGTTTTATGAGAAACAAAGAACTAGGACTGCTGAAATTTCAGACAATTTCAGAGAAAATGCATTTGTTAACTTTCATGATTGAGACTTTGTACAATCCAATCCTATTATTCATCAAATCAGTTAAGGAATAAGGATTTTAACTGATATCCCACTGAATCCTGGAAGACAAATTTGTAAATAAAATATATGGATGTTTGTGTAATGGAGTTATTTCCCCTTGTCAACTAACACCTATAGATACACGGTTTATAGATATCTTAACTAATATATTTTATATATTTATGAACACTAAAACACACGGGCACAGGGAAAATCTTCTTGTCTAAAATAACCACGGAGACAAGTTTCTAATTGTGTTAAAAAGAGGTATATCATTTAGACCTTTATACCCCATCATAAATTGTTGTAATAAAGTAAACCTATGATATATCATTAGGTTGACGACTGACAGGAGCTTGGCCTTAGTCAGTAGAATTTTCTGGAACACTTTGTATTACATTGACAATGCTTATCGTCAGACTATATATTATGGGGTCATGGGAAAAGACAGTGAAAATCAGCCCCCCCCCCCCCCCATACCCTTTCCCAGAAAACCTAGGTAGAAGGCAGACAGGGGAGTTTAGCCCTGACCAGTATGTCTTTCAAACTCTTGTTCTTTTTATAAGCAATGACTGGCCTTTGGGTCAGAGGTCGAGCAAGTTTACTTTGAAGTAGTTTGTATTCTTCTACTATAATCTTGGCCATAGCGATGCTAGCTTTGTTATACTGAAACACAAATGGTATTATAGTTTTTTCACGACATCTTCCGGGGTCCAAGTTCAAACCCAAAGGATAAATAGTTTGTAATGTTTGAATTCAAAAACTTTCCCTTTCCAAACGTTTGTGCTTGGTATCTGCAGCGGAAGAGAGAAATGGGATTTTCTCAATAGGCATGATTTCAAAATGGTCCTTGACCGAATGACCTTGAGTATTGAAATGTTGTGCCACGGGTACATCATGTTTAAGTCTTATACTAGATAAATGGTTGGCTGCTCTTTGTCGTAGAGAATTCTGAGTTTCTCCGACATACTGTTTGCGACATTTTTTGCACGTGATTACGTACACGATATTAGAGGAGTCACAATTAAGATTCTCTGCCATTTGATATTTGTTGCGAGTTTGTTCTCCGAAAAAGGTTCCGCGCTCGGGTACGTATATATCGAGTCTTAAGGCATTTCATTGATGTACCTGAGAGAAATGTTGGACGGTAGTGGTACACTCATGAAGGGGAGGTAAGCGTATCGGGGGATGAAGGGGGAGACATGATTTGTCTTACTGTGTTAGATTTGATCCTTCGGAGTAATCTAATAGAATACTTCCTAGGGAGGAGAGCTTTAAAAAGAACAGAACAAGCCTGGTTAAAAAAATCTAAAGAACTACAGTTTCTATAGAATCTAAAAATCTGAGATTTATGACTCCCTTGAAAGTGTGAGGAGGATGGTATGACCCAGCATGTAGCAGCTGATGCGTGTCAGTAGGTTTGAAGAATACTTTGTAATCTAGATACCCAGTAGTATGATATGTATGACCCTTGTAAATATTTACATCCAAAAAATCCACAGAAGTGTGATCAATAGTAGGCTGTAATTTAATGCTTGAGTCGTGAGAATTAAGAGTATCAATGAAAATATGAAGGTCTTCCAACGTATGTTGCCAAATGATAAAAATGTCATCCAGATACCGAAGGTAAATAAAAGGTTGTTGGTGACATTTGTGAAGAATATCACTCTCCCACTCAGCCATAAAAATAGAGGCAAAGTTAGGACTAAAACGTTTCCCCATAGCACACCCTTTAATTTGCTGAAAGATCTCCCCATTGAATTCAAAATCGTTACCTTTTAAGCTAAGTTCCAGCAATTCTAAAATGTCTTTATCCAGACCACGGAGGTCAGGATATCTTTGGAATGCTGATTTTATGGATTTAAGACCCAAATCTATGTCAATGTTTGTATATTTATGGACACTAAAACACACGGGCACAGGGAAAATCTTCTTGTCTAAAATAACCACGGAGACAAGTTTCTAATTGTGTTAAAAAGAGGTATATCATTTAGACCTTTATACCCCATCATAAATTGTTGTAATAAAGTAAACCTATGATATTTCATTAGGTTGACGACTGACAGGAGCTTGGCCTTAGTCAGTAGAATTTTCTGGAACACTTTGTATAACATTGACAATGCTTACGCATCTTAAGCTATAGTAAGAATATCGTCAGACTATATAGTATGCCCCCCCCCCCATACCCTTTCCCAGAAAACCTAGGTAGAAGGCAGACAGGGGAGTTTAGCCCTGACCAGTATGTCTTTCAAACTCTTGTTCTTTTTATAAGCAATGACTGGCCTTTGGGTCAGAGGTCGAGCAAGTTTACTTTGAAGTAGTTTGTATTCTTCTACTATAATCTTGGCCATAGCGATGCTAGCTTTGTTATACTGAAACACAAATGGTATTATAGTTTTTTCACGACATCTTCCGGGGTCCAAGTTCAAACCCAAAGGATAAATAGTTTGTAATGTTTGAATCCAAAAACTTTCCCTTTCCAAACGTTTGTGCTTCGTATCTGCAGCGGAAGTGAGAAATGGGATTTTCTCAATAGGCATGATTTCAAAATGGTCCTTGACCGAATGACCTTGAGTATTGAAATGTTGTGCATAGACTCCACATCCAGAGTAACCAAAATCACATCTTGTGGGATGGATTTCTCAGACAATTTGGCCAATAAATCATCCGTATTTTTTATAAAGCTAGGATGCCGATTCGCTATAGGTGTTAGATAGTAATCAATTAGCTCTGATATTCTATAACTTTCACTGCCACAATCTGAGATAATAGGACGCCCAGGGGGCATTGTAGGCTTCGGCCATTTTTCAATGGGTTTGTGAATTTTCGGAAGAATATAGAAGACCCTGTTTTTAGAGTTATGATCAGATTCCAAATAGCGATACTGTTTTTCATTAAGTAAGCCTTTATCTTGAAGAGAAACAAGTATTTTATTAAACTTCCTAACATTTTCAGGCCAAATTTCCTTATCAAGTTTTTTGTAATGAAGAGGGTTGCTTAGCTGCCGTTCTATCTCTTCAATATAATCCTGTTTTGACATAATAACTGTTGCCGAACCTTTATCAGCAGGTTTAATAACTATGTTTGGATTTCTCCTTAGCTTACTTAAGGCAAGACATTCTGAATGAGTAAGGTTATGTTGGTTTCTCTGATTAGTTAAAGCATCAAACTTCCTTGATACAGAGTCACGACTAATGTTTATTTCTGGATCATACATGTGAGAAGGGGGTGTATAGCCGCTTTTAGATGTAAACGGCTTGCGTACCCCACTAGAATCTCTGTAGATATCAGCCAGACTAAGATTTCTGGAGAACTCCATAACATGCACTAATTTACTAATAGAAAAGTCCCTATCAGATAATGATTTAGGGCAAGGCACAAAAAAAAGATTGGCTAAGCGCTGCGCAGCAGAAAACATCACAATAGTCAGCCATCTTGCTAGTTGACGAGCATTACTTTAACGCTACATTCCATAACAAGGTTAATGCTAGCTCTGAACGCTCCCAGCTCGTTAGACCATTGTTTTCTACAATTAGGTTAATGCTTGAAAAACATTCGTTGCTGCTTTTTCACGGTAGTCAAGACATAGGCACTACTATAGCTTAAAACATTTGTCTTCATAGGCGAGCAATTCCATACAGCACCTATCGCTTGAAATTTATTCCATTCTCGAAAAAATGGTGAAAACTTGACATTAGATTAGAAAACAACTTGTAACGCAAGTCAAAAATGAACTTCCAAGATAGCAGACATACTTGCCGGCAGTCGCTTGTCATAAGCCAATCTAGTTATTTTAAGACCTATGCTAACAACCAGCTTTAACCAAAATTGAGCAATATTTTCTGACTGGGATCATAATCCATGCAATTATATCAGACAACTGTATACGTTCCCCTCCCCCTCCAGACCAGTAAAGAATTTGGCAATAGCAAACAATCAATCCATCAAATAGGTACCAGTCATAACTGCTATTTCTGTAAACATTCTTAAATAGTGCCGTTTTTATTAACTGAGCCCATGTCATTAACATATAAGACCATAGAATTAAGTAACAGTACATAAATACTGTTGTGAAGTGATCCTTTCACATGTTACCTAAGTCTGGTAGCTTTACCCTTAAGAACGCCATACTTTGAGATAAGTTGATGTTTTATGCTGCACTCAAGATTATGCCAATGGTGGCATTGCCATGTTTAGTTGGAAAGGAAACCAGGCCCTTTGCCAGGAAGAAACCTTCGGAAAGTATCGGACAACTCTTCCATGAAAGTCAATCTAGTGAAAAATCCATACAATAATGTTTTAATTTGTATTTGGTCTAAGTGGGATTTGAAACTGTGAAGGCCTGGACTATCACTCTGCTGACTGAGCCCCCCATACTTTGAGGCAATTTGAACGAAAACAAAATACAGCAGCAGGTTACTGTTTGTGAAAAGGTGTGAGGAATGTGTTATGATGTAATTAGACACCCTCAAATAGCTCCTCTTGATTGAATTCAAATAGGGACCATTGTTTATGAATACATACATGTTTGGCCCTAAAATTGACACACGATTTTCATTATAATAGAATTTTAAACTTGCTTAATTGGAGGTCCAGTTGGACAATTACTGATGTGTCACTAATCTGACATTACAGGTGATCCCCCACAATAAAATGAATGACCATTTTGATGTCAATACTTTCAACTATTCCTTAGTCATCATGTTAAGTCATATGGCCTGAAAACCTACACATAGTGACATATATATATCTGAAATTGAGTAACCTGATGGTCAAATCAATCTTTTATCCAAACTACACATGTATCACATACAATATCTGGTAATGTTTTAATTCTTTGTTAGGATCTATGGATGAATGTTTTGGTCACACATTGTCATTTTTACATAAAGTAAAGGAAATGGAGAATACCCCTGTGTAACTTTTCTGCTGAATCAGTGGAGAGTATTAACGATAGGGAAGCCAAGAAGTATACAACCTATTTGGCCTAAGTACACTGCAGATGGAAACAAATCTACCAATATAATAAGTGAATTGATTGTTTTATTTCCAGTCCATACAGTGAAAAAGATTTGATGACAACCAATCACCTCCAAGCTATGGACATTTCAGGATAATCTCAGTGAACAAATTTTGGTCTTTTCATCGTTTTTTATCACTGTGACTGATACTGACAATACATTTTATAGCACATTAATATCAGAAACAGAACACTGCGTTACAATTTATATACACATGTATTAAACCTAGAATTAGATTTAAACATGTTGAGATTTTATAAGCAAACTATATATACATGTATTTATGAAAAATACAACACCATGGAGACCAGTTTCTAATTGTGTTAAATAAGGGGGTCATTAAGACCCTTATACCCAATCATTGGTTCTTGTTTAAACCCAAACCCATGAGATTGTATTAGGTTGAAGACAGACAAGAGTTTGGCTTTAGACAGTAGAAATTTCTGGAATATTTTGTAATATATTCACAAAGTTGTAAAGATCTTCAGATTTGACAAGTCCGGTAAACTGAAATTAAACAAAAATATGATAATGGGAAAAGCAAATGAAAATATGTTTTTTTAGTTCTTATGTAGAAGACAGACATCGGAGTAGTAGAGCTTTCAAACTCTATATAGATTCATTTCTAACACTTTATGTACATGTAAGATATCGCATATTCAATTTATTCCACTAGCAGTCAATTCCCATTTGTTAGAAAATGAATTATGAAGAGAGTCAGTTAAGGAATTCTCTGCTGAAGTATGTATCTCTGGACTCGTGGAGAGATCTAACGGGTTCTCCTGACACTTCCCAGCAGCCTCTAGTAAACTGTCCATACCACCATTCTCTCTGGAGGCGACACAGTCGGGAGTGTTTGGAGTGGGGATGGGTGGACTACAGGCGGACACAGAACCACTGCTGCTAACATTAACTATAGTAGAAGATAGAAGGGGATTAGAATCGAGACCTGATATGTGCATGACATTGGCATGGAATGAAATAACAGGTGTTGAGTTCATACACACTGATTGTATTGGTATAGCAGTCGCCTCCATGGCTTCAGTGTTTTTTGAAATAGTGGAATTATATCCAGGATGATGTCCGTGTGTCCGTACATGTTTTCTGAGAGAGCTGGGGTCTGTGTAACGTTTATTACATCCAGGAGTTTTACAGATATATGGTCTCTCTTCTTGGTGTGTGCGGACATGTTTGAACCGATCACTGGAGTTTGAGTAAGCCTTATTACATCCTTCTACGGGGCACACATACGGTTTCTCACCTATAAAAATATAAAGTTATTGCTAAAAAAAATGCAAACACATACATCACACAAGGTTATCTTTTTCTTTCCATGTTTCTAAAAACCAGCAAGGCATTGGGGAGAGTGTATATTCTGATCCACTGGTCTAACCAGTAGAGCTTTGTTGCCAGACCAAAGGAAAGGGTCGTTCAATATCACAGGCACACGGAGTGCTCTCCCTTATCCACCCTCTGTTACTATAAATATGGCCACAGTGGACAATTAGGGACTTCTCATAAGCTAGGAACACTTTTTGAACATAAAAGTGGCGAATTGAGCTGTCTGACGTGGGGGTGATTTGGCCCATGACAACAACATGACTTGTGTCATCTTCACCCCTGTCCCCTTCAGAAATGAAAATCTTGAGATTTCTCCCTTATTGGTCAGTCAAGATTTGAACAGCAGACTTGTCTAGGGTGGTTCGGAGTTTCCACCAAAGCTGGGTGAATGTTACTAACCGAGTGACAGAGCCAAACGTTAACATTACGGCAAATGGAAAGTTAATTGGTGCCATATTGGACATATTTATAGTAACAGATGGTGGATAAGGGAGAGCACTCCGTGTGCCTGTGTTCAATATTCAGGTGCTACCAGTTTGCCTTCTAATTGATTGATTGATGTTTTTCGCCCCACTCAGTCAAAAAGTGTGGGGATAAGAACTTTTTTAGATAAGATTGACTGATTGATTGGCTCATTGCCTGTTGGAATTGCTGCTGGTGTTGATGTGGCATAAACACATCTCATTATTAGGGAAAACGCTTTCAGGCAATTTTCGATCTGGGTCCAGTTCCACAGTTTAATTAGATATTTATATTTGGTAACGTTTTATTATGTTATTTGATATAATCAAATCCACACTAAAATAGTACATTAAATAGAAAAGAAGCTTTGATATAAAGTCATATCAACCCTAGAAGTATAACTCGTGAAAACATTCTGATCAAAGTTGGTGATTTACCATATATCCAGACTTACCAGTGTGTGATCGATTATGAATTTTAAGATTTTCCAGTCTTGAGAAACTTTTTCCACACACCCCACATACATGAGGTTTTTCATTTGTGTGTGTTCTAATGTGGATCAACATCTTGTACCTACAAATGTATGGAAATATAGAGAATAAAGCACGGTTAGGAGTATATTGATGGATTACGCTACTCTCAGACTCTCTGTCAAAGTTATAGGAGACAACAATAATGATCATTCATGACATGCCATTCTTTTATTGAGCCAAATTCATTAAGATAAAATTTAATTGGCATATGCAGATCCCCTGCTTCAATTCAAAACAATGGGAATGATATAGTTACATTTAGCCAAAGTACCTCCTCCTCCCCTTCCTTCCCACAACCCTCAAAGGAAAAGATAAAAATTGGAATCAGATATTCAAAAAAGTAAGATGTGTTCAATTTGGTAACATTTGTTTTGCCAGATATAATAGCGATATTCAGGTCGAGAATAATTCTGAAAATTTGAATGGTTTATGCCAATGAGACCAATAAATAAATAAATGTACACCAGATGTGGTATTGTTAGTGTAACAGGAACAAGATTGTCAGAATGAAATAAGTTAAGTAAATCACGTTAGACGTTTGAGAACCAACAGCAAAAGGCAAATCTACACAGATACTAGACACACTGCTGTGAAAACGCAGAAAACAGTTTTAAAAAATAAAATGACCTGACTAGAAAATTTAGTGGTTGTGCCAATCATTTTTTATTCTGCGGGTAATAACATTGTCCTCCACTTGTCATGAGAATTAGGTTTGTCAAAATTCAATTTAAAATATAGTATTTTCCTCCAAATACAACCTAAATCATCTCTGGTGGAAGGCCTGGCAGGCAAATAGTACCATGTCAGTTTGACCTTAGCGTAAAAATTACATGCTTAATTCATAGTTTGATTAGCCCCAGGTGACTATCCTGCCATTCTGTTGTATAGTCACAGATCGGTGCCATTTGGCTCTGTAGGACGGTTCAAAATTTTGGTCTTGTAGCTTTATTAGACCTTTCTATGATTAAATAACATACTTTATTGACTGTTTGGGTGTCCCGCTTGCATTCCCAATGGTAAAAATCCAAATAAAAGTTTAAAAACTCTTTCTATGGTCCATTTTGACCTACGATATCGTTTAAAACAGTTTTGTCAAACAAATATGGCGACCGTTAACTTCTGGAGATTGTCACCGTTTCGTATCTCAGACTGAAATTTTACCATGGAGCGCATGCGTGCGCATGTGTATTGTGCCAAATTTTATACGAAACCACAGTACTTTATACAGAACTAGCGGTCGCCATTTTGTTTTCGTCAGATATGTTTAGGGGTATCGTAGGTCAAAATGGACCATGAAAAGAGTATTTAGAATTTTATTTGGATTTTTACCATTGGGAATGCAAGCAGGACACCCAAACAGTCAATAAAGTATGTTATTTGTTCATAGAAAGGTCTAATAAAGCTACAAGGCCAAAATTTTGAACCGTCCTACAGAGCCAAATGGCACCGATCTGTGACTATACAACAGAATGGCAGGATAGTCACCTGGGGCTATAGTTTGATCAAAATTCAGAATGAGTTGTGACATAGGAGGGAGATATCTTACCTGGCATTAAACCCTTTTCCCTTGAGATATCTTACCTGGCATTAAACCCTTTTCCCTTGAGATATCTTACCTTGCATTAGACCCTTTTCCCTTGAGATATCTTACCTGGCATTAAACCCTTTTCCCTTGAGATATCTTACCTTGCATTAGACCCTTTTCCCTTGAGATATCTTACCTGGCATTAAACCCTTTTCCCTTGAGATATCTTACATGGCATTAAACCCTTTTCCCTTGAGATATCTTACCTGGCATTAAACCCTTTTCCCTTGAGATATCTTACCTGGCATTAAACCCTTTTCCCTTGAGAAATCTTACCTGGCATTAAACCCTTTTCCATTGAGATATCTTACCTGGCATTAAACCCTTTTCCATTGAGATATCTTACCTGGCATTAAACCCTTTTCCATTGAGATATCTTACCTGGCATTAAACCCTTTTCCCTTGAGATATCTTACCTGGCATTAAACCCTTTTCCCTTGAGATATCTTACCTGGCATTAAACCCTTTTCCCTTGAGATATCTTACCTGGCATTAAACCCTTTTCCCTTGAGATATCTTACCTGGCATTAAACCCTTTTCCCTTGAGACATCTTACCTGGCATTAAACCCTTTTCCCTTGAGACATCTTACCTGGCATTAAACCCTTTTCCCTTGAGATATCTTACCTGGCATTAAACCCTTTTCCCTTGAGATATCTTACCTGGCATTAAACCCTTTTCCATTGAGATATCTTACCTGGCATTAAACCCTTTTCCCTTGAGATATCTTATCTGGCATTAAACCCTTTTCCATTGAGATATCTTACCTGGCATTAAACCCTTTTCCCTTGAGATATCTTATCTGGCATTAAACCCTTTTCCCTTGAGATATCTTACCTAGCATTAAACCCTTTTCCCTTGAGATATCTTACCTGGCATTAAACCCTTTTCCCTTGAGATATCTTACCTGGCATTAAACCCTTTTCCCTTGAGATATCTTATCTGGCATTAAACCCTTTTCCCTTGAGATATCTTACCTAGCATTAAACCCTTTTCCCTTGAGATATCTTACCTGGCATTAAACCCTTTTCCCTTGAGATATCTTACCTGGCATTAAACCCTTTTCCCTTGAGATATCTTACCTGGCATTAAACCCTTTTCCCGTCAGATATCTTACCTGGCATTAAACCCTTTTCCCTTTCTTGGACATCCCTTCCATTTACACTGATAGTCCACGTCTTGTCTCTCCATCTTTACATGGTCATCGTTTATGTGGCTCACAAGATCTTCCAAGTGTAAGAACTGACAGGTACAGTTTAACCAGCGGCAAGAATGAACAGTCTCCGGGACTCTCTCCTCCGTCACCTTGGGGTAATACAACTGAAAGAGGAAAAAAATCAATATTTGTTATTGAAAAAAATCATATTATTCATTGCTATATCTTTTATTTGACAAAAAATCGCGATAGATTTTTAACAAAGCCATATAAAACTAGCAGGAAATTCTCCCATGGAGTTGATCGCCTACATTTTTTATTACAATCCCTTAGTGCATGATACCATAATGAATATACCAGTATTTGTGTTAATGAATTGCTGGAGATTGAGATTACCGGAATAAGATGAATTGCTGGATATGTTTCAGTGACACTCCCAGATCTTGTCGGGCCCGATGACTTCTGTTCTGTCGCTATTTCCGTGGGGTCTTCTTTAGATGAATTCAGTATATCCTGCATCATGGGCGATGTTTCTCCATACTCTACAACTTGTACTGGACTTTCCACATTATTTGGTTCTGATGGTAAAGAGCTTATGTCCTTCAAGTCACTGTCAATTGGTAAGATACCATCACAACCTACATGGAAACTATCAGGGCAGACATGCTCATCGTTAGGAATATCCACCTGGGCTAATAAGACATCCTTTGATGAATTTTGTACAAGCATGGAATCTTGGCTGTCAGTTTGTGTTTCTGAAGATTCACTGTTGACTTCAGCCAGTAGAACATCATTACAATAACTTTCACTATCGGAAGTACTGGTCTGCATTTTATATTCATTTGATGCTAAAGTTTGCCCTTGCGGTGACCCATCATTGCAGCTCGTTTTTACAGGTAAAGTACCGTCAGTATCCCTTTGTACTGGGACTTCAAGCTTCTTACAACACCCTACCAATAACCTGTCAGTACTATTACAGTCACCTAACATTCCTGAAGTAATTTCTTCACAGTTGAGTACTTCACTTGAGTCTTTGCTATTTTCCCCTTGATGAGGAAGGTTAGGTGTATGTGGAGTGGATTTTACTGGTATACCATCAGTATATACCTGTAGTGGAATGTTACTCACTGAGCCTGGTGTTACAAGTTGCCTCTGTCCAGTTGCATTGCTTGGCTGTGTTGTTATGTCGGTGGAAATTACTGTGAACAAACTATCATCATTTGATTGTTCTGTTGGCATTTGGTTCTCACAGTCTGACTGCAAAGGTAGACCAGAGAACATATTTCTTTCTCTACTTGTGAAATATCCATACACAGAATATTCCTATGATGTAATACACCTTGTTATCCTTTGGAGTTATTTATCATTGACAATGTAAAAGTCAAATAATAAGTTATTTTAAATGAAAGATTTCAAACTGTTCATATAGTTATTCTCCACCATTCTGTTCACATCATAATCTGCAAAAGAAGCACAAAAAAGAAACTAATCAGTCAGTCAGTCTATTTTCTTAGGCCTCTCCTAATGATTAAATCAATCAAGCATCTACAACTTGTCTATCTCTTAGCATTAATGTATCTTGTACAGGTAGTCAACCATGACAAAAACATAGCATCTTTATGTAAATTTAACAATAGACTAAAAGAAACATACCTATATCATCAAATAACTGAAACAAAACAATCTTTACATGAATAAGTCACCTTCAAAATGACATTTTTCACAAACTCAACATGTGCAAACAGGTACTTTGTAAGACAGATAATTGATTCTATGATTACAATAATTAGGGAATCATATCTGAGCTGTTGACCTACTTCACATAATTGCTATTAACCATATCAGTTTTCCTAGGTTCTCATTAGGCCATATTCAATGACAATTACCCCCAAGACTGCGATAAGTCAATTATTTATCGGTGAATTACATTAACTAGAGAGCTTTAATCTTAGTGACCTAAGGAGATCTAATATTCCATTCAAGATATATGCGTAGGTTACAAAAAAAAAAAAAATAAAAAAAAAAGCTTTTCTTTCGTCATAAGTTTATTCTTTTAACCAACATAAGAATAAAACAAGTTCCCTAGAACTTTAATCCTGCCAATTTCTCCTTAAACATTGTATTGTTAGTTGTATGAAACATTTGGTTTAGTGGAGGAGGAAATCTGGCTCTTTGGCCAAAGGGAACCTCAACCTTCAGCAAGTAACTGGCAACTCTTCCACATACAGCGATTGAAATGTTTTTATTTTTATTTGGTCTGAGTGGGATTCAAACCTGCACCCACTTGATGGAAGGCCTGTGTCGGCTATCAGTCTGCTGGCTGAGCCGCCCAGGCCCCCATATTGCATTGACGGTCAGCTGTCTGTCTGCTGGCTGAGCCACTCAGGCCCCCATATGGCATTGACAGTAGCTGTCTGTTTGTTGGCTGAGTCACTCAGGCCCCCATATGGCATTGACAGTAGCTGTCTGTTTGTTGGCTGAGTCACCCAGGCCCCCGTATTGCATTGACAGTCAGCTGTCTGTCTGCTGGCTGAGCCACTAAGGCCCCCGTATTGCATTGACGGTCAGCTGTCTGTCTGCTGGCTGAGTCACTTAGGCCCCCGTATTGCATTGACAGTCAGCTGTCTGTCTGCTGGCTGAGTCACTTAGGCCCCCGTATTGCATTGACAGTCAGCTGTCTGTCTGCTGGCTGAGTCACTTAGGCCCCCTGTATGGCATTGACGGTCAGCTGTCTGTCTGCTGGCTGAGTCACTTAGGCCCCCGTATTGCATTGACGGTCAGCTGTCTGTCTGCTGGCTGAGTCACTTAGGCCCCCGTATTGCATTGACGGTCAGCTGTCTGTCTGCTGGCTGAGTCACTTAGGCCCCCGTGTGGCATTGACGGTCAGCTGTCTGTCTGCTGGCTGAGTCACTTAGGCCCCCATATGGCATTGGCAGTAGCTGTCTGTTTGTTGGCTGAGTCACCCAGGCCCCCTTATGGCATTGACGGTCAGCTGTCTGTCTGTTGGCTGAGCCACTCAGGCCCCCCGTATTGCATTGACGGTCAGCTGTCTGTCTGCTGGCTGAGTCACTCAGGCCCCCGTATGGCATTGACCGCCAGCTGTCTGTCTGTTAAAAGACATTTGCTTGTGTTAGGGGGAAGTACCCTTAATAAGTAGTTTTTTAAGACATTTCTCTCGTGTTGTAAAGTATCACTTCTGTTTCATTGGGGATTAAGATGAGAGGTTTACTAGGTCTCTTTTCCTAATAAGTCTGCTAACCAATATTTAAGGTCAAAAACAAAGTGTCCACACACAGCTGGTGGTATCTGGTTAATGTCACTAATAAATCCCATTGCCTCCCAATTCCAGATGTGAATTGAGATATATGTCTAGCCAATGTGTTTACTTTATAGTGTGCAAAATGTTGAGTAGATTGAAGTAAATCAGAGGTGGCAATGATGACTTCTATACCACATCAGTGACACTGATCATTGAGGTATATGACAATGATTCCATATAGGGTTTCAACTGAGTGGGATGCAACTCCTCGTGGAAGGATACTGTTGGAGTAAGCTATACCATCTGAGCAGACCTCTTTCCACATGTTCATTACGTTGATGTATTTTCTCTTAAGATTTATTTCAATCCACTCTACATAATGTCAAACCATTAATTAAACAAATGTAGAATGTATTATAAGCTATCGTAAATCACGTGAATTAAGTCACCGATTTCACAACTTAAAAATCCATCACTTGAGTATTCAATGAATTGCACATTTTTATTTTCTTTCAGAAAAAAAGTCAATTAAAAGGCACACTCGCTTCAAAAATGCCGAAAACTGTTAACTTCAAAAAGAGCAAGACCGTTTTCAACAGAGGCCTATTAGTACCATGGTTTTGAGAGAACCATACCTTTAAGTGAAATGATTTTCTCTGGGGTGGGACGGTTTTCTCCATGGTGGAAAACTTTTCACCATGCAGGAAAAGTTCCCATCACGTAAAAGTGAGGCAAAGTCAGGTTGGGATCAAGGTTATTTAGTATACATCTAAAAGAAATTTGAAAATGACTTTCCAAATTTCCTTTGATAATACTTACGCTGTTCAGACAAAAGCCTTGAATTCCACGATGATGTGGGAGGGGCTACAGTCCTTGGCACAGGGCATTTACAGATTTGAAGTTACTAACCTTAAAAGGTGACCTGGATCATAGAAACAAAACTGAAATAGTTTCAGGGTGCAGAATGTCCATTGAACTGTTTTGTCAAAACTGTGCCCAGTGAGTGGATATCATTGCCAACTTATGTTGTATCTGTAATAGAATGATACAGATTTTATGATAAACCTCCAAAAGGGAACTTCTTGAAATTGAAATATTCCTGGTGAGAGCCCACAGTGCCCATAAAGCTTGAATTTTGTGAATGTTATCATATGCTGAAAGAATGACTTGTCTAAGCCAAGAGGTCCTGGCTGAAAGGATGGACAGATTTAAAGAAATAACCTAAACTTTTTTTAGATGGATTGCACTGCACTACTGTGCTAAAGGAGGATTGATTGATTGATTGTTTGGTGTTTTATGCCGCCCTCAAGATTATTTCACTTATATGGTGGCGTTGCCAGTTTTATTGTGGGAGGAAACTGGGCTCTATGCCCGGAGGAAACACACAACCTTCCGTTGGTAACTGGCAACCATCCCACATAGGTCGAAAATTTTCCAATTTTTGGACTGAGTTGGATTCGAACCCGCGACCCATTGGTGGAAGGCTGTTCGGATTGAGCGTCCAACGCTCTACCTACTGAGCCACGGAGGCCCCCGCTAAAAGAGGAGCAGGACAGATCAAAGGAGAGAACCAGAGATTCAAATCTGAGGTTCCATTTCTTGAAATGTAAAACCTGGTGGTGTAGAAGGTACATTCATAGTCCTTGTGAGCAACTCTGTGTAGCCAACCTTGTGTAGCCAACACACTGTCACCCACTTTCAAAATGGCTGCTAAGATAAGGTACTTTGTTTAGATGTAAACTGAGTTTGGGTTATTAAATGTTTAACGGGCATTAGTGGGGTTTGAAATACTCTGATGCTGGGTGTTCAGAGAACATGTGAGCTGCAATGCCAGGATGTCAGAAATGGAGAATAGTCAGTGGAGGAGAGGAACTTTGGCCACAAGCTCCAAACCATAACTTGCCTGTTGTAAGATATTCGACTTAAGTGAAGTTATGGCAGATGGTAAAGCATTAAAAGCCTCACTTAATTCCCCAAACTTGGATCGGAACAACTGCTGTCGTGCCTGCCATCTCCAGTTCCCTGCGAATCAGCACATGGGCAGCCTCTTTGGTTGCTTAGTCGTGAGCACTTCCTCATATGTAGTTGGATCCCAGACTTAACAGGATGGTCAGACTTACTAGTGGAGATAATGAGGGTGGTAGCGATGGTGAGATTGAGACGTGACATACATGGCTGATGGCATGAATTCGGTGTGTTTTGCCTTTTGGAATCTGAATTAAAAGAACAGAAAAGATGACAAAAAAGATTAAATAACAGAGCATAAGAATAAGAACATTTGTTACTGATACGTCTCAAAGAAATTACCATCTGTTAAAAAAAATTAAGCTACCAAATTACAGAAATACATTTAGAATTAATGAAGAGCTCTTTCTTGCATTGGTATGCTTGTATAACTGTTTTTAGCTATTAATACCTGGTTACAGCTAGTAGGCCTAATAGCTGTTTTCTGACAGCTACTTTCCTTAACCTGTACATTGTTAAAGACATCATCATAGGTGATAGGTGTCGAAAGCTTGTGTTGTACATGAACAACTTAATTCATGGTGATGTCTTAATAATTTCTCATTAGTATGAGGATGATATTCACTGACAGCCAATGACATAAATTGGAATCATACATCAACACCAGTGTTTATTTCTTCATCAACAAGGCAACAGTTGAGTTGGACCACAGCAATGATAGTCCGGGTTTCTGACCACAAAATGAGTATTGACAGTACGGCAGTCAGTATAAAAAATCATTTTGCAGTAAGAAACCGGGACTAAGAAGAGAATGATAAAATAATACTTTGATTTAGAATTACTTAAAGGCACACTTGCCGCCGTAGCCTGTTTAAATTTGCTAAAAAAAACAATTTACATGAGCTTACTACGACTAATTCCACTAAACTTAAACATAGGACACATAAAACATGTCTAGTTAGCTTTAGACTGTAAAAATGGGGTGAAAAACAAACGAAGAATCGAAGCCTGATTACAACAACAACATCAGTGTCGGTCAACTTTCGTGTTGGATTACCCTCTTTTCAGGCCTTTGTATCTGTGGTTTACACTCAAACAATTACCAGCAGGCTTTTCCAGTCGCTGTTAACCGATCGTCAGTCTGTATTTCTCAGATAAATAGGCCTACGTAAAATTACACTGTGCCGTTAGTTCACTCACTCGACTGAAACATAAAATCGCCAATAGGGGGCAGATCGGTTTGTTTACGTTCCGGGTACGTAACAATTCAAATTTTCAAATTCAAATTAAAAATACAAAGTGACGTCCAAACTTTTAAATTTTGGTAAAAATAGAAAGTTCCTAACTTATATTGTCTGGGAAAAATACAGAATACGGTCTTTCTTTTTAAATGTAAACAATATTCCTGATTTTCGCGGCAAGTGTGCCTTTAAGGCTTTTAAAGTGGCATGAGCTGCCAAAATCTTCATATTTTTACGTTAAAACAGAATGTTGAAATTATCGGCTTTTTCTCAAGACGTAGGCCAACAATACATGTATAATTCAGAAAATTTTTAGTGCTTCTACTCTTTGGCTTAGATTTGAATGAAAATGGTCGTCTCGGTTATTTAAAATTAAATATTATTTGAACGCGTTTTTGGTTCGTACAGGCCACATTACTGTATGGATTTTCACCATTCCAACGCCAATCATTTAGTTTTTCGATGGCCTTCAAAGCCTCTTAGTCTTAGTTCTTACTGTTGTGACGATCAGAAATGATGAAAAAAGTGTGAATTTTGGCAGCTCATGCCACTTTAAATGTCAACACTTATAGACTATGACTTTGAGTATGAATACAATTAGGAAAACAGCCTGCCAGTGAAAATATTGTGCAAACGATCTAAATACAATAGGGTATCATTTGAAATCTAAGACGGAAAAAAAATTAGCATTACCCTATTATCATTAGCTGTTTTGCCTTTTAGTTTTCATGTAGCCAAGGGACAGCATGGATGAAATCTCAATACGCAGGCGCGGACCCCCTACTTGCCAAATAAAACGTCACGAATACAAGCGGAAGTGAACAGAGATCACATGACATTGTCTCGCCTGACAAGATCATATGAATTACAAATGTATATATTTGATCAACTGGTAGATTCTCCTTAACCAACAGTCGTGTGCAAAACTGCCTTACTCTAGTAGTGTACATGGTTGTAGGCAGAAAACTACAATGGCCAGAATATGTTTTAAAAGCTGCTCTTTCTTATTGTCATTTTGGAAGTAAGTTTAGCTTATAAAGGATTAACATACGAAATATTTCGATAGTAAAGTTATTATACAAAATGCACTGAATTTGAGAGTAGCCTATTTCAATTAGCCCATGATTCATGTTTGAGTGAAAAAAGGAGATTGTGCCTATAGATAGTAAAGCTTCATTCTAATATTCAAGGAGCATTCAAAAAATCTTAAATGAAATAGCTCATGGGGACGATGTGTATTCATTGTAAAATGGGGTGCATTCAGTGCATACTGTGTCAGGCTGTAGGATCATTTATCCAAATACTACAACAGTTGTGTCTGAGTAAATGGACCAATCAACGGGCATGAGCCTATCAGCTGATTTGGGGATCTATAAATAGCTACTACGTATAAGGCCATCTTAGCGGCAAGTCTGCATTCCAGACATTCTGTACAGGTAAGGAGAATCCACTCTGACTATTATGTCTGGTCTCAGAACTATAATATCTGATCAAAGATTGGTTGATATGTTACCTAAAACAAGAAATGCTATCACTACTTCGCCGAATTAATTCTGAAATATACCGTATTGGAAGAAATTAAAGCCCATAGTGACCAAAACACGTAAAATATTGTTGGGTTGGTAGTCCACCACGTGGCACTACGCCTAACAGCTGTGGGTTTGTTTATCCCCCCCCCCCCCTTCCCGCGCCTTGCCAACATGGAGCTCAGCCACATGAATGTAGACGAGGATCGTCCGCAACGAGATATAGCTCTCCATGTTTCAACTCCATCATCAGTAGAGGTAATTCAACGAAGAATTTATATTTTCAAGACAGAACGTAAAACGCTTTAACATCAATATAGTATATTTTTGCTTCTTGTATTTCGAGCTCAGAATCATTATCCATCCACCTAAGTGGCGGAGTAATTTTCTTCTCACGAGGGCACAGCTGTTTCCCGCCAAATATTACTCATTCTGCCCGAAGCAGACCTGGATTGCTGAATACATCTTGTCTTCGACAAAAAAAAAACATACGCCAAAACAGTGTTTTCAAAAACGGATTATTACTTATCATCTGGACTTGGGGATGTCGCTTTATCAACAGTTACACACAACAGAAGAACGCAGATTGCTACTGCAAATGAGGGACGAGGAAATAGCCGACGCTCTGATAAAGTGAGTAGTACACACACCTCGTAAACATAAACATTAGCGTAAATGCGAAATACGACAAGCTTGTTTTGTGTCTTATTCGCTGAATTTTCTACCGATTTGTCTCATTTTTGTCTTAATAGGTCTGGATGAAAATAAACTTCAATACACATCACCATAGATATGGAATTGCTATATTTTTTTCGTTTTTTACCCAGATAAAAACATTGCAGGTTCAGCCAACGGGAAACGCGACATCTGGCAGACCACATGGCCTCATTGAACATGGCCTGATCAGGTCTGTTGTGCTCCGTCACGACGTGTCAATTCGTTTTCGAGTTGAAAACATCTCCGATCACTGCAACATCCAAATATATTGCTTTCTCTCATCCACATATGTAGATTGTATTGTATATATAATTTAAAAATATGAGATAATCTTATATTTCTGTACCATATTGGACGTTGAGCCTATGACTGCACAAAAAACGTAGGCGTAGCTGCATCCGTACATTTTTACTTCCGTAATTTATTTTTATCCAGAATTTATTTTGCCTAAAATTTCTTTTGTCACTTAACCTTCGTGAAAAAATAACTAGTTTAGGATTAAATTTAATTTCGTTGGCGTCACAGATTTTTAGTAATTTACGTTTTACCAAGTTGCGTGCCCTCTAAATTTACCCACTTGGCTATCTATATTTTTTTTACTAGTGTACACAATTCCCTAAATAAAATTATTTTATACCATTATATATATATTTTTATGTAATGTTGAAATATTTTGCAATTCGCTACAAATTGTGACAATTGAAATGAACATGTTAATAGCTTGATTTTAATGATACTTTATAACTTATAAATATAAGTATCCTAATTTGTAAAATCTAAGTCTTAAGAATATAATATATTAAAAATTAATATTATATTATAGTAATGCTGAGTAATGGCCCATTAGTCCTATATATTATTAATAATATTATGTTCATTGTTATTTGCTCGGAAGAATACAAACTAAAAATAAAATATATTGTTAAAATACCTTTGTTCAACTAGTTCAAGGGATATATTATTTACGTTGCAAACAACGTTTTAGTATCTAGTCATCGGCTTATATTAATATTGCATTTCATTTGTGTCCCTCCCGACTTGGTAATTCTTTTTCTAACTAGGGTTTGTTGTGGCGTGGTCTGAACCTAGTCTGGCAATGGCATCCAGCCGCTCACCAAAAACTTGGACGTTTGCCAAAATCTCACCAGCCTCAGCTGTAGTGTTGGATGAATTTGAATTTGCTTTACTTGGAACTCGGCTTTTAAAACCCTAATTATTTTGTAATTTTTTGGAATTCTTAGCCCCTCAGCACAGTACTTACAGTGTATGTTTATGTCTTGAACTTTTGTGATATGAATATTACCTAAAAATGAAAGACATGTATATATCCTGATAGCAGTGTAAGCTGTAAAGCATGTTGGCACTGTGCCAAGACTGACGGCTGTGGCGGGCTTCGGATTGATTTGACTATCGATTTTACTCTCCTCTCGGATACCTTTATTTCCATTCACACGATCATACGTCTGTCAGAAAACTACATAGAAAACAAACAGAAATACATAATTTAAATAATATTTAAGGACACACATCTGCCAGAAAAAGAAATCTAGTTATTAGAGGTTATATATTGTCAGATAGATAGATGCCTTGTGGTTCACAGCTGTTGAAGGAACGCCTTTTCTGAACGCCCACGCGGTGCTCAGATGTTTGCAGAATCCAGGGGCTGCTTGTTCTTGAGCTCAGGCCATCAGATCATAGCTATACATTTTAACATTCCAAATAAATCTGTATCTTTAACTGGCATTAATTCAGAAGTTTATTTCACTTTGCAAGGCTGGTGGCAGTTGCTTGATCAATTTTGACTAATTAGTGGTATTTTCCTCAAAAATGAATATTTTGTTTATGGCTATACGTCTCTTTTCTTTATATTAGATTTAAGTTAGTGATCCAATATTTTCATTTATAGGATTTAAAAAATTCCCTATCAGAGTCTTGAAGTCGCCCACTGTATATTTGCTGTCCTGCGTTTTAAACCATTTCTTTTTTCATTAATTTGTTGGCTTTTTAATCAAGTAACTAGTCTTTATTTTTTTTCTTTCTGTGGACCCCAGTGAGCTCTTTTTATTATTACTTTTTTTTTCAACTTAAATAATTTGGTATTTAACCCCATTAGAATTACTGCTACAATGTGAATTTCCTTTTTCAGAAAAAGACCAATGTCTCCAAAGGATCAGTTAGAACAAGAGAAAAAGGTACGCAGAGAAATTGCAAATAGCAATGAAAGACGTAGGATGCAGAGCATAAATGCTGGATTTTCCTCTTTGAAAAACTTAATTCCACACTCAGATGGAGAAAAACTAAGCAAGGTAAGAACCAAATATTACATTATTAAATTTGGCTAGGTTATATTTTGACATTTTACATGATAAAGTATAATAGTCTCAGAAAAAAAAACTCAAAGGTGAACAAGTACTGGGTGAATTTGATCATTTTTCATGTGGTCAGGTATTTTTTCACGTTGCTTATGCCTGAGGCATTAAAGGCAATTTAGCTGTATTTTACACTGCTTAACATACAGCTGCTAAATCAATGGGATTTTTTTTATCTATCAGAAAAGAATTTGATCATTGTTTTTAGAAGTGAATATATTTTTGTCTGACATTAAATTACACTTCATAAAGTGTACTTGGTTTAGCATGTAACCATTGTCTGCCTTGTTTGTATTGAATGAACATGAACAGCCCTGATACTGTGACAGTTGTTGAAATATGTTTTTTAAAGTCCACTTTGAAGTTCTGGAGTTTTATTTATTGATGTTTTGATTAGATTTCTGGGTGTAGATTACTCAGTTGAACTTGTCTGATTTGTCATTGAGCTGTACTGTACTACTGTGTCAGCTGATATGTTTAGGCCAGTCAGCTGATGAGTGGCCTGAGTGAACAGGGAGTGGTCTCACACATTCCTGCTGGGAATTAATGAATCCAACCTACTATAGCTGCTTCCTCATGAAAATTCATTTATGTTTGCCCATATCCCAATTTTCTGCCCTTATTATAATATATGTTGGATCTCATCACCCTGAATAACAAACAAATGTTGATGTATTGTACAGAATAACATGTGACCGACAGGAATTTAAACTCTTTCTGCTCTTATGATATCACAAAGTCGCAAGCGAGAAAAAAAAAACACATTTAAATTTTCTCTATTAAAAGCATCCTTTAATAAAAGCAGTTTAAAAAGGTAGTTCTGTCAACTTTAACGGTCCATTGAGAGGTGTTAACATTTATCTTTTTATTTTAAATTTCCAATTTTATATTGGATATTTAGATATGTTTATTATAATGGAGAGAACTCAATTCTTTGAGGAACCTGTTATTTATTTGAAATCTGACCACATTTGTAATATTGCACAAAACCGCTACCTTCTCAGTGTCACTGGATCTGGTTTTATTCCAATGCTTTCTGTGTATTGAATACACAGTTACAATTTCACAGGTAAAACTGATAGTATTTCTGACAACAGATACAATATTCAATTGTTAATTGCATTTCAATAGCCTCTTTTTAGGGAATCCACTTTCTTTCTTTGCCATGAAGTCTTTTTGAACAGAAAATGTAATCTTATAATTTTATTATCTGCATTTTTCTCTCCTCTTTTTTGACATTCTAAGAACTAGTCAAATAGAGTATGGGGACTAGTAAATGTATCTCCTTGCTTCTTTATGAATAGGAGGGTAGCATTCCTCAGGTACTGGAGTGGGGGTTGTTTAAACACTATAGTTAATGCTTGGAGAGGACCTGTTGGACAGGTATATAATAAATGTCTGGACATGAATGAGCGTGTCAGGTGAACTCACTGACCTGTTTACCTTGTTCATCTAGGTTGCTATAGGGATACCTAAAGGGGGAGTGGCTGTGCAGTATATTTTCTACAGCTTGCTTGCAGGCCTTCTCAAATAGTATTTACCTGTCTTCAATAAACCCTTAACTAGGCCACCGACAAGTTTAGTTTTCTCCTAGCACATGACTGGTGTGAGACGTATTATCTCATCAAATGTTTATTTTAGACTTTTAAAATGTTATAGTGGAATTATGTTCCTTAAATGATTTGAAACCATTCAACACAGGTCCCTGGTAGTTTTCAGAATTTGAGTGAAAAGCTTTTAAAATGTGTGTCCTGTTGTAGGGTTTATAGTTAGTTGGAAGGTTGCCAAACCGGCCTGAGCCCATTGCCTGAAGTACAACACTGCATACCTGGCATACCTTTATATTGTCTCATTGCCACTGCCAGTGTGGGAACCGGAGTGAGTTGTGCCCTCTCTCAGTCAGCCCACTGTATTCATTGAGAGAGGCCAGTCACATACATGTATACATTCTGATACATACTACTCCATGTTCACTGACCCATATCACTGAATAACCTCTGCATACATTATCACAAAGTCTACTGGTGAATGGGCTTGAATTCAATGAAAGCAGAGTCCCTATTTTTCACATCACTAAACTATATTTTAAATAACGAAACTAACATATTTTGAAATAATCAATATGATGATATTTGTGATTTTTTTCAGGCTGCTATATTATCTCACACAACAGAATATCTAGCTCGTCTAGAAGAAGAAAAAATCCGTCTACAAAATCAGAATAATAAACTTGAATGTATGCTGGAAGAATTAACACGAAACCAAAACTCCCCACCGCCGAAACGAAAAAAACGAGACACAGGTATAAACATTTATTACCAAAAAAATTAAGGTATATTAAATTTCCTTAGAGAAAAAAGCAAAAGAAGAAAGAAAAAATCTTGCAACTCCTTTGGAATGGCAAATTCAATCATTTTTATATTGTTATTTCTTCAAATTTTCAATTTTAAAAGTTTGATCCAGACAACGTAGTATCCTGCATAAAGTATATTATTCAGTTGTGTTTTTATATTTCAGAGTCTTCAGATGAAGGTATCAGTCTGAGTGTGTCATCTGAGTGTGGAGATGATTCTGTTGTTGAGGAACTCAGACGGGAAGTATCTGAACTGAGGAACCAATTGGACCATGAGAGACGAATGCGCTTACTCCTCGAGGAGCAAAACAGGGCTTTGGGAAGTCAACTATACCCCGACAGACTTCGACACATAGCTAACAGAGTACAAATGCAAATGAAGTTCCAACAGGAAAAAGAAGTGAGTAACAAATTGGTTCATTGAATTGGTCGTAATTTACCCGAAAATAAAAACAAAAATACCTTTTTTGGGGTCGAGAATTTGTGTGATGACTGTCTCTATCCCATACTGTTACCATACCCATCATAATGTCATTTGGTTCACACATAGAAGAAAAGTGGAAGCCTGTTTTAGATCTTGACATTTCCTCAAACTTAAAGCCCATTCTCTGATTTCTTGATTGTTACTAAGAACTGAGAGCTGTTTCCCAAAATGAGAGCTAGCGGCTCTTTCTCGCAATAGTCAGACTCACACCTGACAAAGGTATGAGGCATGGTGTAACAGTCAATGTTATATATATATATATTTCACATTACGTTACAACCTGAACCAGTTGAAAAAGTTCAATCTGAACCAATGGTTTTGTGAAACAAAACACGGTAAATGAAATCTTGACGTCTCTGGTTTTATTTTTTCAGAGAGCAATGATTGAGGAAAAACTACGACTTGAGGACCAAGAGAAAAAGATGTCACAAGCTACATTTTCACAATCAATGTCAAGTCGTAATCTGGACACAATTATGGAGGCGATTCGTCACCTTGAAGGTGATCGTGTTGAGGAGAACCGAGATAAACACATTCCCCTGTGTGAGGAGAGTGAAAGAGACAGTGACCATGATGATGTGAAATCTGACAGTTCTGGTCGTGATTCTCCAGTCAACTTGTCCCAGGGTCACCATTACCACCATGTTATACCACCAAATACCCACCATATAGCACAAACACACACCACTTTTGTTGAGAAGTATCCAGTGGCAGTCCATTTATTACACCGTCCTCTGCCCCCATTTTACCACCGACCAGGCGTAATAGTTCATAAATCATAGTACAGCCGTTGTTTTAGTGACATTGTAAATATCATCATCATTACCATTAAATAAATCATTTCCCTTCATCAGCACTGAGTGGTGCATAAACACGGATTCTTACCTGTATATACCCACCTGACATATCCACTGACCATTCATAGTGTTTGGAGATAGTGCTCTTTCCTAGTTTAACAGCGACAATTATAGTGCTCTACCAGCCCGTTAAACTGGCATTTAGTTCTTGAGGGTTAACGATTGAACTCGCATTTAGTGCTATTCTGGTTAAACCAAGCAGCATTTAGTGCTTGAGTGGAGCCGTTGCATAGGGCATTTAGTGTTGTTCAACCCACAGGGATTTAGTGCTGTTAAACCCAGACATTTAGTGCTCTATTCTATTTGTTACATTTCTCAAGGAGTCCTCAAATACCATTTATCAGAAATTAATAATTTTAGCCTACCTAGATTTCAATTGAAATCGAAATAGTTTTATTTTTGGTTTTACAAGTAACAAAGCAGTGAATTTCTTTGAGACTCATTCGCAAATTCTCTTATTTTTCTTAACTTTTTAAATGTTTATTAATTAATATGATCAAGATGTACAATGTGCTGTAAGTTATTATGTAGAAACATGTGTCCTGGTTTGACAACAGTAAAACAAATATCTTTAATAAATGATCCATGTTCAGTAAACCTTCTCCAAATTCCAAGTAAACTGTCAATGCAAATAATACACCATTATTCCATGTTATCATTTTATTTACCTCAGACTTATTTATTGTACCTTTTTGTCACTGTGTTCCAAGTGCTAGTTTTAAGATGTAACAAGTAGCATCTAATCACATTTATATATGAGTATATATATAAATTTTGTCTTTTATATTTATATAAGATTCAATGTTAAGCTTTGTTTAAAGCTATCGTTAAGTTTGTTTTGTGGTATTGTTAATGAATGTTACAAGTCTTATCCCCCCATCCCCCCAAATTACACATTTTTATGGCTTTTTTAAAAAATCATCAAGAAATCTGCCGCTATGCTCTTCATCCACCAATATATATGTTTACTGTCAGTTCTTTTCTTTCGCAGTTTGTGAAAATCTGTAAATAGTGGGAGTCATAATTTAATTTATTGGTAGTTGGATCACTTCGAAATGACCACTTCTTTTCCATACTGATTCAGTCTGCAAGGCTTCATGTTATATTTGGAAAAAATAAAAACACAGAGTTTGACTATGAATGATTGGTCTGTTTTTATTTTAACCTAATTAATCTGAAAGTAATGAAATAATTATTTTACCTCTTGGTCAATGTAATTTGTGGAATGAGAAACAAAGATTGTAGAGGTTTTAAAAAGGATATATCATGGATACCAAATCTGGCTATATTTGTGACATGAGCTGTCAAAATTCGCTCTTTTTTCATTAATTCCGAGTATCCAGAAAATAAGAGAATATGAAGGTCATCAAAAACTTATTGACGTTTAAAGAATAAGGAAAATCCATACAACACCAGATCTGTACTAACCAAAATAGTGTTCGAAAGGTTTACAAAATTTAAGTTTATTTATTTTAGTTCGAAGTTCGCATTTTGTGTAATGAAATTGTATAACTAAGTGTGTTCCACAATTTGTTAAACTGACGACTGGGTGAAGAAGAATCCCCAATTTCAGTGACCAAAATTAATTCCTGGCATATATGCTTGGATGTGATCTACCCAAGAAATCGGTCTTTTCTGTTTGTTTAGTTCATTTTCTATTGATGTCGTACAGGTGACATACTCTTGACGGAGGCGTAAAAATACAGTCAAATCTATTATACAATCCAATCTATTTGTATATAATGCAAACATGTTCGGTTCTCGTGACTATATACAAATCTCCTGATGATTACTTTCCGTGTGACTGGTGACTTTGCCGCTACTGCTAAATATGCCTGTCTAAACTATGAACTTGCTTTCTGTTGTCATGAGGTGGAGCGATCTATAGTCAAGGCGAATAACAGTAATACGATCATTTAGATCTGGGTGTTTATTACCAGAGAAATCGTTAGTGTTGGCACAATAATCTATTACCAGTCTGGGAACGGTTCGAACATTACATAGTACGCGTCGCATAAGGTCGAGGTGACATTCTCTGTTTACTAACAGTAGAGTAAGACGCACATGCGCCCTAACATGTCTGGAATGAACCTGCTGATATGAGTTTATTTCATTTTCGATAGCTTTGTTAGAGACTCCGAAACAACCACGATGAGAACAATGCAATTGAATAAGAGACTAATAACTATATTAGACAAGAACTTAGGTAACGTTCTGAGCGATCTAGCGACAGAATACTTTGTCTGTAAATGTCAGTCCATCAGTCGAGTTTGAAGCTAGGGTTTCGCGATTCTTCATCTACATGCACAAAACACAGGTGAAAAACTCACCATACATTCTACCCAAATAGCCTAATTCGGTCCGAGCTTCGTAAGTCTTTAGTTTGGAATCTAGATCTGTTCAGGGTTTTTTTTTTAAGTGGGTGAAGAAAAGCCCAAGTACTAATATATACTGTTGGTAACTGTCCAATATGGATGATTTGGGAAAAAAGTTGAGAGAAACGTCAACTACCGGTAGAGATGATTTGAGGGAAACGTCTAAACGTCAACTATCGGTAGAGATGATTTGAGGGAAACGTCTAAACGTCAGCTATCGGTAGAGATGATTTGAGGGAAACATGTCTGGACGTCAGCTACCGGTAGTGATGATTTGAGGGAAACATATCTAAACGTCAGGTATCGGTCGAGATGATTTGAGGGAAACATATCTAAACGTCAGCTATCGGTAGAGATGATTTGAGGGAAATATATCTAAACGTCAGCTATCGGTAGAGATGATTTGAGGGAAACATGTCTAAACGTCAGCTATCGGTAGAGATGATTTGAGGGAAATATATCTAAACGTCAACTATCGGTAGAGATGATTTGAGGGAAACGTCTAAACGTCAACTATCGGCAGTGATGATTTGAAGGAAACATATCTAAACGTCAACTATCGGTAGTGATGATTTGAGGGAAACATGTCTGGACGTCAGCTACCGGTAGTGATGATTTAAGGGAAACATGTCTAAACGTCAACTACCGGTAGAGATGATTTGAGGGAAACATATCTAAACGTCAACTACCGGTAGAGATGATTTGAGGGAAACATGTCTAAACGTCAGCTATCGGTAGAGATGATTTGAGGGAAACATGTCTAAACGTCAGCTACCGGTAGAGATGATTTGAGGGAAACATATCTAAACGTCTACTACCGGTAGAGATGATTTGAGGGAAACATGTCTAAACGTCAACTACCGGTAGAGATGATTTGAGGGAAACATGTCTAGACGTCAACTATCGGTAGAGATGATTTGAGGGAAACATGTCTAAACGTCAACTACCGATAGAGATGATTTGAGGGAAACATGTCTAAACGTCAACTACCGGTAGAGATGATTTGAGGGAAACATGTCTAAACGTCAGCTATCGGTAGAGATGATTTGAGGGAAACATATCTAAACGTCAGCTACCGGTAGAGATGATTTGAGGGAAACATATCTAAACGTCTACTACCGGTAGAGATGATTTGAGGGAAACATGTCTAAACGTCAACTACCGGTAGAGATGATTTGAGGGAAACATGTCTAGACGTCAACTATCGGTAGAGATGATTTGAGGGAAACATGTCTAAACGTCAACTACCGGTAGAGATGATTTGAGGGAAACATGTCTAAACGTCAACTACCGGTAGAGATGATTTGAGGGAAACATGTCTAAACGTCAACTATTGGTAGAGATGATTTGAGGGAAACATGTCTAAACGTCAACTACCGGTAGAGATGATTTGAGGGAAACATGTCTAAACGTCAGCTATCGGTAGAGATGATTTGAGGGAAATATATCTAAACGTCAACTATCGGTAGAGATGATTTGAGGGAAACGTCTAAACGTCAACTATCGGCAGTGATGATTTGAAGGAAACATATCTAAACGTCAACTATCGGTAGTGATGATTTTAGGGAAACATGTCTGGACGTCAGCTACCGGTAGTGATGATTTAAGGGAAACATGTCTAAACGTCAACTACCGGTAGAGATGATTTGAGGGAAACATGTCTAAACGTCAGCTACCGGTAGAGATGATTTGAGGGAAACATATCTAAACGTCTACTACCGGTAGAGATGATTTGAGGGAAACATGTCTAAACGTCAACTACCGGTAGAGATGATTTGAGGGAAACATGTCTAGACGTCAACTATCGGTAGAGATGATTTGAGGGAAACATGTCTAAACGTCAACTACCGGTAGAGATGATTTGAGGGAAACATGTCTAAACGTCAACTACCGGTAGAGATGATTTGAGGGAAACATGTCTAAACGTCAACTATTGGTAGAGATGATTTGAGGGAAACATGTCTAAACGTCAACTACCGGTAGAGATGATTTGAGGGAAACATGTCTAAACGTCAACTACCGGTAGAGATGATTTGAGGGAAACATGTCTAAACGTCAACTATCGGTAGAGATGATTTGAAGGAAGCATATCTAAACGTCTACTACCGGTAGAGATGATTTGAGGGAAACATGTCTAAACGTCAACTACCGGTAGAGATGATTTGAGGGAAACATGTCTAAACGTCAACTATCGGTAGAGATGATTTGAAGGAAACATATCTAAACGTCAACTATCGGTAGAGATGATTTGAGGGAAACATATCTAAACGTCAACTATCGGTAGAGATGATTTGAGGGAAACATGTCTAAACGTCAACTACCGGTAGTAATGATTTGAGGGAAACATGTCTGGACGTCAACTACCGGTAGAGATGATTTGAGGGAAACATATCTAAACGTCTACTACCGGTAGTGATGATTTGAGGGAAACATATCTAAACGTCAACTACCGGTAGTAATGATTTGAGGGAAACATATCTAAACGTCTACTACCGGTAGTAATGATTTGAGGGAAACATATCTAAACGTCAACTACCGGTAGAGATGATTTGAGGGAAACATATCTAAACGTCTACTACCGGTAGTGATGATTTAAGGGAAATATATCTAAACGTCAACTACCGGTAGAGATGATTTGAGGGAAACATATCTAAACGTCAGCTACCGGTAGAGATGATTTGAGGGAAACATATCTAAACGTCAACTACCGGTAGTAATGATTTGAGGGAAACATATCTAAACGTCAACTACCGGTAGAGATGATTTGAGGGAAACATATCTAAACGTCTACTACCGGTAGTAATGATTTGAGGGAAACATATCTAAACGTCAACTACCGGTAGAGATGATTTGAGGGAAACATGTCTAAACGTCTACTACCGGTAGTAATGATTTGAGGGAAACATATCTAAACGTCAACTACCGGTAGAGATGATTTGAGGGAAACATGTCTGGACGTCAACTACCGGTAGAGATGATTTGAGGGAAATATATCTAAACGTCAGCTACCGGTAGAGATGATTTGAGGGAAACATATCTAAACGTCAACTACCGGTAGAGATGATTTGAGGGAAACATGTCTAAACGTCAGCTACCGGTAGAGATGATTTGAAGGAAACATATCTAAACGTCAACTATCGGTAGTGATGAATTGAGGGAAACATGTCTAAACGTCAACTATCGGTAGTGATGAATTGAGGGAAACATATCTAAACGTCAACTACCGGTAGAGATGATTTGAGGGAAACGTCTAAACGTCAGCTACCGGTAGAGATGATTTGAAGGAAGCATATCTAAACGTCAACTATCGGTAGTAATGATTTGAGGGAAACATATCTAAACGTCAACTATCGGTAGTGATGATTTGAAGGAAACATATCTAAACGTCAACTATCGGTAGAGATGATTTGAGGGAAACATATCTAAACGTAAGCTACCGGTAGAGATGATTAGAGGGAAACATATCTAAACGTAAGCTACCGGTAGAGATGATTAGAGGGAACCATGTCTAAACGTCAACTATCGCTAGAGATGATTTGAGGGAAACGTGTCTAAACGTCAACTATCGGTAGAGATGATTAGAGGGTAACATGTCTAAACGTCAACTATCGGTAGTGATGATTAGAGGGAACCATGTCTAAACGTCAACTACCGGTAGAGATGATTAGAGGGAAACATATCTAAACGTCAACTACCGGTAGAGATGATTAGAGGGTAACATGTCTAAACGTCAACTATCGGTAGAGATGATTAGAGGGTAACATGTCTAAACGTCAACTATCGGTAGTGATGATTAGAGGGAACCATGTCTAAACGTCAACTACCGGTAGAGATGATTAGAGGGATGTCTAAACGTCAACTACCGGTAGAGATGATTAGAGGGTAACATGTCTAAACGTCAACTATCGGTAGAGATGATTAGAGGGTAACATGTCTAAACGTCAACTACCGGTAGAGATGATTAGAGGGAAACATATCTTAACGTCCACTACCGGTAGAGATGATTAGAGGGTAACATGTCTAAACGTCAACTATCGGTAGTGATGATTAGAGGGAACCATGTCTAAACGTCAACTACCGGTAGAGATGATTTGAGGGAAACATGTCTAAACGTCAACTATCGGTAGAGATGATTTAAGGGAAACATGTCTAAACGTCAACTACCGATAGAGGTGATTTAAGGGAAACATGTCTAAACGTCAACTACCGATAGAGGTGATTTAAGGGAAACATGTCTAAACGTCAACTATCGGTAGAGATGATTTAAGGGAAACATGTCTAAACGTCAACTACCGATAGAGGTGATTTAAGGGAAACATGTCTAGACGCCAACTACCGGTAGAGATGATTTGAGGGAAACATGTCTAAACGTCAACTACCGGTAGTGATGATTTGAGGGAAATATATCTAAACGTCAACTATCGGTAGAGATGATTTGAGGGAAACATGTCTAAACGTCAACTATCGGTAGAGATGATTTGAGGGAAACATGTCTAAACGCCAACTACCGGTAGAGATGATTTAAGGGAAACATGTCTAAACGTCTACTACAGGTAGTGATGATTTAAGGGAAACATGTCTAAACGTCAACTACTGATAGAGATGTTTTGAGGGAAACTAAGGGAGACATGTCTAGACGTCAACTACCGGTAGAGATGATTTGAGAGAAACATGTCTGGACGTCAGCTACCGATAGAGATGATTTGAGGGAAACTAAGGGAAACATGTCTGGACGTCAACTACCGGTAGAGATGGTTTGAGGGAAATATGTATAAAGTCAACTACCGATAGAGATGATTTAAGGGAAACATGTCTAGACGTCAACTATCGGTAGAGATGATTTGAGGGAAACATGTCTAGACGTCAACTATTGGTAGAGATGATTTGAGGGAAACATGTCTAGACGTCAACTATCGGTAGAGATGATTTGAGGGAAACATGTCTAAACGTCAACTACCGGTAGAGATGATTTAAGGGAAACATGTCGAGACGTCAACTACCGATAGAGATGATTTAAGGGAAACATGTCTAGACGTCAACTATCGGTAGAGATGATTTGAGGGAAACATGTCTAGACGTCAACTATCGGTAGAGATGATTTGAGGGAAACATGTCTAAACGTCAACTACCGGTAGAGATGATTTAAGGGAAACATGTCTAAACGTCAACTACCGATAGAGGTGATTTAAGGGAAACATGTCTAAACGTCAACTACCGATAGAGATGATTTAAGGGAAACATGTCTAAACGTCAACTACCGGTAGTGATGATTTGAGGGAAACATGTCTAAACGTCAACTACCGGTAGTGATGACTTAACATCAACTATAATCTATAGGTAGTCACTGGGTAACGTGTCTAACTCTAGAAAGCTTCAACTATCCCCAGTCATGATTTGACAAAAGCCTAATTTAAAAATAAAAATGGAATATTGATGATGTCAGTTTACCCATTTAGCAGAAAGAAGGTAGAAATGTGTACTAGAACACCGAGAGATAGATGTTATAGGTAGACAGTGCTAAATAACTGCCTGGTGAATTCGGCATGTTGTGTGGGCTGAATACCTGCACTCCTCACCATTTTCAGTCAGACACACGTCAATGGTGGCTTACTACTTTTCGTAACTTGATATTACTCAGCAATCACCAGAAAACCATTTTCTGTCTGCCTCACCTCATGTTCCCCCTCAAAAACAACAACTCTCTATAGTCTACAGTTTTTTACCGTCCCACTACGCATCTTGAACAAAAAGCTCGGAAAGTTTTTTTCTCTCTTCAATATTTCATTCAATATATATGGAACAACTGGGTTTTTTTTTCTCAGAATTATCTAACAACATTAAAGTGGCATGAGCTGTCCAAATTCGGATATTTTTCATCAATCCAATGAAAGGATTGACCGCGAAATCAAAATGGTCGGTAAAGCCATGCAATAACCAAATAAAATGGAAACATTTCTGAGTGGATTGTTTCATTTGATCGCCGTATGTGGAAGAGTTGGCACGTACTCGATGAAGGTCGGGGGTTTTCTCAGGACCAAGAGCCCGGTTTCCTCCTCCATTAAACCTGGCAACACCGCTATATAAGTGAAATGCTCTTGGGTGCGGCGTAAAATGTCAAGTACAATCTATCAACCAAGATTTGTATATGAACAATTAGCTTATTCTGCTTCAATGAAATTGTCTCTAAATTTAGCAGCTTATGCCCCCTTTGAAGCGGCATAAACTGCCAAAATTCGATTGATTGATGTTTTACGCCACACCATAGATTATTTCACTTATATGGCGACGTTTCCAGTTTTAGTGGAGGATGAAGCTCATTGTCCAGAGGAAACCCCGACCATCAGCGAATACCTGACAACTCTCCCATATTCGGAGATCGAGTGAAAAATCGATCAAATTTATATTTGGTCCGAGTGACTTTCGAACCCTCACCGCATCGTTGGGAGGCCTGTGTCGGGCTTAGGGACTATCACTCAAACCGAAAGAGTCAGCCCCCCCCCCCCCCCCCCCCCCCGGGAATTCGAAAACTAAATGATTGGCGTTAGAATAAGGAAAATAAGTACAGTATATGTGGCCTGTACGAACCGAAATAGACTATAGTTATGGAAATGTAAACTAAATTTAAATAACCTGGACGAACGTGCATTCATTTATTCAATTTTAGTTGATTGGTACAGTAGTTCTAGAAGCCTCTGGTTGTATAGGCCTACTGGAAATATCAGAATACTAAACCCTAGATAAATTGGTCATCTTTTAATGAGGGGTTCAGTCGGTGCCCCATTTCCTAAGCATTCCCGTGAACTTGTTTTGAATAGTTATCATCATTCCAGAAACCCAGATGTATACTTCCCATTAACACCATCCCCAACGAATACACTAGTAGTCGTCGCCGAAAGCTCAGCATTGGGTTAAAACTTAGAAACTCTCTCGTGGGATGGGAACTAAGGGGTCAAGGGATTAATAGGCCGGGCTGAAAACATTGTATATTTATAAACACTAAAATGCAAGGGAAGAGGGGAAAAGTTTCGAATTGTGTTTTTTTTTAAAAAAGGGGGGGGGGGGGGGGGGGGGCGGTAAATCATTCAGACTTTTATACCCAATCAAAACCTGTGATATTCCATGTTGAAGGCAAATACGAATTTGGCCTTAGTCAGTAGAATTTTCTCAAATACTTTGTTTTATATTCACAAAGTTTTATGGGTCTTCAGCTGTGGCAAGACGTCGGGTTAACTGTGATTAAACAAAATATTGCAATGGGAAAAGAAAGTGAAAATATGTATAATTTAGTTCCGAGGTATAGAAGACGGTCTAAGTGACATGCCCCGTTTTTAACAGAATGAGAAACTTGTCTCTGTGGTTATTGTTTAGTCAAGAAGACTTTCCCTGAACATCCCTGTGTTTGATTTCGCCTTTGTAAGTATTAAGGATTTTAACATATAATGACAGCGTATGACACTGTCATAATGAAGTGAAGCTATGTAGTACTGGTCGTTCCATTGATCCGTTTGAAACAGTTTGTTTTGAGACACCAAGGGCTTGGCAAATATCATATACGTTGTTTATGGTGATATATGTAGTACACATGTTTGTCTGATAAATATGTTTCCCGCATATGGTTCCAAGTGACAAGAAAATAAGGTGACCAGAAAACCGTTAAAGAACCCAACAAAATATGGTATGGAATGATCTGGAAGCGGGTTGTACTGACTCACATTAGATTTGACTCGACGCCTTGTGCGATCCAATTCTCCATACTGTCCTCAGCTATTCTATATAACACATTGTCACAAAATAGGTTAAAGATACATGCTACAATGGTATCGTTAACAAAGCATGCCGCCCAGGCTGTGAATATGGCAAAGTCAATTGAGTGCCTTCTGTCTACAATGTCAGGAAGCAGTTCAGACAAAACAGTACCTGTCATAAGCAGCTATCCGAGAAACCTGCAGTCGTGTAGCTACATTGAATAAATGCTGTCAAAACATTCAAACATAAATTCAACCGTATACATCCGCTATGAAATATATCTTGTCAAAAACGTTGACACGTTTTAACATGCACTAAATGAACGGATATAAATTGTAGCAGACTACAATTAGCTTGGCGTCGTGGACAATTGTTTCCTAAAGAACTTAAGAAAGAAGAAGTGATGATGATGGTTCATCAGATGTGATGCGTTGAATCTCAATGTCAAGTTACTAAATCTTCCCAAATTATCCTCTGTCCCTTTTTCCAGGCGTTTGTATTTGTTTGAAATGTCCTAAAACCATGTGTATCTTCTATCGAAAACACGAGGATGTTTATCCAAAATATACCAATCATGGAATTCAAACATCTCATTGATTCAAATAGCGCACTAACTTACAGACCCAAATAGTGAAGGAAGATCACAGACACATTGTCCATTTTACCCTCACAGTGCTCACACTAACCCAAATTTAATGACTGACCGAAATCAAAGAAAATTTTCAAACTAAGATACCGAGAAAAAAAATAAAGAAATATTTTAACAAAAAGTCTGGGAAATATAAAAGTTCAAGCCACAATTATTATTAATTAATATATATATTAATTGTAAACAACCTTCCGCTGAGCAATAGGCCTATTAGACAGTAAAGAATATGATAGATTAGTAGAAAAGCTTACAAAAGACGACTAATTGGGTTTTCACTCGAACGACCTATGTGGGATGGTTGCCAGTTACCAGCGGAAGGTCGTGGGTTTCCTCCGGTTTCCTCCCAAAATAAAACTGGCAACGCCGCCATATAAGTGAAATAATCCTGAGCGAGGCGTAAAACACCAAACAATCAATTACAAAAGACGACCTGCGACAAGATTATATATGCAAATCTGGCGCTATGTACAGTAGTGGGATATGAAAAATGTATACCAAAGCGGTTTGTATGTTAAGTCAAATTGAAGTTAAAAACTATTGACAATGACCATCAAAACACATTAGGACATTTTCCTGAATATATACGGCATCGAGATATTAGCTCTACCTGCGTGTGTGTGTGCGATTTTTTTTTAAAGATGCGTTATTATATAGAGTTAAATTCAACCAGATCGCACTTGGTTGAAAACATTTCAGTTGCCAACGCCAAATATATCAGCAAATCCAGTTCGATAAAGACACACAGTTTCATGTATCGAACAATGCTTTTTCCTATTTGAAGTTTCCTGAAAGGAATATACAAGCAGACCTTTTTATTCTGAGATAAATTTGTTGAGTTTCTGTCTTAGTTTGCGATCGTTAAATTTCCCAAAACCATCACCTGTCGAGTTAGGTGCAGGTTGTCTCAACTCCACCATACATTGCAGAGATCAGCTGATGTGAGGCTTGTAGGTCAACGAAACCCGCGTGACTTATATTCATGTGACCTACCTGTTTTTGGCACGGGTCCAGGTTTCTGTTTTCCATCGTAGTAGTGTACGTACTGAGGCAAGTGATACTGAATGTATTTTGAAATATGACGGTTACAACAACAATGATACTTTGATCGGTGTTAAAATACTAACCTATATTTATTATTATCAAACGTTGATACTTGTGGGAAAATTGCCAATAATACTTAACGTTTGTCCTATATATAACACTGCTGGGGTCTGGGTACGATAAATAATAGAAGTTGCATACATTAGCCATACAATCTTAGTCATGTTTGTTTACATTTTAGTTTTCATAAATATAGTCTAGGCATATCAACAACAAACCCCTAAACACAGAGGACCCCTCACTGAGAAACTGTGTCAACCAGAAGCAATATATACATAATAAAAACAGATATATATAACTCTTGAACAATGTGATACATCATTTCAAAAAACCCATTCTAAGTTTAAATCCTTAGAATGCGAATGTTTGCCTATAGAATTACATATATGACATCCTATTGAAAAACGGACACAGGCAATAAATCGTGCCAATATTTTGAAGTATGTTGATTCAAATGGAATATCAGAATTAAATTTATCCTCTTTCAAATTACAGTTATAGATCTGTCCATCAGGGCACTGTGGTTATGTAAAATCAAATTCTTACCATTCGAATGCTTTAAAAAAGGGAATATTGAAAATAAGCCCGTGCGTTTATTCTACTTTTCTACATGTTTGTAAAACGCACTCTCTCCTGTCACAAGCATTGATTGACTATAAAGTATTAACGTTTCATAAATATATCATGGCTGGAAACTATCGCCGCCAACATGTCCACAGTACCACTCTGCAATATTACCGAGAATCTAACAGAGCTAGGCTATCCGACGATCTAAATACATCCATTAATTCAGATGATTTTAGTGTAAGGTTACCCTCTTACACAGAGAACTATTAACATACCAAGTATATATATCATCGGGAGGACGTTAGATTTAAATCCAATCTCCATTTTGTTATTTAATTCCATAGGCATCAGTATTTGTACATCTGTATCTGAAATTTTTTAATCTTTACTGATCGAAACACCCCGAAATGACATTCGTCCATTGTTTTACTGACAAAAACATTCATTATATCAACTTCTTGTTTTATTTAGTGATAACGCTTCAATGTAACAATTCTTCACTTTATTGTGGTTTTCGTTTTTCACTCTCGCGTGTCATAATGCAAAAAAATCCCAGTTATTGCCCTATAAACCAACGTAAAATTTCCTTGACTTTTAATTGGTTGGACACGTTTCTCTTCAGAAATCTTACGTGTCTGTTTTTTTTTCTATATTCAATATTATTAACTCCGACGCATCTTCCAAGAGGTTTCCATAATATCACACCCTATATCTGTATGGATTCTTTGAACAATGCTCGTTTTAACCACTCGTGCACAAATATTCTTTGCAGGCATGAACTAACTCAATTTGAGACTTAGCGGACAGGTCGCATATTTTCTGATTTTTGTTAAGTGTGTTATTGAATATATTCAACGCCCTTTACAAGTCTGAACTAAAAGAAACATTACATTTCTGGCGCAGAACATACACAACCCAAGGCTACATTGGCCACTTTATGATGGTTACGAAAGTTAGTGGCATAAGCTGCCAAAATGTTGATATGTTGACGTTAAAACAGAATATTGAAATTATCGGCTATTTTTCTCGGAAGCTTTTTAGTGTTTCTAGTCTCGAGAATGTACGATAAAGCATTGCTTTGAACCAAATTTGGCTTAGAATGAATGAATGGTCGTCCCGGTTATTTTAATTTTGTTTACTTTTTAAACATTATTCCGGTTCGTATATGCCACATAATGTATGGATTTTCCCATTCCAACGCCAATCATTTAGTTTTTCGATGGCCTTCAAAACCTCTTACAGTCGTGACAATCAGAAATTATGAAAAAAAGTCTGAATTTTGGCAGCTCATGCCACTTTAATCTTCTCAGTGACATATTATGGCGTCAAGCACGACCTCTATTGTGTAAGTACCCTCACAGTAGTGACGCAATACAGGATCTCTGTTGTGTCAGCGTGTCTTCATTGCAGTTTGTTCACAGGTCGTGTATGTCGTAACATATGACGAGTTTACGAAAAATACGGAAAATATGCATATTTCCTACTCACTCATTCAACTTTCAGCTTTTTTGTACTTTTTCAATTATGCATTTAGCCCATAAACAAACACCAGACCAACTTTAAGCCCTTTTCATAAATTAGTTTAACCAACAAAAAAAGAAGTCGCTTCATCAATAGATCGATTCCCTAATGACGTCATAGAAGGGATAGAATGGCGCATGGAAATTAATCTGCTCATAAAAACATTAGTCAAGCATGTCACTATACTACGGGCTTAACAAAGCGGTCACTTCAAACAATGACGTCATTAAGATTTATGCCTTTTCCTGGGAAGTCCCGATTCGGGACTTTAGGGCGCAAACGCGGAGAGACCGAGTGTTCGGGCTACACTTCAACTGATCCACCAACTGAAACACGCAAGTCTTAATTTGGTGGTTATTCGTTTGACAATGAAACAGTAATTCGTCTGTTCATTCACTAAAGGTACCCGGTAATTAATTAATTAATGGTGTACGTCACTGTGCTGTTATACACGCCTCAGTGTATTCATGAAAAGGGTTGATATAATTCAGAATATATAGGTCCGGATTTTCTGGACTGAAGCGATTAGAAAGTACACGGAAATCCGCAAAGTCGGTAGACGTCTCTTAAACCGACAAAAAACAGTAATGTGCGTCGTACAGTAGTTTTCTTAATTATATCTTGTTCACTTAAGAACGCCAACAAATCCATTCTCACATCCCTGGGCTCATTGTGGTACATGTAACTGTAATGGCTGCATTGTGTAACTTTGTTTTCTGCGAGTGACTCAGATCAGATGGCGGAACTGACATAACTGAACACAATCGCTCGAACTATATATTGCTTTCACATCTAAATGCGACATGTATATGAATTGTCTTGGGTTTTCACATTTCTCCGAGTGCTTTGATTGCAAAGATAACTGTATAATATACAGAAGAAAAAACGTCAGTCCGTTAAGTCAGTTCTTGCTATTATGGTTATAAGATGGGGTAAAAATTCACAGACATATTTTTTTATTTGAATCAAATTGAGTCACATCTGATAAATTTGGATCGGTCCGTAAAGCTGTGTTTTCATCTTCTGGAAAAACACGAAACTACATTGTGTGCGTCCTCCACATACATCTACATGATCAGCAGCATTTCTCTGTGTGTCGTGATACAGTAATATGAATACCCCAACTTTCTGTGGGACTAATCCCTGTTCTATCGATGGAAACATTTTATATTCAGAATGTGTGTTTGATGTATGGAGTGAATTAACTGAGAGGTATGGGAAAGGGTAGATTTATTGACGTTCTCGTTACAACATACATTATGACTGTTTACATAATCCATGCATGGTTTAAATTTCAAAATATGAACACGGCTGCGCATGAGCGCCGATGTAGGTCTGTATATATATAGCTTGTAAGTTTTTGTACGTTGTTAATTTAGGAATGCTATTCATGTCTGGTAATTTCACAATAACTTGGTTTCTCTGACCAGACAGTGAATTTGACGCGTGACCTCGTGGTTAAAATAAATACCTAACATTCCGATAGAGAGCGTAATTTTCTATTAAAGCCCTCTTCATCAATGCTCTACACGCACTAACTATAAAACATCTCGAATAACAGGCTAATGACGATTTAT